>JASDDO010000018.1:230589137-231789137 GCA_030015575.1 Agapanthus africanus | reverse complement strand
GCCCTTTGAACCTTCGGGTTTGGGGCAGTACGGCGTGCCACATGTGAGGCGTTGGCTTGACCCTTCTACGGCTGGATCGTTGGTACTGAGGCACGAACGGAATGTTGTTAGACTTGTTTCATGTGTTGATCTGTTTCGGGAAAAGTTGGGTGTTAGATTGTTCGATCGAAAAGTTTAACATTTTCTGTTTATCCGGAATGGGATACAATAATTGGAATTCACAATAAGTTATATGATAACTGAATGAATGTTATAAACATAGCAATTTAGTCTCACTTGATCGGTTGCCACGGAATTTTGATGTGATCAAAAGTCCGTCGCAATCACGTAGCATACGCGGATACTCGCCGGGTAAACTTAATAGACAGCCTCACTCCATAGCCCCGACCAAGTGACTGTAGGAGAACCCCGTCGCCGAAAGCATCCGTCCGGGTGCTCGCGGTAGCGGTGTTCCGCCTTGGTGCACTTCGTCGACGGTATCGGGGGTGCGGCCGCCTACTGAAGTTTGCGACGAGCTTTCGATCAGGATGTCGGGAATCCTGTTGAATTGCCCGACTTGATATTGAAAAGTGTTTTCGATTTTGAGACTAAAATGCGGGGTTTATAATTGTTAGGCATGCGATGTCTAAGTAATTCATTTGGTCAGGCATGCGATGTCTGAGGTGGTTGCGGATTCCAACTGTTGTAGTTTTACACTTTCTTTTCTGTGACCGTAAGTGTAATGTGTGATATCGCCGGTTTCGTTGCTATATGTCAACGACAATTGGGATGCGCATATTTACTTACGTTGATGACATGAGATGTTATGTGTTGCTGGATATGTTATATTGGATCGTCGTGTTTGAATAGCCGGGGGTTTTTATGTGAGATGAGTGTTTTTCATTTTCATTCATGTAAAAAACTTGTATGTAATATTCTTTTATTGGGGCGCTTCCAGGTTGCGGAAGTAGTCACCATTTGTATATTATTTACTTTTCTGCACTAGGATAGACCCAAGGAGGGGAGCACAAGTAACCGGGTTTTGGGGTCCAGTGGGAGACCAACTCGAGGAGTCGAGTACGGGTTTCCTAACCCTAGAATTGGCAGGGTTGCTTGCCGCTCTCGTAGGGGTCTAGGGGTGTGGGATTGGCTATTCATCACGACCGTGGAATCCGTGTTTTATACTGGCTCGTATTGAAAACACGGACGTCCTAGTATATCCAATATTTCATATGTTTCTTCTGCTGTGTTTTATCTGTGATCATGCGATGTTCTGTGTTCTGTGACAGGTATAATATATAGTATATATGATATATTATATAGACGTTACTTATGTTTTACACCCGCGCTAGCCCTGCCTCGTTCTGGCGTTAGTTACCTAACCTAACGGTGCAGACGGGACATCGAGGCGAATGCGGATGGCATAAGTGTACGTCATATCTATCTGTGATGTTTAGGTAACTTAAAATGATGGGATATTCATTAATGAGATTAATGAAAGAAAATAAACCTAATTGATGTTGTGGAATCGAATTTCAAAATAAAACAGGTAGCTACAGTTCTTGCTTTGCATCGCGGTGTTCATTATAGAACATCCTGCACCTTATTCGATGAGGAAAGGACCGAGATCCCTTCACCGGGAGTGACTCCTTTAGCAATAACTGGCAGATGCTACAACCCTCGGTTTGTCTTTGATCGCTTCTATAGTTTCCGCTTTGCACAGTGATATATATGATATATCCCGCACCTCATTCGACGAGGAAAGGGCCGACGATCCCTTCACCGGGAGTGACCTCTTTAGCAAAACTAGAAAAGCTTCAAAAAAAACATTCCATTTAAAAACCATTTGATTCCGCAACGAGATCAAGTTCAAAGCGTTAAAGGTTTTCATAAAAACCAGCCGCAACCCTCCGTCATTTTAGGAAGTAGAGTACTTAGTATTCGTGCTGTGTTTGTTGACCATAGTCAAGGCACAGTGTACGGTAGCTAAGTGATGTCTTCCTACACCGCATATGATGCGATTAGTTAGGACAGTCGCGTGACTTTGTTGACCTTAGTTAAGGGTCATGTGGGTGGGTCTAATTAATCACGAAATGACGGGTAGAACTTGACTAGTACTTATGATTTGTTGACCATAGTTAAGGTCATAGGTGCTAGGGGTAAAAACCTTTATCGGGAGTTTCAAGTGTTGAAACTTGCAATGAGATTGCATACCTTCTATGTGATAGTTGGATCCCGATACCCGCTGCGAGTAAGAGTTACTCCTGGGAGAGTTTTATACATTACAATTAGCCGATCAAGTAGGTGTCTAGAAAGGTGTCAACGGGGTTACGCCTCTGGGAAAACGAGGTTTACATTAATTAGGTTCGTGCGAAAGCACGGGGGACCTCGCTCAAAGTACCGACACTGGCCTGGCTGAAAGATTGGCGAACTTGTAGTGTGTAATTAATCCCGGCTAGTCTTTCCTTTTAGGGTTTGAAGGAAGATTTGATAAAAAGCAGTGGGAGCCATCCTGATTAGATAAAATAAAAACCAATCTATTCTTGCAAGAGCGCACGCTGAGTGTTTTCTTCTCTCTCTCTCCAGGTAGCGACCATATCACGCCTTAATCAAGATAATAATACGGATTATTGACCGAACCCGCTTGTTATACTGAGCTGGGGAACGTTGGTCCCGCTCCAACTTATAATTGTTATAAGACAGAGCAGGAAATAGGGGAATACCAGAATTCCTAAGCCGCCCAAACGAAGAAAGTGCATATGATGCATCTCCTTCGGGTGTGTTCATTACAACGAACTGTTTCTCAGTATCCTCTGCATCCTGGGTATATGATACCGGATCAGGATCCCAGATATGTATTCTGTTACATAGGGCTACAAAAAGGTAGAAAAACTGAGAACGGGTGATAAGTTTCATGAGACAGAAACCGGGGCAAGTGTTGCAGCCAAGTCTGTTGGTCACTGTCACCCTGTATTACCAATACATTGATTCTGAACAAATGCTATTAGATGCCGAACCTGATATACAAAATCATATCAGTCTCTTTATTAGTAAAGAAATGATAAAATTTTGTATAGTTGGATAATGTTTTGAACATTTCCTATATCAAAAGTTGATCGGTTCAGGTGCGTTATCTAAAAGCATTGATGTTCTAAATCAAACTACAGTTCTTAGTATATGGAACACACACAAGAGGAAGAGTTCAGAAATGAACGGATTCTTCTTGAGGTATTGTAGACTAGGTCAGATCAATGCGACCAGACTGGCTGAAGTTACATTTAGATGTATATTTAAATCGTTTTGAATTTACATCTTGTGCAACTCGCCAATCATGTCACAAAGATAAGAAGACCATAGCTCTGTTCATTGGAAACAGAGAAAGAGTTAATGAACTCTTGGGACCGATACATGATGATGTATGTAAGGTCTCCTGTCTACACATGCCAGGACTGGTTCTTTATACTCCATTATATTCTCTGATAATCTCTCAAGATTCAGTCGTATGATCCTGCTGAAACATAAGTCCGAAGCTTTTGAGGTATTCACAGAATATAAGTTAGAAGTAGAGAACCAATAACCGGGTATAAGTATTATGTCCTATGATGAGATCAGAATACTTGTGCATAGAATTCATGGACTATTCTAAAGGAGAATGAGATTCTCTCTCAGCATTACTCCTCCGTATACACCATAGCACAATGGTATATCGGGGCAGGGCTATCACACCCTATATGATAAGGTGTGCTCTATGATGAGTACTACTGAGTTACCTTTTTCCTTTTGGGAGTTATGCACTTGAGAAGATGCATACCTATTGAATTAGGTTTGAATCAAATCACTGCCTACCACTCCATATAAGATATGGTATGGGAAGAACCTATCTCTTAAGTAAGTTAAGATTTGGGATTGTCCGGCCTATGTCAAAAGCAAAATCCGGACAAGATCGAGGCAAGATCAGTTCTGTAGAACTGGAAAGGTTCCAGCTGTACAAAACTGCTAATGATTTGGTAGAACCAAAGGATTCAATAGTTTCCGACGAACCTCAGCCTCTCCGCCGATCTGGTAAGGTTCCTCACCCACCTGAGAGATACCTGAGTTTCTCGATGACAGTGGGAGCAAGGATTGCATCATGAGATGATGACCCAACTAGTTTCGAGCAGGCCATCGAGAGTAAGGACTCTGTAAGAATGGCTGGATGCTTAGCGGCCTGAGATGGAATCCATATACACCAACAAAGTATGGACTTTGGTTGCTATATCTGAAGGGTTAAATCCCCATCAGGAGCAAGTATATCTTGAGAAGATTACTTGGTGTATATGGAAAAGTTGAGACTTTCAAAGCTAGACTTGTTAAAGGTTTTCGTCATCGACCAGGCGTGGATAATGATGAAACCTTTTTCCAGTAGCTATGCTTAAGTCTATCCAGATCCCACTTACCACGGCTACATACCATGACTACGATATCTGGCGGTTGGGTGCCATGACTGCTTTTCTAAATACTGATTTAGAAGAGAACGTCTATAAGAACACAGCCAGAGGTCTTCGTAAACAGTGGGAGCAGCGGAAACGTGTGCAAGTTGCTTTACATAATAAAGCAGGCATCGCGGAGTTGGAACGTCTGTTTTGATGTGATAGTCAAAGTGTTTGACTTCATCAAAATGGTAGACGAACCTTGTATATACAAAAGGGTAGTAGAGAGTAAGGTGGTCATCTTTGTATTGTACGAAGACAACATACTCTTAATAGGAAAAGAGTTTCCTATACTACGATCGATCAATCTCCTCTTATCACTAAGATTCCCCAAATAGGATCAAAGTGATACCTACTAAATCCTGGATTTTGGATCTATGAGATAGATCTAAATGGATGTTAGAATACTCACTAGATGTAGTGAGATGGTATCAATCGATCCTGGGGAGAATCACTGGAATTGTTCCAGGGTGATAAAGACGACTGAATGTCAGTCACAGGCACTGTCTTTACCCTCAGTAAAGGGACGGTATGTTGGAAGAGTTCCAAGCTCAATACCGTGGCAAACTAGACGATAAAGGCTGGTAACATCGCTATTAAAGATACTACCAAAGAGGCTGTTTGGGTGTATAATGGTTCATAAGATGAACTAGGTTCCTGCCATTGTATGACAATGGAAGCGTGGCTTCGACCCTGGAACCCTGGTCCCATCAGTGACCCAGACAAATTCTGAGGCAGCATCACTCGATCATGGAGATAGTTGATCTCCAGGGTGATCGAGATTAGGAGAGTCGACTCAGAGGACAACACGGCGGATCCACTCACGAAGGCCTTTTTCCCAAAGAGAGACTTTTTAGGGGATGGTTGAGTATGTGATACTGCAACCACTGCTACAGATGGCCCTAGTGCAAGTGGGAGATTGTTAGTTATATGTATGCCCTAGAGGCCATTACTGTACATTGGATGTATATTGTAGTGGATGCTTGGACATACATAGGGAGGACTTTCTTGCTCGACATGATAGTATGCTATCTGGTTGCTCTTTATCTTAACATGTATACTTTCTGTCTCTCTGATTACATGTTGATAAAGCCCTTAGGATATATATATATGTACTCGACTTCCAGGACTATGATGTAGATCATACTAGTGGGGCCTGGGTAGTCCATGAGTGCATCCTTGAAATGTTCCTACTCGAGGGAATATCGAGACGGGGCATCGATATTCCAGAGTAGACTAGCGCATATCTTCTCGACCCATGCGATGGGCGATGGATGATCCCATATCCATTGGTGTTTGACATCGAAGATGGTATGCGGGTGCTCAGTGGAGACTGGGTACACTGAACGGACTCGCCGAGAACTCCCAGATGGTATTATACCTCACGTCAGATGGCAGTTCTCTGGTGACACTAGTACAGCTTAGTCTGTTGACCCGAGATCGTCATAGAGTCTTGTGTGACTCCCACTGTGCTTTGATTTCCACCCTACCACGGCTCTACTGAGTTGTGCAAACAGGTGGTTTTTGGGTACAGTCCCGATTCACATGGAGGCAATGAGCGATAGGAGGGGATTCGTCTCTCCCGGTATTGGGGGTTGATGTTGTGCTATGCTCGACTGGCCATAACAGGAAATCCCTGGCCAGGGTTGCAGTGATATACTGGTAAGTGTTATCAGTAGTTTCACGAATGTTATGGACCTTACGTCAGCATGACTTATCGAGCTATTGGGGTCTGACGTTTACCACCCCTAGGCGAGATATGTGACATATCAGACGAACAGACCGGACTATACGGTAGTGTTACTGGTCGGATTCGCAGGAGTGTGAGCGGGCTTGCTCGTCGATCTTCTGATCGCTCAATACCCGGGTGGCCGTTACGTTTGGCAGACCGCTTGCGGCTTGTGGGTGCATGATATGATCATCATCTGCTACCGGCGTATTGACGAGTCTTTAGAGTCCTACACAGAGGTTTCCTGGTTCAAGCGAAACGAAATAGGAGTGCATATGAGATATGTACGGGACCGAGAATAATGCGTGTATGTGATACCGTATTTGATTCTCGCGATCAATGTATCGAATGGTTATATGCGATATAACCTAGTTATCGAATCAAGGATTGATTCGATAAGCCGACACGTTGGATACTAGCCGGTTATATGCGATATGACCGGATCGTTAAATCAAGTGTTGATTTAATGATTTAATACATAATTATATATTTGATATATTGCTTTGCATTAACTAGTATCGGTTCACTTTAAATGGATTTTCTCACGCGGATGTGCACATTGTATATTCGATATAGTTTTGTGCACATGATTGTATCATGTTTGATGATACATTCTTGCTTGGTTTTGTGTAAAGTGTTAAACCATGGTTAATTGGTGATTAGGGTTTCTTTTTCATTTACTTAATCATTTATTTATTCCTTTTATTTATTTTGGAAAAAGGAAAGATAAAGAGATAAGAATGGTTGCTAGATTTGTTTTTATTTGAAAGCTTCTTGAAGCTTTGACCTTAGTCCACCATTCTTGTCTTTTATCTAACCCTAACCACTATCTAACCTAAGTTAAGTCTCTACACTAAACCATGGTCAATGATATGATAAGTATTGTATTTTATTTTCTATTTTAGTTTAAGTTATCATATCATCTTCTTCTTCTTCATCTTCTTCTTCCATGGATGTAGCTTGCTACTCCAATGGCAAGTGTTGAAAAAGTGTGAGAAATCCAAAACAAAAGTTTACCCACTTCCTATTTCTTCATCCTCTATCTATTGCCAAGTAGTATAGGGTGTTTCCTTCACAAGTTTTCCAAGCTTGATGAAGTTGGAGCTTGTTCTTGCGATATCTCGACGTAGATCATCTTCGGCATTGAACCGACAATCAAGCTCGCCCATTCTTTGATGATACCGATACTTGAGTTCCGGATTCATTTTGGACAGCCGAGGGGACTTCGTTGCGGAGCCATGGAGGTGGTGGACCGGATCTACAAAGGTTGTATGTCCGTTCCCTTAGTTAAATTGTTAACTAGTTTATGTTTCGCCTAAATATCTAGTAAACGATCCGTAGTCGGGTTTGTAGGCACCCGTAAAATTTTATTTGTGCATGTTTGATCACTTGTGAAACTTAACTAGAGTGCCTAGGAATCCTACAAAACACTCATCTCACATAAAAAACCCCCGGCTATTCAAACACGACGATCCAATATAACATATCCAGCAACACATAACATCACATGTCATCAACGTAAGTAAATATGCGCATCCCAATTGTCGTTGACATATAGCAACGAAACCGGCGATATCACATATTACACTTACGGTCACAGAAAAGAAAGTGTAAAACTACAACAGTTGGAATCCACAATCACCTCAGACATCGCATGCCTGACCAAATGAATTATTTAGACATCGCATGCCTAACAATTATAAACCCCGCATTTTGGTCTCATTATCGAAAACACTTTTCAATATCAAGTCGGGCAATTCAACAAGATTCCCGAAAAACTAATCGAATGCTCGTCGCAAACTTTAGTAGGCGGCCGCACCCCCGATGCCGTCGACGAAGTGCACCAAGGCGGAACACCGCTGCCGCGAGCACCCGGGCGGATGCTTTCGGCGACGGGGTTCTCCTACAGTCACTTGGTCGGGGCTATGGGGTGAGGCTGTTTATCAAGTTTACCCGGCGAGTATCCGCGTACGCTACGTGATTGCGACGGACTTTTGATCACATCAAAATTCCTTGGCAACCGATCAAGTGAGACTAAACTGCTACGTTTATAATATTCATTCCGTCATCTCATAACAATTTGTGAATTCCAATTATTGTATCACATTCCGGATAAATAGAAAATGCTAAACTTTTCGATCGAACAATCGAACACCCAAGTTTTCCCGATACAGCTCAACACATGAAATAAGTCTAACAACATTCAGTTCGTGCCTCAGTACCAACGGTCCAGCCGTAGAAGGGTCAAGCCAACGCCTCACATGTGGCACGCCGTACTGCCCCAAACCCGAAGGTTCAAAGGGCAGTTCAAGACGGTCACATAATCGAGTTAAGGTTTGTTGTCTTCTAGAGGGTCCATCGCGTTACTTGCACTACTTAGAACGTCGTTAAACTACGGAAAAAATCCAACAATTGGAAATTTCTCGGCAGGGGAAAAAGTGGGTATTTATATCCGGTCGAACTTTTTTACATATTCTAAAAAATATCCGGAAAAGCACACCGACAAAAATTAGACAGTCCGATCGAATACACCGAGTCCCAATACAACCCAGAAAATAAAACTCTGGAATAAATATTAAAATATTCCCAGGAAAACCAGCACATTTTACTGAGAATTACGGTCCAAACTTCGATGCACAAAAGGACAAAACTGCCCCGGAACCGCCGCATGAGCATGCTCATGCCGCGGATCCGCGATGCTTTTAAGGAATTAGGTGATCGAATTTTGCAGTAACCCTTACAATCCCCTGCTGATTTTTCTGAATATTTTTAATCTACAAAAATCCACATTTTACAGAAATGTCCAGAGAGCATTTTTAAAGTCGGGGTTTTGGGTCGATCGGACTTCTAATTCCGTCGGGACTTCGCCTAAGGCTCTAGCTAGGCTCTGATACCACTGAAAGGTTCCTAGGCACCCTAGTGAGGTCTCACAAGTCATCATCCATGAAAATTTCTAACAAATACGGTGCCGAGAAACCCTAGAATGGATCGTTAACTAGATATATAGGCGAAGCGAGTAAGTAAACGGAAATATAGCTAAAGGGAAGGGGCTACAACCTTTGTAGATCCGATCCACCACTTCCTAAGCTCCACGATGATCTCCCTCCACTGTCTAAATCGAACCTTTGACTCTAGCATTGGCATCATCGAAGAATGGGCGGGCTTGATCGTCGGTTCGATGTCGAAGATGATCTACGTCGAGGCATCACAAGAACAAGCTCCAACTTCACCAAGCTTTGAAAACTTGTGAAGTAAACACCCTATACAACTTGGCAAGAGGTAGAGGATGAAGAAATAGGAAGTGGGTAGACTTTAGAATTGGATTTCTCACTTGATTTCACTAGTTGCCATTGATGGTCACTAGCTTTCTTCATGGAAGAAGAAGATGAAGAAGAAGAAGAAGATATGATAAGTTAATTAAAAAGGAAAATAAAAAGAATACTTATCATAACTTCAACCATGGTTTAGTGTAGAGATTTAACTAAGGTTTAGATGAGTGGTTAGGGTTAAAGAAGAGACAAGAATGGTAGACTTGTTCAAAGCTTCAAGAAGCTTTAAAGAAAAAACAAAATAAGCCACCATTTCTTTTTCTCTTTATCTTTTCCAAAACAATAATAAATGGATAAATAAATAAGAGAAAAGAAACCCTAACCATTCATTAAACATGGTTTAATCTTTATACAAACCCAAAAGAGCAAGTATCATCAAACATGATACAATCTTGTGCACAAAAGTATATCACATATACAACTTGCACAATTCAAGTGAGAAAATCCTTTTAAAGTGAACCAATACTAGTTAATGCAAAGTAATATATCAAATATATATAATTATGCATTAAATCATTAAATCAACACTTGATTCAATGATCCGGTCATATCGCATATAACCGGCTAGTATCCAATGTATCGGCTTATCGAATCAATCCTTGATTCGATAACTAGGTTATATCGCATATAACTAATCGATACATTCATCGCGAGAATAGAATACGGTATCACATACACGCATTATTCTCGGTCCCGCACATATCTCATATGCGCTCCTATTTCGTTTCGCTTGAGCCAGGAAACCTCTGTGTAGGACTCTAAAGACTCGTCAATACGCCGGCAGCAGATGTTGATCATATCAAACACCCACAAGCCGCAAGCGGTCTGCTAAACGTAACGGCCACCCGGGTATTGAACGATCAGAAGATCGACGAGCAAGCCCGCTCACACTCCTGTGAATCCAACCAGTAACACTTACCGTACAGTCCGGTCTGTTCGTCTGATATGTCGCATATCTCGCCTAGGGGTGGTAAACGTCAGACCCCAATAGCTCGATAAGTCATGCCGACTCGAGGTCCATAACATTCGTGAAACTACTGATAACTCTTACCAGTATATCACTGCAACCCTGGCCAGGGATTTCCTGTTATGGCCAGTCGTGCATTGCGCAACATCAACCCCCAATACCGGGAGAGACGAATCCCCTCCTATCGCTCATTGCCTACATGTGAATCGGGACTGTACCCAAAAACCACCTGTTTGCACGACTCAGTAGAGCCGTGGTAGGGTGGAAATCAAAGCACAGTGGGAGACACACAAGACTCTATGACGATCTCGGGTCAACAGACTAAGTTGTACCAGTGTCACCAGAGAACTGCCATCTGACGTGAGGTATAATACCATCTGGGAGTTCTCGGCGAGTCCGTTCAGTGTACCCAGTCTCTACTGAGCACCCGTATACCATCTCCGATTTCAAACACCAATGGATATGGGATCATCCATCGCCCATCGCATGGGTCGAGAAGATATACGCTAGTCTACTCTGGAATATCGATGCCCCGTCTCGATATTCCCTCGACTAGGAACATTTCAAGGATGTACTCATGGACTATCCAGGCCCCGCTAGTATGATCAGCATCATAGTCCTGGAAGTCGAGTACACATCCTAAGGGTTTTATCAACATGTAACAGAGAGACGGAAAGTATACACGTTAAGACAAAGAGCAACCAGATAGCGTACTATCATGTTGAGCAAGAAAGTCCTTCCTATATATGTCCCAGCATCCACCACAATATACATCCAATTTACAGTAATGGCCTCTAGGGCATACATATAACTAACATATACTACGATCGGTTATACTTTGGTTGTCACACAGTAGTTTCTCTATATAGGTTATGGATATTATATCAGGCATTCTGGTTACTAGATCTATGGTTTTAGATATAGATTTAGGAAGTGTCCCAATCCGGGTACTTAGATAGTATTCTAAAGATATTAAGAATGGACGACTCCTGGCATGGTGGTGAACCTGCAGGTGAAGGAGTCACCCTCTCTAAAGGTGTCTCACAGACTATAGGGAAGAAGGATGTGTATGATTGGCATATCACTTGCTTAGGCAATTGAGTCAATCATGACATGTCAAGTACCACACCAGATGTTGTTTTTGCACTAGATGCAAAAAGTTGATATATTAATCAAATCCCGGAGAATAACGAATGGAAGCAGTTTATGAACATAAGTGGATGTTCTAGGGATTTGATAACGGCGGCCTCTTTTAGGAGACGATTATCATTCCAGGCTTCCAAGGTGACCTGGATGACAGAGTGACTGTCAAAGTTATAGTTTTCCCTTTGACGAGGGGCGGTAGCTTAGACAGGTGGTCAAAGCGGATACCGAGGAAGGCATGGCGCAGCTTACAGATTAAGTTCAGTAGACGATACAGTCTAAGAAGTTTGCTGGATTTGGAGTTCATTTGTGAACTGGGTCCCATCAGATATCCAGAAATATTCTAAGACGGGTATTGCTCATTTAAGGAGATAGTTTTCTCCGCGAATTTGAGATAAAGAGAGACATAGAAAGAAACACTTGAGCGGATCCACTCACTGAGGCTATTTCTCGAGCGAAATAGTTTTGCAAACGAGGTTTGTGAAACTGATTAGTAGGGGAGTTGGGTGTTCGGTATCACATGGGCTGTGAGTATGCGACATCGCAATAATTAGCCTTAAGTGCAAGTGGGAGATTGTTGGCTATAGTGCCCTGAAGGCAATTATCATAGTCGCAGGTATGTGATCATGATAATTGAGCGAGGACCTATACCGATAAAACAATCTTACTCGAGATGATAGTATGCTATCTGGTTTGTCTTTATCATCTTATGTTGATAAAGCCCTTAGGATCTTGCTTGACTACCAGCATTGTGATGGCGATCACATACGTGGGAGCTGGGGGTCTATAAACACATCCTTAAATGTCCCTAGTTATGGGAGTATCGAGACTGGGCATCGATACTCCATTGTAGACTGGTGTGTACTTATCTAGACCCTGACGAGGGGTGGTGGACGGTCTCACAAGCCATTGGTGTCAGTTGTTCACCTAAGATAGTATGCAGGTGCTCATTGGGTTATGAGTACACTAGACGGACTCGCCGAGAACATGCTAGTTGGTATTATACTTATAGTGAGATGGAAGTTCCATGGTAACATGTGTATAGGTTAGTCTGTTGACCTGAGATCGTCATTTGTCTTGTGTGAGTTCCCACTGTGCTTTGATTACTACCTTACCACGGCTCAAAGGAGTCGTGCAAACAGGTTTTAGTTGGGTACAGTCCCAAGCAACATAGAGGCAGTGAGCGGATCGTTGAGGATTCTTCTCTCCCGGTATTGGGGGTTGATATCACGCAGTGCACGGGTGGCCATCACTAGAAATCCTCGGCCGGGGTATGTGAGAATTACCGATCCAGGATCGATAGTTTCTCAGGTAGTGATGGGTTTCATACCGACACTAATTATCGCGTTGTTAGGGGTATGACTTTATCCACCCCCTAGACTCGATATGTGATACTCTAAGACGAACAGACCGGACTGTACGGATATTGTCACTGACAGGCTCAGTAGGGGCTTGGATGAGTTTGCTCGTCGGCCATCCTTTCGCTCAATGCCTGGGTAGCCGTTACGTACAGCTAGTGCCGCTGATGTGCTTGTGGTTATACCCACTGCCAGCGTATTGACAAGTCTTTAGAGTCCCACACAGAGGGTTTTCACGGTTCAGGCGATATAGTATAGGTGATATATGTTGATACGTACAGGTGTCCGATTAAATATGTGCACAGGCTGCACAGACTTTAATCGGACGGTTGATAATACTAGGGGCTTAGGATTAAGCCAGATTGTTAAATCAAGTTTTGATTTAATAATTTACATATGTATTTATATATATGTATTCTAGTATTATTGCTCACTATTTATTTTCTCTCTTTGGCTATTCGTATTTTCGTACGAATACGCGTATGTGTATTTCGATACATATACCGGGAAGTATTCCGTATTTGTACGGAATGACTTCTAGATGATTTGCCACCTCATTATTGATTTTCCCTTTTAGAAAAATTATTTGATTCATAATGAGGTGGAAAGGTGATTGGGTCAAAGCATGGGTTGGCAATTTAGAGATTGGCATGGTCTTCAATTGTTTATTGATAATTAGACATAGTGTTTTTTGGTGTGCATTTTTGAAGGTGAAAAAAAGTGGGCCGGCCACTTTTTGAATGTGTTTTTTTGCTCATTTTGTATAGCTCACTCTCTCTTCATTACACCCACACCAAAAAAGACTTAACCATTTTTGAGCTCATGCCTTCCATGCTTTCATCACCTTCACATCTTCCATGGTTGCTCTATGAGCATAATATTTTGAGAGAAAGTTTTAGTGACACTATCCTACACTCCCCACTCTCCAATACTAGCAATTTTGAAGAGTTGGTTGGTTCGCTTGGCGAACCTGAAGCTTGCGCCGTTTCCCTCGGGTGGATCATCGGAGACGAAGGAAGACCGGCGTCCAAAGTCGATCGGCATCACTTGGAGCTTGGAAATAGTTGAAGACCCGAAGGACTTGGTTCATTAGGTATAACCATTCTATCTCCTTTTGCTAGATTGCTAGTTTTATTGTTAATGGTTTCGATCTTGTTTTATCGGGTAACGGTAGCGCCAGCTTTTCGAAAATTTTTGTTCCGCATTTGGCCACGGTTCGATGGTCGGGGCGCTCCCATAACCCAACACTTAGCGTGCGCTTTTGCAAAATTAGATGGGTTATTATTTTATCTAACGAGGATGGATCCCACTGTTTCCTCAAATTTTTTCTTCAAACCTTAAGATAAGAATTAGTTAGGATTAATCGCACGTCACAATACTTGCTTAACCTTTTAGCCAGGCTAGTGTTTGTACTTCGAGGGTGGTTTTCCAACTCTTTCGCAAAGTTCCTTAATTATATAACCTCTTTTCCCTGGAGGCGTAACCCCGCTAACACCGTTCTAGACACCTACTTGGTTAATAGCATTGATTGTTAAGTGAAATAATCTCCCGAGAGTAATCCAACTCAGCAGTGGGATCGGGATCTAACTATCATTGTGGGATGACCTAGATAGAATCCACTCTAGTCATCATACTCCAAAAGGTATGCTAAATCTGCAAGTTTCTTGTATATTTGAAACTCCCGATGTGATTTTTTGCCCCAAGCGGCTTCATGACCTTGACAGAGGTCAACATGTCATAGGTCGCAAGTCAAGTTCAACCCGTCATTGTCCTGGATTGATTTAGACCCACCCGTACAAGTCCTTGACATAGGTCAAAATGACCGTGCGACTGTCTTAAATAATCACATCTATCTATGCAACATACGAGCATTGCTTAGCTACCATTCACTATGCCTTGACTGAGGTCAACATACACAGCATGAATACTAAGTAATACTTGTAAGAAATGACGGAGGGCTACGACTGGGTTTTTGGCGAAAAACCCGTTAACGTAATGAACTTGATATTGTTGAAGGAACTTGAGTAGTTTTGAAAAGGTGTGGTTTAAGCTCCGCTTTTGAAAAACTTCTGTTTTGAAAAAAACGAGTAATCTACAGTATAGACTTTCTCTCAAGTGGTCACTCCCCGTAAAGGGATCTCGACTTTTGCCTCTTGGAATGAGGTGCTGAATATTCATGACCGAATACCACTTTGCAAAGCGAAAGAATATAACTACAGTTTTTCAAAATATGTTCCAACAACATCTTTTAGGTTTATTTTATCATGCATTAAACAAAATTAATGCGGTCCCATCAGTTAATCCTATCACACCATAAAAAGAACGAAAATACAATATACGTATATGCCATCCGTATTCGCCAAGGGGCCCCGTCATCACCCGTTAGGTTACTTAACTAACGACAGACCGGGCGCTGGACTTGCGTGGGTGAAAAACATATACAACATCTACTAGTATATATAGATATATATATATATATAGATATATATATATATAGATATATATATATATATATATATATATATATTTATATAAAAGTATATATAACATTCGTCCCAGGCATGATAATGAGCAACATCACATAATCTCAGTCAACAATACAGAAAGGTGGATAATCTTGGAGCCCCGGGTTTTATTAGAGCCGCAAATAAAACCCGACGTTCCCGGACGTGTGTATAGCCTGTGCAATGAAAACCTTGACCCCTACGAGCATGACAAGTTACCTGCCAATCCCAGAAGTGAGGCAACCCTCTCAACAAAGTGAATGGGTCACCCAGCACTTCACGAAATCCGGTAACTTTGGCGCCCCTCCGTGGGTCATCCTATACCCCCTACGAGTGCGACGAATAGACCGCCAATTCTAGAATGAAGCCCCCTCCGTCTCAACGCCATGAGATGCGGTCTTGTTGCCTTCTAGAACCCGGCTATTCGTGCACTCCACCACGGGGTAATCCTAGTACAGAAAATGAAAATAATATGTACAAATGGTGACATCAACCTCAACCCGGTCGTGTCCCAAACAAATAATATACAACCCGGCAAAGACGGTAGTCCACATGTCAGACGCTCGCCTCGTAATAACAAATGTACAAATGAATCTCAAACTGTAACATTAACATTGCACCACATGCAATCCACCACGACTCCCCAATCACAATCACAAAACAAGCACAAAACATCAACGTGAATGTCATGTTCGCAAACCCCTCTAAAAGAACAAATAGAAACCAGATGAGTTGTACCGATCGAATGACATTCACGGTCGCAGATAAAAGTGAATGTACTATAAACTATTAAACAGTGTCAAATATAACGACTTCGAAACACTCCAAATTTCCCCAAACTGAAAACCAACAGAAAATCAAATCTGGGCAAAAATAAACAACACCTGAAACCCAAACATCAAGAGACAAGAACACTGGCCAAAACTCGATGCAATTCCCTTTAATAAAACCGGTGAGCTCGGGTTTTTGAAGGTTGTGGTCGGCCAAAAGTGGTGGAAATCGTGTCGTTTTTGGTCGGTGTTCATCTCTCAGTGTAAAGAGCACTCTGCACATGCTTAAAAAAATATTTGATGCCTTTCAAAAAACGACAGAAACTAGAAGTTTGGTTTCTATCTTTTGGAACAGTTTTGGTTTCATTGTTTTAACATTGTTTAAACTTGCAAGTGTATGGTTCATGGGCTGTCTCTGATACCATGAAAGGTTACGCTAGTGCCCCATCCATCTTCTGTGACCAAATGCGGAACAAATTTTTTTCAAACGATCAGAACATGGTACTAGAATAACTTTTAACCCGGATCTTACCATAAACCTAACTAGCTAAATAAAGAGAGCTATCTACTATGATGAAGAAATCTCACCAAACGAACCAAGCCCTTCGGTTTTCTTTCTTCATCTTTAGCTCCAAGTGGCCACCTTGAACATGCTTGATCTTCTTTATTAGCTCCTTTAGTTCTCCGCGATCGATCTTGCTCTCCGGTCCTCCTTTGTCGTAGATGATCCACCCGAAGGATATGATCCATGGCTCTAGCTCCTCACAATATATCAAGTGGAGAAACTAGAGAACTTGGGTTGCTAGATCAAGTAATCTAGGATGTAGTGTGACGACCTAAGTGTTGCTATCTCATTCTTACTTCTTCACTTATTTCTCAACTCGTGAGAAGGGTAGTGAAGAGGAAGATGATGAAGGTGGGGGAAACTCAAAAGGAGGGAGGAGATGAAGAAAAATGGGAGCTCAAGAAATTTTGAAGCATGCAAGTGAGAGAAAATCAACACAAAGGTTTTGTGTATGAATTTCTTTCAATAAACAAGTGTAGCCATGCTTCAACAGTAACCACAAATGAATAAGTAATTCATTTGTGAACTATTGAAGCCATGCCACTCACCATCCCTCCCTCTCCTTAATTTCCACCTCATTTCCATTTATAAATAAATGGATAAGTCTATGATGAGGTGTCCACGTTCTAGAAGGTAATCTGTAACAAAATACGGATTACAGTCTGCTGTATATACATACCTGCATTCGGATAAAAACACTAATGCCTAAAGAGATAGAATAACACGAAGAACGTAATACTAGAATACACATATCGAAATACGTATATGTAAACTATTAAATCAGTACCTGATTTAGTAATCCGGCTCAAACCCAAGCCGACTAGTATTACCAACTGTCTGATCGAAAGTCCGAGTACAAAGTACATCAATCGATCGAGACCCTGCACGTATTCAATACGGCTCCTGCATCATTTCCCCTGAACCAGGGAAACCCTCTGTGTGGGACTCTAAAGACTCGACGGTACGCCGGCAGTGAATTACTGGATAAATCCATAACCACAAGCATGTCAGCGGCACTAGCTGTACGTAACGGCTACCCGGGTACCTGTCGAAAAGGAAGGCTGACGAGCAAACTCATCTGGATCCCTACTGAGCTTATCTGTGATAATCTCCATACAGTCTGGTCTCTTCGTCTGAGAGTAGCGTATACCGGGTCTAGGGGGTGGTAAACGTCAGAGCATGATAACCTGGTAATTTATGCTGATGCGGCACAGGACCAATCCGGAAAACTATTGATCAGCCTATCAGTAAATCCCAACTGCCTTGGCCAGGGTCTTATGGTCCTGACCAATCAAACACAGTACGATATCGACTCCCAATACCGGAAGAGGCAAATCCCCGACAATCGCTCACTGCCTCCATATGGCTCGGTAATGTACCCAACCAAAACCTGTTTGCACGACTCAGTAGAGCCGTGGTAGGGTAGTGATCAAAGCACAGTATGAACTCACATGAGACAAATGACGATCTCAGGGCTAAAGACTAACCTGCACTCATGTCACCTAAGAACTTCCATCTGACGATAGGTATAATACCATCTTGAAGTCCTCGACGAGTCCGTCTGGAGTATTCACCCCTAGTGAGCACCTGCATACGTTCATAGGTCTAAATACCGATGGTTGCGGGACCAAACCATCTCCCCTCGTTGGGGTCTAGAAACGTATACACTAGTCTACTCTGGAATATCGATGCCCAGTCTCGATACTCCGACGACCACGGACCATTTAAGGATGTGCGTACCGACTACCCAGCTCCCACAAGTATGATCGCCATCACAACGCAGGTAGTCTAGCAATGATCCTAAGGGCTTCATCAACATGTATAAAAGATATATAATAGCAAGTAAAACATACACATGTTAAGATAAAGTCAAACCAGATAGCATACTATCATATTGAGCAAGACTGTCCTGTACATATATATGTCCAAGCATCCATATGTATACATATACAAAAATGGCCTCTAGGGCATACATATCTAACACTCTCTCTACTGCATCTTTGGTATCTAAGCTAGCAAACTGGATGCTCGAGTTGCTTCAATTTTGAGGCAGGAGCTCGTATTACTAATCCTCGACGTGGATCGTCTTCGACGAGGGAGACTGGAGAACGAACTTGATCGAGGAAGCCGCGAGGAGCTTGGAGCAGAGGTTGAAAACTGAAAGACACGGATCGATCGGTATAACCTCTCCAAACACTTTTTATAGAACTAGCATAGGGTTAATGGTACGATCCGTAGATTAGGGTTCCGTTAGCGGCGGGTTTTAAAAGTTTTTGTTCCGCATTTGGCCACGGATTGATGGCCGGGGCGCTGCCGTAACCCTACATGGTATCAGAGCCAACCCATTAACCACATACTAGTTGGTTTAGACAATGTTAAAGTATCGAAACTGAAACAACACTTAAACAATACCTGATGTATTCCATTTTCTGTTGAATTTTTAATGGTCTACTAAAAATATTTAAACAACTGCAGAAGACTACCTTGATGACAACTAGACTGCACCCCAAATACGAGCCCGTTCCAACAAAATTTGGCCGGCCAGATGCAAGAAATTTCCGAGGTGGCCGGTTTTGTAGATATGTTTCAACTTCGTATTTTGGGTATGGTCTAGTCTCTAGAATATTAGTTCAGTGGAATTGCTAGTTTAGCCCAGTTTGGATATGGTTTTATCTAGTTGTTTGGGGCTATTCGGGGTTATTTCGAAGTCGATATTTCTAACACTATTTAAAGTTTACAGTACATGCATTACTATCTGTGACCGTGAATGTCATTAGAGCGGTACAACTTGTCTAATTGCTATAGTTCTTTTAGACGGTTTTGCGAACGTGACATTCACGTTGATGTTCTGTGTTGTGCTGTGTTGTTGCGGATTTGTGTGGTGGATAGCTTGGGTGCAATGATAGTACAGTTTAGTTTTATTTGTACATTTGATATCGTGGGGCGAGTGTCCGACATGTGGACTTCCGTCACTGCCTGTTTTTATATTATTTTTTTGGGGCATGACCGGCTTTAGGTCGATGTCACTGTTGTACATATTTTCTTTTCTGTATTAGGATTACCCCGTGATGGAGTGCACTGATAGCCGTTTTCGGGAGGGGAACGGGTCCGCATCTCATGGCGTTGAGATGGAGGTGGCCTCACTCTAGAATTGGCGGCCTATTCGCCGCACTCATAGGGGGTATAGTTTGACCCAAGGAAGGGTGCTCAAGTTATCGGATTCCGTGAAGTGCCGGGTAGCCCATTCACTTTGATGAAGGGGGCTGCCTTACTTCGGGTTTTGGCGGGTAACTTTCCGCGCTCGTAGGGGTCTAGGTTTTCACTGCACAAGCTATCCACACGACCAGAGGAACGCCGGGTTTTACTTGCGGCTCAAAGGAAACCCGGGGCTCCCAGATTATCTGTATTGTTCTGTCATACCTGGAGCGATTATTATATATTGTTATATATATACTAGTAGATGTTGTATATGTTTTGCACCCGCGCTAGTCCAGCCCCCGCTTTGTCGTTAGTTAAGTAACCTAATTGGTGATGACAGGGCCCAGTGGCGAATGTGGATGGCCTATACATACATCATATTTTCGTTCTTTTGTGGTGTGATTAATTGATAGGACAGCGTTGATTCAGATCAATGCAAGGAAAATAGACTTATTTGATGTTGTTGGAACAAATTTTCAAAAGATATTATTACAAGGGTGTTTTATTTTTGTTTTGCACAGCGGTATTCGGTTATGAATATCCAGCACCTCATTCCACGAGGCAAGTGCCGAGATCCCCTCACCGGGAGCGACCTCTTGGGTAGAAGTTTGTATCAGGGTAATAACTTCACTATAGTCGATTACTTTTTGCTTTATATCATGATATTCAGTGGGAATACTTCATTCCACGAGGAAAGAGCCAAGATCCCTTCACCGGGAGTGACCTCTTTAGCAAAGGTTTTCGCCACTATATATTTGTAAAAAGCTATCTGGTTCCTTCAATGATATCAAGTTCATTATGTTAAAGGTTTTTTTCCAAAAACCATTCATAGCCCTCCATCATTTCAGACGGGTTGCACTTAGTATTCATGCTATGTTTGTTGGCCTTCGTCATGGCATAGTGTATGGTAGCTATTTGTTACTTTTCTGTTGCATAGATAAATGTGTTGGTTTGGGACAGTCGTACTACTATTTTGGCCTTCGTCAAGGGTATATACGGGTGAGTTTAAATTAACCTGGACAATGACGGGTAGAACTTGACATGTGACTTATGATATGTTGGCCTTCGTCAAGGTCATAAAAGTATAGGGTAGAAATCACATCGGGAGTTTCAAACAAACAGAAAACTTGCCAGATATGCGCATACTTTCTGGAGTGTGATAACTTGAGCGGATTCCATCAGGTTATTATGCGATGATTGTTGAATTGCAATTCCCATTGATAAGTTAGTTTACTCCTCGGGTGATTTTAGATGATCCCTACTAATTCTTCTTTCAGGTTTGAAAAAGAATTTGAGGTTATAGTGGGAAACATCTTGATTAGATAAAGTGATTAACCATTCTGATCCAGGTTAGACTGTGTTAGTTATATGTATGGCCTAGATGCCATTATTGTATATATGATGTATATTATAGTGGATTCTTGGACATACATATAGAGGACTTTCTTGCTCAACATGATAGTATGCTATCTGGTTGCTCCGTATCTTAACATGGAAACTTCTATGTTACATGTTGATAAAACCCTTAGGATGAGTACTTGACTACCAAGATTATGATGCGGATCATACTGGTGGGGACGGAGTAGTCGGAAAGTACATCCTTCAAATGTTCCTAGTAGTAGGTGTATCGAGACAGGGCATCGATATACCAGAGTAGATTAGCGTATAGCTTCTTGACCCATGCAGATGGGCGATGGATGATCCCATATCCATTGGTGTTTGACATCAGAGATAGTATACGGGTGCTCAGTGGAGACTGAGTACACTGGACGGACTCGCCGAGAACTCCAAGTTGGTATTATACCTGTCGTCAGATAGCAGTTCTCTGGTGATACTGGTACAGGTTAGTCTGTAGACATGAGATCGTCATAGAGTCTTGTGTGATTCCCACTGTGCTTTGATTTCCACCTTACCACGTTCAAAAGAACGTGCAAAACGGTGGCTTTTGGGTACAGTCCCGAATCACATGGAACCAATGAGCGATGGGAGGGGTTTCGCCTCTCCCGGTATTGGGGGTTGATGTTGCGCTGTGATCGATTGGCTATAACAGGAAGTCCCTGGACAGGGCTGCTTCAGAGTTATACTGGTAAGTGTTATCAGTAGTTTCTCGACTAGTTATCAGTCTCACATCGGCACGACTTATCGAGTTACCGGGGTCTGACGTTTACCACCCCTAGATCAGATATGCGACATATCAGACTAAGAGACCGGACTGTGCGGTAGTGTTACTGATTGGATTCACAGGAGTATGAGCAGTCATGCTTATTGATCTTCTGATCGCTCAATACCCGGGTGGCCGTTACGTTTAGCAGACCGCTTGCGGCTTGTCGGTGTTTGATATGATCATCACCTATTGCCGGCGTATTGACGAGTCTTTAAAGTCCTACACAAAGGTTTCTTGGCTCAAGCGAAATGGAGTTGGCACACACATATGATATGTGCGGGACCGAGATTAATACGCTATGTGATACCGTATTATATTCTCGCGATTTATGACATCGGTCGGTTATATGTGATATAGCCGGGTTATCGGATCAAGTGTTGATTCGATAAGTTGTTACATTTGATATTAGTCGGTTATATATGATATAACCAGATTATTAAATTAAGTGTTGATTTAATGATTTAATGTATAATTATATATTTGATATGTTAAGTTGCATTAACTAATATTCATTCACTTAAGATTTATTTTCTCACTTGATGTGCACATTGTATATATGTGATATGTATATTTGTGTACAGGTTTGTGTCATGCTTGATGATACAAGCAACATGGGTGTGTGTATGACTTACACCATGCTTATGATGATAATTAGGGTTTTTATTTATTTTGGTAATTACAAAATGGTGAGATTTTGTCATGGCTAGTAGCTTTTAGAATCTTGTATTGTTCATTGACCAAGTCCATTCTTTTGTTTTGCCTAAGATATTTATTAACCCAACCAATTATCCTAACCATGGTTATGTCTCTACAAGGGTTAGCATATGATGCTTAACTCACCCATGGTTGCCATTATCCTTTAGATAATTATCATGAGAGTTTTCTTCTTCTTCTTCTCAAGCTTTCGAGCTTTAATGGAAAATGGAGAAAATATGTGAGAAAATCATTTCTACTGTGAGCAAAATTCCTACTTCATCATCCTCTACTACTTGCAATTTAGAATAGGGTGTTTACTTAACTAATTTCACAATTAGTGAGAAGATAGCTTGGGTTAGTGTCTCCTCAACGTAGATCTTCTTCGGCCTCGAAGACTTCGATGCAAGCTTGTTCATTTCTTCATGGGAGACTCTCTAGAGTCCGAGAGTTCATGATGTTGGATATAGTGCCCTCAAAGTCAATTACTGGATCGTAGGTACGTGATTGCAATGATTGAAGGAGGACCTATACCGGTAGGACAGTCTTACTCGAGATGATAGTATGCTATCTGGTTTGCTTTTATCATCGTGTACAGCTTTAGGTGACATGATCACTATTACACGTTGATAGAGCCCTTAGGATCCTGCTTGACTACCAACAGTATGATGGCGATCATATACGTGATAGTTGGGTAATCTATAAGCACATCCTTAAAAGTGGTGCCTAGTCGTAGGAGTTTCGAGACAGGACATCGATACTCCAGAGTAGACTAGTGTATACAGTCGAGACCCTGACGAGTGGCAGTGGCCGGTCTCATAAGCCATTAGTATCAGTTGGATCACCTAAGATGTATACAGGTGCTAATTGGGTTATGAGTGCACCGGACAGGACTCGCCGGGAACCAGCTAGTTGGATTTATACCTAGCGTCAGATGGCAATTCCCTGGTGACATGTGTACATGTTAGTTCATCGACCTGAGGTCGTCATTTGTCTCGTGTGATTTCCTACTGTGCTTTGATTATTACCTTACCACGGCTCAAAGGAGTCGTGCAAACAGGTTTTAGTCGGGTACAGTCCCTAACCATATAAGGGCAGTGAGCGGATCGGCAGGGGATTCGTCTCTCCCGGTATTAGGGGTGAGATCGCACTGTGTCTAGGAGAGCCATTACACCAAGTCCTTGGCCAAGGCAGGTGAGAATTGCTGGTGGGTATTCCAGTAGTTTCTCATGGTGTTCAGGGCTACCCTTCGACACGACTTACAACGCTATTGGGGGTCTGACGTTACTAAGCCCCTAGGCCGAATATGCGATGCTCATAGACGAACGGACCGGACTGTACGGATATTGTCACTGATAGGCTCAGCAACGTTCCAGGATGAGTTCGCTCATCATCTTCTCTTTCGGTCAGTACATAGGCAGCCGTTGCGCACAGCTAGTGCCGTTGACGTGCTTGTGGTTAAACCTACTGCCAGGGTATTGATGAGTCTTTAGAGTCCCCCACAGATAGTTTCCCAAGTTCGGGAAAAACATTGTAGATGCCGTATGGTTTTATGACAGTGTTCGAAAATGCACGTGCACTTGTGCACGTGTCATATTTCGGACAGTTAATACTGGTGGGCTTTGGTTTAAGCCGGATCCAAGTATTATATTGAGTTGGAATATTTTAGTCTCTCGTATTCGTATTCGGTCGGAATACGGATACAGGTATATATATACAGGTGAGGGGTATTCTCGTAATCCGTTACGAGAATATTTTAGAAGATACATTTCTTTTTGGTTAATACTTTTAGTTTAAATGATTAAATGGATATTGGAAAGTGTGACTCATTGGTGTGACTTATTAATTCTAGAATATTCACTAATGACTCATATAATGAGTCATCTAGTGAGTCATTAAAGAATTAATGATGTTTGTTTTGGGTGAGATATTTTAGGGTTGAGTTGGAGATATTTTGGTAAGATATTTTCTTTATTTCTCCAACACTAAACCTTATACACAAGAGAAGTGAGCAGCCAACTTAAGTTTTGGGGTTGTGTTTTTGCTCACTTGATTTACATTGAGCTAACACACTTCATCCCTCTTTGCATCTTCTTCAACCTCCACCCTAACCCTCTCATGTGATGAGAACCCTAGGGTGTTTGAGACAAAATATTCCACCCATTCTCTAATTCATCTTGATCATCTCTTTTAGCAGACTTGATGTCCGAGTTGCCTCGGTATAGTGGCGAGAGCCCGTTTAAAGATCCGTTGACGTGGTGCCACCTCGATTAGGAGACAAGAGATCGGAGTTGCCGCGAGGAGCGTAGGATGATGGCTAAAGACCGAAGGACACCGATCGATCGGTATGGCCTTTCTACCTCTTTACAGTTTATTAGTTTAGCGGTAATGGCAAGATTCGGGTTATAGTATGCGATAGCGCCAGTTGTAAAAGTTTTTGTTCCGCGTTTGGCGTTAGAATGACGGCCGGGGCGCTACCGTAGACTTACATGGTATCAGAGCCACGCCATTAACCTTTACTAACTTGTTCTAACTTGTTTAAAACATCGATCGGACGAAATTTCAAAAACCGTACATTTCATGTTAAAGTTTCTGTCGATTTTTTAAACTGGTCTAAAAATCATTTTGAGTATCTCAGAAAATCGAGCAGGCTTTTTTAAGACTCTGGAAGAAATTTGGTCGACTGAAGCTTTAAGAATGCCGCGGAACCGCCGCACAAGCCATGTACTGGCCGCGGTTCCGCCGCCATTTTGAAGCAACGGTGTACCATTTTTCTTCTGGGTGTTTTTCATGTGGAATTATGGTTTCTGGAATGTTTTGTTTGGGCCCAGATTTTGTTTGAGTACTGGAACTGTACTTGGGGCCCAGTTCGGGAAGTTTTGTCGATCGAAATTTTAAACGTGTTAGTTTACAGTACTTACTTTATATCTCCGACCGTGATTGTCATTTGAGCGGTAAATCGTGTCTAATTGCTATAGTCCTTTTAGATGGGTTTGCGATCATGACATTCGCGTTGATGTTCTGTGTTGTGTTGTGATGTTGCGGATTTGTCGTGGTGGATAGCTATGTGCAATAGTCGTGCAGTTTGGATTTATTTATACATTTGATATTGCGGGCCGAGCGTCCAACATGTGGACTGCCGTCACTGCCAGTTTGTATAATATTCTTTTGGGCCACGACCGGGCTGAGGTTGATGTACCCATTGTACATATTTTTCATTTCTGTACTAGGTTTACCCTGTGGCGGAGTGTACGGATTGCCGAGTTCTGGAGGGCAACGGGTCCGCATCTCATGGCTTTGAGAGGCAGGAGGACTCACTCTAGAATTGGAAGACTATTGGCCGCACTCATAGTGGTACAGGTTGACCCAAAATGGAGTGCCCAAGTTACCGGATTCCGTGAAGTGCTGGGTGGTCCATTCACTTTGTTGTAGGGGGCTGCCTCGCTTCAGGTTTTGGCGGGTAACTTGCCGCACTCGTAGGGGTCTAGGTTTTCATTGCACAGGCTATCCACATGACCACGGGAACGTCGGGTTTCAGCAGCGGCTTTGTGAAACCGGGGGATCCCAGATTATCTGTATTGTTCTGTGATGCTTATTACTTTTCTGTAATGTTGCATATTATCACGCTTGGAGCGATTATTGTATATTGGTATATATACTAGTAGATGTTGTATATGTTTTACACCCGCGCTAGTGTCATGTCCCGAGAGTACGGAACAAGACAGGCACTTAAACTACGAACGTCTCGAGGCGTACGTAATCTAAGTAAACCAAGACCCCAGAAATCCAAACCAAGAAAAGTAGTAGAGTGAAGGAAAACCAATTTAAAACAAGTAGTTTCAATAGAATAAGCCGAATTATGCGAGTTTCTAAAAACATCAAAAATTTCCTGAAAATTTCGGCAGAGTCTCCATTGTAAATACTGGCCCCCAAACGGGATACAACATGAATAGTATACGAAATCAATAAAAAGGCATCTCCAAACGGGAGCTAGCTCTTCGTCAAACGACGTTCACAACCACACAAGAAATATAATATACAGCGCCAACGGCGAGGATCAAAACTAAAAAGGAAACTCAAACCCCAAGAAAACCACAGAGATAAAACGCGCGAAAGGTCGAAGGAAAAACATCACTGGTCTCTATCTCAAAATAAATACATGTTTGGTTGATGAAACTTCTAGATACAACAGAATAATGATATACAAGATATATAATGGGGGTACGATACAAGTAAACCCACCTACTAGCAAATCACCCGAAGGAAACTATGCCCGCAAAGCCGTAAAGAAACCTGTATGGCAAACCTGCAAGAAACTGGGGCACAACGGGGGTGAGTTGCCAACTCGTGAATAGAAAAACATCTACGGAAAGAAATCGCATAAATAACGCAACCTGGGTCAATGATCATAATATATCCTCAATATATGTATAACATGCAGCCTATAACAATGGCTAGGGTAATATCTAACCAAGTGTGATCTCATGTGCCCGTGTCAGTGCCTCAGGTACCAATATATCATATGGATGATGTATGAATGCATGAAACAGAATGCATGTACTGAATAAAACTGGTTTCATAAATCAGTGAGATTTCTGTATTTTAAAAGAAATGAGGTACCATATATGAAATCAGCATAAAACAGTACCCAGCATCGACACAAAACAAGTGTCCAAATACCTCGATATCTCTGTATCACAATCTATGTACCTCAAGTCTCAATCTCAATGTCTCAATCACAATATCTAGGGCGCCGTCAGTCCAGACCGGCCCCTACCATCCATCTCAAGACCACGACGGTATCCTCCGGATATCCGACGCGTCGGGTAATATCACCGGTAGGTAGTGCTCCCCTGCCAGGCTCACATCGTCATCATCACGCGCTTCTTGCCCCGGGGTACCTTACCGGGTCCACCATGTACCCGAAACGGTTCATCCGTCTCCTCGAATCGGGTTTCGAAATTCATCAGCAAACTCATGTTGGACGACTCATACATCATGGGAAAACCGCACCTTTTATTTTAAAAGAGAGAAAAGGTTTATTTATGTTTTTGCGGTTTTCCTCCAAATCCAGAAAATTTCATGGAAATCCGAATCCGAAACCTCAATAACACGTAAAATAGTGAATATATGCATGAGAATCCATGAATGCAGCATAACAATGAATAACAGTATGCATGAAGTAGCAGGTAATAACTACATTGTCTAAACTAACATATAAGGCAAGTACGCTAATATCATGTCTAAACTATTGGCTAACATGCTATGTCAAGCAATAATATTTTCTAAGGTGTACGTGACATGGCAATTACCGATGAAGATGTGTGTGAGCCGGCAAGTAAGTGTACGTGGTACATACGCATCATCGGTAATGGTGCTGGTGTCCTAACAGCATGATATCAATAATGGAGTATGAAACATAATATAAGCATGCGATACGAAGCGAACCACAATAATGAGCGGGAGCTAAATACTAGACGCAACTATAACTAATCTGCATTAATCTAATATAAGTCCTACAAATGGTGTCTTTTGAAATAACACGAATCATGGGGTTTCGAAAATAGGGGCCACGGTGTTTTTATGAAAAGATACGCCTTTTGAAATATCCGTAGGATCCCTTGGGCTGTCTTTTAAAATACCCACTATTCGTTAGTTTTGAAATAGGTAAGAATCGAATCTAATCTAACAACTAAACTAAACTAAAGGGTTAAGCTAACAAGCTGGACTACAGGTAAGGAAACCGCCTATCATCTGAGTCGATACATATACATACCTGTATATGTATAGTCGGTGATCCCGCCTCAATAATATCATATCCATAACCAGACATCCCAAGTCAAGAGTGTGGATCAATCATCAAAATATAGCTCGTACATAAATCCGTCGTACGGCATCCCCAAATCTGGGTACGGGTCAATATCACATTCATCATACTATTCACCTGGTATCCTCTTTATCAAATATCATGATCGGGGTACTGATCTACGTCTAGTACAATACTGATACCGCCTAAGTATGCATGGACGTGTGTGAAACACTACGTCAAGGACCCGCTACAACGTCATGTCGTATCTCAAATACGAATCCTGCCATATCACCGAAGTCACAACCTCAATACAAATCTCATCGACTCATCTCAAACCCAAGCCTCAAATCCGTATGTGAACACATAGTCCCATACCCATGTGAACACATAACTATATATTCCCGTATAAGCACAAATGAAAGAAGAAAGTATGCAAGTATGGGTTGGTGTGTGCATGTGTAGTGCGACCACTACTCTAGGGTTTCGGGACACTAAATCATCCAAGAACACCAAATATCCATATTATCATCAATATACTGAAACAATATATAAACAATATATATATGTGTGTATACGTATTCGTATACATCACCACGAACTGCGGGGGTGCTATACGCCATCCACCCGACTTCTCCCCGTAGATATAAATCTACTCACCTGGTCCTCGCTTGCCGGTGCCGACGTCGCCACGCGCTTGCTTGTCGTCTCGAAGTCCACATGGGGTACCTACATATCATAACGCACCGTATCGCATTAAAATCCGACTCATGACCAAAACGACACACGAATCCCACATAGGTCAAAACCTATGGTTTGCTTTCCCAAATCAACCCAAAAACCCTCGACATCGGCGTACAAACGCCAGACCATCGAGAAAAACCCAAATACACTCATTTTCACATTCACGAACACTAATTTTAATATAAAATAGGTTAAAACTCACAAAAACCCCAATTTCACTTAAAAAGTTATTTTTCCGAAAATCTAGCAAGCACAAATCACCGTTTTAGTACAAAACTCGATGTATGAACGAATCTAGCGGCCATAATATTCACTAAATATCTTAAATAAGTCATAAAAACACTAATTAGATTTTTAATCTCACTAACTTTCATTAACCCGAAATTCTAGTTTACAATTTTACCCAATTTTAACACTTTTAAAGCAACAATACATAATTCAACAACTAGACTAGGTTTCGCACAACCTAAGGTGTTAAAATACTCATTAACATGCCAAAGACATGATGAAAGCCTTACCATATTTTAATTCTCAATTTAACATAATATTTACAAAAACTAGTTTGCAATATATATAATTATCACAAATTTAAATTAACAAAAATGCAACTAGCAACTAGATTTGATTTTAGCATGCAATTATATGTTAATCTACCCATCACAACCATAATCCAATGCTCAAACCCTAATCTTCATTCAAAACCATACACTTGAAATTTCAAACTTCAATTCAAAACCCCCTTTTTTTAAACACCTAATTAAACACTTAATTAACTTAGATTAAGCAATATAAACAACAAATTCTATATAGGGTTAAAGTTTATACCTCCCAATTTTTGAGATCTAGCTTGAAATCTAGCCATCCAAAAAGCACTCCCATCACCACAATCCATGCATCGAAGGCTACACTAAAATGGGTAAGAGCTTGATTTTGATTTTTGGAGTTTTTTGATGGGTATTTGATGAATTTTTGAAGCAAAAGAGATAGGAAAATGAGGTCAAGAAAATGGGGGCTGCTTGAGGGATAGGCTCGGCCAGATTTGAGGAGGGGGAGAAGAGAGGGTGTGGGGGTGTTTGTAAAGTCAAGGAAAAGTCCAAGTCAACATTATCTAACACCATACCTCTTTATTTAATATTTCCTTTATTCTTTTCTCTTGATTTTCTTTTCTTTTATCAAAAGAAGTGGGGACAATTGATGGGGCTGCTGAATTCAGCCAAGGGAGGGAATAAATGAGGGTGTGTGAGTGTGGGTATGGGTGTGGGGTGATGAAAAATGATAAATACAATACCCCAAACATCCATTTACACTAAAAAAAAGCCTTTTTTCTTCAATAATTTCTAAACTGTTTTGGCAAACGATTTCGTTTCAAAAACCACGTGATAAAATTTTATTTAATGTTTTATGGTGCACAAAATTTGTTTCAACTCATTCCAATTTGTAATTTTCCCTAATTAAATATATTAGTGACGCTTAAATAATATTAAAATAATTAATTTCGGAAATTTTTTCAGAAAATTTGAAATTTCACCAGTGGGTCAATAAACACCAAATACTAGCAATTACATAGTTATAATATGTATATTTAATTTTATAATAAAGATAGTTGTATTTTGACTTTTTACCGAAAACCCCTTATTTTACCGTTTTTCGAAATTTCACCGAAACGATTTTCAAAACGTTACAATCTTCCCCCCTTAAAGAAATTCGGTCCCCGAATTTAAATTAAAACTTCCCCCAAATACTAAAATATTTCCGCCAAAACCATCAAATCGCCGGGGCTCCGAAATCATAAATACATAAAACAAATCGTAGCGCAACGCATGCGCATGAAAAATGAGCATAAAACTCAAATCAAAACTCCGTCAAGCATCCCGCAATCATCGGAGTCATGGTAATGACACAATGTCAATTCCAATACCAAAACCAATATGATATAACTCGAAACTATACACGTAAATATCAGGAGGAAATGCATGCCAAATCCTTTAAGTTACTGTGCAATGCCCATAACACTGCACAGTGGCGGACGTTTATCATAAGAAAATAACTATATACATATATACCTTTAGTTGAAATGTACGTTCCGCCGTTTTGGGAAACAATTTAGAAGGGTTTTCCTTGTTTTAAACGTTTCGCGTCATATCAGACATGTAGGTAAATACTGAGACTATAGCTCGCTTTTTGGAATTCCCTTCAACAGCTATCAATGCATGCAAAATACATTCAGGTACTGTCCTCTGACTAGTCCTGCTTAGTACGAAAACACATTGCAATTATCATAAAAAAAAACGTACTGCTCTATAAGAAATCAATCCCAAAATACGCGCATGAATACTACGTGCGTCTAGTGCGTACGACAATCAAAATCCATATACGTGCCATACAAGTGCACAGAAACAAGATCTAAGTGCATCGGGTGTGCACAACGCATCTGTCGTAGGCAACGTGTGTGCCTGACAGCAAAATCAGGTGCATCTGACATGCACGAAAAAAATCTCGATTTAGTGCATCTGGTGTGCACCAAAATCGCATCTCAAGACATGCGCTCAACATGCGCGAAAACCCAAAACCAGGGACATCCATCATGCACAAAATCATGAAATCCAATATCAAGCGCCGAACATGCGCAAAATCAAATCAGGTGCACAAGATGCACAAAACAAATATCGAGTATCACAATCGAAATCGAAGTCCAGTGCATCTAAGTGCACCAAAGGCGTATCACTGCACTGCAAGCATATATAAACTATACAGAGTGCAGAAACCAAATCGTGTGCGTGCATACGCACAAAATCAACTCAAATGTCTAAAACCGTAAAATCACAACCACGTGAAACCAAAGCACGAAAACGATATCAAGTGCAACACTGTGTAAAGATCGTAAATCCTCAATCATCAAAATCAAATCATCCGAATAAATCACCCAAAACCATCGAAATCAATAATGGCGGAATAGTACCGCTCAAGTGCATCCTCTAAGAATCTCGGGCCAACTGTCGCGGTCACTAGAGGGACGTCTCGTCGATGATCATGAACTCTGGCCTGCTAGTGTGCGTAACAATGACCACTCCTGGGTCAAGGTCTTCACTGTGAATTACCAATCTCTCGGTCCATCGGCTCATCGGCCTTGTCAGGTGTGCTAACGGGGATGATCCCGTTCTGGCACTTCTCCGGTCATCTCTCGGTCAATCATCGCGACCACTCGTAAGACAGCATATCACTGGCGTCGGCCTCTGGCTCTCTGAATGTACGTGACACATCTGATCCTGGGTGCAAGTATCATTGCAGCAGTGTCCTGGAAGGAATCCTGCTCACGGTCTCTTCCATGTCCCGTCTCTGCCAACTGTCCGGAAGTCATCGTCCTTTCCTATATCTGCATCTTGCTCTGGAACGGCTGCACACCCATCACGACTCCTTCTGGAAGGTATATCCAGTACTCTGCCACGGCATGCGCATCGCATCTCTGATGTCGGCGGAGGGAAACGTCATCATATCCAGATCTTGTACGAACCTCTTACTCCATTTTCTCTAATGTCGACTGCTTCGGACTCGTCTCATCGTGGCTGCATGGACTGAGCTCCAATGGCTATCCTCGTATCGGGAGTTTCCCAAGAAATGCATCTCACCACCTAACATCCGAATTAAGTCGAACCATCCAATCGATTGTCAAAACCTCATAATCCCCCAAGGGCTCAACATCTTGGACACAGTTTAATAGTATCGAGTACATACCACAGCATCGGTGGTCCAGCCGTAGAAGGGCAAACACAAGCCTCACTAATGGCGCCGTAGAACTGCCGTAAACCCGAAGGTTCAAAGGTTTTCACACGGTCATTAAGTCGAGTTAGGGTTTCATTCTTCTAGAGGGACCATAGAATTGCATGCATGTCTTTCCGACTACTTTAAACTTGGAATAATAGGTTTCTGATATTCGATCGTCTCTATCGACTCCCAACGTCTCCGCATGAAGTCGTCTCTAGCTGGAATCAATCTATCTGATGACCTCGCATCAGGGTAGCGAACGAACCACATGTCCTAGTCATTCATCCTCGGGTGACTAGCGACCTTCTATCATCTATTAGTACAACTCGTCCCGCAATAGCTCTAACATGTGGGGCGATATCTCGTCACTCGCAGCAACAACTGGCTCACTCGTCTGCACGCTGAACCGTGCCTCAATCATCATGAGTAAGCAATACACCAACGGTCATCAAAATCTGGCTGGCCTCTGTCAGCGGCTCAATCCTCTAGTGTCGATCAGCACATCCGAGTAACCTCATAAAGGCGATCCGCCAAACGCTCGTGGCGTGGAAACACAGTAAAAAGACACATCTCCGCAATCGTGTGTCGCCGGAATTTCGCCCTGGTCAGTCCTCGTTCGTGACGATCTCGTGCTGACCGCAACTCTAGCTGTAGCTTTCCCTGCCCGTAATCATGGCAGCAAAACCATAACTGGTACTGATGAGGCTAGATCGGAATGAATATAATACTGAGCAAGAAATGTACATCCTAAGGCTTCTTAAGTGGAGTAGCGTATCGTAAATATGCCGCGGAACATACCTACGGTACGTCACTCTACTTTAGTCACCTATTCCATCAACCAGAGGTCATCCTACGCTCCGAAGGTAAAACCTAACGCTCTGATACCAACTTTGTCATGTCCCGAGAGTACGGAACAAGACAGGCACTTAAACTACGAACGTCTCGAGGCGTACGTAATCTAAGTAAACCAAGACCCCAGAAATCCAAACCAAGAAAAGTAGTAGAGTGAAGGAAAACCAATTTAAAACAAGTAGTTTCAATAGAATAAGCTGAATTATGCGAGTTTCTAAAAACATCAAAAATTTCCTGAAAATTTCGGCAGAGTCTCCATTGTAAATACTGGCCCCCAAACGGGATACAACATGAATAGTATACGAAATCAATAAAAAGGCATCCCCAAACGGGAGCTAGCTCTTCGTCAAACGACGTTCACAACCACACAAGCAATATAATATACAGCGCCAACGGCGAGGATCAAAACTCAAAAGGAAACTCAAACCCCAAGAAAACCACAGAGATAAAACGCGCGAAAGGTCGAAGGAAAAACATCACTGGTCTCTATCTCAAAATAAATACATGTTTGGTTGATGGAACTTCTAGATACAACAGAATAATGATATACAAGATATATAATAGGGGTACGATACAAGTAAACCCACCTACTAGCAAATCACCCGAAGGAAACTATGCCCGCAAAGCCGTAAAGAAACCTGTACGGCAAACCTGCAAGAAACTGGGGCACAACGGGGGTGAGTTGCCAACTCGTGAATAGAAAAACATCTACGGAAAGAAATCGCATAAATAACGCAACCTGGGTCAATGATCATAATATATCCTCAATATATGTATAACATGCAACCTATAACAATGGCTAGGGTAATATCTAACCGAGTGTGATCTCATGTGCCCGTGTCAGTGCCTCAGGTAGCAATATATCATATGGATGATGTATGAATGCATGAAACAGAATGCATGTACTGAATAAAACTGGTTTCATAAATCAGTGAGATTTCTGTATTTTAAAAGAAATGAGGTACCATATATGAAATCAGCATAAAACAGTGCCCGGCATCGACACAAAACAAGTGTCCAAATACCTCGATATCTCTGTATCACAATCTATGTACCTCAAGTCTCAATCTCAATGTCTCAATCACAATATCTAGGGCGCCGTCAGTCCAGACCGGCTCCTACCATCCATCTCAAGACCACGACGGTATCCTCCGGATATCCGACGCGTCGGGTAATATCACCGGTAGGTAGTGCTCCCCTGCCAGGCTCACATCGTCATCATCACGCGCTTCTTGCCCCGGGGTACCTTACCGGGTCCACCATGTACCCGAAACGGTTCATCCGTTTCCTCGAATCGGGTCTCGAAATCCATCAGCAAACTCATGGTGGACGACTCATACATCATGGGAAAACCGCACCTTTTATTTTAAAAGAGAGAAAAGGTTTATTTATGTTTTTGCGGTTTTCCTCCAAATCCAGAAAATCTCATGGAAATCCGAATTCGAAACCTCAATAACACGTAAAATAGTGAATATATGCATGAGAATCCATGAATGCGGCATAACAATGAATAACAGTATGCATGAAGTAGCAGGTAATAACTACAATGTCTAAACTAACATATAAGGCAAGTACGCTAATATCATGTCTAAACTATTAGCTAACATGCTATGTCAAGCAATAATATTTTCTAAGGTGTACGTGACATGGCAATTACCGATGAAGATGTGTGTGAGCCGGCAAGTAAGTGTACGTGGTACATACGCATCATCGGTAATGGTGCTGGTGTCCTAACAGCATGATATCAATAATGGAGTATGAAACATAATATAAGCATGCGATGCGAAGCGAACCACAATAATGAGCGGGAGCTAAATACTAGACGCAACTATAACTAATCTGCATTAATCTAATATAAGTCCTACAAATGGTGTCTTTTGAAATAACACGAATCATGGGGTTTTGAAAATAGGGGCCACGGTGTTTTTATGAAAAGATACGTCTTTTGAAATATCCGTAGGATCCCTCGGGCTGTCTTTTAAAATACCCACGATTCGTTAGTTTTGAAATAGGTAAGAATCGAATCTAAGCTAACAACTAAACTAAACTAAAGGGCTAAGCTAACAAGCTGGACTACAGGTAAGGAAACCGCCTATCATCTGAGTCGATACATATACATACCTGTATATGTATAGTCGGTGATCCCGCCTCAATAATATCATATCCATAACCAGACATCCCAAGTCAAGAGTGCGGATCAATCATCAAAATATAGCTCGTACGTAAATCCGTCGTACGGCATCCCCAAATCTGGGTACGGGTCAATATCACATTCATCATACTATTCACCTGGTATCCTCTTTATCAAATATCATGATCGGGGTACTGATCTACGTCTAGTACAATACTGATACCGCCTAAGTATGCATGGACGTGTGTGAAACACTACGTCAAGGACCCGCTACAACGTCATGTCGTATCTCAAATACGAATCCTGCCATATCACCGAAGTCACAACCTCAATACAAATCTCATCGACTCATCTCAAACCCAAGCCTCAAATCCGTATGTGAACACACAGTCCCATACCCATGTGAACACATAACTATATATTCCCGTATAAGCACAAATGAAAGAAGAAAGTATGCAAGTATGGGTTGGTGTGTGCATGTGTAGTGCGACCACTACTCTAGGGTTTCGGGACACTAAATCATCCAAGAACACCAAATATCCATATTATCATCAATATACTGAAACAATATATAAACAATATATATATGTGTGTATACGTATTCGTATACATCACCACGAACTGCGGGGGTGCTATACGCCATCCACCCGACTTCTCCCCGTAGATATAAATCTACTCACCTGGTCCTCGCTTGCCGGTGCCGACGTCGCCACGCGCTTGCTTGTCGTCTCGAAGTCCACATGGGGTACCTACATATCATAACGCACCGTATCGCATTAAAATCCGACTCATGACCAAAACGACACACGAATCCCACATAGGTCAAAACCTATGGTTTGCTTTCCCAAATCAACCCAAAAACCCTCGACATCGGCGTACAAACGCCAGACCATCGAGAAAAACCCAAATACACTCATTTTCACATTCACGAACACTAATTTTAATATAAAATAGGTTAAAACTCACAAAAACCCCAATTTCACTTAAAAAGTTATTTTTCCGAAAATCTAGCAAGCACAAATCACCGTTTTAGTACAAAACTCGATGTATGAACGAATCTAGCGGCCACAATATTCACTAAATATCTTAAATAAGTCATAAAAACCCTAATTAGATTTTTTATCTCACTAACTTTCATTAACCCGAAATTCTAGTTTACAATTTTACCCAATTTTAACACTTTTAAAGCAACAATACATAATTCAACAACTAGACTAGGTTTCGCACAACCTAAGGTGTTAAAATACTCATTAACATGCTAAAGACATGATGAAAGCCTTACCATATTTTAATTCTCAATTTAACATAATATTTACAAAAACTAGTTTGCAATATATATAATTATCACAAATTTAAATTAACAAAAATGCAACTAGCAACTAGATTTGATTTTAGCAAGCAATTATATGTTAATCTACCCATCACAACCCTAATCCAATGCTCAAACCCTAATCTTCATTCAAAACCATACCCTTGAAATTTCAAACTTCAATTCAAAACTCCCTTTTTTTAAACACCTAATTAAACACTTAATTAACTTAGATTAAGCAATATAAACAACAAATTCTATATAGGGTTAAAGTTTATACCTCCCAATTTTTGAGATCTAGCTTGAAATCTAGCCATCCAAAAAGCACTCCTTTCACCACAATCCATGCATCGAAGGCTACACTAAAATGGGTAAGAGCTTGATTTAGATTTTTGGAGTTTTTTGATGGGTATTTGATGAATTTTTGAAGCAAAAGAGATAGGAAAATGAGGTCAAGAAAATGGGGGCTGCTTGAGGGATAGGCTCGGCCAGATTTGAGGAGGGGGAGAAGAGAGGGTGTGGGGGTGTTTGTAAAGTCAAGGAAAATTCCAAGTCAACATTATCTAACACCATACCTCTTTATTTAATATTTCCTTTATTCTTTTCTCTTGATTTTCTTTTCTTTTATCAAAAGAAGTGGGGACAATTGATGGGGCTGCTGAATTCAGCCAAGGGAGGGAATAAATGAGGGTGTGTGAGTGTGGGTATGGGTGTGGGGTGATGAAAAATGATAAATACAATACCCCAAACATCCAATTACACTAAAAAAAAGCCTTTTTTCTTCAATAATTTCTAAACTGTTTTGGCAAACGATTTCGTTTCAAAAACAACGTGATAAAATTTTATTTAATGTTTTATGAAGCACAAAATTTGTTTCAACTCATTCCAATTTGTAATTTTCCCTAATTAAATATATTAGTGACGCTTAAAATAAAATTAAAATAATTAATTTCGGAAATTTTTTCAGAAAATTTGAAATTTCACCAGTGGGTCAATAAACACCAAATACTAGCAATTATATAGCTAGAATATGTATATTTAATTTTATAATAAAGATATTTGTATTTTGACTTTTTACCGAAAACCCCTTATTTTACCGTTTTTCGAAATTTCACCGAAACGATTTTCAAAACGTTACAGCTAGTCGAGTCCCCGCTCTGTCGTTAATTAAGTAACCTAACGGGTAATGACGGGACCCAGTGACGAATGCGGATGGCATATACGTACATTTTATTTTCGTTCTTTTCATGGTGTGATTAATTGATGGGACTGCGTTGATTCTGATCAATGCAAAGCAAAAAAAAATCTTTTTGGACGTTGTTGGAACAGTTTTAAAAGGTGTTATTACAAAGACATTTTCTTTTGTTTTGCACAGTGGTATTCAGTTGGAATATCCTGCACCTCATTCGACGAGGCAAGCGCCAAGATCCCTTCACCGGGAGTGGCCCCTTGGGCAGAAGTTTGCGTCAGGATAATAACTTCACTATAGTCGATTACTTGTTGCTTTGCATCGCTGTATTCAGTTGGAATATCCTGCACCTCATTCCACGAGGAAAGAGCCGAGATCCCTTCACCGGGAGTGACCTCTTTAGCGAAGGTTTTCGCCACTATATTTTGTAAAAAGCTATCAGGTTCCTTCAGCGATATCAAGTTCGTTACGTTAAAGGTTTTTCGCCAAAAACCAGTCGTAGCCCTCCGTCATTTCATTTGGGTATTCAGTAATATTCAAGCTATGTATTTTGACCAACGCTAAGGCATAGTGTTTGGTAGCTGCTGGGTATTCATCTGTTGCATAGATAGATGAGTTAGTTTGGGACAGTCGTTCTGCCATTTGGCCAACGTCAGGGGCATGTACGGGTGGGTTAAAATTAACAAGATAATGATGGGTAGAACTTGACATGTGACTTTTGGAATTTGGCCAATGTCAGGGTCATAAGAGTATGGGGCAAAAATCCACATCGGGAGTTTCTAAAGAAACTGAAACTTGCCAAGTATGCACATACCTTCTGGAGTATGATAACGTGAGTGGATTCCTTCACGTTATCATGCGATGATAGTTGGATCCCGATTCCCACTGATTAGTTGGTTTACTCTTCGGGTGATCCCGACTAATTCTTCTTTCAGGTTTAGGGGAGAATTTGACGAAACAGTAGGAGGTTTCCTGATTAGATAAAGTGATAACCATTCTGATCTAGGTTAGAGTGCACGCAGAGTGTTTCTTTTCTCTCTCTCTTTGGCAGTGACCTTTGACCGAACCTAGACTATGACTCAGTGACCAAGTTGACCGAACCTTCTTAAAATACTGGCTTTTGGATTGTCTGAGTTGCATAAGTCATTGCCGCTCTTTCTTTTACCCATTGCATTTCTCCAGAACACCTCGTATTACTACGAACATCCACTTCCATTGGATAAATCCATCGTATGGTTATATATGAACTCGAAGGGACTTCTTCGAGGATGGATCCAGGTTCAAGAGAAATTGAATTGGTTTATTCGGTTGTCTTTTATCATCACCTTCTCTCAGGTTGCGAGGGCTCCTTAGTTTAGGAGAGTACACCTATTACGCTTATTAGATAGTCTTCTTCCAAACCATAGGCAAGTGCCGAAAGGTAGGGAATGAAGAAAACCAATTAGCCTAAGTAGGGTGTACAGAAGGTAATAAGTAAAGACAAAATAAAGGGATTAGAAAGAGGGCAAAGTAAATTGTGACTGCTATCATTCACGACCAAACAGCATACTTCAGCGCCACTCCTACTTCACCTTTGCTTTTTTCCTCAGTTCGGGAGAAATAGAATAAGGTATTATTCAGTTGTCTTTTATCATCATCTTCTCTCAGGTTGCGAGTACTCCTAGGATTAGGAGAGTACACCTATTATGCTTACTGGATAGTCTTCTTCCAAACCATAAGCTGGTGCCGAACGGTAGGGAAGGAAGAAAACCACTTAGCCTAAAGGGGTGTACAGATGGTAATGAATAAAGACAAATAAAGGGATTTAGAGAGATGGCAGAGAAATATACGGTTATAGTCATGAATTGGATTATGGAAGAGGCATTACTAGGAATACCAGGATACCCCTTCGAAACATTTTCATGTTTTAGTTTCACTGTGCATCGTTAAAGGAAAACTGATTTCCCGATTAGATACTTACTCCAGGGTACGTATTTACCAGGTATGATTCTCAAATCTATATGGTTTTACAGATGATGAGTGGGAGTAAGTTATTGGGAATTAGATGATCATCCTCATTATATCAGAATTCGTTATAATTGGTGATATTTGAGGAAATCACCTGGGTTTTTGCCGGACGGCAAGTATTTGGTTTTGAGCATCCGTTGTTGTGCACCAATTTCAAACTGATATATCTGTACGTTTATTTTTATAAAGTGAGATATAACTTTTTGAAATTATGTCCGTAACATTTACCTATATCAGTTGATGATTGGGTAAGGAGCATTGAACAGTGGAGTAGTTCTTAACAATAAGTACAGTTTTCAACCTACGATGTATAGGTTTTGAGTTATTCTACTCAGCGGACTTATACAGAGTATTGTATGTTGTCCAGTGTCCATCAGGACAAAGGGGTTGGTCTTCATACTATGTTCTGTTTACTTGTGACTTCTCTAATTTTTAGACAAGTGTTTCGTAGAAATACAATATCTAAGTTTTGAGAAGTTATAGGTATAGGAATAAAGTAGAGAACCAGGTGTCGCAAGTATCGGGACTCTTCAAGGTGATCGAAGATGTAGATACTTGTGATTGGTATTCAGTTGATAGTAATAGTTTTGAGAAATTTGTTTCTCTTTCAGGTTACTCATAATTGGATGCATTCATAAGTTGAGTAAATGCTGATTGGCCTCTTTCCATTAAGTTGATATGCACTAGAGACAGCTGCATGATTTGAATCTGGTTCCAATTAAATAAGTGCCAATGTTTCTATATTGGATATAGAATGGTTTATATCTTAACGATGTTAAGGTATGAGGAGTTATCCGACTTATGATTAAAACCAGACTCTGGATAACTCAAGGCACGTTTCTGTAGTGGCAGTTTGTGGGTTGGCCCAGGCTACGACGAGGGTTGACTTTCTACCATCTGGAAGATCAATTGTGATATTGTTCTTGACTCGCCACAGTTTTAGTAAAATGGATTTTTTCAGAAAACAGTAGTGGGAGTATGGTAGAACTGGAAGTGATTCCAGAACCGCAAACGATTACGGAAAATTTAATAGGACCTAAAGATTCAATCAGGTTTGACATTCCATTAGCCACTCCGCAGATATGGTGGGTAACCTCAGGCACCCGAGAAGTACTCCAGTAGTCTCAAGGACGGCGACAGGGAGGTTCTTGTTTACCCGGACTTGACACTACTGTTGTTCCAGTCTATGAGACTCGGCAGGAGGTTAAGTATAGCGTCGTTCTAAACTAGCTTTAGAAGTGCACATATATATTATTCTGCCAGAGGGTTGTTATGGTCAGTGGGAGCAGCGGAAGCATAGTGGACAAGTAATTTATGTCTATTTATAGACTCGAGCAGATATAGTGGAGATAGATCATCTATTTTTGATGTGATAGTCATGGGTTTGACTTTATCAGAATAAGGGATGGATCTATTAAAAAGGTAGTAGGGTGTGATGTCCTGGTATTTGGATGACATACACAGAGTAGGAAGTAAAATTCCTATACTACGATCGGTTATACTTTGGTTGTCACACAGTTGTTTCTCCACAAAGGATATGGATATAATATCTGACATTCTGGTTACTAGATCTATGATTTTAGATCTAGATTTGGGTAGTTTCCCAATTTGGGTACTTAGACAGTATTCTAAAAGTATTTAGAATAGATGACTCCTGGCATGGTGGTGTACCTGCAAATGAAGGAGTCACCCTCTCTAAAGGTGTCTTACAGACTAAAGTGGAGAGGGATGTGCATGATTGGCATATCACTTGCTTAGGCAATTGAGTCAATCATGAGATGTCAAGTACCACACCAGATGTTATTTTTGCACTAAATGCAATAAGTTTATATTAATCCAATCCTGGAGAAACATTCGGAAGCAGTTTTAGAACATAAGTGGATGTTCTACGGATTTGATGATGGCAGCCTCCTTCGGAGACGGTTATCATTCTAGGTTTCCAAAGGTGGCATGGATGACAGAGTGATTGTTAGAGTTATAGTTTTCCATCTAATGAAGGGGGCAGTATTATGGACAGGTGGTCCAAGAGGTACTGTGGGAGGCATGGTGCAAGATACTGATTAGGTTCAGTTGTCGATACAGTCTAAGAAGTTTAGATTTGGAGTTCATTTATGAACTAGGTCCCATCAGATATCCAGACATATTCTAAAACATGTATTACTCAATTCGGGAGATGGTTTTCTCCGCGAACTTGAGATTAAGAGAGACATAGAAAGATACATCAGGGCGGATCCACTCACTGAGGCTATTTCTCGAACACAAGAGATTTTACAAACGAGCTTTGTGAAACTATTTAATAGAGGAGTTGGGTGTTCGGTATCACACGGGCTGTGAGTATGCGACATCGCAATAATTAGCCTTAAGTGCAAGTGGGAGATTGTTGGATATAGTGCCCTCAAAATCAATTATTAGATCACAGTTACGTGATTGCAATGATTGAGAGAGGACCTATACCGGTAGGACAGTCTTACTCGAGATAATAGTATGCAATCTGGTTTGCCTTTATCATCGTGTACAGCTTTATGATCACTATTACACGTTGATAGAGCCCTTAGGATCCTGCTTGACTACCAACAGTATGATGGCAATCATATACGTGAGAGTTGGGTAGTCTATAAGCACATCCTTAAAAGTGGTCCCTAGTCGTAGGAGTTTCGAGACAGGGCATCGATACCCCAGAGTAGACTAGTGTATACAGTCGAGACCCTGACGAGGGGTGGTGGCCGGTCTCACAAGCCATTGGTGTTAGTAGGATGACCTAAGATGTATACAGGTGCTCATTAAGTTATGAGTGCACCGGACAGGACTCGCCGGGAACCTGCTGGTTGGATTTATACCTAGCGTCAGATGGCAGTTCCCTGGTGACATGTGTACAGGTTAGTTCATCGACCTGAGGTCGTCATTTGCCTTGTGTGAGTTCCCACTGTGCTTTGATTATTACCCTACCACGGCTCAAAGGAGTCGTGCAAACAGGTTTTAGTTGGGTACAGTCCTGAGCCACATAGGGGCAGTGAGCGGATCGGCAGGGGATTCGTCTCTTCCGGTATAGGGGGTGAGATCGCGCTGTGTTTAGAAGAGCCATTACACCAAGTCCTTGGCCAAGGTAGCTGAGAATTACTGGTAGGTATTCCAGTAGTTTCTCAGGGGGTTCAGGGCTACCCTCCGATACGACTTATACTGTCACGACCCGAAAGTACGGAACGCGACTGGCACTTAGATTACGAGACGTCTAAAGGCGTACCGTAACCTAAGTCAGCCAAAGCCCAGAAGAATCTAAACCAAAATCAAAAGAGAGTGAAGGAAAACCTTTAATGAAAACGGTTTTTTAAAATCATTTAAGTTGCATAGAATCCCTTTTTAAAACATCAAAAATTTCCGAAAATTTCGGCAGAGTCTCCCCTGTATTTTCTATCCCCCAAAATGGGTACAACAAGATAATAACCCTGTAATCATAAAAATGGCATCCCCAAGCGGGAGCTAGCTCTTCGCCCAAGGCGGATCACAACCACATGCAATATAATACTAATATCAAGAAAAAGAGCATAAAAGAAATGCAAAATACCAGAAAACACACGTCGGCTCAAGTGAGATCGACCCAAAAGAAACCACAAATATACAAACCTCTCAGTCTCGTCACTAGGTCGCATATACAATATAAAGTGGTAGATGGAGAATACTAGATACAATGATAAAGCAACAAGAAATAAAGTGTGCTCGCAACCCACCTACGTGCGATGTCACGAGTCTGAGCAAAAGGAGCTGATGATAGGATAGCCCGCCGCTACAAGGGTGACGGGTCCGACCTGCAAGACACTGTGGTACAACGGGGGTGAGTTGCCAGCTCATGAGTAAATATAACATCTAATAAGGCAATCGTAAGAATGCACGCAATGCACCACAACATGCATGTCCATATGTGATATAATATCTCTGGTATGCATGCACAGGTATGCAATGTCATTATTAAGTCTTTAAGTGTTTTAAATGCTAAGGGTATTGAATTCTTAACTTTAAAAAATGAATATCTGCATAATAGCTAAGTACCATCAAGAATCATCTGAAAACCCGTGTCAAGCATCGACACCAAATAGGAATCATATCTGTCTCAATATCGGGCTCCGTCAGTCCGGATCGGCCCATATCATAAATCTCACGACAACGGTCGGTATCCTCCGGATATCCGCCACGACAGACATCACCGGTAGGTAGTCTTCCCCTGCCAGGCTCATCGTCTACAACTCGATCTTCTTGCCCCAGGGTACCATACCGGGCCCACCATGTACCCGAGACGGTTCATCCACTCCTCGAATCGGGTCTCGAAATCCAACAGAAAACATGAAAACTCATGGTGGGCGACACATACATCACGAGAAAACTGCAACTTTGTTTTGAAAATGATAAATATAAGGTTTTGTTAAATTCTTGCGGTTTTCCCCAAAAATCCAGAAATCGCAGCAATACTGAAATCCTCAAGAAAATCATAATGTCCACATGTTATATATGATAAATGTCTATGATATCAATGCATACGATGTGAATTTTGCTAGAAATCTATATAAATATGATGATGATGCGAGGTATACGTATGCTATGCAATTTCATATATCAAGTATGAATGCAAGTGGCGATATTATGATAAACAGGTTCTATAGTGCACGTGGCATGGCAATTACCAAAGGCGTGTGTGTCACATGAATAGTGCGCGTGCAACAGATGCCAATGGTAATGGTGTTCGTGTCCTACAAAGTGATATCGCATAAGTATGGATGAATGTCCATGCAATCTAATATACTGTTCGCTATAAGGGTATGCAGTGTACATGAATGGATAAGCTAGCTAACAATATGAATCTTGCAAAAAGTAGGGTAATCCTAACTAGGGGGGCGCCTCGCGCCATTCAGACGATTCCTCCATAGATGAATACATCTACTCACCTGAAATCTCCGCTAATCCGATCCGGCCACCGCCTTGCCTTTTCGCACCGTGTCCGATGTTTCCCCGACCGATCCTATATTTGCACAATATCAAGCATAAGATTACAAAACCTAAGATGATGCAAGTCACAATATACAATTATCAACGCTCTCGAATTAAACATAGCATACACTCGGTGCGCGGGAAAACGCACGAAAATCGCTAACCTTTAACTAGAATCGTCATTTCGGGGAAATCAACAAAACTACAACCCGACTAGACGAAACCCCGCGTTCGCGCACTCTAACAGTCCTATACAAATCTAATTATATCGCTAACATAACGCATTTTGATCGCATTCTAATTTTCGTAAAAATCTAGTAAGCAAATTCAATACCGATTCGATGCAAACATCGAAATTTAATCGATTTAGCGAGCATATCATTACACAATTAACCACTCTAATCAATTAGATAACCAAAACCCTAACTTAATTCTAACAACCATGTTTCAAACCCTAACTCAACATCAAAACCCCTTCTTGATTTTCATGAACAATAATTTACAACTAAATTAATACTTCAAAATTAAATTCTAGCATATATAAACTACAAGTTAGCAACTAGTTTAGGATTTTACCTTACAAGTGGAAACCTAGCATGATCAAGTCACCAAGAAAGCCTCCTTTCATCATGTTTTTGAACTAATTTGGGTTGAAGAGAGAATGGATTAGGCTTTGGCTTTGAATGGGTGAATGAAATTTGTTGATTTTTAATGGATTTTAGCATGAAAATGAAGCAAAAAAGAAGTGAGAAGAGGGGGTTTGCTGCAGGATTGGGGTCGGCCAGAAGCAAGGGAGAGGAGATGGGGAAATTTGGAGAAGTTTCTAGGTCCCAAAACACCCCATGTTGTCATTTAATACTTTCATATCAACATTTTACAAAAAAAACCTTATTTTACATCATTTTTCCATTAAATTTCCCACCCTAAAACCAAAAGTTTGCAAGTCATGATATAATTTTATTAACACCATATTTTAGCTTATAAAGACTCCTAATTATGAAATTTACCTAATTAAATTTGTATTTATCACTAATTTAATGTATTTAAAAAGGCTTAAAATAATAAAAAAAATAATTAATTACGAAATTTTTTTTATTTAACTAGAAAATTATAAGTGACATTTTAGTGACAAAATTATAGTAATATCTTATCTAAATTTTGTATAATTAGGTCTACAATGAAAAATATCAATTTTGACTTTTTACAGAAAAAGCCGAAAAATTAGCCGATTACCGAAAAACTGCCTAAACGATTTTCGAAGGGTTACATATACCGCTATTGGGGGTCTGAAGTTACCAGCCCCCTAGGCCGGATATGCAATGCTGATAGACGAACGGACTGGACTGTATGGATATTGTAACTGATATGCTCAGTAGGGTTCCAGGATGAGTTCGCTCATCAGCTTCCCTTTCGGTCAGTACCTGGGCAGCCGTTACGCACAGCTAGTGCCGTTGACGTGCTTGCGGTTAAACCCACTGCCAGGGTATTAACGAGTATTTAGAGTCCCCCACAGATAGTTTCCCTAGTTCGGGCAAAAGGTTGTAGAGGCCGTATGGTTTTATGGCAGAGTTCGAAAATGCACGTGCACTTGTGCACGTGTCATATTTCAGACAGATAATACTGGTGGGCTTTGGTTTAAACCGGATCCAATTATTATATTGATTCGTAATATTTTAGTCTTTCGTATTCGTATTCGGTCGGAATACGGATACAGGTATGTATATACAGGTGAGGGGTATTCTCGTAATCCGTTACGAGAATATTTTAGAACATGCATTTCTTTTTGGTTAATCATTTTAGTTTAAATGATTAAATGGATTTTGGAAAGTGTGACTCATTGGTGTGACTCATTAATTCTAGAATGTTCACAAATGACTCATGTAATGAGTCATCTAGTGAGTCATTAAAGAATTAATGGTGTTTGTTTTGGGTGTGATATTTTAGGGTTGAGTTGGAGATATTTTGGTAAGATATTTTCTTTATTTCTCCAACACTAAACCTTATATATATCACACACAAGAGAAGTGGGCAGCCAACTTAAGTTTTGGGGTTGTGTTTTTGCTCACTTGATTTATCTTGAGCTCACACTCTTCATCCCTCTTTGCATCTTCTTCAACCTCCATCCTAACGCTCTCATCTGATGAAAACCCTAGGGTGTTTGAGACAAAATATCCCACTCATTCTCTACTTCATCTTGGTCATCTCTTTTAGCAGATGTCCAAGTTGCCTCGGTATAGAGGCGGGAGTCCATTTAAAGATCCGTTGACGTGGTGCCACCTCGATGAGAAGACAAGAGATCGGAGTTGCCGCGAGGAGCGTGGGATGATGGATAAAGATCGAAGGACACGGATCGATCGGTATATCCTTTCTACCACTTTACAGTTTGTTAGTTTAGCGTTAATGGCAAGATCCGGGTTATAGTATGCGATATCGCTAGTTATAAAATTTTTGTTCTGCGTTTGATGTCAGAATGACGGCTGGGTCGCTACCGTAGACTTACACATGATCTCAGCGAAGGGACTACTACACGGAGCTAATAATGTGATGGACCGGTCTACAAAGGTTGTATTCCTTGTTCAATTTAGTTGCAAAATTGTTTGCATTTCATTTCGTCACATTTTTTAGTAAACGATTCTATATTAGGGTTAGCTAGAACAGCTAAAATTTTAATATGGCATGAAAGAAGCCACCTTAAACCTTGCTGCCGTACTAGGCAACCCTGCAGTAGTATCAGAGCAATGCTAGAAAATTAGACGGATTTGGTTAAGATTATGAAACCGAAATACTCTGAAACTTGAAACACGAAAATCCATTTTCTGTCAAATTTAAAAAGTCCTCTAAAAAGTTTTTTAACAACTGCAGAATGGTATATTTGATATAACATGAACACTGTCAAAATTTGAAGCATTTTTGCCTCAACTTGGCCTGCCACAATGGGCAAAATTCCTAGCTCACCGGGTGTACTTTAGAGATTTGGCTTCAAATTTTGGTAGTGTTCAAGTCTCTGGGTTTTGGGGTTTCAGGTGTTGTTTGTTTTTGTTAATTTTGCATGAGATGTCATCTTACACTATAAGCAATTTGGAGTGTTTCGTATTCGTAGTTTTAACATTGTTTCATGTATTCTCATGTTATCTAGGCGAAGTTAAAAAGTTCGATCGAATGCCAAAAACTTATTTTTCCAAGTTTAACGTATTCGGAAAAACATGCAAGTAATTCTGTGAACCCTATAGAAGAATGAAACCCTAACTCGACATAATGATCATAGAAACGCTTTCGAACCTTAGGGTTTGCGGCAGTTTCGCGGTGCCATTAATGAGGCTTGGGTCTGCCCTTCTACGGCTGGTGCATAGGTACTGTGGCATGTTCTCGGTATTATTAAACTGTGCTCAAGTGTTGAGCTGTCGGGGAATTGTGGGACTTTGATGAATTGATCGAAAAGTTTAACGTCGTCCGGATATCATGTGATCGGATACAATATTTGGAATCCACAAAAGTAGTTATGAGATAACTAGTTTGAATTTTATAAATCTAGCAGTTTAGTCTTATTTGATCGGTTGCCACGGGATTTTGATGTGATCAAAAGTCCATCGCAATTACGTAACGTACGCGGATACTCGCCGGGTACTCTTATTAGATAGCCACACCCCATAGCCCCGGCCAAGTGACTGTAGGAGAACCCCGTCACCAAAAGCATCCGTTTGGGTGCTCACGGCCGCGGTGTTCTGCCTTAGTGCACTTCATCGGCGGTATGGGGGGTGCGGCCGTCTACTAAAGTTTCCGACGAACATTCAATCAGGATGTCGGGAATCTTGTTGAATTACTCGACAGGTGATTGGAAAGTGTTTTCAATATCGAGACTAAAATGCTGGGTTTATAATTGTTAAGAATGTGATGTCTAAGCAATTAATTTGGTTGGGCATTAAATCCAAAGTATGTGATACATTGGGTTTATGATGTCTAAGATGGTTGAAGATTGCAATTGCTGTAGTTTTTCACTTTCTTTTCTGCGACCGTAAGTGTAGTATGTGGTGTATCGCCGGTTTCGTTGCTATACGTCAACGACAATTGAGATACGCATATGTACTTACGTTGATGACATATGATGTTATATGTTGCTGTGATATGTTATATTGGATCGTCGTGTTTTGAATAGCCGGGGTTTTATGTAAGATGAGAGTTTTTATTTTCAATCATGTAAAATTAGTTGTATGTAATATTCTTTTATTGGGGCACTTCCTGGTTGAGGATGATGTCACCATTATATATTATTTACTTTTCCGCATTAGGATAGACCCATGGTGGGGCACAAGTAACCTGGTTCTATGGTCCAGTAGGAGACCATCTCGAGGAGTCGAGTTCGGGTCTCCTAACTCTAGAATTGGTAGGGTTGCTTGCTGCTCTCGTCGGGGTATAGGGATGTGGGTTTGGCTATTCATCACGACTGTAGAATCCGTGTTTTATAAAGGCTTAATTTAAAACCCGGAAATCCTAGTATATCCAATATTTCATTAGTGTTCTGCTGCGATATTCTGTTATGTGATCACTGTTATAACATATCAGAAAAATAAAATATTATTTTTAGGAATTTATATAATTAAATAGTAAATATTAGGAATATTTTAATGGTGCGGTATAATTAAATACCGATAAATTGGGAATTATTGGAAAATTAATTTGAATGGTGATTTTTGGAAGAATTTATGTGATTTAAGCAAATTATAAGTTCTTTATGATTAATTATATTCCATGTTAATGCTAATCGCGATTAAATGTCACTAATGGTGCATTAAGTTTGATTTGTGCACATGACATGCACAATGTCATATTTCACATTGTTACATTTTCCTATATGGTCTTTTCTTTATTTTCTTGCATGGCTTTGTTATTGAGATGAGAAGAAAAGAAAAGAGAAGAAAAGAAAACGAAAAGCAAACAAAAGAAAAATAAAAGGGAATAAGAAAGAGGTATGGGCATGAGAGAGAAGAGAGAGAGGTGAGGGGTCAACCTTGGACCTTGGCTCCCATTTGTTTACTTCATCATCTTCATCATTTTCTTCCCCTTGTCTCATATGGCTACCTTCTCCCTTCACCTCCTCTAAAACCCTCACAACACACCCAAAAATACTCCAAAACATCATGCCCCTTTCATTAAAAATGTGCATAAGCTCACTACAACCATTTTGAACCAAGAAAAATTGGATTTTGGAGACTTGGGGCAACTCAAGAAATTTCTTGAGTTGCCAAATGAGGTAATTCTTTCACCATTAGAGTAGTTATCTATTTCCTTTAGCATCCATGATGGTTTAAAAGTGATATTGTGTAGTTTAGTGGTACTTAGAAATTTTTAGAGAATGGTTAGGGATTTTGGGTAGTGAAGATTTCAATTGAGTGTATTATTGACTACCAAACCCCCATAGTGCTAAGAACCCAGATTAAATAGAGCCTAAACCCAACACTTGAAGTGGATGTTCAATGTCGGTTTTGTGATGATATTGGGGACTACAGGACATCTGGAGTGACCTAGGAGATTTACTGGAAAAGCAAACAACTCCATTGACCTAGATGGACCACCACGAGACCACCCTGTGAAAACGAACCCCATCCAAGCCAGAAGAACCGAGGTGGATGGATTTTACCTGTATGTGGCCGGCCAAATTTTTATAATTTGTGTCTAGGTTTAGTCTGTAGTTCATACACCTCCTATACAACACCCCAGTATTGTTTGTTTAACAAATATTTACCTGAAACAAAATCTGGTGAAAGATTACTGAGTTGCTTTTTTGTGTTTCATGGTTTTCATGACTTGGTTTTAGGTATTTGAATGTGGATTTGGTCGTCGGACTATTGTACGTCGACGACGAGGGTTATTTGGCTATTTTTGCTTGCGTAGGCTATAGGTTCTAACCTATAGGCACCTTGCAGGTCGTCTTGGTTTTGAATCTGATTTTAAAGCGATATGCTATGTGTGTATATATGTAGGTACCCTCAAGTGGAATTTAAACAACAAGGATGAGTGTGGCGACGTTGACGTCGGCAAGCAGGGATCAGGTGAGTAGATATATATCTACGGGGGAAGTCGGGTGGATAGCGTATAGCGCCCCTACAGTTTCGTAGTGTAAAATACGAATACGTTATAGTTATATATAGATATGTGTATTGTGGTACGTTGATGATTATCAAATAGGTTTTAGATGTTTATGGTTAGTTTTAGTCTATTAGAAGTAACTTAGTTTATCTTCTTACTCGCGAAACCCTAGGTAAAGATTACACCCACACGTACATGATTGTAGAGATTTTTCGTGCGCGTTTTGAAATCAAAGAATTAACCGTAATCAAGAATAGTGTCGCTTGGTAGCTAGCCGGTTGAGTACGGGTCGGTCCACAGGGAAAAGGTGTATTTCTAGTTGTTCTAACGAGTCAATTCCTATTTGTGGTAGGTTTTGATTTTCTATAAAAATAGAGCTTGAAATTGATTTGGATTAAAACCTTGCTAGGGTTAGGATTAGGTTAGTTTGGAAAGTCGATTATTCTCACCGCTTTCTTTGCCCTAATTAAGAACTTTTAGGTTTTAAGGTAATAGTTAACAAAGGTGATTAGCACGATCGGGAAGAAACTAGGTTTCTTCCTTTTGGTCCTTGTCCGTCCTTTCTTAACGCTTACCCCTAAGCTCTATGGAAATCAAACACAACCGGTCTTAACTATGGAATCACCACTACCTCGTAGGATAGGGTGCCGTAGTGAGCGGTGTGTGTATGTTTGCAAAGAGTCCTACTTTAAAATATTGAATGGGCAAGAAAGGGGTGAGAAATTTTCATCTCTCAAACCTCCCCGAACCTAACCCTAACAAGTGAGGAACTACTCACTCATTAGGGAATTAATAAAGGAATTCATTTTTATGGTTTTTATTTAATAGCCTAATTAACTTGCGGAAAATAACTACGGCAGAGAAATTAAATTGCTAAGAAATAAAATTGCAGATGAAAAGAAATTCAAGATAAAAAAACTTACTTTTTATTGATGCATTCTTTGAACAATTACAAGGAATGAAAATTTTAATCTAGGAATTAAAAAGAGGCATGCTCCAAAGAGAGCTGTAGGATTCCTATTTATAGTTAATAGAAACCCTAGGGTTTACATCTGATCCATATCTAGAATTACAAAAATACCCTAAGAAAACCGGGTCAGTGCACCAACTCCACCGACACGTGCCGACACGTGCACAGCACGGCGGCGGATCCGCGGCCATATGCCTTGTTTGGCCGCGGATCCGTGACCAAATAGTGGAGTCTCTGTCTCCAAATTTTAGGGCTGCTTCATGTTGCATTTGGCTTTTGGTTTCTTCACTTGGTTCTTCAGAATCTTTTCTATCTTCTTCCAGATTTCCACAGTGCAGAATGTTGTGGACTTTTACCGTTCGCTTCGTGTTGATGTCTTGAATCTTGTGCTACCTTTGTACTTGGTGCAATAAAACTGTTTTCTAATCTTCGTTTGTTCCTTAAACTATAGGCGGCATCATAAAGATTCTTCTATTTGTTGGTTGTAGTCTCACTTTTGTAGCGTCTTTTCATCATTTTCACTATACTGTTCCGAGAACCTGTAACCTGCAACTATTTAACAGACATGGATCAAAAGCACCTATTTATTTGTAAAATGATTAAGAATAGGGAATATAACAATGCAAAATTATGATATGAACAAATACTCCCAAACTTATCTTTTGCTCGTCCCGAGCAAAACTAGTTTTATTCTCGAAAAAACCTAACCTCACATTCGCAGGGAAACGCGATTGCACTGAGCTCGTGCAACAAGCCGTTAAACTTCTAGGTGTCCCTACTAGGAGGAGTGTTGTCTCCTGAGGGTTTTCAGCGGATACCACCCACAAAATTCGATCAATTTGGTCTATTGACTTTCAATCTTCACTTCGGTGTTCTAGCAAAAAATTCTATTATTTTCAACTCAGAAATTATCAACCCATATTTTTCACGCATCCATATCATTTAACTTAAGATTGTATATGTTCTGTAAATTTATTTAGATTTCAGTATCTTTTGAATTTTCCATCTAAGGTTCCATCTCAACTTAGAATTTTTATCATCTCTACTAGAGATATAAGTCCTATTTTTCATTCCTATCTTTCATCCAAACCCCAAACATATACCCCTACGTGTGTGTATGTATCACCCCTACACTTGGAAATTCAATTCAAGCTATTATACTCTTGTCTATCATCCAAAGTACTTTTAGTTGGTGAATTTTTAGATGAAATTGCTCACACATCGTTCATGCGACCGTTAATAATTCTTGAGATACTAACGACCGATTATAAAATGTGTTTGCGCATTAAGGCGTAATTCCTCGTCTTGTAATACCTAAGGCTTTAGCAGTGACTCCTAAACCAGTTGGTCTAAGGCACTAAGTGATAAAGCACCCTCGCTATATATTTTTTTATTTTACGCAGCCTTAAGTAATTAAAAAACCAGTGTTCATTTTTTTATCTCTTTATTCACACTTATAATTTTATTTTCCTTCATACTAGGGATTTTAGACAAGAGCATTTCAAGGTATTCTCTACTATTCCAAGTTTCAAGGTTCGTATTTGTTCAAGTTGTAGGGTATATATTTTTAGAATTTAGACTCAAGTTTCGGAATTGTTTTTCAGACATACACTTTAATAAAAATTTCAATACTCCTCCCTTGTTTTGACTTAGCCCAAGAAGTGAATTCAAAATTTGCCTATTTCTAAGTAAACTATAAGGACATATATTTTCTACCGTTAAATTTTAAGAAAGGTTATTTTTAAGGTTTTTAATTTACTAAATTTAGGATCTAGTTTTTCCTAGCTAGTTAACCGTCTTGTCAAACTTAAATCACTTATGGTCAAAATTGAATTTTTTATAATTTTTATAATTTTTAAAAAATTTAAATTTTTTTATTTCAATTTTTTCTTTTATATATTTTTTTTATTTTCATTTTTTTTATAAAGATGCAATGAAGAATTAAACATGCAAAAGAAAAAGAAAAAATATATACAAAAAATTTAAAAATATGCAATGCAATGATAACTATTTACAACCACCTCCTCCCCCAAACTTACCAAAAGCAGTGCCCTCACAGCTCGGCCCCACGGCACCCGCTTGAGCGTGAACGGGAACGCTCCTCCCTAGCTAGTAGTGTTCGGACCCCCTGCTCTACCTCTATCAAACGCCGATCATGTTCCCTCATCATCCCCCTCAATTTGTCAATCCCCCGAATGGCTATTCTCATTAAATGTGCATGTTCTAAGGGGGTGGGCTCTCCTTCGCTCGCAGTCGAGCTGGAGCTAGGTGTTCTGGCGGGCACGTGTTCCGCCGGTTCTGTTCGTGACCAAACATCTGTTAAGCTTGTATAGGACGTAGATACGCCCTCAATGAGAGGCCTGATAGGTATACCTCCATGCATGTAAAATTAAAATTCCTCCACAGGGAGGAAATAGCGACACAGTTGTATCACTAGCATGGGGCATGGGTTGTTCTTGGCCATTTTGCCCGCACCAATTGAGTTAAGCAGAACCGTCCACATGTCGAATCTATGGTTCCTTGTCATAAGTGTGTGCACGATATGCACTGATGGGGTGAAAATGTGGCGTTATGGGAACTGCTAAAAATATTGTTTTGTGCCCACCGGCACACGGTTAAAACGTTAGCGAAAAAGGTTCTCTCTTGTATTCCTTTCCTTGGTTCCCTCGAGCAATCATTACCCATTAAGGGCATGTAATCTTCAAACTGAAGGGCTTGATCATGAACAGGTAACCTAGGGATTAAAGTGACTTCATGTATGAAGTCTCTATCAATAATTATCTCTCTATCACCCCACAATAACTTGATAAATCCATATTATGCAAAACAGCCGTCTTCCATGCACTCGTAAAAATGAGTGACTAGATCTAGAAGGGCGTAAGCGTTTGGGTGATTATAGATTAAAAAATTCCAGCCCTTCGTGCGATTTCATCAGCAAAATAACTCCCATATATCGTGTGTGAAAAGATCTGTGAGAAATCACGTTCTAACTGCATATTTTGTGCCATCACAGATAATCTACAGATCTAAAAAAAATATTTAACAGAGAGGAGATTAGAGATCGAACCACCTCTGAGAATTTCAGAGGGAGAAACGGCGGGGGCGCGGTTGATCAGCGGCGGGAACAACGTTCGGGCGGCGGAAGCGCGACACTGCAGAGAGATCTTCCTGACTATGCTGCGGCGGCTAGGGTTCGAAGAGATGAAATTTTTTTAGGGTTTGTGAAACAGAGAGGGTCGGGGTTTATTTAAAGGGGGGAAGTGTTGGCTATTTGTAAAAAAACCCCTCTCAAAAAGCGGAAATTATTTGCAAATTAATATTTTATTTTTATTTTATTAAATCTGGAAATTTACAAAAATACCAATTTTTTTTTTATTATTTTCAAATTTTTAATTTTTTATGTTATTTTGTTTTGATAAAATTACAAATGATACATACCCCCAAACTTGTTTGAAACTGTGTTTTTGGCTAGATGAGCGAAAATTTAGGGGTAGATGGAGGAAGATCAGTCAATATAAATCGGCTCCTGCAAAAACAGGAGCTCCTCTGAAGGGTCCGCAGTGAGGAACGGTTTAAGTCGATGTCCGTTTACTTTAAACAGTGTACCGTCCTCCGGGTTTTCTAAATATACCGCACCGTGCGGATATACGGTGCGTACAAAAAATGGCCTTTTTCCATCGAGATTGGAGCTTACCGGGATGGAAATGTAGCCGAGTATCGTAAAGCAAAACCTGTTGACCAGGTTTAAAAGTCTTGCGCATAAGGTGTTTGTCGTGGAACACCTTCGTTCGGTTTTTAACGACTACTGCATTCTCATAGGCCTCATCCCGCAGCTCGTCTCATTCATTCAATTGCAGCTTTCTATTGCTGCCCACATCTCCCAAAGATAGGTTCAACTCTTTAATTGCCCAAAATGCCTTGTGCTCTATTTCAACAGGATGGTGGCAAGCCTTTCCATAAACAAGCCTGTATGGAGACATGCCAAGATCGGTCTTATAGGCAGTACAGAATGCCCATAGTGCATCAATCAGTTTTGATGACCAATTTTTACGGTTTTTGGAAACCATTTTCTCCAATATTTGTTTAATCTGCCGATTCAAAATTTTGGCTTGCCCACAAGTTTGGGGATGATATGGCGTTGACAGTTTATGAGTAATGGAGTATTTGGGCATTAAGGATTCGAAAGTCCTATTACAAAAGTGAGATTCATTATCACTGATAATCGCGCGAGGATGCCCAAACCGCGAAAAAATGTTTTCTTCGAGAAATCTAACGACAACCTTGTTGTCATTAGTTCGGCTGGGCACAGCCTCGACCCATTTTGAAACACAGTCAAAAGCAAGTAGAATATACATATTCCAAAAAGAGTTGGGAAATGGTCCCATGAAGTCTATTCCCCAAACCTAAAAAATTTCAACAACCAAAATTGGTTGGAGCGGCATTTCATTTCTCCGAGATATCCGGCCCAAGTGTTGGAACCGGGAGCAAGTCTTGCAGTATTCGTACGCATCTTTAAAAAGTCGTGGCCAGTAGAAGCCACACTGCAAGATTTTTTCTACTGTCTTTTTTGGGACAAAATGCCCGCCACACGCTTGATCGTGGCTGAATGACAACACAATCTTAAACTCGTTGTCGGGGACACACCGACGAATGATTTGGTCAGAACGGTATTTAAAGAGATACGGTTCATCCCAGTAAAAATGTTTTACTTGGGACAGGAATCGGAGTTTTTCCTGATTCGACCAATCGTTTGGTATCAGTCCGGTGGCCAAATAATTTACTATATCAGCGAACTAAGGTTCGCATGATATTGTTAAGAGCTGCTCATCGGGAAATACATCTTTGATAGGAATTTCAAGTGTAGGCGAAGAAGGGAGTCGTGAAAGGTGGTCGGCGACTACGTTTTCACATCCTCTCATGTCTCTTATGACAAGGTCAAACTCTTGTAGCAAGAGGATCCAACGTATTAGCCGAGATTTAGCATCCTTCTTCGCGAAAAGATGGCGAAGAGCTGAGTGGTCCGTGTAAACAATGACTGGAGAGCCGATTAAATAGGGCGTGAATTTTTCTAGTGCAAACACAACGGCTAAGAATTCTTTTTCAGTTGTTGTGTAATTCAATTGGGTCTCGTTTAATGTTCGGCTAGCGTAATAAATTACGTGCGGCATCTTATTAATGTGCTGTCCAAGGACAGCACCAATGGAGAAATCAAATGCATCGCACATAATTTCAAATGGATGCATCCAGTCGGGAGATGAAATAATGGGCGCAGAAATAAGTGAGTGTTTCAATGACTCGAATGCCTTCATGCAGCTTGAGTCAAAGTCAAAAGTTGTGTCCTTGGCCAACAAAAGAGTCAAGGATCTAGCTATCTTGCTAAAATCCTTGATGAACCGTCTATAGAAACTGGCTTGGCCAAGAAAGGCTCGGATGTCTTTGACACACTTGGGAGGAGGAAGATTGGAAATGACTTCAATCTTAGCTTTATCAACCTCAATGCCATTTTGCGAGATGATATGTCCTAAGACAATACCTTCCCGTACCATAAAGTGGCATTTCTCCCAATTTAATGTGAGGTTCTTATGTCTACAATGGGTAAGAACTGCGTCTAAATGTAGCAAACACTCGTCAAAGGAGTCGCCGAAAATGGAGAAATCATCCATAAAAATCTCCAAGAATTTTTCCACCATGGCTGAAAAGATACCCATCATACACCGCTGGAAAGTAGCGGGTGCATTGCATAACCCAAAGGGCATGCGACGGTAAGCGAATGTACCGAAAGGACAAGTAAATGTGGTCATGTCTTGATCCTTTTCGGTGATGGGAACTTGAATATAGCCGGAGTACCCATCCAAAAAGCAGTAAAATTCATGGCCAGCCAATCGTTCTAGAATTTGGTCAATAAAAGGTAACGGAAAGTGGTCTTTTCGTGTCGCAGCGTTGAGTTTTCAATAATCGATGCAAACTCGCCACCCAGTTTGGGTGCGAGTAGGTGTTAACTCATTCGCCTCATTGGTTATGACCGTTATACCCGATTTCTTTGGGACAACGTGAATGGGGCTAACCCACTGGCTATCAGAGATAGGGTAAATGATACCACTATCAAGACATTTTACAATCTCTTTTTTGACAGCCTCCTTCATTATGGGGTTGAGGCGTCTCTTTGGATCCCTTACTGCCTTGGCATCATCCATCATATGTATATGATGTTCAACTATGAGGGGACTAATCCCCTTAATGTCTGCCATAGTCCAGCCAAAAGCTTGCCGATTATTTTGTAAGACCATTAAAAGGGCTTTCTCTTGCTCGAGGGATAGAGATGCCGATATGATAACAGGAAGGGTCTCATTCTCACCTAGGTAAGCGTATTTAAGGTGAGACGGCAAAATCTTGAGTTCGAGTTTTGGAGGTGAAACAATTGAAGGTAAAATTGGTGAAACGGTCTTGAACTCGAAGGATTCCAACAATGGTTCGAGGTGAGTGTAAGCAACCGAGTCGGATGGTTCTGCTAACTCATCCGAAAATTCAAAGGTCTCAAACTTGGGTGGTGATTCTTCAAAATCGTCCAAAAAGGTGAAACACTCGTAATCGTTATCGTATGTAAAAGCTATGTCAGATTCAAGGAGGAACGTACTAGTGGCGTCAAAACTGCCGTGATCGAACAGAAAATTTTCGAGCTCATAGTCCTCCTGCGTGATCTCTTGGATCGAGCAAAGATCAAGTATACTAGCATTAGGCTCAGAGGGCTGATTCCCCAACTAAAAATGTTGAGTTCAATTGTCATATTTCCAAAAGATAAGTTCATCGAACTATTTCGATAATTGATCACCGCATTAGAAATCATAAGGAATGGTCGACCGAGTATCACCGGAATTTGACTCTGGGGGTTAGCTACAGGCTGTGTGTTCATAACAATGAAATCAACGGGGAAAATGAAGTCCCCTACTCTGATCAACACATCCTCTAACTCACCCCTAGGATGGGTGATGGATCGGTCGGCCATTTGGAGAGTAAATTGTGTGGGTTTCATCTCTCCAACGCCTAATTGTTCATATACTGAATAGGGAAGCAAACTAACACTGGCACCAAGATCTAAAAGTGCGCTATTGATGTTCTTATCCCCAATTGTTATTGAAATTGTAGGACAGCCAGGGTCCTTATGTTTTAGGGGTAAAGGTTGTGTAAGAGCATCACTTACCACATTAGCCAAGAAAACTTTCTTAGGTACCTGCGATTTCCTCTTCTTGGTGCATAAGTCCTTTATGATTTTAGCAAAAGAAGGGACTTGTTAGATTGCATCCAAGATAGATATGTTAATGCTAACCTATTTGAATAACTCCATAATCTTCTCTATTTGTAGAGTAGGTTTATTGGATCTCAACCTGTTTGGAAACGGAACATTTTGAAAATTTGTTGAATCCAATGTTTGTGGAGTAGATTGCGGAGTTGGAACGGATCCCAGTGTTGGTGTTTTCGTGGAGTGAGATGTGGGTCCGTTCGAATTAGAAGAAGTATAGCCTTGTGAAGAATGAAGAATAGGCTCTGAAGAAGATGATGAAGAAGAAGAAGCGGCGGCCGCGGTGTCATCATTATTACCAACATTGTTGTGCAATACCATTCCAGATCACAATATAGTCACGGCACTCACATTATGATTTTGTTGTTCATGAGCAACATATGTATTTTGTGTGTGACCGGGATTTGGCAGTGGTTGAGATGGAAGTTTACCCTTTTCTCGCTCGCTTAACGCAGCATTCAGTTGTACAAGTTGGGCTTCAATTTATTTGATGCTCCGATCATGTGAAGTAGTGTGTTGCACCAAAGACTGAATGGACGATTGGATGCTGGCTGAGCATTGCGTAGATTGTTTTAAAAACGCATCCAGACTTCGTTCTAGCGAGAAAACCTTATCGTTATTTGGCTGAACAAAATTGTTTTGAGGATAAGAGTTGGGTAAAAAATTGTTCATTTGGTTTGGGTAAGGTTGGGGTTGGAAAGGTTGCTGATATTGAGTTTGTTGAGGTGCTTGTTGTTGTGGAGGAGGCCTTTGAAAGTTGTTATTGCCTTGGAATTGTTGTTGATTTTGATTCCATGAAAAATTTGGGTGGCTCCTCCTTCCAGGATTATAAGTTGAAGAGTATGGATCATTTCTTTGTCTTTGCTGAAAGGCAGTATTGACTTGATCTTGTCCTTGAACAGGTGGGTTGTAAGGACACTCTTCGGTTAGATGGGATAGATCCGAACAATAAGCGCAAACAGTGCGTGGGGGTAAAGCAGGGGCAAGAGAAGACGATGAGAATTTGCTCTCAATTGCTTCAAGTTTTTTCGTGAGTGCAGCCATTTCGGCCTTCATTGCAATCGACATATCAAGTTGATGTATGCCTGCCCTAGACTGACCTGATGAAGTAGATGAAGTGGTCTTAGTGCTTTCCCACTGAAGTGTTTGTTCAGCAAGATCGTCGAGAAATTGCCAAGCTTCCTCGCTTGATTTTGTAAGAAAGTGACCTTGACAAATGGTTTCTAACAGCTGCTTAGTTGCTGGGTTCAGTCCTTCGTATAAAGTTTGGCAATGTTGCCATTTCTCGATACCGTGGTGAGGGCACTCAACAAATAAGTCCTTAAATCTTTCAAAACACTTCCAAAAAGGTTCAGAAGGATGCTGGGAAAATTGAATAATTTCGTTGTGAATTCTCACGGACTTGTGATGTGGGTAAAATTTTTTTAGAAAAGCCTTAACAAACTCTTCCCAATTTTTTATGGAGTGTGATGTTGTGCTATATAACCATTTTTCAGCTAGGTCACATAAAGTGAATGGAATGACATGTAGGCTTATAGCATCATCAGAAGGTTGTGTGGTCTTCATCATTGCGCAAACATTCTGGAATTTGTTAATGAAGATGTAGGCATCTTTGGATTCCAGCCCGTGAAATTTGGCAACATATTGATGAGTGGGGTTTAATTTCAAAGTTATCCCCATTAGCTGGTGGAAGTGAAAGACAAGTGGGAAGTGCGGTGCGGATGGGATAGAAAAGGTCCTGGAGCACGATTCGTTGGGGCGCTTCGACAAGAGGGTGTGGTGGGTTATTCGCACCCAGTGGAGGTGGAATCGTCACGTAGGTAAGGGGTTGTTAGGATTGAATCCCAACATCTCCTTAGAAGATGATGAATTAGAAGATGAAGCTAAAGAAGTGGATGGAATTTCGACTTCGGAGTCGAAAGCGTCATCAGTCGGCACTAACGAGACACGGACTAAACGGGCGCTAGTGTCCCTAGTCCAACTGGACATACACTAAAGAGGTGTAGTGTAGTCAAAAGGTAAAAACAGAAGGTGGGTGTAAGAAAACTTCAATGGAAAAAAGTGGGGTGCGGTGGATTTCTAGCGACAAAATGGCAAGTTTTTGTAAAAATTTTGTTTTTTTTTTTTATAAGGAGTTAGCCAAAAAGATCTTTATAAGGTGCTTAGACACACTTTCAAGCAATCACAATATGTACAATCAAGCCTAGAGCTAGGGACTCCTAAGTCAACGAGACTGCTCCTAACTGTTCCAAAGGGCAAGTTGTGAGATCCTCAAATCGCCTCTTAACCGCCAATTGTGGCCAGGTAAGCAAAAGTAAAGAAAGGAGGGATCTGCTCATGAATCACCGTGAGACGGGCCTTTTAAAATTACCTTTCCCACTTGTCTAGCCTAGGCACCACAAACTCTGGTTTAGATAAACAACCGATGCCTACAACTATTCCTTTGCCCTAATGAGCACGACAGTCCTTATTGGCTGAGTCTAATCTTTTTTAATTAACTCGATGGTTGATGCGAATGCTTTTTATGATTTTTGGGGTCCTAGGAAGGGTAATGAAATCCCCACCCAATCTGGATTGGTGTTATAGCCCCTTAAAAGTCCGTTTTAAAAATGCAAAACAGTAAGCACACAAAAATCCAAAACACTTGCCAATTTTTTTTATTTGCGGCGCAAAGAATCCTGCACAAGATCAAGTTATTGGAGAAGGGGGAGAAATTTTTCCGCAAAGAACCCTGCAGGAAAATTTTTCAGAGGATTTTAGAGGACAGAAGAGAGAAAAAGAATGCTTACAGAGAATATTCCAATTGCTGACGTCACCAACAGGCGACGGATCCGCAGTCAAACGCATAGTTTTGCGGCGGATCCACGGTTGAACAACTGATTCAGGCCTCCAAACTTTTTCTGTTTCTCTGTTGTGGTTCTCTTCTGTTTGTTCAGATCCGCTGTTTCCTGTTTTGCTCACTGGATTTCTCCAGATCTGAATCTGTTCGTCTTTCCGATCCTGCACAATTCCCACGAAAACCTTTCAAAAAATAACAAGATGATAAAAAAAAATTTGTTTGTTTTTTATATTTTTCAGTTTTTATGATTTTTTTATTTTTAATTAACCCGAAATTATAAAAAGAAAATAATTACGCCATCCCCGGCAACGTCGCCATTTGATTGTAGAGATTTTGCGTGCGCGTTTTGAAATCAAAGAATTAACCGCAATCAAGAACGGTGTTGCTTGGTATCTAGCCGGTTGAGTACGGGTCGGTCCACAGGGAAAACGTGTATTTTCTAGTTGTTCTAAAGAGTCAATTCCTATTTGTGGTAGGTTTTGATTTTCTATAAAAACTGAGGTTGAAATTGATTTGGATTAAAACTTTGCTACGGTTAGGATTAGGTTAGCTTGGAAAGTCAATTATTCTCACCGCTTTCTTTGCCCTAATTAAGAACTTTTAGATGTTAAGGTAACAGTTAACAAAGGGGATTAGCACGATCGGGAAGAAACTAGGTTTCTTCCTTTTGGTCCTTGTCCGTCCTTTCTTAACTCTTACCTCTAACTTCTATGGAAATCAAACACAACCGGTCTTAACTATGGAATCGCCGCTACCTCGTAGGACAGGATGCTGTAGTGAGCGGTGTGTGTATATTTGCATAGAGTCCTACTTTAAAATATTGAATGGGCAAGAAAGGGGTGAGAGATTTTCATCTCTCAAACCTTCCCCAAACCTAACCCTAACAAGTGAAGAACTACTAACTCATTAGAGAATTAATAAGAGAATTAATAAAGGAATTCATTTTTATGGTTTTTATTTAATATCCTAATTAACTTATAGAAAATAACTACGGCAGAGAAATAAAATTGCTAAGAAATAAAATTGCATATAATAAGAAATTCAAGATAAAAAAACTTACTTTTTATTGATGCACTCTTTGAACAATTACAAGGAATGAAAATTTTAAACTAGGAATTAAAAAGTGGCATGCTCTAAAAAGTGCTGTAGGATTCCTATTTATAGATAATAGAAACCCTAGGGTTTACATCCGATCCATATCTGGAATTACAAAAATACCTTAAGAAAATTGGGTCAATGCACCGACTCCACCGACACGCACCGACACGCGGCGACACGTGCACAGCACGGCCGCGGATCCACGGCCATATGCCTTGTTTGGCCACGGATCCATGGCCAAATAGTAGAGTCTCTTTCTCCAAATTTTAGGGCAGCTTCATGTTGCATTTGGCTTTTGATTTCTTCACTTGGTTCTTCAGAATCATTTCTATCTTCTTCCAGATTTCCACAGTGTAGAATGTTGTGGACTTTTACCGTTCGCTTCCTGTTGAAGTCTTGAATCTTGTGCTGCCTTTGTACTTGGTGCAATCGAACTATTTGCTAATCTTCATTTGTTCCTTAAACTGTAGGCGGTATCATAAAGATTCTTCTATTTGTTGGTCGTACTCTCACTTTTGTAGCGTCTTTTCACCATTTTCACTGTACTGTTCCGGGAACCTGTAACCTGCAACTATTTAACAGACATGGATCAAAAGCACCTATTTATTTGTAAAATGATTAAGAATGGGGAATATAATAATGCAAAATTATGATATGAACAGTGCACACACCTAAGGATAGTTTATGATACTTGGAGATGAGTCGATGTGTTTGGGCTGGATGCCGTGAGATCGGTGATGTGATTTGGGTCGTGTTATGAGATACGACATATTATATTAGCGGATTGATGGGTGATGTGTTTTCATACACAAACAGATATATATTGATGGTATCGGTATGTGCTTGACTTAGATCAGTACCGTGTTCATGATATAGTGATGATGATAACATACAGATATTGATGTATATGTGATAGGCGACCCGTACCCCGATTTTGGGATGTCATACGAGATATAAATATGATGATTGATCCGCACTCATGGTTCGTGGATGTCATATTATATTGCTTATCATATGCGGCGCTATTGAGGCGGGATCACCGACTAATATACATACATACATATATATATACATACATACATACATACATACATATATATATATATATATATATTGACACAGACTTGGATGGATTTCCCTACCTTTTGGTTAGTCTTGTAGCTTGTCCTGTAGTTACTTAGTAAATGTTAGAGTTGGACGCGAGTCATACTTATTTCCAAACTAACGAATCGTGAGTATTTTAAAGACAGGCCAAGCGATACTACGGATATTTGAAAGGACGTACCTTTTCTTAAAAACACCATAGCCCTATTTTCTAAACACCATGATTCGTGCAATTTCAGATAACAAAACTGTATGACTCGTATATAGAATTGTTTATTTCCTTATTGTTGCGTTTATTATTCATACTCCGTTTATTCTTGTTGTTATCATCGCATTACATGTTTAATGTGTACTTAGTGATTATGAAACCATACTGTCAGGACACCAGCACCATTACTGATGATGCGTATGTTCCACGTACACTTGCTTGCCGGCTCACACACATCTTCATCGGTAATTGCCATGTCATGTACAATTTAGAGAATATTGTTTTATTGATATCGCTTGTTAGCTAATAGTTCTGATATTTCATTACTGTGCTAGTTAGATATTGCATTCTTTATATATATACCCGTGGATGTATATTTACATATTCGTTTGCCATGCATATTTTGGGCCAGTCCGGATTGCCGGAGCCCGGTATTCACTGTTTATTGATTCTCGATTATAAGATTTCGGATTTCCATGAGATTTCTGGATTTAGAGAAATCGCAACATTTTATTGACTCATTTTCATTTCAAAGGATAAAAGTGCGGTTTTCTCGTGATAAGATATGAGATATGTCCACCTTGAGTTTTCTCGGCTCTTGAACGATATCATACACCCGATTCGAGGAGGAGGTGGAACCGTCTGTGGGTGCATGGTGGACCCGGTGCGGTACCCCATGGCGAGAAGGTCGCAGATGATGGCGTTGAGCCTGGCAGGGGAGCACTCCCGACCGGTTATTTATGACGCGGCGTATATCCGGAGGATACCGACATAGTCGTGTGATTGATGAGGGACCAGTCTGGATAGCCGGAGCCCAGGGGTCAGTCCGGATAGCCGGAGCACAAGCTATTTAGACTTTGAGGTATTGAGATTTATGATATGGGCCAATCCAGATAGCCAGAGCGTGAGATATTGGATATTTGGATATACGTTTTGTGTCGATACTTGACACGGATTTTATGCTGATTTCATTGATGATACCTCGATTTAAATATACAGAAATCTCACTTTATTAAGAAAACAGTTTTCTCATTCATTATGTATTTTATTTTCATTTCGATGCATTCATACATCATATATATGATATGTTGTATCTGAGGCACCGACACGAGCACGTGGTTTTACACTTATGTGTAGATGGTTCAGGCTAAATTATATTGAGGATATTATGATCGTATGACCTAGGATTGAGTCATACATGCGATTTCTGCTCGGTGATGTTTTCTGCTCACAAGTTGGTGTTGGATATATGTATGCCCTAGAGGCCATTATATGATAGTGTATGTACTGATGTGTATATATACATATTCAGATGACAGTCTTGCTCGACATGATAGTATGCTATCTGGTTGCTCTTTATCATATGTTCGCTTGATCATATTTTTGCTCATTTGATACATGTTGGTAAAGCCCTTAGGATATTTGCTTGACTACTGGGATTATGATGTGGATCATACTAGTGGGACACTTATAGTTTATAAACATATCCTTGAAATGTTCCTAGTTGTAGGCATACCGAGACAGGGCATCGATATTCCAGAGTAGACTAGCGTATACCATTCTTGTTCCGTATGATAGGCGATGGATGATCCCATATCCATCTATTATGGTGACACCAAAGATTGTATACAGGTGCTCCGTGAGACTGAGTACACAGAACGGACTCGCCGAGAACTCCTATATGGTATTATATCATACGTCGGATAGTAGTTCTCAGGTGACACTGGTATAGGTTAGTCTGTAGACCCGAGATCGTCATAGAGTCTTATATGTCCTCCCACTGTACTTTGATCTCCACCCTACCACGGCTCTACTGAGTCATGCAAACAGGTGGATTTTGGGTACAGTCCCAAGGCACATGGAGGCGATGAGCGATAGGAGGGGTTTCATCTCTCCCGGTATTGGGGTTGATGTTGCGCTATGTACGATTGGCTATAACAGGAAGTCCCTAGCCAGGGCTGCTGTGATGTTACTGATAAGTGTTATCAGTAGTTTCTCGATCTGTTGTAGACTATATACCAGCATGACTCATTGAGTTATTGGGGTCGACGTTACCATCCCTAGACTCAATATGCAACGTATCTGACGAAGAGACCGGACTGTACGGTAAGTGTTGCCAGTTGGATTGACGGGAGTTTTGACAGGTTCGCTTGTTCTTCTTCTGATCGCTCAATACCCGGGTGGCCGTTACGTTTAGCTGACCGCTTGGTGCTTGTAGGTGTTTGATGTGATCATCACCTACTGCCAGCGTATTGAAGAGTCTTAGAGTCCCACACAGAAATTTCCTTGCTCAGGCAAAACGATGTGGTGTGCATATGAGAAATGCGCGGGAGCTCGATTAAATGCGTGTATGAGATACCGTATATTAATCGGGCGTTTTCTATTGGTCAGGTCATATGTGATATGACCGGTTTATTAAATCAAGTGTTGATTTAATTTTGTCTTTTAGCTCATTTTATTAAACCTTTTCTTTATGGATGTATGCATATATGTATATACATACACATGATGATTTGTATGAACACATACATACATACATACATGTGTATCATGGTTGATGATATATAGAAGATGGCAATGCAAGACTTACATAGTTCAAATTAATATGTGTATTTTTGTTTTGAGATAAAAGAAAAAGAAAATTAACAAATGACTCATTATTTCTACACCCTTCTAGGGTTGACCATTGACTTAACCCTAGATTTATTTTCTTTGTTCATTTAACTCATCACAAAATATCTAGATATTTCTCTTAACCATGGTTGGATGTGAGAGTGTCTCACATATATATCCTTTTGTTTTATTTTAAAACATAACAATTTTCATTATCTTGAGAAAAGCTTTTTCATCTTCATCTTCCTCTTTATTCAAGCTCTCTTGAGTTTCTTTGAGTGTGAGGAAAAGAAAAAGAAAGGGTTTTTAAGTGAGATAACAAACCACACAATCATTCTATAGTAGTTTAGCCTATTAGTTTAGAGTGTTAGCATCACTTCCTCATTGATCAAGTGAAGCAAGGAGCTTTCGGCAAAGGGACTTCGGGTGGATCGTCGTGGACTAGGAAGTATTCAAGCAAGCCGTTCCAAACTCTAGGAGATCCAAGGAGTCACTCAAGGAGGTCTACAAAGGTTGTAATCTCTCCACTTAGTGATAGATTATTTATAGTATGTGATACTATTAGATGTTACTCTAAATTTCTAGTTTGATTCCTTGAGTAGTTTGCTTAGCACCTCTTAAAATTTAAATTGTGGCATGTGTGATGCTTGAAAACCCTATATGAGGTGCTATGGAAACCCAACATTGGTATCAGAGCCAAGCTGGAGCTTTAGAGTAACCTAGACGACGTTAAAAATCTCGAACGAACGAAAAACGACGCCCGAAGGGTCTTCTCTGGAAATTTTTCAAAAAGTTGGATTTTTCCACATTAAAAATACTTAGAAAATCATGCAGGGTGTTTTATGGGCCTACAAGAAGAACAAAGCCCCAACTCGACTAAACGACCGCGGAACCGCGGCCAAAATGGTCATTTTGCGACGGTTCCGCGGCACCGTTGGTGAGGCTTGGACTGTGCCTTCTTGTAATGGCCCGTATGTATTTGTTGCAGTCTCTGGTATATTTTAAAACTGCTCAGGTGTTGAGCTTTCTGAGAATTCTTTGGGTGATTGATGGTTCGATCGAACGTTTTAACTGCGCCTAGTATATGTGAATGTGATACAATAATTGGAATCTACAAATTTGTTTGTTGCGTGTAAATCTAGCATTTCGGTCTCGGGTGTAATCGGAAATCTTGTTGAAATTATCCGACTTATTTTGAAAAGGTGTTTTCATCGGTAAGACCTAAATGGGAGCTTTACATTGTTAGGCATGAAATCTTGGATATGTGATATCCCGGGTTTGTGTTGTCTAAGGGCAATTACGATTCCAATTGTTATTGTTTTTCATTTTATTTCTCTATGACCGTAAGTGTAGTATGTGGTGTATCGCCGCTTTCGTTGCTATAAATCAACGACAATCGGGGTACGCATACTTACTTACGTTGATGATATGTGATATTATGCGTAGCTGAGATATGATGTGCAGGATTGTCGTGATTGAATAGCCGGGGGTTTTATGTGAGATGAGAGTTTTCTTTTCATTCATGTAAATTCAATTGTATGTAATATTTATTTATTTGGGGCACTTCCGGGTTGAGGATGATGTCACCATTGTTGTATATTATTTATTTTTCCGTATTAGGATAGACCTAAGAAGGGGGGCACAAGTGACCAGTTTCTAGTGTTCAGTGAGAGGCCATATCGAAGAGTCGAGACCGGGTCTCCTAAACTCTAGAATTGGTAGGGTTACTTGCCGCTCACATAGGGGTCTAAGGGTGTGGGCTTGGCTATTCATCACGGCCATGGAAACCGTATTTTCTATTGATGGCTAAATACAAAATACGGACCTCCTAGATATCCAATATTATATGTGCTTCTGCTGCTTATATTCTGTGATGTGATCATTTGATATATCTAAGACGAATGGAATGTTATATATATGATATATAATAGACGTTGCTTATGTTTTGCACCTGTGCTAGCCCGTCCCGATATGCCGTTAGTTAAGTAACCTAATGGTGCATAACGGAACATTGTGGCGAATGCGGGTGGCATAAGCGTACGTTATATTTTCGTTTCTTTTCTGTGATGGCTTAAGAACTTAAATGATTGGACTACATTAATGAGATTAATATAAAAAAAATGAACCTAAAAAGATGTTGCAGAATCTGATTTGAAACGCACTCAGCTTGTTATGAAAAACAAGTTTTCAAAGTGCGGAAATTAAGCCACTCCTTTTAAACCGATTTGATTCTACAACGATATCAAGTTCAAAGCGTTAAAAGTTTTTCTTAAAAACTATCCGCAGCCCTCCGTCATTTTAGGAAGTAGAGTACTTAGTATTCGTGCTGCGTATTTTGACTTTAGTTAAGACGCAGTGTACGGTAGCTAAGTGATGTCTTCCTACACCGCATATGATGCGGATTAGTTAGGACATTCATATGATTATGTTGATTTTAGTTAAGGATCATGTGAGTGGGTCTAGTTAATCATGAAATGACGGGAAGAACTTGACTAGTACTTATGATATGTTGACCATAGTTAAGATCATGAGTGCTAGGGGTAAAAACAATATCGAGAGTTTCAAGAGTTGAAATTTGCAATGAGATTGCATACCTTCTATATGATAGTAGGATCCCGATCCCACTGTGTGCAAGAGTTGCTCCCGGAAGAGTTTTGCACTTTACAGTTAGCTAACCCATTAACTGTCTAGAAAGGTGTCAACAGGGCTACGCCTCTGGGAAAACGAGATTTATTCTAATTAGGTCCGTGCGAAAGCACGAGGAAGCTCCCTCAAAGTACCGGCACTGGCCTGGCTGAATGGTTAGCGAAATTGTATAATGTAATTAATCCCGGCTATTTTTCTTTTTAAAAGGTTTTAAAGAAAATTTGATAAAAACAGCGGGAGACATCGATTAGACAAGATAATAACCAATTTGAACTTTGCAAGAGCTTGTTTTAAAGAAAATTTGATAAAAACAGCGGGAGACATCGATTAGACAAGATAATAACCAATTTGAACTTTGCAAGAGCTTTCGCTGAGTGTATTCTTTTCTCTCTCTTAATAGTAGATACCTATGATAGGCCTTAAGCTTCTACGAGATAAAATCAAGCTGACCGGACCAAACTACGAAGATTGGCTGAGGAACATTAACATTGCTCTAACATATGATAAAGTATGATATGTCCTCACTGCCAAAGCCCCACCTATCCCAGGCCCTAAATCTTCTATCGCGGATAAGGAAATCCGCAAAACATGGGATATTGACTGTGCTACTGCCAAATGCCTCACGCTTGCATCGATGGACAATACACATCAAAAGCAACACGAGCAGATGGATGTTCAATCCATCTTTCTCCATACAAAAGAGTTGTTGGGGAGCAATCTCGAATCCTAAGATACGAAGTATCTCGAAAGTTGTTTCAGATGCGGATGGCTTAAGGCACATCAGTAGGCGATCACGTTTTGAAGATGATAGCTCTTATAGAAGAGCTTGAGGACCTCGGTTGGACAATGGACAATGAACATTATACTGATATTGTTCTACAGTATCTTCCCTCCGCCTTTGCTCCATTCATAGTGAACTTCAACATGCATGACATGGAGAAGTCACTACCCCAACCTCTCAATATGTTGAGAAGTGCGAAGAGCATGCTGAAAGCAAAGTCCCCCTCTAGGCTTGTTGGACAATCTTTCTTTTCCATCCCAAAAGCCAAGGCCAAGGGAAGGAAAAAGAAGAAATTCACCAAACCAAGAGGAGGAATAAAGAAGGCGAAGGGGAAAGACAAATCCAAAGCTGCGGAGTCGGGGAAGGGAGAATGTTTTCACTGCAAGAAGACGGGGCACTGGAAGAGGAACTGTACTGTGTACCTTGAACTCAAGAAAAAGAAGCATGGTGATGCTTGAGCTTCAATTGTGGTCGTGATTGAACACAGATTTTCTATTAACTCTGCTTCCTGGGTATTCGATACCGTTTCGGGTTCTCATATTTGCAATTCTGTGCAGGCGTTGAGAAATAGCAGAGTTTTAAAGACAGGTGATCATACTCTCCAAGTTGGAAATGGTTCCAATATACATGCAGTTTCAGTAGGAGAGTATCACCTAGGGTTGCCGTCGGGTTGTATATTGGTTTTGAACCCATGTTATTTTGTACCAAGTATGCTTTGTAATATTATATCTGTTTCTTTGTTAGACAATGAAGGATATCATTTTGCTGTGCAACACAATGTTATGAACATTAGATTAAATCAAGAGTTGATTGGTTGTGGTACACTTAATAACGGAATATACGTCCTTAATCAACACACAGTTTTCAACATTCAACACACAAGTAAAAGAAAATTTTCAGATATAAATGAAGCTTTTCTTTGGCATTGTAGACTTGGTCATATTAATTAAACAAGACTAAACAAGTTTCATAAAGATGGATATTTAAATTCTTTTGAGTATAAATCTTATGCGACTTTCCAGTCTTTTATCAAAGGTAAAATGACCAAAACTCCGTTTACTGGACACGGAGAAAGAGCTACTGAGCGCTTAGGCCTCATACATAGTGATATATGTGGGCGAATGCTACACATGCAAGAGGCGGTTTTTCTTACTTCATAACTTTTACTGATGATTTCTCAAGATTCGGTCATGTGTTTTTGATAAAGCATAAGTTTGAAGCTTTCGAGAAATTCAAGGAGTCCAAACATGAAGTAGAAAACCAAACAGGAATGAGAATCAAGATACTTCTATCAGATCGAGGTGGAGAGTACTTAAGTACTGAGTTCTTAGACTTCCTAAAAGAGAATGGGATTCTTTCTCAGCTCACTCCCCCTTACACACCACAGCACAACGATGTGTCAGGGCGGCGGAATCATACCCTATTAGATATGGTACGATCTATGATGAGTGATTCTGAGTTACCCTTCTCCGTTTCGGGGCATGCACTGGAGACTGCAGCTTTTCTGTGAAACAAAGTTCCAACCAAGACTGTGTCTACCACTCTATATGAGATATGGCATGGGAAGAGACCATCTCTTAAACGAGTTAAGATTTGGGGTTGTTCGGCTTTTGTCAAAAAGTAGAATCCAGACAAACTCGAGACACGATCGGTCAAATGTATATTGGTAGGATATCCAAAACATTCGTTTGGGTATCTTTTCTACCACAAGGAAGAACAAAAGGTGTTTGTTTCTCATTATGCCACATTTTTAGAAAATGATATTTTTCCAAATGATGCTGATGGCAATGTGGTAGATCTAGAAGAGGTTCTAGAGACACAAGTTACAAATGACGACTTGGTTGAAGCTGATGTTGCAACATAATCTACTGAACCTCAACCACTCCGTAGATCTGGAAGGACATCTCGCCCACCGGAGAGATACTACGGTTTTCTCATTGATAGTGATAAAGAAGATTGCATCATAAATGATGATGGCCCAGCCAGTTTTCAGCAAGCGATCATGAGTGGTGACTCTATGAAGTGGCTGGATGCCATGAGATCCGAAATGGAGTCTATGTATACCAACAAAGTATGGACTTTGGAGGATGTACCCTCTGGGATAAAACACGTAGGGTGCAAATGGATCTTTAAATGAAAGATCGGTATAGATGGACAGGTGGAGACCTATAAGGCATGTTTGGTAGCGAAAGGTTTTCGTCAAAGACCAGGTTTAGACTACGACGAGACTTTCTCTACTGTAGCCATGCTTAAATCCATTCTGATTCTACTTACTATTGCTACTCACTACGACTATGAAATCTGGCAGATGGACGTTAAAACTGCATTTCTAAATGGTGATTTAGAAGAATACGTTTATATGGATCAGCCAGAGGGCTTCATTGACAGTGGGAGCAGAGGGAAAGCATGCAAGTTGCTTAAATCCATTTATGGATTAAAACAAGCATCACGGAGTTGGAACATCTATTTTGATGATGTTATCAAAGAGTTTGATTTCATCAAAAAATCCAGATGAACCTTGTGTTTATAAGAAGACTGTAGGAAGAACTGACGCATTCCTCATATTGTACGTGGATGAAATTCTTCTGATAGGAAATGACACTCCTATGCTACAGTCCGTCAAATCATTCTTATCACAAAGGTTCTCCATGAAGGACCTGGGTGATGCCACGTACATATTGGGCATACGGATCTTTAGGGTTAGATCCAAACAGTTATTGGGACTGTCCTAAACCATGTACATCAACACCATTCTAAAGAGGTTTAGTATGGAAGACTCCAAGCAGGATGCCTTACCCGCTTGCCACGGAGTCACTCTCTCCAAAGACGATTGCACAAAGTCTGATGAAGAGTGAGCTCGCATGAGCATTATTCCCTATGCTTCCGTCGTAGGATAAATAATGTATGTGATGTTGTGTACACGTCCTGATGTTGCTTATACACTGAGTGTAGTAAGCAGGTTTCACTCAAACCCATTGGAGAATCATTGAACAGCTGTGAAGAACATTCTTAAGTACTTGCGAAAGACTAAAGAATTGTTCTTGGTGTATGGTAATGGGGATCTCCAAATGGAGGCCTTTACTGATTCGAGCTTCCAGAGGGATAAGGATGACAACAAGTCTATCTCAGGGTTTGCAATTGTTAGTTATATGTATGCCTTAGAGGCCATTACTGTACATACGATGTATATTGTATTGGATGCTTGGACATATATAGGGAGGACTTTCTTGCTTAACATGATAGTACGCTATCTGGTTGCTCTTTATCTTAACATGTACTCCGATTGTCTCTATGTTACATGTTGATAAGGCCCTTAGGATGAGTACTTGACTACCAGGATTATGATGCGGATCATACTAGTGAGGACAGTGTAGTCGCCAAGTACATCTTTCAAATGTTCCTAGTCGTGGGAGTACCGAGACAGGGCATCGATACTCCAGAGTAGACTAGCGTATGCGCTTCTTGACCCATATGATGGGCGATGGCTGATCACATATCCATTGGTGTTTGACATCAGAGAAGGTATACAGGTGCTCAGTGGAGACTGGGTACACTGGACGGACTCGCCGAGAACTCCCAGATGGTATTATACCTCACGTCAGATGGCAGTTCTCTGGTGACACTGGTACAGAGTAGTCTGTAGACCTGAGATCGTCATACAGTCTTGTGTGATTCTCACCGTGCTTTGATTTCCATCATACCACGTCCAAGAGGGCGTGCAAAAAGGTGGCTTTTGGGTACAGTCCTGAATCACATGGAGGCAATGAGCGATAGGAGGGGATTCGTCTCTCCCTGTATAGGGAGTTGATGTTGCGCTGTGTTCGATTGGCTATAACTAGAAATCCCTGGCCAGGATTGCTGAGATTTACTGGTAAGTGTTATCAGTAGTTTCTCGAACAGTTATAGATCTCATATCGACACGACTTATTGAGCTACTTGTGTCTGACGTTTACCACCCCTAGGCGAGATATGCGACATATCAGACGAAGAGACCGGACTGTACGGGAGTGTTACTGACTGGATTCGCAGGAGAATGTATAGGCTTGCTTGTTGATCTTCTGAGCGCTCAATACCTGGGTGGCTGTTACGTTTAGCTGACCGCTTGCAGCTTGTGGGTGTTTGATATGATCATCACCTACTGTCGGCATATTGACAATTCTTTAGATTCCTACATAGAGGTTTCTTGGCTCAGGCAAAACGGAGTAAGAGCACATATGTGATATGTGCGGGACCGAGAACAATACATGTATATGATACCATACTAGATTCTCACGATATGAGATATCTGCCGGGTATATGTGATATAGCCGGGTCATCGGATCAAGTGTTGATTCGATGAATTGATACAGATTATATTAGTCGGTTATTCGTGAAATAGCCGGATTATCGGATCAAGTGTTGATACGATAATTTAATGTATAATTATATATTTAATATATTAAATTACATTGACTAATATAAGCTCACTAAAAGATTCTTTTTCTCACTCGCGTAATACATTGATATGTATGCGATATATGTTAGTTGTATTATTTTATTTTGTTACAATAAATATTGTATATGTGATATATAATATTGTAACATGTTATGGTTATAAATGCAATATGATTTTGTTAGTGTATATGCCCTACAGGCTATTACTGTATCATACTAGCTTGTATATTACTTAATGGAAGCTTGGGATATTCACAGTTATGTATACAATCTTGCTCAAAATGGTAGTATGCTACTTGGTTTGTCTCTACTTCAATATGTGCATGTGTTCTTTTAGCATATCGCTTATACATATTAGTAGAGCCCTTAGGATCTTTGCTTGATTACCAGCGTTGTGATGGCAGTCACACTCGAGGGGGCTGGGTAATCCATAAGCACATCCTTATACAGGTCCCTAGTCGTTGGACTATCGAGACAGGGCATCGATACTCCAGAGTAGACTAGCGTATGCGCTTCTCATCCCAGTGGGGGAGACGGTCTGTCCCACAGCCGTCAGTACGTCGTACTTGAGATAGTATGCGGGTGCTCGTTAGGTTACGATTACACTAGACAGGACTTGTCGGGGACTGTTGGTTGGTATTATACCTATCGTCAGTTATCAGTTCCCAGGTGACATGAGTACAGCATAGTCCGCTGACTTGACACTGTCACTTCGCCTCGAGTGTGTTCCCACAGTACTTAGATTACTACCCTACCACGGCTCAAAGGAGTCGTGCAAACAGGTAGTAGTTGGGTGCAGTCCCGAAGCACTTGGTGGCAGTGACGGTTAGACAGGATTCGTCTCTCCCGGTATTGGGGGTTGGCATCGCGCTGTGTCTAGGAAAGCCATTACACGAGTAGTCCCAGGCCAGGGCAAGCGAGATATATTGGTAGGTTTCCAGTGTTATCTCAGGGTGTTCTGGGCTGCACTTCGACACGACTTGTACCGCTATTAGGGGACTGACGTTTACCGCCCTCCTAGGCCCGCCATGCGATGTATCAGACGAACAGACCAGACTGTACGGAGACTGTCACTTATAGGCTCAGTAGGAGTTCAGATGGGTTCACCTCGTCAGTCTTCTTATCGGCATCTACCTGGGGACCGTTACGTACAGCTAGTGCCGCTTGCGGTCTGTGGTTAAACCCACTGCCAGCGTAGTGTCGAGTCTTTAGAGTCCCACACAGAGAGTTATTCTCCTTTAGGAAAAATGAGTAGAGGTCGCATGGTTTTACGACAGGGTTCGTTCACATCCGCGCACTTGTGCACGTTTGCTGTCCGGACAGCTTATACTAGCGGGCTTTGGTTTAAGCCGGATCCTAGTATATGATTTGGGATTGGTCTTATCTCATTGTATTCGTGTTCCTATCACGGATACGGGTGCGTATGCACAGTTGACTGAGACGGAGGCAGAGGACTTTGATTAGGGTTAATGACCATTGTCATTTTCTTAACCCTAATGCTTATGTGTGTATTATGAATAATTGATATTAGTTAAATATAATTGTGTATGGTTAGGGTTGTTGACCTTTTGACCATACTTGACTTGTTGACCTAGGTTGACACTTTGACCATCATCATTCCATATAAAAGATGCTCTTTGATCCTTGCAATTTGCATTAAATATGAAATGATAATGGTCAAGTCTTGATTAACCATGACAATTATCTAGCTAATTATCTAATTTCATAATTCACCCATATTAGAGAGAATGTTTCATTATTTCTCTCATTCTATCATATAGATTCTCTCTCCTCCTCTTCCTCTCTCTCAAGCTCTCCCCTCTCATGAGTTGAGAACCACTTGGGCTTGAGATAAACCTCTCTAAAGTAATCTCTACTCTCATCTAAGGATCTAGGATTAGCACTTCTAGCACCTTAGTTACTTCTAGCTTGAAGTTGAAGCCAAAGGTTGAGGCTCTCGGGTGGATCCTTCTTCGACTAGAGAAGGCAACAAGGTGAACACTTTCTTTCACTCCAAGAAGAAAGGAGAGAAGTGTTAGTGTATATGCCCTAGAGGCCATTACTGTATCATACTAGTTTGTATATTACTTAATGGAAGCTTGGGATATTCACCTTGTATATACAATCTTGCTCAAAATAGTAGTATGCTACTTGGTTTGTTTCTACTTCAATGTGTACATGTGTTTATTTTAGTATATCGCCTATACACATTAGTGGAGCCCTTAGGATCTTTGCTTGATTACCAGCGTTGTGATGGCAGTCACACTAGTGGGGCTGGGTAATCTATAAGCACATCCTTATGCCGGTCCCTGGTCGCAGGACTATCGAGACAGGGCATCGATACTCCGGAGTAGACTAGCGCATGCGCTTCTCATCCCAGTGTGGGAGACGGTCTGTCCCACAGCCGTCGGTACGTCGTACTTGAGATAGTATGCGGGTGCTCGTTGGGTTACGAGTACACTGGACAGGACTCGTCGGGAACTGACTAGTTGGTATTATGCCTATCGTCAGTTATCAGTTCCCAGGTGACATGAGTACAGCTTAGTCCGTTGACTTGACACTGTCACTTCGCCTCGAGTGTGCTCCCACTGTACTTTGATTACTACCCTACCACGGCTCAAAGGAGTCGTGCAAACAGGTGGTAGTTGGGTGCAGTCCCGAAGCACTTGGAGGCAGTGACAGTTAGACAGGATTCGTCTCTCCCGGTATTGGGGGTTGACATCGCGCTGTGTCTAGGAGAGCCATTACACCAGTAGTCCCTGGCCAGGGCAAACGAGATATACTGGTAGGCTTCCAGTGTTATCTCAGGGTGTTTTGGGCTTCACTCCGACACGACTTGTACCGCTATTGGGGGACTGACGTTTACCGTCCCCTAAGCCGGCCATGCGATGTATCAGACGAACAGACCGAACTGTACGGAGAATTTCACATTCAGGCTCAGTAGGTGTTCAGATGGGTTTCGCCTCGTCAGTCTTCTTGTCGGCATTACCTGGGGACCGTTACGCACAGCTAATGCCGCTTGCGGTCTGTGGTTAAACCCACTGCCAGCGTAGTGTCGAGTCTTTAGAGTCCCACACAGAAAGCTATTCGCCTTTAGGCAAAAGAGTAGAGGTCGCATGGTTTTGCGACAGGTCGCATGGTTTTGCGACAGGGTTCGGTCACATCCGTGCACTTGTGCACGTACAGTGTCCGGACAGTTTACACTAGCGGGCTTTGGTTTAAGCCAGATCCTAGTGTACCTTTTGAGATTGGATTTATCCAGTATATATTCGTGTTCCTCGGAACGCAGATGCGGGTGTGTATGCACAGTTGACGGAGAGACAGAGGCAGAGGATTCTCATTAGGGTTGTTGACCGTTGACTGTTGACTATTGACTTTTTGCTCAACCCTAATGAGAATATGATATGTGATTAACAATTATATTAATTAAGTATTATGGTGACATGGTTGTTGACTTGTTGCCTTTGTTGACTTGTTGACTTTTGTTGACTTGTTGACTTTGTTGACCGGTTGACTAGGCTTGACTAGTTGACCATCATGATAACCATAGCTATCATTTCATGGCAAAGACTTTTGCTTGCTTGCTCTTTTGTGCATAATGAGTGCGTGAAATGATATGGCTATGGTTGCTTAAACCATCACATAACACTTGATTGATATGATATGTTATCATTGTTTTGGATTATGAGAGGGTGAAAGACAAAAGAGAGGCTCATTCTCACTTGCTCATTCTCTCTTTTGTTCGTGAGCTCTCATACTCTTGCTCTCACCCTCTTCCTCTTGCTCCCTCTCTTGACTCTATGGTTCACTTGTCTCATGAGTTGAGAATCAAGAACTATAGATAAAATCCCATACAAACTCTTCTCTACTCACTCTAGTTCACAAGGTTTGGCAAACCGAGTGAACTAGTTTCTTCAAAGATCGAAGAAGGAGCCAAAGGTTGAAGCTTTCAGGTGGATCTATCTTCGGTGTAAGGAGACGACGGGAAGAAGCCGATCTGGACCACCATCGAGGTTTGAAGACGAAGGAGTTCAAGACAAGCAAGGTATAAACCCCCTAACCGAGTAGTTAACGACTCCTACTTAGGTTGTTAGTTAGATATTTAACAAAGATCCGGGTTTTAAGTCCATGTTACCATCTTTAAGAAAATCGTTTTTTATCATATTCCGCATGCCCGAAAGTACCGGGAGAGGTAGCATGGACTTACAGTGGTATCAGAGCCTAGTTAAACTCTATCTAACATGTTAGCAAAGTAGCTAGAAGATCGATCAAAGAAAAAGTCCCGAAATGAACCCGATTTTCGAACTTGCTGTCGATTTTTTATGTTCTGTAAAAATGATAAATCATGCATCAAAAATCGACTCAGGGTTTTTAAAAGCTACTGTAGAAAAATCACCCAGAGAACCCCCTAAACCACCGCGGAAACGCGGCTATAGCTTGCTATTGCCGCGGTTCCGCGGCCTCCTTGGCTCCTCTCTGGTGGTTCTTTGCTACAGTGTACTTGCAAGGGTATTTTGGGAATTTTGGTACATGTATTTTCAACCCAGATTTTCCAGAACAAAAATTTTATTTTTGGGGTCCTGAAAATCCGTATTTTTCATCGAACTTCTAAAAGACTTTAGCTGACGGGTTTTTCTGTAATGAGATATTTGTATTGAACGTCTGTTAATCGCTATATGTCGATTAGTGGGGGTTATACAAATTTGTGATCTGTAATGTTATTGGAATGTGCATATGAATTCATTGGATTGTCGTGGGTGAATAGCCGGGGGTTGTGAGACGAGAGTTTTCTTTTCTTTCAATTCATGTAAATTTGTAAATTGGTGTAATAATTATTTGTATGGCCGCACAACCGGGTCGGGGTTGTAGTCGTCATTATATAATTTCGTTTTACTGTTTTTGCTCCTAGGATAGACCCATGGAGGGGGTGCACAAACTACCGGGTATGCCGAAGTGCCGAGTAGCCTACTCACGGGGATGAGGGAGGTTTCTTCGCTTCGGGTACTTGGCGGGTAGTTTGCCGCACCCGTAGGGGTCTTGGGTGGGATTTTGGCTATTCACCGTGACCGTGTAATCTGCTTTTCGTTACAGGCTCGTACGAATTGCAGCTTCCTAGTATATCCAATGTGTTCATCTGTGATCTGAAATGGCTATCATTGCAATATATCTATATATGATATTATTTAGGCGTTGCTTATGTTTTACAGCGGCGCTAGCCCAGCCCCCGCTCTGTCGTTAGTTAAGTAACCTAACGGGTAATGACGGGGCCCCGTGGCGAATGCGAATGGCATAAGCGTACGTCATATTTTGGTTGTTTTCTGCAATGGTAGGATTAAATGATGGGACGCATTAAAAGAACTAATGCAAGAATATCACGCATTAAAAGAACTAATGCAAGAAAATAAACCAAGTTAAAATCGTTGGAACACTATCGGAAAACCACTCGGTTCTTTTCAAAACTAACTTTTAAATGCGGAGCTTGAGCCACTGCTTTTAAAAGCTATCTCGTTCCATCGATTATATCAAGTTCACTACGTTCACGGTTTTGCCAAAACCATTCGTAGCCCTCCATCATTTCAGTTAAATATTCGGTAGTATTCAAGCTATGTATTTTGACCTCACGCCAAGGCATAATGATTGGTAGCTGCCGGATATTTATCTGTTGCATAGATAGAATGCGTTGGTTTGGGACAGCCGCACTACCATTTTGGCCTACGTCAAGGGTAGGTACGAGTGGATTCAAATTAACCTGGATAACGATGGGAAGAACTTGACATGTGACTTATGACATTTTGACCTTACGCCAAGGTCATAAGAGCATGGGGCAAAAAAAAATCCACATCGGGAGTTTCAAAAGAACTGAAACTTGCTAGTGTTGCATACCATTTGGAGTGTGATGATTCTGGTAGGATTCCTTCAGTTTCGTCACACGATGATATTTGGATCCCGATCCTACTGTGAGTATATGTTACTCCTCGGGAAATTTCTCACTAAACGATCAATGCTATAAACCTAGTAGGTGCCTAGAAAGGTGTTAGCGGGGCTACGCCCCCAAGGAAAAGAGGTTATTTAATTAAGGAACTTCGCGAAAGCGTTGGAAAACCTCCCTCGAAGTACCGACACTGGCCTGGCTGAACGGTTAAGCAAGTATTGTGCGGTGGGATTGATCCCGACTAGTTCTTCCTTTTTGGTTTGAGGAGGGATTCGAGAAACAGTGGGAGCCATTCTGTTTAGACAAACTAAAAACCATTCTAAACTTGCAAGAGCATCAAGCTGAGTGTTTCTTCTCTCTCCTAATTGCAGCGACCAATCGACATGACTGGACTTAAGTTACTTCTAGATAAAAACATACTGACAGGGCCAAACTACAAAGATTGGCTCAGGAATGTCAAGATGGCAATCACTTACGACAAGCTGGGGTATCTTCTTACCACCAAAGCTCCCCCTGTCCCTGGTCCCACTTCCAGCGTCGCGGATAAGGAAATCCGTAAGACCTGGGAGATTGATAGCGCGAAGGCCAAATGCCTCATACTTGCCTCTATGGACAATGAACATCAGAGGAGGCACGAGAATATGGACTTGGAATCTATATTTCTTCATACAAAAGAACTGTATGGAGAGCAATCTCGTATCGCAAGATACGAAGCGTCGAAAAAGTTATTTTCGGCAAGGATGGCCGTCGGATCATCAGTAGCAGAGCACGTGCTTAAGATGATCAGCTACATTGAGGAGCTCGCGGACCTAGGGACCACATTGGAGAGTGAGCTCTATACGGACTTAGTTCTCCTGTCCCTTCCTTCCACTTACGCCCAGTTTATACTGAACTTCAACTTACAAGAAAAAGAAGTTGAACTTTCAGAGCTCCTCAACATGCTGAGGAGCGCAGAGGGCACCCTACAGAAAGGTAGGGAAACATCCACTTTGTTTGTAGGAGGATCATCTTCTTCTAGGTCCAAGGCAAAAGCCAAGGAAAAGAAGAAGAAAGCCCCCGCCAAACCAAGAGGCGGTGTTAGTAAAGTGGATACGAAGGGAAAAGCAAAAGCAACAAAGAAAGCGGGGAAGCTTGTGGATAAGGAAGAATGCTTCTATTGTCATAAGAAAGGACACTGGAAGAATGATTGCAGGGCTTGGAAAGCCAGGACACAGGAATTGAAGCAGGTTGCAGCTTCAGCTTCAGGTGTGTATGTTATTGAAAACTGTCTTTCAATAAACTCTACTTCCTGGGTATTGGATACCGGATCAGGATCTCATATCTGTAATTCATTGCAGGCGTTGAGAAATCGTAGGGTTTTGAAGGCAGGTGACATGACCCTCAGAGTTGCGAACGGAGCTAGCATGGATGCTAAAGCCGTGGGGGACTATCACCTGGGAATGTCAGATGGACATGTTTTGGTTTTACGTAATTGCTTTTTTGTACCCAACGCAACTTGTAATATCATTTCTGTATCTTTAGTTTCTAAAGAAGGTTATGAATTTGCGTTTGTAAGCAATGTTGTAAACATTCACCTTAATCAAGTTCTGATTGGGTCAGGTACATTGAGCAATGGTATATACGTATTAAACCAACCACAGATTTTCAATGTCAAGAATACACACAAAAGAAAGTCTCCGGAAATAAATCAGACTTTCTTGTGGCATTGTAGACTGGGTCATATCAATGAGAGAAGGTTGACGAAGTTACATACAGAAGGATATTTGAATCCGTTCGAATATCAATCGTATGCCACTTGTCAATCCTGTCTCAAAGGAAAGATGACAAAGACTCCGTTTATTGGACACGGAGTAAGGGCAAGCGAGCTCTTGGGACTCGTACACAGCGACGTGTGCGGTCCAATGTCTACACATGCGCGAAGCGGTTTTTCTTACTTCATTACTTTTACGGATGATTTTTCAAGGTTCGGACATGTCTTCTTAATGAAACATAAATCCGAAGCCTTTGGAAAGTTCCAGGAATATAAGAATGAAGTAGAAAAACAGACCGGCAAAAGTATCAAGATTCTAAGATCGGATCGAGGTGGAGAATACTTAAGTGCCGAATTCCTGAATTACTTAAAAGAGAATAGAATTCTCTCTCAGCTTACTCCTCCATACACTCCGCAACATAACGGTGTATCAGAGAGACGGAACCGAACCTTATTGGATATGGTACGGTCCATGATGAGTAACGCTGAGTTACCACGATCATTCTGGGGGTATGCGCTAGAATCAGCTGCATACCTTTTGAACCGAGTTCCCACTAAGACTGTGCCTACCACATCTTATGAGTTATGGAGTGGGAAGAAACCCTATCTTCAATATCTGAAGATCTGGGGATGTCCAGCTTTTGTCAAAAAGCAGCATGCGGACAAACTCGAGGCACGCTCAGTACTGTGCAAGTTTGTGGGATACCCAAAGAACACCAGGGGGTATCTTTTCTACCACGCAGAGGAACAAAAAGTCCTTGTTTCTCGTAATGCCCACTTTCTAGAACACCAGTTCTTAGAAAAGGAAATTAGTGGGAGCGCAGTAGAACTGGAAGAAATTCCAGAACCACAGACTATTACTGAAAGTTTAGTGGAACCAGAGGGTTCAAAAGAACAGGACATTCCTACGCCGCTCCGCAGGAGTAGTAGGCAGTCTCATCCGCCCGAGAGATACTACGGTTTTCTCATAGACGGGGATAGAGAAGATTGCATCATAGATTATGATGAGCCTACCAGCTTCCAGCAGGCCGTTCTAAGCGTTGACTCAGTAAAATGGCTAGATGCAATGCGGACCGAAATGGAGTTCATGTACACCAACAAAGTATGGACGTTGGACATTGCTCCAGACGGGGTAAAACTCGTAGGATGTGTTAGTTATATGTATGCCCTAGAGGCCATTACTGTGCATAGGATGTATATTGTAGTGGATGCTAGGACATATATAGGGAGGACTTTCTTGCTCGACATGATAGTATGCTATCTGGTTGCTCTTTACCTTAACGTGTATACTGATTGTCTCTCTGTTACATGTTGGTAAAGCCCTTAGGATGTATACTTGACTACCTAGACTATGATGCGGATCATACTAGTGGGGACATGGTAGTCCATAAGTACATCCTTCACAGTCCTTAGTCGTGGGTATATCGAGACGGGGCATCGATATACCAGAGTAGACAAGCGTGTACCTTCTCGACCCATACAGATGGGCGATGGATGATCCCATATCCATTGGTGTTTGACATCAGAGATGATATACGGGTGCTCAGTGGAGACTGGGTACACTGGACGGACTCGCCGAGAACTCCCAGATGGTATTATACCTCACGTCAGATGGCAGTTCTCTGGTGACACTGGTACAGAGTAGTCTGTTGACCCGAGATCGTCATAGAGTCTTATGTGGTTCCCACTGTGCTTTGATTTCCATTTTACCACGTCCAAGAGGGCGTGCAAAACGGTGGTTTTTGGGTACAGTCCCGAGTCACATGGAGGCAATGAGCGATAGGAGGGGATTCTTCTCTCCCGGTATAGGGGGTTGATGTTGCGCTGTGTTCGATTGGCTATAACAGGAAATCCCTGGCCAGGGTTGCTGAGATTTACTGGTAAGTGTTACCAGTAGTTTCTCGAATTGTTATAGATCTCATATCGACACGACTTATCGAGCTATTGGGGTCTGACGTTTACCACCCCTAGGCGAGATATGCGACATATCAGACGATCAGACCGGACTGTACGGTAGTGTTACTGGTTGGATTCACTGGAGTGTGAGCGGTCTTGCTCGTCGATCTTCTGATCGCTCAATACCCGGGTGGCCGTTACGTTTAGCAGACCGCTTGCGGCTTGTGGATGTTTGATATGATCATCATCCGCTGCCGGCGTATTGACGAGTCTTTAGAGTCCTACACAGAGGTTTCCTGGCTCAAGCGAAACGAAATAGGAGCGCATATGAGATATGTGCGGGACCGAGAATGATATCAGTATGTGATACTGTATTCAATTCTCGCGATATGTGACATTGATCGGTTATATGCGATATAGCCGGGTTATCGGATCAAGTGTTGATTCGATAAGTTGTTACTGTTGTAACTAGTCGGTTATATGCGATATGACCGGATCGTTAAATCAAGTGTTGATTTAATGATTTAATGTATAATTATATATTTGATATATCACTTTACATTAACTAGTAATGGTTCACTTTAAATGGATTTTCTCACTTGATTGTATCATGTTTGATGATACATGAATGCTAGGGTTTGTGTAAAGAGTTAAACCTTAGTTAAATAAATGGTTAGGGTTATTATATATTTATTCATTCATTTATTGAATGGTTTATTTCATTTTGGCAAAAGGAAAATGGTGGCTAATTTTGTTCTTTGTTGAAGCTTCATGAAGCTTTGAATAAAGTCCACCATTTTTGTTTTATTCCTAACCTAACCATTCACTTAACTATAGTTTGCTCTCTACACATAACCATGGTTGGATTATGATAAGTTTTGATTTTCTTTTCTATTTTTAAATCAACTTATCATAACACTTATCTTCTTCTTGCTATCTTCTTCTTCTTCACAAGAAGAAAAGCATGCTTCATCAATGGTGATTGATGAATTAGAGTGAGAAATCCAATTCTAAAGTTCACCCACTTCCTATTTCTTCATCCTCTACCTCTTGCCAAGTAGTAGAGTGTGTTTCCTTCACAAGTTTTCATGGCTTGGTGAAGGTGGAGCTTGATCTAGTGATGCTTCGACGTAGATCATCTTCGGCACGTCGTCGATGACCTAGCCCGCTTCTTCTCCGATGAAGCCGACGCAAGAGCCCGGATTTCGATTTGGACAGCGAGGATACTTCGTTGCAGAGCTATGGAGGTAGAGAACTGGATCTACAAAGGTTGTATTTCCGTTATCTTATAGTTTAGTTGTAAACTAGCTCGCTTTTTCGCCTAGATTTCTAGCCAACGATCCGTAGTCTAGGGTTTCTCGGCACCGTAAAATACTAATTTGGCATGATCGATGCCTTGTGAGACCTCCATAGGGTGCCTAGGAACCCTACAGTGGTATCAGAGCCTAGCTAGAGCCTTTGGCGAAGTCTAGACGAAGTTTGGAATCCGAACGAACCGAAACCCTAACTCCATAGATGCTCTCTGTACATTTTTTTAAAAATGGGTTTTTTCAATATTAAAAATATGCAGAAAAATCAGCAGGTGTTTTTAAGAATTACTGTGCAATTCGGTCGGCTAAATCGTTTAAACTGCGGCGGAACCGCGGCATAAGCAGTGCTCATGCGGCGGTTCCGCGGCTAAGTAGCCACGTCATCTTATACAATCTGCACAGTAATTCCTAATTCTTAGTGCTGTATTTTCTGGGATATTTTAACATTTACTCTACAGTTGAGCATTCTGGGTTTGTTTTGGGGATTCAAATATTCGATCGGAGTATCAAATTTTGTCTGTGGGGCTTTCCGGATAAATTTTAGAATATGTTAAAAAGTTCGACCGGATATAAATACCCAATTTTTCCCCTGACGGGAAATTTCCAAGCGTTGGATTTTTCCGTAGTTTAACGACGTTCTAAGTAGTGCAAGTAACACGATGGACCCTCTAGAAGACAACAAACCTTAACTCGATTATGTGACGGTCTTGAACTGCCCTTTGAACCTTCGGGTTTGGGGCAGTACGGCGGCCACATGTGAGGCGTTGGCTTGACCCTTCTACGGCTGGACCGTTGGTACTGAGGCACGAACTGAATGTTTTTAGACTTGTTTCATGTGTTGATCAGTATCGAGAAAACTTGGGTGTTGGAATGTTCGATCGGAAAGTTTAACATTTTCTAATTATCTGGAATGTGATACAATAATTGGAATTCACAATAGTTATGAGATAACCGAATGAATGTTATAAACATAGCAGTTTAGTCTCACTTGATCGGTTGCCACGGAATTTTGATGTGATCAAAAGTCCGTCGCAATCACATAGCGTACGCGGATACTCGCCGGGTAAACTTAATAGACAGCCTCACTCCATAGCCCCGACCAAGTGACTGTAGGAGAACCCCGTCGCCGAAAGCATCCGTTTGGGTGCTCGCGGTAGCGGTGTTCCGCCTTGGTGCACTTCGTCGGCGGCATCGGGGGTGCGGCCGCCTACTAAAGTTTGCGACGAGCATTCGATCAGTATTTCGGGAATCTTGTTGAATTACCCGACTTGATATTGAAAAGAGTTTTCGATTTTGAGACTAAAATGCGGGGTTTATAATAGTTAGGCATGCGATGTCTAAGGAATTCATTTGGTCAGGCATGCGATGTCTGAGGTGGTTGCGGATTCCAACTGTTGTAGTTTTACACTTTCTTTTCTGTGACCGTAAGTGTAATATGTGATATCGCCGGTTTCGTTGCTATATGTCAACGACAATTGGGATGCGCATGTTTACTTACGTTGATGACATGTGATGTTATGTGTTGCTGGATATGTTATATTGGATCGTCGTGTTCGAATAGCCGGGGGTTTTTATGTGAGATGAGTGTTTTTTATTTTCATTCATGTAAAAACTTGTATGTAATATTCTTTTATTGGGGCACTTCCAGGTTGCGGAAGTTGTCACCCTCTGTATATTATTTACTTTTCCGCACTAGGATAGACCCAAGGAGGAGAGCACAAGTAACCGGGTTCTGGAGTCCAGTGGGAGACCAACTCGAGGAGTCGAGTCCGGGTCTCCTAACTCTAGAATTGGTAGGGTTGCTTGCCGCTCTCGTAGGGGTCTAGGGGTGTGGGTTTGGCTATTCATCACGACCGTGGAATCCGTGTTTTATACTGGCTCGTATTGAAAACACGGACGTCCTAGTATATCCAATATTTCATATGATTCTTCTGCTGCGATATCTGTGATGTGATCATGTGATGTTCTGTGATAGATACAGTATATAGTATATATGATATATTATATAGGCATTACTTATGTTTTACACCCGCGCTAGCCCTGCCCCGCTCTGCCGTTAGTTACCTAACCTAACGGTGCACGAGGGGACATCGAGGCGAATGCGAATGGCATAAGTATACGTCGTATTTATCTGTGATGTTTAGGTATTTAAATGATAGGACTTCATTAATGTGATTAATGAAAGTAAAAGAAACCTAAAGATATTGTAGAATCGAATTTCAAATTAAAACAGGTAGCTACAGTTCTTGCTTTGCACAGCGGTATATGTGATATATCCTGCACCTTATTCGATAAGGAAAGGACCGAGATCCCTTCACCGGGAGTGACTCCTTTAGCAATAACTGGCAGATGCTACACACTCGGTTTGTCTTTTGATTGCTTTTAAGTGTTTTTGCTTTGCACAGTGATATATATGATATATCCCGCACCTCATTCGACGAGGAAAGGACCGATGATCCCTTCACCGGGAGTGACTCCTTTAGCAAAACTAGAAAAGCCTCAAAAACACTCCATTTTAAAATCATTTGATTCTACAACGATATCAAGTTCATTACGCAAAAGGTTTTCAGAAAAACCTGACATAGCCCTCCGTCATTTCAGATAAGTTGTATATAGTATTCGTGCTGCATTTGTTGGCTTTCGTCAAGGTGCAGTGTGCGGTAGCTATATGCTGCTTATCTGCCAGCATACGATGCGATTGGATTAGGGTAGTCGTGCGGCTTTGTTGGCTTTCGTCAAGGGTCATGCCGGTGGGTTTAATTCAATCAAGAAATGTACGGGTTGAACTTGACTAGCGGGCTATGGTTTGTTGGCTTTCGTCAAGGTCATAGCACGTTAGGGGCAAAATATTATCGGGAATTTCAAGTGTTGAAATTTGCAATGAGATTGCATACCTTCTATGAGATAGTTGGATCCCGATACCCGCTGCGAGTAAGAGTTACTCCTGGGAGAGTTTTATACATTACAATTAGCCGATCAAGTAGGTGTCTAGAAAGGTGTCAACGGGGTTACGCCTCTGGGAAAACGAGGTTTACATTAATTAGGTTCGTGCGAAAGCACGGGGGACCTCCCTCAAAGTACCGACACTGGCCTGGCTGAAAGATTGGCGAACTTGTAGTGTGTAATTAATCTCGGCTAGTCTTTCCTTTTAGGGTTTGAAGGAAGATTTGATAAAAAGCAGTGGGAGCCATCCTGATTAGATAAAATAATAACCAATCTATTCTTACAAGAGCGCACGCTGAGTGTTTTCTTCTCTCTCTCTCCAGGTAGCGACCATATCACGCCTTAATCAAGATAATAATACGGATTATTTGACCGAACCCGCTTGTTATACTGAGCTGGGGAACGTTGGTCCCGCTCCAACTTATAATTGTTATAAGACAGAGCAGGAAATTGGGGATTACCAGAATTCCCGTGCCGCCCAAACGAAAAGAGTGCATGTTGATGCATCATCTTCGGGTGTGTTCATTACAAAGAACTGTTTCTCTGTATCCTCTACGTCCTGGGTATGTGATACCAGATCAGGATCCCAGATATGTAATCTGTTACATAGGGCTACAGATAGGTAGAGAACTAAGAACGGGTGATAAGTTTCATGAGGCAGAAAACGGGGCAAGAGTTGCAGCCAAGTCTGTTGGTCACTGTCACCCTGTATTACAATACATTGATTCTGAACGAATGTTATTAGATACCGAACCTGATATACAAAATCATATCAGTCTCTTTATTAGTAAAGAAATGATAAAATTTTGTATTGTTGGATAATGTTTTGAACATTTCCTATATCAAAAGTTGATCGGTTCAGGCACGTTATCTAAAAGCATTAATGTTCTAAATCAAACCACAGTTCTTAGTATACGGAACACACACAAGAGGAAGAGTTCAGAAATGAACGAATCCTTCTTGAGGTATTGTAGACTAGGTCAGATCAATGTGACCCGACTAGCTGAAGTTACATTTAGATGTATATTTAAATCAGTTTGAATTTACATCTTGTGAAACTCGCCAGTCATGTCACAAAGATAAGATGACCATGGCCCTGTTTATTGGAAACAGAGAAAGAGTTAGTGAACTCTTGGGATAATACATGTTGATGTATGTAAGGTCCCCTGTCTACATATGCCAAGACTGGTTCTTTATACTTCGTTACATTCTCTGATGATCTCTCGAGATTCAGACATATGTTCCTGTTGAAACACAAGTCCGAACCTTTTGAGATATTCACAGAATATAAGTTAGAAGTAGAGAACCAAAATACGGGTATAAGTATTATGTCCTTTGATGAGATCAAGGAGGAGAATACTTGAGCACGGAATTCCTGGACCATTCTAAAGGAGAATGAGATTCTCTCTCAGCATTATTCCTCCGTATACACCATTGCAAGATGGTATATCGGGGTGGAGCAGATACACCCTATTTGATATGGTGTCCTCTATGATGAGTACTACTGAGTTACCTATTTCCTTTTTGGGAGTTATGCACTTGAGAAGCTGCATATCTATTGAATAGGGTTCCAGTCAAATCAGTTGCCTACCATTTCATATGTGATATGGAAAGGGAAGCGCCCATATCTTAAGTTAGTTAAGATTTGGGATTGTCCAGCCTATGTCTGAAAAGAAAAATCCGGACAAGCTCGAGGCAAGATCTGTTATGTACAACTGGAAAGGTTCCAGCTATACAAACAACAGCAGATGATTTGGTAGAACCAAAGGATTCAGTAGATTCCAACGAACCTCAGCCTCTCCGCCGATCTAGTAGGGTTCCTCACCCACCTGAGAGATACTTCGGTTTCTTTATGACAGTGGGAGCGAGGATTGCATCATGAGATGATGACCCAACTAGTTTCGAGCAGGCCATCGAGAGTGAAGACTCTGTAAGAATGGCTGGATGCTTAGTGATCTGAGATGGAATCCTTATACACCAACAAAGTATGAACTTTGGTTGCTATATCTGAAGGGTTAAATCCCCATCAGGAGCAAGTATATCTTGAGAAGATTACTTGGTGTAGATGGAAAAGTTGAGACTTTCAAAGCTAGACTAGTTAAAGGTTTTCGTCATCGACCAGGCGTGGATAATGATGAAACCTTTTTCCAGTATCTAAGCTTAAGTCCATCCAGATCCTATTTGCTACGGCTTCATACCATGACTACGATATCTGGCGGTTGGGTGCCATGACTGCTTTTCTAAATGATGTTTTAGAAGAGAGAGTCTATAAGTACACAGCCAGAGGGCTTCGTAGACAGTGGGAGCAGCGGAAACGTGTGCAAGATGCTTTATAGGATTAAAGCAGGCATCGCGGAGTTGGAACATCTGTTTTGATGAAATAGTCAAAGAGTTTGACATCATCAAAATGGTAGATGAACCTTGTATATACAAAAAAGTAGTAGGGAGTATGGTGATGATCCTTGTAGAGTATGTGGATGACATACTCTTGATAGGGAAAAGGTTTCCTATGCTACGCTCGATCAATGTCCGCTTATCACATGGATTCTCCATATAGGATCAAAATGATACCTCCTAAATCCTGGATTTTGGATCTATGAGATAGATCTAATTGGAAATTAGGATACTCACTAGTTGTAGTGAGAAGGTATCAATCGACCCTGGGGAGAATCACTGGAAGTGTTCCAGGGTGATAAAGACGACTGAATGTCAGTCGCAGGAATTGTCTTTACCCTCAGTAAAGGGACGGTATGTTGGAAGAGTTCCAAGCTAGATACCGTGGCATACGAGACGATAAAGGCAGGATATATCGCTACTTCAGATGCTACCGAAGAGGCTGTTTGGGTGTATATTGGTTCATGAGATGAACTACGTTCCTACCATTGTGAGACAATGGAGTTGTGGCTTATGCCAAGGAACGCCGGTCCCATCAGTGATCCAGACATATTTTAAGGTAGTGTCACCTGATCATGGAGATGCTTGATCTCCAAGGGATCCAGGTTAGGAGAGTAGACTCAGAGGACAAACACAGCGGATCCACTCACGAAAGGCCTTTTCCCAGAGAGAGACTTTTATGGGATGGTTGAGTATGAGATACTGCAACCACTGCTACAGATGGCCCTAGTGCAAGTGGGAGATTGTTAGTTATATGTATGCCCTAGAGGCCATTACTGTGCATAGGATGTATATTGTAGTGGATGCTGGGACATATATAGGGAGGACTTTCTTGCTCGACATGATAGTATGCTATCTGGTTGCTCTTTACCTTAACGTGTATACTGATTGTCTCTCTGTTACATGTTGGTAAAGCCCTTAGGATGTATACTTGACTACCTAGACTATGATGCGGATCATACTAGTGGGGACATGGTAGTCCATAAGTACATCCTTCACAGTCCCTAGTCGTGGGTATATCGAGACGGGGCATCGATATACCAGAGTAGACTAGCGTGTACCTTCTCGACCCATACAGATGGGCGATGGATGATCCCATATCCATTGGTGTTTGACATCAGAGATGATATACGGGTGCTCAGTGGAGACTGGGTACACTGGACGGACTCGCCGAGAACTCCCAGATGGTATTATACCTCACGTCAGATGGCAGTTCTCTGGTGACACTGGTACAGAGTAGTCTGTTGACCCGAGATCGTCATAGAGTCTTGTGTGGTTCCCACTGTGCTTTGATTTCCATCTTACCACGTCCAAGAGGGCGTGCAAAACGGTGGTTTTTGGGTACAGTCCCGAGTCACATGGAGGCAATGAGCGATAGGAGGGGATTCGTCTCTCCCGGTATAGGGGGTTGATGTTGCGCTGTGTTCGATTGGCTATAACAGGAAATCCCTGGCCAGGGTTGCTGAGATTTACTGGTAAGTGTTACCAGTAGTTTCTCGAATTGTTATAGATCTCATACCGACACGACTTATCGAGCTATTGGGGTCTGACGTTTACCACCCTTAGGCGAGATATGCGACATATCAGACGATCAGACCGGACTATACGGTAGTGTTACTGGTTGGATTCACTGGAGTGTGAGCGGTCTTGCTCGTTGATCTTCTGATCGCTCAATACCCGGGTGGCCGTTACGTTTAGCAGACCTCTTGCGGCTTGTGGATGTTTGATATGATCATCATCCGCTGCCGGCGTATTGACGAGTCTTTAGAGTCCTACACAGAGGTTTCCTGGCTCAAGCGAAATGAAATAGGAGCGCATATGAGATATGTGCGGGACCGAGAATGATATCAGTATGTGATACTGTATTCGATTCTCGCGATATGTGACATTGATCGGTTATATGCGATATAGCCGGGTTATCGGATCAAGTGTTGATTCGATAAGTTGTTACTGTTGTAACTTATCGGTTATATGCGATATGACCGGATCGTTAAATCAAGTGTTGATTTAATGATTTAATGTATAATTATATATTTGATATATCACTTTACATTAACTAGTAATGGTTCACTTTAAATTGATTTTCTCACTTGATTGTATCATGTTTGATGATACATGAATGCTAGGGTTTGTGTAAAGAGTTAAACCTTAGTTAAATAAATGGTTAGGGTTATTATATATTTATTCATTCATTTATTGAATGGTTTATTTCATTTTGGCAAAAGGAAAATGGTGGCTAATTTTGTTCTTTGTTGAAGCTTCATGAAGCTTTGAATAAAGTCCACCATTTTTGTTTTATTCCTAACCTAACCATTCGCCTAACTATAGTTTGCTCTCTACACATAACCATGGTTGGATTATGATAAGTTTTGATTTTCTTTTCTATTTTTAAATCAACTTATCATAACACTTATCTTCTTCTTGCTATCTTCTTCTTCTTCACAAGAAGAAAAGCATGCTTCATCAATGGTGATTGATGAATTAGAGTGAGAAATCCAATTCTAAAGTTTACCCACTTCCTATTTCTTCATCCTCTACCTCTTGCCAAGTAGTAGAGTGTGTTTCCTTCACAAGTTTTCATGGCTTGGTGAAGGTGGAGCTTGATCTAGTGATGCTTCGACGTAGATCATCTTCGGCACGTCGTCGATGACCTAGCCCGCTTCTTCTCCGATGAAGCCGACGCAAGAGCCCGGATTTCGATTTGGACAGCGAGGATACTTCGTTCCGGAGCTATGGAGGTGGAGAACCAGATCTACAAACGTTGTATTTCCGTTATCTTATAGTTTAGTTGTAAACTAGCTCGCTTTTTCGCCTAGATTTCTAGCCAACGATCCGTAGTCTAGGGTTTCTCGGCACCGTAAAATACTAATTTGGCATGATCGATGCCTTGTGAGACCTCCATAGGGTGCCTAGGAACCCTACAGGATGCAAGTGGATCTTCAAAAGGAAGATTGGTGTAGATGGACAGGTTGAGACCAATAAAGCTAGACTTGTTGCAAAGGGTTTCCGTCAAAGACCTGGCTTGGACTATGACGAAACCTTTTCTCCAGTGGCTATGCAGAAATCCATTCGGATCCTTCTTGCCATTGCTGCCTTCCACGATTATGAGATCTGGCAAATGGACGTAAAGACCGCTTTTCTAAATGGAAATTTAGAGGAGTGTGTCTATATGGACCAACCAGAGGGTTTCATTCAGAGTGGGAGCAGCGGAAAGGTGTGCAAGTTGCTTAAGTCCATCTATGGACTAAAGCAGGCATCGCGGAGTTGGAACATCTGTTTTGATGAGACGGTCAAGGAATTTGGCTTTATCAAAAATCCAGATGAACCATGCATCTATAGTAGATTTGTAGCGAGAACTGTAGTATTCCTCGTTTTATACGTGGATGACATTCTCTTAATAGGAAATGACATTCCTATGCTACAATCTGTCAAGGGGTTATTGTCACACAGGTTCTCCATGAAAGACCTGGGTGATGCCTCATACATCCTGGGGATCCGGATCCATCGTGATAGATCCAAGAGGATATTAGGACTTTCACAGTCCAGGTACATCGACACCATACTGAAGAGATTCAGTATAGAAGATTTCAACCGCGGTAACCTACCGGCTTGTCACGGGATCACCCTCTCTAAAGAGATGTCTCCCAAGACTGATTTGGAGAGGGATCGCATGTCTATTATACCCTACGCTTCTGCGGTAGGCTCTATAATGTATGCGATGTTGTGTACCAGACCGGATGTAGCTTATGCACTGAGTGTGGTAAGCCGGTATCAGTCAAACCCTGGGGAGAAACACTGGATAGCAGTAAAGAACATTCTCAAGTACCTCAGAAGGACTAAGGAGATGTTCTTGGTGTATGGCGGAAAAGACCTCCAGATCGAGGCCTTTGCTGACTCCAGCTTCCAGAGTGACAAGGATGATTTCAAGTCCATGTCGGGTTTTGTCTTTACCCTCAATGGAGGGGCGGTGTGTTGGAAGAGTTCCAAACAGGAAACCGTTGCAGACTCGACGATGGAAGCGGAATGCATCGCTGCATCTGATGCCGCAAAAGAAGCTGTCTGGATGAGGAAGTTCTTGAAAGAACTTCTAGTGGTTCCGTCCATTGTTGATCCAGTACCTCTGTATTGCGACAACAACGGGGCTATAGCTTTAGCGAAGGAACCCAGGTCCCATCAGAGATCCAGACACATCTTGAGGCGGTATCACCTAAAAGAGAATTGGATTCTTTCTCAGCTCACTCCCCCTTACACACCACAGCACAACGATGTGTCAGGGCGGCGGAATCATACCCTATTAGATATGGTACGATCTATGATGAGTGATTCTGAGTTACCCTTCTCCATTTTGGGGCATGCACTGGAGACTGCAGCTTTTCTGTGAAACAAAGTTCCAACCAAGACTGTGTCTACCACTCTATATGAGATATGGCATGGAAAGAGACCATCTCTTAAACGAGTTAAGATTTGGGGTTGTTAGGCTTTTGTCAAAAAGTAGAATCCAGACAAACTCGTGACACGATCGGTCAAATGTATATTGGTAGGATATCCAAAACATTCGTTTGGGTATCTTTTCTACCACAAGGAAGAACAAAAGGTGTTTGTTTCTCATTATGCCACATTTTTAGAAAATGATATTTTTCCAAATGATGCTGATGGCAATGTGGTAGATCTAGAAGAGGTTCTAGAACACAAGTTACAAATGACGACTTGGTTGAAGCTGATGTTGCAACATAATCTACTGAACCTCAACCACTCCGTAGATCTGGTAGGACATCTCGCCCACCGGAGAGATACTACGGTTTTCTCATTGATAGTGATAGAGAAGATTGCATCATAAATGATGATGGCCCAGCCAGTTTTCAGCAAGCGATCACGAGTGGTGACTCTGTGAAGTGGCTGGATGCCATGAGATCCGAAATGGAGTCTATGTATACCAACAAAGTATGGACTTTGGAGGATGTACCCTCTGGGATAAAACACGTAGGGTGCAAATGGATCTTTAAACGAAAGATCGGTATAGATGGACAGGTGGAGACCTATAAGGCATGTTTGGTAGCGAAAGGTTTTCGTCAAAGACCAGGTTTAGACTACGACGAGACTTTCTCTGCTGTAGCCATGCTTAAATCCATTCTGATTCTACTTGCTATTGCTACTCACTACGACTATGAAATCTGGCAGATGGACGTTAAAACTGCATTTCTAAATGGTGATTTAGAAGAATACGTTTATATGGATCAGCCAGAGGGCTTCATTGACAGTGGGAGCAGAGGAAAAGCATGCAAGTTGCTTAAATCCATTTATGGATTAAAACAAGCATCACGGAGTTGGAACATCTATTTTGATGATGTTATCAAAGAGTTTGATTTCATCAAAAAATCCAGATGAACCTTGTGTTTATAAGAAGACTGTAGGAAGAACTGACGCATTCCTCATATTGTACGTGGATGAAATTCTTCTGATAGGAAATGATACTCCTATGCTACAGTCGGTCAAATCATTCTTATCACAAAGGTTCTCCATGAAGGACCAGGGTGATGCCACGTACATATTGGGCATACGGATCTTTAGGGTTAGATCCAAACGGTTATTGGGACTGTCCTAAACCATGTACATCAACACCATTCTAAAGAGGTTTGGTATGGAAGACTCCAAGCGGGATGCCTTACCCGCTTGCCACGGAGTCACTCTCTCCAAAGACGATTGCACAAAGTCTGATGAAGAGTGAGCTCGCATGAGCATTATTCCCTATGCTTCCGCCGTAGGATAAATAATGTATGTGATGTTGTGTACACTTCCTGATGTTGCTTATACACTGAGTGTAGTAAGCAGGTTTCACTCAAACCCATTGGAGAATCATTGAACAGCTGTGAAGAACATTCTTAAGTACTTGGGAAAGACTAAAGAATTGTTCTTGGTGTATGGTAATGGGGATCTCCAAATGGAGGCCTTTACTGATTCGAGCTTCCAGAGTGATAAGGATGACAACAAGTCTATCTCAGGGTTTGCAATTGTTAGTTATAGGTATGCCCTAGAGGCCATTACTGTACATACGATGTATATTGTATTGGATGCTTGGACATATATAGGGAGGACTTTCTTGCTTAACATGATAGTACGCTATCTGGTTGCTCTTTATCTTAACATGTACTCCGATTGTCTCTATGTTACATGTTGATAAGGCTCTTAGGATGAGTACTTGACTACCAGGATTATGATGCGGATCATACTAGTGAGGACAGTGTAGTCGCCAAGTACATCTTTCAAATGTTCCTAGTCGTGGGAGTACCGAGACAGGGCATCAATACTCCAGAGTAGACTAGCGTATGTGCTTCTTGACCCATATGATGGGCGATGGCTGATCTCATATCCATTGGTGTTTGACATCAGAGAAGGTATACGGGTGCACAGTGGAGACTGGGTACACTGGACGGACTCGCCGAGAACTCCAAGATGGTATTATACCTCACGTCAGATGGCAGTTCTCTGGTGACACTGGTACAGAGTAGTCTGTAGACCTGAGATCGTCATACAGTCTTGTGTGATTCCCACCATGCTTTGATTTCCATCATACCACGTCCAAGAGGGCGTGCAAAAAGGTGGCTTTTGGGTACAGTCCTGAATCACATGGAGGCAATGAGCGATAGGAGGGGATTCGTCTCTCCCTGTATAGGGAGTTGATGTTGCGCTGTGTTCGATTGGCTATAACTGGAAATCCCTGGCCAGGATTGCTGAGATTTACTGGTAAGTGTTATCAGTAGTTTCTCGAACAGTTATAGATCTCATATCGACACGACTTATTGAGCTACTTGTGTCTGACGTTTACCACCCCTAGGCGAGATATGCGACATATCAGACGAAGAGACCGGACTGTACGGGAGTGTTACTGACTGGATTCGCAATAGAATGTATAGGCTTGCTTGTTGATCTTCTTAGCACTCAATACCTGGGTGGCTGTTACGTTTAGCTGACCGCTTGCAGCTTGTGGGTGTTTGATATGATCATCACCTACTGTCGGCATATTGACAATTCTTTAGATTCCTACATAGAGGTTTCTTGGCTCAGGCAAAACGGAGTAAGAGCACATATGTGATATGTGCGGGACTGAGAACAATACATGTATATGATACCATACTAGATTCTCACGATATGAGATATCGGCCGGGTATATGTGATATAGCCGGGTCATCGGATCAAGTGTTGATTCGATGAATTGATACAGCTTATATTAGTCGGTTATTTATGAAATAGCCGGATTATCGGATCAACTGTTGATACGATAATTTAATGTATAATTATATATTTAATATATTAAATTACATTAACTAATATAAGCTCACTAAAAGATTCTTTTTCTCACTCGCGTAATACATTGATATGTATGCGATATATGTTAGTTGTATTATTTTATTTTGTTACAAAAAATATTGTATATGTGATATATAATATTGTAACATGTTATGGTTATAAATGCAACATGATTTTGTTAGTGTATATGCCCTAGAGGCTATTATTGTATCATACTAGCTTGTATATTACTTAATGGAAGCTTGGGATATTCACAGTTGTGTATACAATCTTGCTCAAAATGGTAGTATGCTACTTGGTTTGTCTTTACTTCAATATGTGCATGTGTTTCTTTTAGCATATCGCTTATACATAATAGTAGAGCCCTTAGGATCTTTGCTTGATTACCAGCGTTGTGATGGCAATCACACTCGAGGGGGCTGGGTAATCCATAAGCACATCCTTATACAGGTCCCTAGTCGTTGGACTATCGAGACAGGGCATCGATACTCCAGAGTAGACTAGCGTATGCGCTTCTCATCCCAGTGGGGGAGACGGTCTGTCCCACAGCCGTCAGTACGTCGTACTTGAGATAGTATGCGGGTGCTCGTTAGGTTACGATTACACTAGACAGGACTTGTCGGGGACTGTTGGTTGGTATTATACCTATCGTCAGTTATCAGTTCCCAAGTGACATGAGTACAGCTTAGTCCGCTGACTTGACAATGTCACTTCGCCTCGAGTGTGTTCCCACTGTACTTAGATTACTACCCTACCACGGCTCAAAGGAGTCGTGCAAACAGGTAGTAGTTGGGTGCAGTCCCGAAGCACTTCGTGGCAGTGACGGTTAGACAGTATTCGTCTCTCCCGGTATTTGGGGTTGGCATCGCGCTGTGTCTAGGAGAGCCATTACACGAGTAGTCCCTGGCCAGGGCAAGCGATATATACTGGTAGGTTTCCAGTGTTATCTCAGGGTGTTCTGGGCTGCACTTCGACACGACTTGTACCGCTATTAGGGGACTGACGTTTACCGCCCTCCTAGGCCCGCCATGCGATGTATCAGACGAACAGACCGGACTGTACGGAGACTGTCACTTATAGGCTCAGTAGGAGTTCAGATGGGTTCACCTCGTCAGTCTTCTTATCGGCATCTACCTGGGGACCGTTACGTACAGCTAGTGCCGCTTGCGGTCTGTGGTTAAACCCACTGCCAGCGTAGTGTCGAGTCTTTAGACTCCCACACACTGAGTTATTCTCCTCTAGGCAAAATGAGTAGAGGTCGCATGGTTTTACGACAGGGTTCGTTCACATCCGCGCACTTGTGCACGTTTGCTGTCCGGACAGCTTATACTAGCGGGCTTTGGTTTAAGCCGGATCCTAGTATATGATTTGGGATTGGTCTTATCTCATTGTATTCGTGTTCCTATCACGGATACGGGTGCGTATGCACAGTTGACTGAGACGGAGGCAGAGGACTTTGATTAGGGTTAATGACCATTGTCATTTTCTTAACCCTAATGCTTATGTGTGTATTATGAATAATTGATATTAGTTAAATATAATTGTGCATGGTTAGGGTTGTTGACCTTTTGACCATACTTGACTTGTTGACCTAGGTTGACACTTTGACCATCATCATTCCATATAAAAGATGCTCTTTGATCCTTGCAATTTGCATTAAATATGAAATGATAATGGTCAAGTCTTAATTAACCATGACAATTATCTAGCTAATTATCTAATTTCATAATTCACCCATATTAGAGAGAATGTTTCATTATTTCTCTCATTCTATCATATAGATTCTCTCTCCTCCTCTTCCTCTCTCTCAAGCTCTCCCCTCTCATGAGTTGAGAAACAATTGAGCTTGAGATAAACCACTCTAAAGTAATCTCTACTCTCATCTAAGGTTCTAGGATTAGCACTTCTAGCACCTTAGTTACTTCTAGCTTGAAGTTGAAGCCAAAGGTTGAGGCTCTCGGGTGGATCCTTCTTCGACTAGAGAAGGCGACAAGGTGAACACTTTCTTTCACTCCAAGGAGAAAGGAGAGAAGTGTTAGTGTATATGCCCTAGAGGCCATTACTGTATCATACTAGTTTGTATATTACTTAATGGAAGCTTGGGATATTCACCTTGTATATACAATCTTGCTCAAAATAGTAGTATGCTACTTGGTTTGTTTCTACTTCAATGTGTACATGTGTTTATTTTAGTATATCGCCTATACACATTAGTGGAGCCCTTAGGATCTTTGCTTGATTACCAGCGTTGTGATGGCAGTCACACTAGTGGGGCTGGGTAATCTATAAGCACGTCCTTATGCAGGTCCCTGGTCGCAGGACTATCAAGACAGAGCATCGATACTCCGGAGTAGACTAGCGCATGCGCTTCTCATCCCAGTGTGGGAGATGGTCTGTCCCACAGCCGTCGGTACGTCGTACTTGAGATAGTATGCGGGTGCTCGTTGGGTTACGAGTACACTGGACAGGACTCGTCGGGAACTGACTAGTTGGTATTATGCCTATCGTCAGTTATCAGTTCCCAGGTGACATGAGTACAGCTTAGTCCGCTGACTTGACACTGTCACTTCGCCTCGAGTGTGTTCCCACTGTACTTTGATTACTACCCTACCACGGCTCAAAGGAGTCGTGCAAACAGGTGGTAGTTGGGTACAGTCCCGAAGCACTTGGAGGCAGTGACGGTTAGACAGGATTCGTCTCTCCCGGTATTGGGGGTTGACATCGCGCTGTGTCTAGGAGAGCCATTACACGAGTAGACCCTGGCCATGGCAAACGAGATATACTGGTAGGCTTCCAGTGTTATCTCAGGGTGTTTTGGGCTTCACTCCGACACGACTTGTACCACTATTGGGGGACTGACGTTTACCGCCCCCTAGGCCGGCCATGCGATGTATCAGACGAACAGACCGGACTGTATGGAGAATGTCACATTCAGGCTCAGTAGGAGTTCAGATGGGTTTCGCCTCGTCAGTATTCTTGTCGGCATTACCTGGGGACCGTTACGCACAGCTAGTGCCGCTTGCGGTCTGTGGTTAAACCCACTTCCAGCATAGTGTCGAGTCTTTAGAGTCCCACACAGAAAGCTATTCGCCTTTAGGTAAAAGAGTAGAGGTCGCATGGTTTTGCGACAGGTCGCATGGTTTTGCGACAGGGTTCGGTCACATCCGTGCACTTGTGCACGTACAGTGTCCGGACAGTTTACACTAGCGGGCTTTGGTTTAAGCCAGATCCTAGTGTACCTTTTGGGATTGGATTTATCCAGTATGTATTCGTGTTTCTCAGAACGCGGATGCGGGTGTGTATGCACAGTTGACGGAGAGACAGAGGCAGAGGATTCTCATTAGGGTTGTTGACCGTTGACCGTTGACTATTGACTTTTTGCTCAACCCTAATGAGAATATGATATGTGACTAACAATTATATTAATTAAGTATTATGGTGACATGATTGTTGACTTGTTGACTTTTGTTGACTTGTTAACTTTGTTGACCGGTTGACTAGGCTTGACTAGTTGACCATCATGATAACCATAGCTATCATTTCATGGCAAAGACTTTTGCTTGCTTGCTCTTTTGTGCAAAATGAGTGCATGAAATGATATGGCTATGGTTGCTTAAACCATCACATAACACTTGATTGATATGATATGTTACCATTGTTTTGGATTATGAGAGGGTGAAAGACAAAAGAGAGGCTCATTCTCACTTGCTCATTCTCTCTCTTGTTCTTGAGCTCTCATACTCTTGCTCTCACCCTCTTCCTCTTTCCTCTCTTGACTCTATGGTTCACTTGTCTCATGAGTTGAGAATCAAGAACCATAAATAAAATCCCATACAAACTCTTCTCTACTCACTCTAGTTCACAAGGTTTGGCAAACCGAGTGAACTAGTTTCTTCAAAGATCGAAGAAGGACCCAAAGGTTGAAGCTTTCAGGTGGATCTATCTTCGGCGTAAGGAGACGACGGGAAGAAGCCGATCCGGACCACCATCGAGGTTTGAAGACGAAGGAGTTCAAGACAAGCAAGGTATAAACCCCCTAACCGAGTAGTTAACGACTCCTACTTAGGTTGTTAGTTAGATGTTTAACAAAGATCCGGGTTTTAAGTCCATGTTACCATCTTTAAGAAAATCGTTTTTTATCAAATTCCGCATGCCCGAAAGTACCGGGAGAGGTAGCATGGACTTACAAGAAGGACATAAAGCCCAAGGTATAACCTTTCTTCCATGTAGCTAAGACAAGTTAGCTTGTAGTTAGTTTTTGTTTAGCAAAGATCCTCCTTTAGTTAGTCCATGTTGCCTAGTTCGATAAAAATCCGATTTTTATTCCGTTTTCCGCCTCCCCGCAAGCACCGGGGTGGGCAACGTGGACTTACAGTGGTATCAGAGCCTAACTAAACATAAACTAGCTAGTTAGTAAAGTGTATAGAAGTTCGATCGGTAAAAATCACAAAACCAAAATTTCAAAACCCTAAGTTTCTGTTGATTTTTTTCTGTTCAAAAAATAATAAATCATACTTCAAAAATTGGCTCAGGGTTTTTTCAAGAAGCACACCAAAAACGATCCAGTGAATCGCTCAAAGCACCGCGCTTCCGCGGCAATAACATGCCTTTTGCCGCGGAACCGCGGCCGTTTTGACTCGGTTCTAGACCGAGTTTGGTGCAGTATTCTTCTGCTGAGGTTTTGTGATTTTTAAGATGGTTTCTTTCTGCCCAGATTTTCCAGAAAAGAAATTTGTATTTGGGGTGCCTATAAATCCGTATTTTTGATCGAACTTCACTACACTTTGACTAATGGGTTATATCTGTGATGTTTATATGTATTGAACGTCTGCTAATCGCTATACATCGATTAGTGGGGGTTATACATATCTATGATCTGTGTTTGTTGATGGTATGTGTATATGAATGTGTTGGATTATCGCGGGTGAATAGCCGGGGGGTTTTGTGAGACGAGAGTTTTCTTTTCTTTCAATTCATGTAACATGTAAATTGATGTAATATTATTTGTATGGCTGCACAACCGGGTCGGGGTTGTAGCCGTCAATGTATAATTCTTTTTACTGTTTTTGCTCCTAGGATAGACCCATGGAGGGGGTGCACAAACTACCGGGTATCTCGAAGTGCCGAGTGGCCTACTCACGGTGTTGAGGGAGGTTGCTTCGCTTCGGATACTTGGCGGGTAGTTTGCCGCACCCGTAGGGGTCTTGGGTGGGGTATTGGCTATTCACCGCGAGCGCGCAATCCGCTTTTCGTTGCAGGCTCGAACGGATTGCGGATTCCTAGTATATCCAATGTGTTTATCTGTGATCTGTAATGTCTATCATTGCTATATATCTATATACGATAACTATTTACGCGTTGCTTATGTTTTACAGCCGCGCTAGCCCAGCCCCCGCTCTGTCGTTAGTTAAGTAACCTAACGGGTGATGACGGGGCCCCGTGGCGAATGCGAATGGCATAAGCGTACGTCATATTTTGGTTGTTTTCTGCAATGGTAGGATTAAATGATGGGACGCATTAAAAGAACTAATGCAAGAAAATAAACCAAGTAAAAGTCGATAGGAACACTTTGAAAACAACTCGGTTCTTTTCAAAACCAAACTTTTAAATGCGGAGCTTGAACCACTCCTTTTAAAAGCTATCTCGTTCCATCGATTATATCAAGTTCACTACGTTCACGGTTTCGCCAAAACCATTCGTAGCTCTCCGTCATTTCGGTTAAATATTCAGTAGTATTAAAGCTATGTATTTTGACCTTCGCCAAGGCATAGTGATTGGTAGCTGCTAAATATTTATCTGTAGCATAGATAGATGCGTTGGTTTGGGACAGTCGTACTACTATTTTTGCCTTCGTCAAGGGTATGTACGGGTGGGTTCAAATTAACCTGGACAATGACGGGTAGAACTTGACATGTGACTTATGATAAGTTGGCCTTCGTCAAGGTCATAAGAGCATGGGGCAAAAATCCACATCGAGAGTTTCAAAAGTACTGAAACTTGCTAGCGCTGCATACCATTTGGAGTGTGATGATTCTGGTAGGATTCCTTCAGTTTTGTCACGCGATGATATTTGGATCCCGATCCTACTGTGAGTATATGCTACTCCTCGGGAACTTTTTCACTTAACGATCAATGCTATAAACCTAGTAGGTGTCTAGAAAGGTGTTAGCGGGGCTACGCCCACAGGGAAAAGAGGTTACTTAATTAAGGAACTTCGCGAAAGCGTTGGAAAACCTCCCTCGAAGTACCGACACTGTAGGGTTCCTAGGCACACTAAGGAGGTCTCACAAGGCATCAACCATGCCAATTTCAAATTTTTAGGGGTGCCGAGAAACCCTAGACTATGGATCGTTAACTAGATGTCTAGGCGAAACAAGAACTAGTAAACTACTTTACTAAGAGAACGGAAATACAACCTTTGTAGATCCGGTTCTCCACCTCCATAGCTCCGCAATAAAGTCTCCTCGCTGTCCAAATGGAAATCCCGGGCTCTAGCGTCGGCTTCATCGGAGAAATGGGCGGGCAAGGTCGTCGGCTTCGTGCCGAAGATGATCTACGTCGAGGCATCGCTAGATCAAGCTCCAACTTCACCAAGTCAAGAAACTTGTGAAGAAAACACACTCTACTACTTGGGAAGAGGTAGAGGATGAAGAAATAGGAAGTGGGTTTACTTTAGAATTGGATTTCTCACTCATTTCATCAAGTTGCCATTGATGGAGGCATGCTTTCTTCAAGTGAAGAAGAAGAAGAAGAATATTATGATAAGTTAATTAAAAAGGAAAAGAAAATGAATACTTATCATAATGTAAACCATGGTCAAGTGTAGAGATTAAACCAAGGTTAGTTGGAATGGTTAGGGTTAAGCATGAGACAAAAATGGTCACTTAGGTCAAAGCTTCATGAAGCTTCAACTAGAATACAAATCAAGCCACCATTTTCTTTTCATGCCTTTCATTTTCCAAAAATCAATAGATAAATAAATAAGTGAATAAAACAAAACCCTAACCATTAACATGTAACCATGGTTTGATCTTTACACAAAAACCCTAGCAAACATGTATCATCAAACATGATACAATCAAGTGCACAAAAAGTATATCACATATACAACTTGTACATCCAAGTGAGAAAATCCATTTAAAGTGAACCAATACTAGTTAATGCAAAGTAATATATCAAATATATAATTATACATTAAACCATTAAATCAACACTTGATTTAACGATCCGGTCATATCGCATATAACCGACTAGTATCCTATGTATCGGTTTATCGAATCAATGCTTGAATCGATAATTAGGTTATATCGCATACAACCAATCGATACATTCATCGCGAGAATGGAATACGGTATCACATACACGCATTATTCTCGGTCCCGCACATATCTCATATGCGCTCCTATTTCGTTTCGCTTGAGCCAGGAAACCTCTGTGTAGGACTCTAAAGACTCGTCAATACGCCGGCAGCAGGTGATGATCATATCAAACACCCACAAGCCGCAAGCGGTCTGCTAAACGTAACGGCCACCCGGGTATTGAGCGATCAGAAGATCGACGAGCAAGCCCGCTCATACTCCTGTGAATCCAACCAGTAACACTTACCGTACAGTCCGGTCTGTTCGTCTGATATGTCGCATATCTTGCGTAGGGGTGGTTAACGTCAGACCCCAATAGCTCGATAAGTCGTGTCGATATGAGGTCTATAACAATTCGAGAAACTACTGGTAGCACTTACCAGTAAATCTCAGCAACCCTGGCCAGGGATTTTCGGTTATAGCCAATCGAACACAGCGCAACATCAACTCCCTATACCGGGAGAGACGAATCCCCTCCTATCGCTCATTGCCTCCATGTGACTCGGGACTGTACCCAAAAACCACCGTTTTGCACGCCCTCTTAGACGTGGTAAGGTGGAAATCAAAGCAAAGTGGGAACCACACAAGACTCTATGACGATCTCAGGTCAACAGACTACTCTGTACCAGTGTCACCAGAGAACTGCCATCTGACGTAAGGTATAATACCATCTGGGAGTTCTCGACGAGTCCGTCCAGTGCACCCAGTCTCTACTGAGCACCCGTATATCATCTCTGATGTCAAACACCAATGGATATGGGATCATCCATCGCTCATCTGTATGGGTCGAGAAGGTACACGCTAGTCTACTCTGGTATATCGATGCCCCGTCTCGATACACCCACGACTAGGGACTTTGAAGGATGTACTTATGGACTACCATGTCCCCACTAGTATGATCCGCATCATAGTCCAGGTAGTCAAGTACACATCCTAAGGGCTTTACCAACATGTAACAGAGAGACAATCAGTGTACACGTTAAGGTAAAGAGTAACCAGATAGCTTACTATCATGTCGAGCAAGAAAGTCCTCCCTATATATGTCCAAGCATCCACTACAATATACATCCAATGTATAGTAATGGCCTCTAGGGCATACATATAACTAACAATCTCCCACTTGCACTAGGGCCATCTGTAGCAGTGGTTGCAGTATCTCATACTCAACCATCCCATAAAAATCTCTCTCTGGGAATAGGCCTTCGTGAGTGGATCCGCCGTGTTGTCCTCTGAGTCTACTCTCCTAACCTCGATCACCCTGGAGATCAACTATCTCCATGATCAGGTGATACTGCCTTAGAATATGTCTGGATTACTGATGGGACGGGTGTTCCTTGGCATAAGCCACAACTCCATTGTCACACAATGGGAGGAACGAAGTTCATCTCATGAACTAATATACACCCAGACTGCCTCTTTGGTAGCATCTCAAATAGCGATGTATCCAGCCTTTATCATCTAGTATGCCACGGTATCTAGCTTGGAACTCTTCAAACATACCGTCCCTATACTGAGGGTAAAGACAATGTCTGTGACTGACATTCAGTCATCTTATCACCCTGGAACCTTTCCAGTGGTTCTCCCCAGGATCGATTGATACCTTCTCACTACAACTAGTGAGAATCCTAACATCCAATTAGATCTATCTCATAGATCCAAAACCCAGGATTTAGGAGGTATCACTTTGATCCTATATGGAGAATCATTGTGATAAACGGAGATTGACCGAGCGTAGCATAGGAAACTCCTTTCTTATCAAGAGTCTGTCATCCACGTACTCTACGAGGATCAGCACCATACTCCCTACTACCTTTTTGTTTATACAAGGTTCATCCACCATTTTGATGATGTCAAACTGTTTGACTACTACATCAAAACAGATGTTCCAACTCCGCGATACCTGCTTTATCTTATAAAGCATCTAGTGCACGTTTCCGCTGCTCCCATTGTCTACGAAGCCCTCTGGCTGTGTACTTACAGACTCTCTCTTCTAAAACATCATTTAGAAAAGCAGTCATGACACCCAACCGCCAGATATCGTAGTCATGGTATGTAGCCGTGGCAAGTAGGATCTGGATGGACTTAAGCATAGCTACTTGAAAAGGTTTCATCATTATCCACACCTGGTCGATGACGAAAAGCTTTAACAAGTCTAGCTTTGAAAGTCTCAACTTTTCCATCTACACCAAGTAATCTTCTCAAGATGTACTTGCTCCTGATGGGGATTTAACCTTTCAGATATAGCAACCAAAGTCCATTCTTTGTTGGTGTACATAGATTCCATCTCAAATCACTAAGCATCCAGCCATTCTTACAGAGTCCCTACTCTCGATGGCCTGCTCGAAACTAGTTGGGTCATCATCTCATGATGCAATCCTCGCTCCCACAGTCATAGAGAAACAGAAGTATCTCTCAGGTGGGTGAGGAACCCTACTAGATCGGCGGAGAGGCTGAGGTTCGTTGGATTCTACTGAATCCTTCGGTTCTACCAAATCATTAGCTGCAGTTTGTATAGTTGGAACATTTCCAGTTCTACATAACAGACCTTGCTTCGAGCTTGTCCGGTATTTTGCTTTTAGACATAGGCCGGACAACCCCAAATCTTAACTAGCTTAAGACATGGGCTCTTACCATACCATATCTCATATGGAGCGGTAGGCAACAGATTTGATTTGAACCCTATTCAATAGGTATGCAGCTTCTCAAGTGCATAACTCCCAAAAAGGAAATAGGAAACACAGTAGTACTCATCATAGAGCACACCATATCACATAGGGTGCTATTTCTCCGCCCCGATATACCATCTTGCTATGGTGTATACGGAGGAGTAATGCTGAGAGAGAATCTCATTCTCTTTTAGAAAAGTCCAGGAATTCCATGCTCAAGTATTCTCCTCCCTGATCACATCAAAGGACATAATACTTATACCCTTGTTTTGGTTCTCTACTTCTAACTTATATTCTGTGAATATCTCAAAAGGCTCGGACTTGTGTTTCAACAGGAACATATGTCTGAATCTAAAGAGATCATCAGAGAATGTAATAAAGTATAAAGAACCGGTCTTGGCATGTGTAGACAGGGGACCTTCATACATCAACATGTATCATCCCAAGAGTTCACTAACTCTTTCTCTGTTTTCAGTAAACGGAGCTATGGTCATCTTATCTCTGTGACATGACTGGCAAGTTTCACAAGATGTAAATTCTAACTGATTTAAATATGCATCTAAAATGTAACTTCAGCCAGTCGGATCGCATTGATATGACCTAGTCTACAATGCCTTAAGAAGGTTTCGTTCATCTCTGAACCCTTCTTCTTGTGTGTGTTCCGTATACTAAAAACTGTAGTTTGATTTAGAACATCAATGCTTTTAGATAACGTGCCTGAACCGATCAACTTTTGATATAGGAAATGTTCAAAACATTATCCAACTATACAAAATTTTATCATTTCTTTACTAATAAAGAGATAGATATGATTTTGTATATCAGGTTCGGTATCTAATAACATTCGTTCAGAATCAATGTATTTGGAATACAGGGTGACAGTGACCAACAGACTTGGCTGCAACACTTGCCCCGTTTTCTGCCTCATGAAACTTATCACCCGTTCTCAGTTCTCTACCTTTCTGTAGCCCTATGTAACAGATTACATATCAGGGATCCTGATCTGGTATCACATACCCAGGACGTACAGGATACTGAGAAACAGTTCTGTATAATGAACACACCCGAAGATGATGCATCATATGCACTTTCTTCGTTTGGGTGGCACGGGAAATCTGGTGTTCCCCAATTTCCTGCTCTGTCTTATAACAATTATAAGTTGGAGCGGGACCAACGTTCCCCAGCTCAGTATAACAAGCGGGTTCGGTCAATAATCCGTATTATTATCTTGATTAAGGCGTGATATGGTCGCTACCTGGAGAGAGAGAGAAGAAAACACTCAGCGTATGCTCTTGCAAGATCAGATTGGTTATTATTTTATGTAATCAGGATAGCTCTCACTGCTTTTATCAAATCTTCCTTCAAACCCTAAAAGGAAAGACTAGCCGGGATTAATTACACACTACAAGTTCGCCAATCTTTCAGCCAGGCTAGTGTCGGTACTTTGAGGGAGGTCCCCCGTGCTTTCGCACGAACCTAATTAATGTAAACCTCGTTTTCCCAGAGGCGTAATCTCGTTAACACCTTTCTAGACACCTACTTGATCGGCTAATTGTAATGTATAAAACTCTCCCAGGAGTAACTCTTACTCGCAGTGGGTATCGGGATCCAACTATCTTATAGAAGGTATGCAATCTCATTGCAAATTTCAACACTTGAAATTCCCGATAATATTTTGCCCTTAGCGTGCTATGACCTTGACGCATGCCAAACAACCCATAGTCCGCTAGACAAGTTCAACCCGTACATTTCTTGATTGAATTAAACCCATCCGCACGACCCTTGACGCATGCCAAACAACGCCGTACGAATACCCTAATCCAATCGCATCGTATGCTAGCAGATAAGCACTAGTTAGCTACCGTACACTATGCCTTGACGCATGCTAAACAACCGCAGCACGAATACTAACTAGTACTTATCTGAAATGACGGAGGGCTACGACAGGTTTTTCTGAAAACCTATTGCGTAATGAAATTGATATCGTTGTAGAATCAAATGATTTTTAAAATGGAGTGTTTTTGAGGCTTTTCTAGTTTTGCTAAAGGAGTCACTCCCGGTGAAGGGATCGTCGGTCCTTTCCTCGTCGAATGAGGTGCGGGATATATCATATATATCACTGTGCAAAGCAAAAACTCTTAAAAGCAATCAAAAGACAAACCGAGTGTGTAGCATCTGCCAGTTATTGCTAAAGGAGTCACTCCCGGTGAAGGGATCTCGGTCCTTTCCTCATCGAATAAGGTGCAGGATATATCACATATACCTCTGTGCAAAGCAAGAACTGTAGCTACCTTTTTTATTTTGAAATTCGATTCTACAACATCTTAGGTTTCTTTTATTTCATTAATCACATTAATGAAGTCCCATCATTTAAGTACCTAAACATCACAGATAAATACGACGTACACTTATGCCATCCGCATTCGCCTCGATGTCCCCTCATGCACCGTTAGGTTAGGTAACTAACGGCAGAGCGGGGCAGGGCTAGCACGGGTGTAAAACATAAGTAACGTCTATATAATATATCATATATACTATATACAGTATCTATCACAGAACATCACATGATCACATCACAGATATCGCAGCAGAAGAATCATATGAAATATTGGATATACTAGGACGTCCGTGTTTTCAATACGAGCCAGTATAAAACACGGATTCCACGGTCGCGATGAATAGCCAAACCCACACCCCTAGACCCCTACGAGAGCGGCAAGCAACCCTACCAATTCTAGAGTTAGGAGACCCGGACTCGACTTCTCGAGTTGGTCTCCCACTGGACTCCTGAACCCGGTTACTTGTGCCCTCCTTCTTGGGTCTATCCTAGTGCGGAAAAGTAAATAATATACAAAAGGTGACATCTTCCGCAACCTGGAAGTGCCCCAATAAAAGAATATTACATACAAGTTTTTACATGAATGAAAATGAAAAACACTCATCTCATATAAAAAAACCCGGCTATTCAAACACGACGATCCAATATAACATATCCCTCAACACATAACATCACATGTCATCAACGTAAGTAAATATGTTCATCCCAATTGTCGTTGACATATAGCAACGAAACCGGCGATATCACATATTACACTTACGGTCACAGAAAAGAAAGTGTAAAACTACAACAGTTGGAATCCGCAATCTCCTCAGACATCACATGCCTGACCAAATGAATTTCTTAGACATCGCATGCCTAACAATTATAAACCCCGCATTTTAGTCTCATCATTGAAAACACTTTTCAATATCAAGTCGGGCAATTCAACAAGATTCCCGATATCCTGATCGAATGCTCGTCGCAAACTTTAGTAGGCGGCCGCACCCCCGATACCGTCGACGAAGTGCACCAAGGCGGAACACCGCTGCCGCGAGCACCCGAACGGATGCTTTCGGCGACGGGGTTCTCCTACAGTCACTTGGTCGGGGCTATGGAGTGAGGCTGTCTATTAAGTTTACCCGGCGAGTATCCGCGTATGCTACGTGATTGCGACGGACTTTTGATCACATCAAAATTCCGTGGCAACCGATCAAGTGAGACTAAACTGCTATGTTTATAACATTCATTCAGTTATCTCTTAACTTATTGTGAATTCTAATTATTGTATCCCATTCCGGATAAATAGAAAATGATAAACTTTCCGATCGAACATGCAAACACCCAAGTTTTCCCGACACAGATCAACACATGAAACAAGTCTAAAAACATTCAGTTCGTGCCTGAGTACCAACGGTCCAGCCGTAGAAGGGTCAAGCAAACACCTCACATGTGGCACGCCGTACTGCCCCAAACCCGAAGGTTCAAAGGGCAGTTCAAGACGGTCACATAATCGAGTTAAGGTTTGTTGTCTTCTAGAGGGTCCATCGAGTTACTTGCACTACTTAGAACGTCTTTAAACCACGAAAAAATCCAACACTTGGAAATTTCCCGGCAGGGGAAATGTTGTGTATTTATATCCGGTCGAACTTTTTAACATATTCTAAATTATCCGGAAAGCCAAATAGACAAAGTTAAATAATCCGATCGATTCATCGAATCCCCAAAACAACCACAGAAAATTCAACTCTTGAATAAATATTAAAAATTCCCAGAAAACTCAACACCTGAAAACATGAATTACTGTGCAAAAATTAAACAGTGATAACATATATTGGCCGCGGAACCGCCGCAGAAGCCAAGCTTCTGCCGCGGTTCCGCCGCACTGTAGCAGCTTCACTCAAAAAATTTTGCATCGTAATTCATAATTTTTCCTGCTGAATTTTTTAAGAATTTTTAATCTAGAAAAAACCCAGTTTTTAGAAAAAGTCCAGAGAGCACTTTGATGTTAGGGTTTCGGGTCGATCGGGTTTCAAACTTCGTTTACGCGTCACCTAAGGCTCTAGCTAGGCTCTGATACTAATGTAGGGTTCCTAGGCACACTAAGGAGGTCTCACAAGGCATCAACCAAGCCAATTTCAAATTTTTAGGGGTGCCGAGAAACCCTAGACTACGGATCGTTAACTAGATGTCTAGGCGAAACAAGAACTAGTAAACTACTTTACTAAGAGAACGGAAATACAACCTTTGTAGATCCGGTTCTCCACCTCCATAGCTCCGTAATGAAGTCTCCTCGCTGTCCAAATGGAAATCCCGTGCTCTAGCGTCGGCTTCATCGGAGAAATGGGCGGGCAAGGTCGTCGGCTTCGTGCCGAAGATGATCTACGTCGAGGCATCGCTAGATCAAGCTCCAACTTCACCAAGTCATGAAACTTGTGAAGAAAACACACTCTACTACTTGGGAAGAGGTAGAGGATGAAGAAATAGGAAGTGGGTTCACTTTAGAATTGGATTTCTCACTCATTTCATCAAGTTGCCTTTGATGGAGGCATGCTTTCTTCAAGTGAAGAAGAAGAAGAAGATGAATATTATGATAAGTTAATTAAAAAGGAAAAGAAAATGAATACTTATCATAATGTAAACCATGGTCAAGTGTAGAGATTAAACCAAGGTTAGTTGGAATGGTTAGGGTTAAGCATGAGACAAAAATGGTCACTTAGGTCAAAGCTTCATGAAGCTTCAACTAGAATACAAATCAAGCCACCATTTTCTTTTCATGCCTTTCATTTTCCAAAAATCAATAGATAAATAAATAAGTGAATAAAACAAAACCCTAACCATTAACATGTAACCATGGTTTGATCTTTACACAAAAACCCTAGCAAACATGTATCATCAAACATGATACAATCAAGTGCACAAAAAGTATATCACATATACAACTTGTACATCCAAGTGAGAAAATCCATTTAAAGTGAACCAATACTAGTTAATGCAAAGTAATATATCAAATATATAATTATACATTAAACCATTAAATCAACACTTGATTTAACGATCCGGTCATATCGCATATAACCGACTAGTATCCTATGTATCGGTTTATCGAATCAATGCTTGAATCGATAATTAGGTTATATCGCATACAACCAATCGATACATTCATCGCGAGAATGGAATACGGTATCACATACACGCATTATTCTTGGTCCCGCACATATCTCATATGCGCTCCTATTTCGTTTAGCTTGAGCCAGGAAACCTCTGTGTAGGACTCTAAAGACTCGTCAATACGCCGGCAGCAGGTGATGATCATATCAAACACCCACAAGCCGCAAGCAGTCTGCAAAACGTAACGGCCACCCGGGTATTGAGCGATCAGAAGATCGACGAGCAAGCCCGCTCATACTCCTGTGAATCCAACCAGTAACACTTACCGTACAGTCCGGTCTGTTCGTCTGATATGTCGCATATCTTGCCTAGGGTGGTAAACGTCAGACCCCAATAGCTCGATAAGTCGTGTCGATATGAGGTCTATAACAATTCGAGAAACTACTGGTAACACTTACCAGTAAATCTCAGCAACCCTGGCCAGGGATTTCCGGTTATAGCCAATCGAACACAGCGCAACATCAACTCCCTATACCGGGAGAGACGAATCCCCTCCTATCGCTCATTGCCTCCATGTGACTCGGGACTGTACCCAAAAACCAACGTTTTCCACGCCCTCTTGGACGTGGTAAGGTGGAAATTAAAGCACAGTGGGAACCACACAAGACTCTATGACGATCTCAGGTCAACAGACTACTCTGTACCAGTGTCACCAGAGAACTGCCATCTGACGTAAGGTATAATACCATCTGGGAGTCTCGGCGAGTCCGTCCAGTGTACCCAGTCTCTACTGAGCACCCGTATATCATCTCTGATGTCAAACACCAATGGATATGGGATCATCCATCGCCCATCTGTATGGGTCGAGAAGGTACACGCTAGTCTACTCTGGTATATCGATGCCCCGTCTCGATACACCCACGACTAGGGACTTTGAAGGATGTACTTATGGACTACCATGTCCCCACTAGTATGATCCGCATCATAGTCCAGGTAGTCAAGTACACATCCTAAGGGCTTTACCAACATGTAACAGAGAGACAATCAGTGTACACGTTAAGGTAAAGAGTAACCAGATAGCTTACTATCATGTCGAGCAAGAAAGTCCTCCCTATATATGTCCAAGCATCCACTACAATATACATCCAATGTATAGTAATGGCCTCTAGGGCATACATATAACTAACAGACACTAGCCTGGCTGAACGGTTAAGCAAGTATTGTACGGTGAGATTGATCCTAACTAATTCTTCCTTTATAGTTTGAGGAGGGATTCGAGAGACAGTGGGAGCCATCCTGTTTAGATAAATTAAAAACCAATCAAAACTTGCAGGAGCATCATGTTAAGTATTTTCTTCTCTCTCTCTTAATTGCAGCAACCCAATGACCGCACCTAGGCTACATCTAGATAATAAAATGACTGAATCTGACTGTTATGACTGGCAAAGGTCTGTCCAGATGTCCATTGCCCATGACAAGCTGTGACACCTCTTGACTGATCCAACCCCTGCCGTCTCAGGTCCAGTTTTCCCTGTCACGGATATTGATATCCGTAGGACATCGGAAGAAAACTGTGCGAAAGCCAAGTGCCTCGTGTTAACCTCAGTTGATGGTGTAAGCCCGGGGCAACACGAGAAGATGGACTTAGTTTCTATCTTCCTCCATAACAATGATTTATATGGAGAGTAATCTCGTATCGCAAGATATGAGACCTCGAACGAATTGCTTCTAGCGAGGTTGGCTATAGGGTCATCTGTAGGAGGCAACGTCCTTACAGAGGCCAGCTCTTTTGAGCTCTCGGACCTGAAGACCACGTTGAAGAACGAGTCAGATGCTGACTTAGTTCAACAGTCTCTACCTACTACCCTGAAGGAAACCAGGGAAGTAGAAAGAAAGGGAAGGGCAGAAGTTTTGGGAATAGATATAGTAAAAGAGGGATGTTCCTATTGTTACGGGAATGAACATGGGCAGAAGGATTGCAGGGCTTGTAAAGCCAGTAGCCAGAATTCGAAGCATGTTGTGGCTTCGGCTTCGGGTGTGTTTGTAATAGAGAACTGTATGTCAGTTAACCCTACTTCCTGGGTATTGGATACCGGATCAGGATCTCATATCTGTAATTCATTACAGGCTCTGAGAAACCGTAGGGTTATCAAGAAAGGTGATATGACTCTCAAGGTTGCTAACGGAATGAGCATGTATGCTGAATCCGTAGGGGAATATCATCTAGGACTGACAACTGGGCAGATATTGATTCTGCGTGATTGTTTTTATGTACCAGGTGCGACTAGTAACATCATATCTGTATCCTTACTATCTAAGGAAGGATATGATTTTCCTTTTGTAAGCGATGTAGTAAACATCCACCTAAATCAAGTACTGATTGGGTCAGGTACATTGAAAAACGGTATATACGTTTTGAATCAAGCTCAGGTCTTCAGTGTCCAGAACACACTTAAAAGAAAGTCTCCGGAATTAAATCAGGCTTTCTTATGGCATTGTAGACTGGGTCACATCAATGAGACACGGTTAACAAAGTTACATAAAGAAGGATACTTGGATCCGTTCGAGTACCAGTCTTATGCCACTTGTGAATCTTGTCTCATGGGAAAGTAGACAAAGACTCCGTTCACTCGACACGGAGAAAGAGCGAGCGAGCTCTTGGGACTCATACACAGTGACGTGTGTGGTCCAATGTCTACACATGCGCGAAGTGGTTATTCATACTTCATTACTTTCACAGATGATTTCTCTAGGTATGGGCATGTCTTCTTAATGAAGCACAAATCCGAGGCCTTTGAGAAATTTCGGGAATACAAGAATGAAGTTGAAAAACAAACAGGAAAAAGTATAAAGACACTGAGATCTGATCGTGGTGGTGAATACTTAAGTGCCGAGTTTCTGGGCTACTTAAAAGAGAATGGAATTCTCTCTCAGCTTACTCCTCCATACACACCATAACACAACGGTGTATCGAAAAGGAGGAATCGAACCCTATTGGATATGCTTCGATCCATGATGAGTAAGGCTGAGTTGCCGCGATCCTTCTGGGGTTATGCACTAGAATCAGCTGCATATCTTTTGAACAAGGTTCCCTCCAAGACTGTGCCTACCACACCATATCAGATATGGTGTTGGAAGAAACCCTGTCTTAAGTATCTGAAGATATAGGGATGTCCAGCTTTTGTAAAAAAGCAGCATGCGGACAAGCTCGAGGCTCGCTCAGTACTTTGTAAGTTTGTGGGATACCCAAAGAACTCCAGGTGGTATTTTTTCAATTACGCAGAGGAACAAAAGGTTTTTGTTTCTCGTCATGCCCACTTTCTGGAACATCAATTTTTAGAAAAAGAAGCAAGTTGGAGCGTAGTAGAATTGGAAGAAACTCCAGGATCACAAGCTATTACTGAAAGTTTGGAAGAACCTGAAGTTTGAAGAGAACCGGACATCCCTACGCCACTCCGCAGGAGTAGTAGGCAGTCTCATCCGCCCGAGAGATACTACGGCTTTCTTATAGATGGGGATAGAGAGGATTGCACTATGGATTATGGTGAGCCTACTAGCTTCCAGCAAGCCATTCAGAGCGGCGACTCGGTAAAATGGCTGGATGCAATGGGGGCCGAGATGGAGTCCATGTACACCAACAAAGTTTGGACTTTGGACTTTGCTCCAGAAGGGGTAAAACCCGTAGGCTACAAATGGATCTTCAAAAAGAAGATTGATGTAGATGGGCAGGTTGAGACCTATAAAGCTAGACTTGTTCCAAAGGGTTTTCGTCAAAGACCTGGTTTGGACTATGACGAGACCTTTTCTCCAGTGGCTATACTGAAATCCATTCAGATTCTTCTTGCCATTGCTGCCTTCCACGATTATGAAATCTGGCAGATGGACGTAAAGACGGCTTTCCTAAATGGAAATTTGGAAGAGTGCGTCTATATGGATCAGCCAGAAGGATTCATTTAGAGTTGGAGCAGCGGTAAAGTGTGCAAGTTGCTAAAGTCCATCTATGGACTTAAGCAGGCATCACGGAGTTAGAATATCTGCTTTGATGATACTGTCAAAGAATTCGACTTTATCAAAAACCCAGATGAACCATGCATTTACAGTAAGATTGTAGGGAGAACTGTCATATTCCTCGTCTTGTACGTGGATGACATTCTCCTAATAGGAAATGATATTCCTATACTACAGTCAGTCAAAGGATTCTTGTCGCAGAGGTTCTCCATGAAGGACCTGGGCGATGCCAACTACATTCTGGGGATCCAGATCTATCGTGATATATCTAAGAGGATGTTGGGACTTTCACAGTCAAGGTACATCGACACCATACTGAAAAGATTCAGTATGGAAGATTCCAAGCGCGGTAATTTACCGGCTTGTCACGGGATCACCCTCTCCAAAGAGATGTCTCCCAAGACTGATTTGGAAAGGGATCGCATGTCTATCATACCCTACGCTTCTGCGGTAGGCTCTATAATGTATGCGATGTTATGTACCAGACCAGATGTAGCATACGCATTGAGCGTTGTAAGCCGGTATCAGTCAAACCCAGGGGAGAAACACTGGATAGCGGTAAAGAACATTCTCAAGTTCTGAGAAGGACTAAGGAGATGTTCTTGGTGTATGGCGGAAAAGACCTCCAGCTCGAGGCCTTTGCTGACTCCAGCTTCCAGAGTGACAAGGATGACTCCAAGTCCATGTCGGGTTATGTCTTTACCATCAATGGAGGGGCGGTTTGCTGGAAGAGTTCCAAGCAGGAGACCGTTGCAGACTCAACTATGGAAGCGGGGTACATAGCTGCTTGCAATGCCGCAAAGGAAGCTGTCTGGATAAACAAGTTCCTCACGGAGCTTCAGGTGGTTCCTAACATTGTTGATCCAATACCGCTGTATTGCGACAACAACGGAGCTATAGCTTTAGCGAAGGAACCCAGGTCCATCAGAAGTCCAGGCACATTTTGAGGCGGTTCCACCAGATCAGGGAGATCGAGGTGAAGAGAGTAAATACGGAGAATAACACCGCAGATCCACTCACGAAGGCCCTACCCCAGACTCAGTTCGAGCGGCTGATCGAGATGATAGATCTTCGATACGCCAGTACATGGCCTTAGTGCAAGTGGGAGATTGTTAGTGTATATGCCCTAGAGGCCATTACCGTATCATACTAGCTTGTATATTACTTAATGGAAGCTTGGGATATTCACAGTTATATAAACAATCTTGCTCAAAATGGTAGTATGCTACTTTGTTTGTCTCTACTTCAATATGTGCATGTGTTTCTTTTAGCATATCGCTTATACATATTAGTAGAGCCCTTAGGATCTTTGCTTGATTACCAGCGTTGTGATGGCAGTCACACTCGTGGGGGCTGGATAATCCATAAGCACATCCTTATACAGGTCCCTAGTCGTTGGACTATCGAGACAGGGCATCGATACTCCGGAGTAGACTAGTGTATGCTCTTCTCATCCCAGCGGGGGAGACGGTCTGTCCCACAGCCGTCAGTACGTCGTACTTGAGATAGTATGCGGGTGCTCGTTAGGTTACGAGTACACTGGACAGGACTCATCGGGGACTGTTGGTTGGTATTATACCTATCGTCAGTTATCAGTTCCCAGGTGACATGAGTACAGCATAGTCCGCTGACTTGACACTGTCACTCCGCCTCGAGTGTGTTCCCACTGTACATAGATTACTACCCTACCACGGCTCAAAGGAGTCGTGTAAACAGGTAGTAGTTGGGTGCAGTCCTGAAGCACTTGGAGGCAGTGACGGTTAGACAGGATTCGTCTCTCCCAGTATTGAGGGTTGACATCGCGCTGTGTCTAGGAGAGCCATTACACGAGTAGTCCCTGGCCAGGGCAAGCGAGATATACTGGTAGGTTTTCAGTGTTATCTCAGGGTGTTCTGGGCCACACTCCGACATGACTTGTACCGCTATTAGGGGACTGACGTTTACCGCCCCCTTAGGCCCGCCATGCGATGTATCAGACGAACAGACCGGACTGTACGGAGACTGTCATATACAGGCTCAGTAGAAGTTCAGATGGGTTCACCTCGTCAGTCTTCTTATCGGCATCTACCTGGGGACCGTTACGTACAGCTAGTGCCGCTTGCGGTCTGTGGTTAAACCCACTGCCAGCGTAGTGTTGGAGATAGTGCCCACAGAGTCAATTATTGGATCACAGGCACGTGATTGCAATGATTGAGGGAGGACCTATCCCGGTAGGACATTCTTACTCAAGATGATAGTATCCTATCTGGTTTATCTTTATCATCGTGTACTGCTTTAGGTGACCTGACATGTCGCTATTACACGTTGATAGAGCCCCTAGGATTCTTGCTTGACCACCAGCAGTATGAGGGCGATCATATACGTAGGAGCTGGTAGTCTATAAGCACATCCTTAAAAGGTCCCTAGTCGTGGGAGTTTCGAGACAGGGCATCAATTCTCCAGAGTAGACTAGTGTATATAGTCGAGACCCCGACGAGGGGCGGTGGCCGGTCTCACAAGCCACTGGTGTCAGTAGGTTCACATAAGATGTATACAGGTGCTCATTGGGTTATAAGTACACCGGACAGGACTCGCCAGGAACATGCTAGTTAGTCTTAAACCTGACGTCAGATGGCAGTTCCCTGGTGACATGTGTACAGGTTAGTTCATCGACCTGAGAATCTTCATTTGTCTCGTATGAGTTCCTACTGTACTTTGATTACTACCCTACCACGCTCAAAGGAGACGTGCAAACAGGTTTTAGTTAGGTATAGTCCCGAGCCACATGGAGGCAATGAGCGGATCTTCAGGGGTTCGTCTCTCCCGGTATTGGGGGTGAGGTCGCGCTGTGTCTAGGAGAGCCATTACACAAAGCCCTCGGCCGAGGCAGGAGATTTACTGGTAGGTATTCCAGTAGTATCTCAGGGTGTTCTGGGCTACACTCCGACACGACTTGTACCGCTTTTGGGGGTCTGACTTTTACCAACCCCCTAGGCCCGCCATGCGATGCTCATAGACGAACGGACCGGACTGTACGGATATTGTCACTGACAGGCTCAGTAGGGTGTCAGGATGAGTTCGCTCATCGATGTCGCTTTTGGTCAATACCTGGTAGCCCGTTACATATTGGCTTATACCTCTGACGTGCTAGTGGTTAAATCCACAACCAAGGTGTTGACGAGTCTTTAGAGTCCCCCACATTCAGTTGCTCAAGTTTTCGGGCGAAACACTGTAGAGGCCGTATGGAGATATGGCAGGGTTCGATCAGATACGTGCGGTAGTGCACGGATCAGGATCGGACGGTTAGTACTAGAGGCCGTATGGATATATGGCAGGTTTCGATCAGATACGTGCTGTATTGCACGGATCAGGATCGGACGGATAATACTAGCCGGCTTTGGTTTAAGCCGGATCCTAGTATAGTACAGTGTAGATTTTGTCTCATTGCATTCGTATTTCAGTCGGAATACAAATGCGGGTGTGTATACACAGTAGCGGGGTTTTCCTGTAATTTATTACGGGACCAGTTTTCTGGAGTTGCCAGTTTGCTTTCCGTTTCGTCCATATTTCTTTGTATCCTTCATTGGCAGAAGATTGGTGGAGGAGGGCTTATTTGCATTTGTGCAAATAAGCAATTTGGAAGGGGGTCTTTGCATTTTGTTGTGTCATGATCACTTGACTTTTTGCTTCATGATAGTTTTCATGATGGCTTGACCTTTGTTGGGTTATGATGGTTGCTTTGGAGTGGAACTTGGTTTATGATCATGTTTTGTCATGATACCTTTCTCTCTCTCTCTTATTATTGATCCAACCCCTTTGGCTTTTCCCACTCCCCTTTACCTCTTATGGCCGGCCACTTCTTTGAGTGGGCTGTCCCAATTTTCAAGTGGGAAAATTTGGTGTCTCATTTGCTTGAAAAATGATATAGCTTCTCAAAAGGCAACCTCCATGAACCCCAAATGAGACATATAGATCTTCACACATTCTACAGCAAACCTTGGCACGTCGACTCGCCAACTTCGTGCCCGAGTTGCCTCGGTATAGAGGTGGGAGCCCGTAAAAGAAGCAGGCGACGTGGTGCCCTTCCGGCGACGAGGTGGAGACCGGACATTCCGTGGGAGATCGGGACGACGGTGAGAAGACCGGAGGACACAGATCGCTCGGTATATCTCTCTTCCCCATCTTGTAGTTATTTAGGACTAGTTAATGGTACGATCCGGGTTTATAGTGCGCGGTGGTGCTGGTTTGAAAATTAAAGTTAACGATCGCTTCCGCATTTGGCCTCGGGATGGAGGCCGGGGCGCCGCCGTGCACTTAAAGTGGTATCAGAGCCTCGCCATTAACATAGTCTAGCTTTGTCTAATGTGTTTTACATTTCCGATCGAACAATTTTCCAAAAACCGTATTTTTCTTTGCTTCAGTTTTCTGTCGATTTTTTTCTGGCTCGAAAATTTTTTCAGGTAGTCTCAGAATACTGTGCAGGGAAGTATAAGCCTACTGAAAAAATTTGGTCGCGAGATCTCATTATTCGACCGCGGAACCGCGGCCAAACCCATGCTTGGGCCGCGGTTCCGCCGCTGTTTTGACAGATCAGTTCACCAATTTTTTACAGAGGCCTCCAGACTTGAAAATGTGGTTTCTAGAATGTTATTTTTGGGCCCAGAATTTCTTGATGTGCTACAGTAGTACTTGGGGGCCCACTTGGTAAAATTTGATCGATCGGAAAATTTTAAACACATTAGTTCACAGTTTTTACATTATATCTGCGACCGTGAATGTCACTTGATCGGTAAATCCTGTCTAACTGCTATAGCCCGGTTTGACGGATTTGCGAACGTCACATTCACGTTGATGTTCCGTGATTTTGCTGTGATGTTGCGGATTGGTCATGGGGGGTAGCCTGGATGCAATGCTAGTACAGTTTTTGTTGTATTATGTACATTTGATATTGCTGGGCGAGCGTCCGACATGTGGACTGCCGTCACTTCCTGTTTGTATTATTATTTTGGGGCACGACCAGGTTGCGGTCGATGTACCCGTTGTATGTATATTTTACTTTCTGTACTAGGATTGCCCCACGGAGGGGTGCACGGATAGCCGGGTTCTAGAGAGCAACAAGCCCGCATCTCATGACATTGAGACAGAGGGGGCTCCACTCTAGAATTGGCGGGCTATTCACCGCACTCGTAGGTGGTACAGGTTGACCCAGGAGGGGTGCCCAAGTTACCGGATTCCGTGAAGTGCTGGGTGGTCCATTCACGGTGCTGAAAGGGGCTGCCTCGCTTCAGGTTTTGGCGGGTAACTTGCCGCGCCCGTAGGGGTCTAGGGATTTCATTGCACAGGCTATCCACACGACCAGGGGAACGTCGGGTTTCAGTAGTAGCTCTGTGAAACCCGGGGATCCCAGATATCTGTATTGTTCTGTGATGCTGTACATTTCTATGATGTTGCATTTTTTATCACGCCTTTTGCGAAATATTATATATTGGTATATATACTAGTAGATGTTGTATATGTTTTGCATCCACGCTAGTCCAGTCCTCGCTCTGTCGTTAGTTAGCTAACCTAACGGGTAATGACGGGACCCAGTGGCGAATGCGGATGTCATATACGTAAATCAGTATATTTTCGTTCTTTTTGGTGTGATCAATTGATGGGACTGCATTGATTCGGATCAATGCAAGTTAAAAACAAACCTATTTTGATGTTGTTGGAAAACTTTTCAAAAAGCTGTTATTGCAAGGACGTTCACTTTTGTTTTGCACCGTGGTATTCAGTTGGAATATCCTGCTCCTCTGTCGATGAGGCAAGGGCCGAGATCCCTTCACCGGGAGTGACCCCTTGGACAAAAAGTTTGCGTCAGGGCAATGACTTCACTATAGCCGATTACTTTTTCTTTGCACCGTGGTATTCAGTTGGAATATCCTGCACCTCATTCTATGGGGAAAGAGCCGAGATCCCTTCACCAGGAGTGACCTCTTTAGCAAAGGTTTTCGTCACTATATTTCAAAAAGCTATCCAGTTCCTTCAACGATATCAAGTTCATTACGTTAAAGGTTTTCGCCAGATACCATTCGTAGCCCTCCGTCATTTCATATGGATAGTCAATAGTATTCAAGCTGTGTTTGTTGGCCATAGTCAAGGCACAGTGTTTGGTAGCTGTTGGGTGTTCATATGTAGCATAGATAGATGCGTTGGTTTGGGACAGTCGTATAGCCTTGTTGGCCCTAGTCAAGGGCTTGTACAGGTGGGTTCAAATCAACCTGGAAAATGACGGGTAGAACTTGACATGTGACTTATGATTTGTTGGCCTTAGTCAAGGTCATAAGAGCATGGGGAAAAAATCCACATCGGGAGTTTCAAAAGAACTGAAACTTGCCAGATATGCGCATACCTTCTTGAGTGTGATAGCGTGAGATGATTCCGTCACGTTATCATGCGATGATAGTTGGATCCCGATTCCCGCTAATGAGTTGGTTTACTCCTCGGGTGATCCCGACTAATTCTTCTTTTGGGTTTGGAGAAGAATTTGACGTTACAGTGGGAGGTTTCCAGATTAGATAAATTGGTAACCATTCTAATCTAGGTTAGAGTGCACGCTGAGTGTTTCTTTTCTCTCTCTCTTCGGCAGCGACCATTGACCCGACCCTAAGACTATGACTCAGTGACCAAAATTAACCGAACCTTCTTAAACACTGGCTTTTGGATTGTCAGAGTTGCAAACCTCATTGCCACTCCTACTTTTACCCTTTTCTCCAGGACACCCCGTATTACTACGAACGTCCACTTCCGTTGGACAAAACCATCGTATGGTTATATACGAACTCGAAGGGATTTATTCGAGGATGGTTTCCAGTTCTGGAGAAAATGAATAGGACTATTCAGTTGAATTTTCCTTTTACCTTCTCTCAGGTTGCGAGTACTCCTTGGTTTAGGAGATAGTACACCTATTACGCAAATTGGATTTTCTTCTTCCAAACCATAGGCAGGTGCCGACCGGTAGGGAATGAAGAAAACCAATTAGCCTAACGATGGTGTACAGAAGGTATTATGTAAAGACAAAGAAAGGGATTAGAAGGAGGGCAAAGTAAATTGCGACTGATATTCACGACCAAACCAGGTATTTCATTACTACTCCCACTTCACCTTTGTATTTCTCCAGAACACTCCGTATCACTACGAAGACCCACAGTTTATTGGATACCCCATCGTATGGCTATATACGAACTCGAAAGGAACTTGTTCCAGTTCGGGGATGGATTATGGTTCAGGAGAAATAGGAATAAGGTTTATTCGGTTGTCTTTTATCTTCACCTTCTCTCGCATTGCGAGTGCTCCTAGGATTAGGACAGTACACCTATTATGCTTATTGGATAGTCTTCTTCCAAACCATATGCTGGTGCCGAACGGTAGGGAAGGAAGAACACCATTTGGCCTAAGGGGTATGCAGAAGGTAATGACTAAAGACATAAAAAGGGATTTGGAGAAGTGGCAAAGAATTATACGGTTACAGTTGTGAATCTGGATAATGGAAGAGGCATTACTAGGAATACCAGGATAACCCCCTCGAAACATTTCAATGTTTCTGTTTTACTGTATACTGTTAAAGGAAAACTGATTTCCTAGTTAGACACTTGCTCCAGGGTATGTATTTACCAGGTATGATTCTCACATCTGTATGGCTTTGCAGATGATGAGTGGGAGTAAGCTATTGGGAATTTGGTGATCGTTCCTCATTATATCGGGATTCGTTGTAATCGGTGATATTTGAGGAACTCACCTGGGTTGTTTGCCGGACGGCAAATATTTGGTTTTGAATATCCGTTGTTATGCACCAATTTCAAATTGATATATCTGTACGTCTATTTTTATAGAGTGAGATGTACCTTTTTGAAATTATGTCTATGACATTTACCTATATCAGTGGATGGTTAGGTAAGGAGCATTAAACAACGGTGTAATTCTTCTTTACCATAAGTACAGTTTTCAACCTACGACACACAATGAATGAGTTATTTGACTCAGGAACTTATACAGAGTATTGTATATTGTCCAGTGTCCATTAGGACAGATGGGTTGGTCCTCGTACTATATTCTGTTTACTTATGACTTCTCTAGTTCTTAGACAAGTGTTTCGTGCAAACACAGGGTCTAAGTTTTGAGAAGTTATAGGTATTTGGATAAAGTGGAGAACCAGGTGTTGCAAGTATCGGGATTCTTCAAGTTGATCGAAGATGTAGATACTTGAGTATGGTATTCAGTTGATAGTAGTGATTAAAAGAACTTGCTTCTCTTTCAGGTTACTCATAATTGGAACCATTCCTAAGTTGAGTAATGCTGATCGGCCTCATTCCATTTAGTTGACATGCACTGGAGACAGCTGCATGATTTGAATTTGGTTCAATTAAATCAGTGCCTCTGGTCCTATATTGGATATAGAACAGTTCGTATCTTGACGATGTTAAGGTACGGGGAGTTGTCCGGCTTATGCTTAAAACCAGACTCTGGATAACTCAAGGCACGTTTCTGTAATGGCTGTTTGTGGGTTGACCCAGGCTATGACGAGGGTTGACTTTCTACCATCTGGAAGATCAATAGTGATATTGTTCTTAACTCGCCACAGTTTTAACAAAAATGGATTTTTTCAGAAAAACAGTAGTGGGAGTATGGTAGAACTGGAAATGATTCCAGAACCATAAACGATTACTAAAGATTTGATAGGAACCTAAAGATTCAATCTGGTTTGACATTCAATTGGCCACTCCGCAGATACGGTGGGTAACCTCAGGCACCCGAGAGGTACTCCGGTAGCCTCAATGACGGTGACAGGGAGGTTCTTGCTTACCCAGACTTACCATTGCTGTTGTTCCAGACTGTGAGACCCGGCAGGAGGATGAGTATAGCGTCATTCTAAACTAGCTTTAGAAGTGTACGTTTATATGACTCTGCCAGAGGGTTGTCGTGGTCAGTGGGAACAGCGGAAGCATGGTGGACAAGTGGCTTATGCCTATTTATAGACTAAAGCAGATATAGCGGAGATAGATCATCAATTTCTGATGTGACAGTCATAGGTTTGACTTCATCAGAATAGGGGATGGATCTGTTGAGAAGGTAGTAGGGTGTGATGTCATGGTATTTGGATGACATACACAGAGTAGGAAGTGATATTCCTATACTACGATCGGTTATACTTTGGTCGTCACACAGTGTTTTCTCCATATAGGACTTGGATATTATATAAGACATTCTGGTTACTGGATCTATAGTTTTTAGATCTAGATTTGGGTGGTTTCCCAATCTGGGTACTTAGACAGCATTCTAAGAGTATTTAGAATGGACGATTCCTGGCACGGTAGTGTACCTGCAGGTGATGGAGTCACCCTCTCTAAAGTTGTCTTACAGACTAAAGGGGAGAGGGATGTGCATGATTGGCAGATCACTTGCTTAGGCAATTGAATCAATCATGAGATGTCATGTACCACACCAGATGTTGTTCTTGCAGTAGATGCAATAAGTTGATATTAATCCAATCCTGGAGAAATAGTCGGAAGCAGTTTTAGAACATAAGTGGATGTTCTAAGGATATGATAACGACAGCCTCATTCGAGAGACAGTTATCATTCAAGGCTTCCAAGGTGACCTGGACGACAAGGAGGTTGTCAGAGTTATAGTTTTCCCTCGGACGAGGGGAAGTATTTTGGACAGGTGGTCCAAGGCAATACTGAGGAAGGCATGGCGCAGGTTACTGATTAAGTTCAGTTGACGATACAATCTAAGAAGTTTGGATTTGGATTTCATTTATGAGCTAGGTCCCATCAGACATCCAGACACATTCTAAGACAGGTATTGCTCATTTCGGGGGATGGCTTTCTCCACAAACTTGAGATATAGAGAGACATAGAAAGAAACATCAAAGCGGATCCACTCACTGAGTCTATTCCTCGAACGCAATAGTTTCGCAATCAAGCTTTGTGAGACTGACTACTAGAGGAGTTGGGTGTTCGGTATCACACGGGCTGTAAGTATGCAACATCGCAATAATTAGCCTTGAGTGCAAATGGGAGATTGTTGGAGATAGTGCCCTCATAGACAATTATTGGATCACAGGCACGTGATTGCAATGATTGAGGGAGGACCTATCCGGGTAGGACAGTCTTACTCAAGATGATAGTATGCTATCTAGTTTATCTTTATCATCGTGTACTGCTTTAGGTGACCTGACATGTCGCTATTACACGTTGATAGAGCCCCTAGGATTCTTTCTTGACCACCAGAAGTATGAGGGCGATCATATACGTGGGAGCTGGTAGTCTATAAGCACATCCTTAAAAGGTCCCTAGTCCTGGGAGTTTCGAGACAGGGCATCGATTCTCCAGAGTAGACTAGTGTATATAGTCGAGACCTCGACGAGGGGCGGTGGCCGGTCTCACAAGTCACTGGTGTCAGTAGGTTCACCTAAGATGTATACAGGTGCTCATTGGGTTATGAGTACACCGGACAGGACTCTCCGGGAACATGCTAGTTGGTCTTATACCTGACGTCAGATGGCAATTCCTAGGTGACATGTGTACTGGTTAGTTCATCGACATGAGGATCGTCATTTGTCTCGTGTGAGTTCCCACTGTACTTTGATTACTACCCTACCACGCTCAAAGGAGACGTGCAAACAGGTTTTACTTGGGTACAGTCCCGAGCCACATGGAAGCAGTGAGCGGATCTTCAGGGGTTCGTCTCTCCCAGTATTGGGGGTGAGGTCGCGCTGTGTCTAGGAGAGCCATTACACAAAGCCCTCGGCCGAGGCAGGAGATTTACTGGTAGGTATTCCAGTAGTATCTCAGGGTGTTCTGGGCTACACTCCGACACGACTTGTACCTCTTTTGGGGGTCTGACTTTTACCAACCCCCTAGGCCCGCCATGCTAAGCTCATAGACGAACGGACCGGACTGTACGGATATTATCACTGACAGGCTCAGTAGGGTGTCAGGATGAGTTCGCTCATCGACGTCGCTTTTAGTCAATACTTGGTAGCCCGTTACGTATTGGCTTATACCTCTGACGTGCTAGTGGTTAAATCCACAACCAAGGTATTGACGAGTCTTTAGAGTCCCCCACATTCAGTTGCTCAAGTTTTCGGGCGAAACGCTGTAGAGGCCGTATGGAGATATGGCAGGGTTCGATCAGATACGTGCGGTATTGCACGGATCAGGATCGGATGGTTATTATTAGAGGTCGTATGGATATATGGAAGGTTTCGATCAGATACGTGCGGTATTGCACGGATCAGGATCGGACGGATAATACTAGCCGGCTTTGGTTTAAGCCGGATCCTAGTATAGTACAGTGTAGATTTTGTCTCATTGCATTCGTATTTCGGTCAGAATACAAATGCGGGTGTGTATACACAGTAGCGAGGTTTTCCTGTAATTTATTACGGGACCAGTTTTCTGGACTTGCCAATTTGCTTTCCGTTTCGGCCATATTTCTTTGTATCCTTCATTGGCCGAAGATTGGTGGAGGAGGGCTTATTTGCATTTGTGCAAATAAGAAATTTGGAAGGGGGTCTTTGCATTTTGTTGTGTCATGATCACTTGACTTTTTGCTTCATGATAGTTTTCATGATGGCTTGACCTTTGTTGCGTTATGACGGTTGCTTTGGAGTGGAACTTGGTTTATGATCATGTTTTGTCATGATACATTTCTCTCTCTCTCTTATTATTGATCCAACCCCTTTGGCTTTTTCCCACTCCCCTTTACCTCTTGTGGCCGGCCACTTCTTTGAGTGGGCTGTCCCAATTTTCAAGTGGGAAAATTTGGTGTCTCATTTTCTTGAAAAATGATATAGCTCCACAAAAGCTTACATCTCCCTTCCACCATCTCAAAAGGCAACCTCCAAGAACCCCAAATGAGACATATAGATCTTCACACATTCTACAGCAAAACTTGGGCACGTCGACTCGCCAACTTCGTGCCCGAGTTGCCTCGGTATATAGGTGGGAGCCCGTAAAAGAAGCAGGCGACGTGGTGCCCTTCCGGCGACGAGGTGGAGACCGGACATTCCGTGGGAAATCAGGACGACGGCGAGAAGACCGGAGGACACGGATCGCTCGGTATATCTCTCTTCCCCATCTTATAGTTAGCTAGGACTAGTTAATGGTACGATCCGGGTTTATAGTGCGCGGTGGTGCCGGTTTGAAAATTAGAGTTAACCATCGCTTCCGCATTTGGCCTTGGGATGGAGGCCGGGGCGCCGCCGTGCACTTACACGTAGTGTCGAGTCTTTAGAGTCCCACACAGAGAGTTATTCGCCTTTAGGCAAAATGAGTAGAGGTCGCATGGTTTTCCGACAGGGTTCGTTCACATCCGCGCACTTGTGCACGTTTGCTGTCCGGACAGCTTATACTAGCGGGCTTTGGTTTAAACCGAATCCTAGTATATGATTTGGGATTGGTCTTATCTCATTGTATTTGTGTTCCTCGGATCACGGATACGGGTGCATATGCACAGTTGACTGAGACAGAGGCAGAGGACTTTGATTAGGGTTAATGACCATTGTCATTTTCTTAACCCTAATGCATATGTGCGTATTAAGAATAACTGATATTAGTTAAATATAATTGTGCATGGTTAGGGTTGTTGACCATTTGACCATACTTGACTTGTTGACCTAGGTTGACACTTTGACCATCATCATTCCATATAAAAGATGCTCTTTTATCCTTGCAATTTGCATTAAATATGAAATGATAATGGTCAAGTCTTGATTAACCATGACAATTATCTAGCTAATTATCTAATTTCATAATTCACCCATATTAGAGAGAATGGTTCATTATCTCTCTCATTCTATCATATAGATTCTCTCTCCTCCTCTTCCTCTCTCTCATGCTCTCCCCTCTCATGAGTTGAGAAACACATGAGCTTGAGATAAACCTCTCTAAAGTAATCTCTACTCTCATCTAAGGTTCTAGGATTAGCACTTCCAGCACCTTAGTTACTTCTAGCTTGAAGTTGAAGCCAAAGGTTGAGGCTCTCGGGTGGATCCTTCTTCGACTAGAGAAGGAGACAAGGTGAACACTTTCTTTCACTCCAAGAAGCAAGGAGAGAAGGACATAAAGCCCAAGGTATAACCTTTCTTCCATGTAGCTAAGACTAGTTAGCTTGTAGTTAGTTTTTGTTTAGCAAAGATCCTCCTTTAGTTAGTCCATGTTGCCCAGTTCGATAAAAATCCGATTTTTATTCTGTTTTCCGCCTCCCCGCAAGCACCGGGGTGGGCAACGTGGACTTACAGATTTGTGGAGTTTAATTGTGGTTAGGGTTTGGATTAGGGTTAAGCAAGCATGAAGCTTTCAAAAAGCTTCTTGAAGCTTTGACTTTGACTTTGAATATTTTGTGTAGATATTTGGTTAACTCAACCTAACCCTTCACCATAGTTAACTCTCTACATGCGTTAAGACTTCATTCTTAACCCATGGATCCATTTCTAACCTCACTAGAGTTTCAATATTCATCACAAAAGGATTCTTCTTCTTCTTCCTTGAGTTCTTGATGGAAAAGCTTACTAGCTTTTTCATTAGTGATGAAAATGAGTGAGTTAATGAAAATAAATGAGTGCTAAAATCCTACTTCATCATCCTAATCTATCCTAGCCATTTAGATTAGGGTGTTCACTTCATTTAGTGAGTGAGAGCTTGTGTTAATGAAATTTCAAGGTAGATCATCTTTCTTATCGAAGATCGGAAGCAAGCTTGCATCTTTCTCTTCGTGGAGCCTCTCGAGAGTCCGGAACTTGATGATCGCAGCGAAGGGACCTCAACACAGAGCTTTAGAAGTGAAGGACGGGATTTACAAAGGTTTTAATCCAAAACTCTTAGATGTTAAAGTGTTTATCATGCTTTGTTTCGCCTAATCTCTAGTTTAAAGATCTTGGTTAGGGTTGTTCGGCACGTCTAAATTTTAAATCGGGCATGGTTGATACCTTATAGACCCTTGTGAGAGTGCCTAGTAACCCTACAGTGGTATCAGAGCCAAGCTAGACCTTTAGGCGAAGTCTTGGCGAAGTTTAAAGTCCGATCGAACCCGGAAACCTCGATTTATACCCTTCTCTGGAATTTTTTCAAAAATGTTGATTTTTTCATATTAAAAATACTCGAAAAAATCAGCAGGGAAATACAAGAATTATTGTGCAACACGTGCCTCCAATTCCATTAATGCGCCGCGTAACCACGGCCGTACCATAGCTTGCGTGGCGGTTCCGCGGCCAAACTGTAGCAACAGGGTTTGTTTTTGGCACAGTAATATCCGTATGTATTTCCTGATTGTTCTGGAAATTTTTAATTCTACTCAAGTGTTGAGTTTTCTGGGTTGTATTGGGGACTCGTTGATTCGATCGGTTAATTTAAATTCGTTTAAGTTTTTCCGAATAATTTTAGAACGTGTTAAAAAGTTCGAACGGATATCAATAACTCACTTTTTCCCCTGTCGGAAAATTTTCAAAAGTTGGATTTTTCCGTAGTTTAAGAACGTTCTAAGTCGTGCAAGTATCATGGTGGACCCTCTAGAAGACAACAAACCTTAACTCGATTATGTCACCGTCTTGAACTGCCTCTAAACCTTAGGGTTTGGGGCAGTACGGCATTGCCACATGTGAGGCGTTGGCTTGACCCTTTTACGGCTGGACCATTGGTACTGTGGCATGTGATGGATGTTTTTAAACTAATTTCAAGTGTTGAGAACTATTTGCGAAATCTTGGGTGTTTGATTATTCGATCGGAAATTTTAACACTGTCTTTTTATCTGGAATGTGATGCAATATTCGGAATCCACAAGTAGTTATGAGATAACTAATTTGAATGTTATAAATCTGGCAGTTCAGTCTCAGTTGATCGGTTGCCATGCAATTTTGATGTGATCAAAAGTCCGTCGCAATCACGTAGCGTACACGGATATTCGCCGGGTAAACTTAATAGATAGCCATGCCCCATAGCCCCAACCAAGTGACTGTAGGAGAACCCCATCGCCAAAAGCATCCGTTCGGGTGCTCGCGGCAGCGATGTTCCGCCTTAGTGCACTTCGTCGACGGCATCCGGGGGTGCGGCCGTCTATTAAAGTTTGTGACGAGCATTCGATCAGGTTATCGGGAATCTTGTTTAATTGCCCGACCAGATATTGAAAAGTGTTTTTCTATAATGAGACTAAAATGCGAGGTTTATAATTGTTAGGCATGCGATGTCTAAGGAGGTTGCAGATTCCAACTGTTGTAGTTTTACACTTTCTTTTCTGCGACCGTAAGTGTAGTATGTAGTTGTATCGCCGGTTTTCGTTGCTATACATCAACGACAATCGGTGTATGCATACTTACTTACGTTGATGATATGAGATATTATGTGTTGCTGTGATATGTTATATTGGATCGTCGTGTTTGAATAGCCGGGGGTTTTATGTGAGATGAGAGTTTTTCTTTTTCATTCATGTAAAATTCATTTGTATGTAATATTCTTTTATTGGGGCACTTCCGGGCTGAGGATGATGTCACCATTGTATATTATTTACTTTTTCGCATTAAGTAGACCCAAGGTGGGGAGCACAAGTAACCGGGTTCTAGGGTCCAGTAGAAGACCATCTCGAGGAGTCGAGACCGGGTCTTCTAACTCTAGAACCGGCAGGGTTACTTGCCGCTCTCATAGAGGTCTAGGGATGTGGGTTTGGCTATTCATCGCGACCGTAGAATCCGTGTTTTATACAGGCTCGTATTAAAACACGGACCTCCTAGTATATCCAATATTTCATATATGTTCTTCTGCTGCATTGTTCTGTGATGAGATCATATTACTGCCTTAGACGAATGTTTATATTATATATATATAAGATATATGTTATATTGCTGATTTCGTTTCAAATGTGATGCTTGTGAAGCATATTAAAATAGGACTTCATTAATGAGATTAATGAAACTCAAAGAAACCTAAAGATGTTGTAGAAACTTGTTTAAAAATTGGTAGCTCTAGTTCTTGCTTTGCATAGCGGTGTTCCTTATAGAACATCCAGCACCTTATTCGATAAGGAAAGAGCCTAGATCCCTTCACTGGGAGTGACATCTTTAGCGAAACTAGCAGATGCTATAAAACTAGGTTTGTCTTTTGATTGTTTTTATAGTTTTTTGCTTTGCATAGTGTTATTTATGAAATATCCTGCACCTTATTCGATGAGGAAAGAGCCGACGATCCCTTCACCGAAAGTGACCTCTTTAGCAAAACTAGAAAAGGCCTAAAAAACATTCCATTTAAAATTCACTCGATTCTACAACGATATCATGTTCATTACGCAAAGGGTTTTCTTAAAAACCTGTCGTAGCCCTCCGTCATTTCAGATAAGTAATAGTTAGTATTCGTGCTACGTTTGTTGACTATGTTAAGCCGTAGTGTGCGGTAGCTGATTAGTGTTTATCTGTATAAGCATATGATGCGATTGGATTAGGCTAGTCGTGCGACTTTGTTGACTATGTTAAGGGTTGTGCGGGTGGGTTTAATTCAATCGGGAAATGACGGGTTGAACTTGACTAGCAATTATGATTTGTTGACTATGTTAAGGTCATAAAGATGCTAGGTGTAAAATATTATTGGAAATTTCAAGTGTTGAAATTTGCAATGAGATTGCATACCTTATATGAGATAGTTGGATCCCGATACCCGCTGCGAGTAAGAGTTACTCTTGGGAGAGTTTTACACATTACAATTAGCCGATCAAGTAAGTGTCTAGAAAGGTGTCAACGGGGTTACGCCCCTGGGAAAACGAGGTTTATTTTAATTAGGTCCGTGCGAAAGCACGTGGAACCTCCTTCAAAGTACCGGCACTAGCCTGGCTGAAAGATTGGCTAACTTGTAGAGTGTAATTAATTCCGGCTAGTCTTTCCTTTTAGGGTTTGAAGGAAGATTTGACTAAAACAGTGGGAGATATCCTGATTAGATAAATTGATAACCAATCTAATCTTGTAAAAGCGCACGCTGAGTGTTTTCTTCTCTCTCTCTCCTGGTTACGACTATGTCACGCCTTAATCATGATAATAATACGGATGTATTTGACCGAACCCGCTTGTTATACCGCGCTAGGGAACGTTGGTCCCGCTCCAACTTATAATTGTTATAAGACAGAGCAGGAAACAGGTGATTACCAGAATTCCCGTGCCGCCCAAACGAAGAAAGTGCATACTGATGCACCTTCTTCGGGTGTGTTCATTACAGAGAACTGTTTCTCAGTATCCTTTACGTCCTTGGTAAGAGATGCCAGATCAGGATCCCACATATGTATTTTGTTACATGGGCTACAGATAGGTAGAGAACTGAGAACGGGTGATAAAATTCATGAGATAGAAACGGTGCAAGTGTTGCAGCCAAGTCTGTTGGTAGTTATCACCCTGAATTACCAGAATACAATGATTCTGAACGAATGTTATTAGATACCGAACCTGATATACAACATCATATCAGTCCCTTTATTAGTAAAGAAGGATATAATTTTGTATTGTTGGATAATGTTTTGAACATTTCCTATATCAAGAGTTGATCGGTTCAGGCACGCTATCTAAAAGCATAGACGTTCTAAATCAAACCACAGTTCTTCGCATACAGAACACACACAAGAAGAAGAGTTTAGAAATGAATGAATCCTTCTTGAGGCATTGTAGACTAGGTCATATCAATGCGACCCGACTAGCTGAAGTTACATCTAGATACATATTTAAATTAGTTTGAATTTACATCTTGTGAAACTTGCCGGTCATGTCACAGAGATAAGATGACCACAGCTCCGTTTATTGGAAACAGAGAAAGAGTTAGTGAACTTTTGGGATTGATACATGCTGATGTATGAAGGTCCCCTGTCTACACATGCCAAGACCGGTTCTTTGTACTTCATTACATTCACTGATTATCTCTCAAGATCTGGACATATGTTCCTGTTGAAACACAAGTCTGGAACTTTTGAGAAATTCAATGAATATAAGTTAGAAGTAGAGAACCAAAAACGGGTATATGTATTATGTCCTTTGATTTGATCAGGGAGGAGAATACTTATGCACGGGATTCCTGGACTATTCTAAAGGAGAATGAGATTCTCTCTCAGCATTACTCCTCCGTATACACCATAGCACGATGGTATATCGGGGCGGAGCAATATCACCCTATGTGATATGGTGCACTCTATGATGAGTACTACTGAGTTTCCTATTTCCTTTTCGGAGTTATGCACTTGATAAGCTGCATACATATTGAATAGGGTTCCAATCAAATCAGTTGCCTACCACTTCATATGTGATATGGAATGCGAAGAGCCCATATCTTAAGTAAGTTAAGATTTGGGGTTGTCTGGCCTATGTCTAAAAGCAAATCCGGACAAGTTCGAGGCAAAGTCAGTTCTGTGGAAGTTTGTTGGATATCCCAAGCTTTAGCAAGGGAATATCTTCTACCTAACCGAGGAATAAAAGATGTTTTGTTTCTCAACATGTCACCTTTGTAAAAGGGAATTTCTTGTGAAGAAATTAGTGGTCATGAGGTAGAACTGGAAAGAGTTCCAGCTATACAAACTGCAACTGATGATTTGGTAAAGCCGGAGGATTCAATAGTTTCCAACGAACCTCAGCCTCTCCGCCGATCTAGTAGGGTTCCTCACCCGCCTGAGAGATACTTCGGTTTCTCTATGACAGTGGGAGCGAGGATTGCATCATGAGATGATGACCCAACTAGTTTCGAGTAGGCCATCAGGAGTGGGACTCTGTAAGAATGGCTGGATGCTTAGCGATCCAAGATGGAATCTTTATACACCAATAAAGTATGGACTTTGGTTGGTTTATCTGAAGGGTTAAATCCCCATCAGGAGCAAGTATATCTTGAGAAGATTAGTTTGTGTACATGGAAAAGTTGAGACTTTCAAATCTATTCTTAAGTCCATCCAGATCCTACTTGCAACTGCTACATACCATGGCTACGATATCTGGCAGTTGGGTGTCATGACTGCTTTTCTAAATGTTGATTTGGAAGAGTGCGTCTATAAGTACACAGCCAGAGGGCTTCGTAGGTAGTGGGAGCAGCGGAAACGTGTGCAAGATGTTTTATGTGATAAATCAGGTATCGCGGAGTTGGAACATCTGTTTTGATGTGGTTGTCAAAGAGTTTGACTTCATCAAAATAGTAGATGAACCTTGTATATACAAAAAGGTAGTAAGGAGTATGGTGGTGATCCTCATAGAGTACGTGGATGACATACTCTTGATAGGGAAGGAGTTTCCTATGCTACGCTCGGTCAATCTCTACTTATCACAATGATTCTCCATATAGGATCAAAGTGATACCTCCTAAATCCTGGGTTTTGGATCTATGAGATAGATCGAATTGGATGTTAGGATTCTCACTAGTTGTAGTGAGATGGTATCAATCGATCCTAGGGAGAATAACTGGAAACGGTTCTAGGGTGATAAGGACGACTGAATGTCAGTCGCAAGCATTGTCTTTACCCTCTGTGGAGGGACGGTATGATTGGAAGAGTTCCAAGCTAGAAACCGTGACATACTAGACGATTAAAGGCAAGATACATCGTTACCAAGGATGCTACCAAAGAGGCAGTCTGGATATATTAGTTCATGAGATGAACTTCGTTCCTTCCATTGTGTGACAATGGAGTTATAGCTTATGCCAAGGAACCCCCGTCCCATCTGAAATCCAGATATAATTCTTAGGCAGTATCACCTGATCATGGAGATGGTTGATCTCCAGGGAGATCGAGGTTAGGAGAGTAAACATAGAGGACAACAGCGCGGATCCACTCACAAAGGCCTTTTTCCCAGTAGAGACTATTTATGGGATGGTTGAGTATGAGATACTTCAACCACAGCTAATTGTTGGGTTTGCGATACCACAACAGATGGCCATAGTGCAAGTGGGAGATTGTTAGTTATATGTATGCCCTAGAGGCCATTACTGTACATACGATGTATATTGTAGTGGATGCTTGGACATATATAGAGAGGACTTTATTGCATACCATGATAGTACGCTATCTGGTTGCTCTTTATCTTAACATGTACTCTGATTGTCTCTATGTTACATATTGTTGGAGGTAGTGCCCTCAGAGTCAATTATTGGATCACAGGCACGTGATTGCAATGATTGAGGGAGGACCTATCCGGGTACAACAGTCTTACTCGAGATGATAGTATGCTATCTGGTTTACCTTTATCATCGTGTACTGCTTTAGGTGACCTGACAGGTCGCTATTGCACGTTGATAGAGCCCCTTGGATTCTTGCTTGACTGCCAGCAGTATGAGGGCGATCATATAAGTGAGAGCTGGAGTCTATAAGCACATCCTTAAAAGGTCCCTAGTCGTGGGAGTTTCGAGACAGGGCATCGATACTCCAGAGTAGACTAGTGTATACAGTCGAGACCCCGACGAGGGGCGGTGGCCGGTCTCACAGGCCACTGGTGTCAGTTGGTTCACCTAAGATGTATACAGGTGCTCATTGGGTTATGAGTACACCGGACAGGACTCGCCGGGAACTTGCTAGTTGGTCTTATACCTGACGTCAGATAGCAGTTCCCAGGTGACATGTGTACAGGTTAGTTCATCGACCTGGGGATCGTCATTTGTCTCGTGTGAGTTCCCACTGTGCTTTGATTACTACCCTACCACGGCTCAAAGGAGTCGTGCAAACAGGTTTTAGTTGGGTACAGTCCCGAGCCACATGGAGGCAGTGAGCGGATCTTCAGGGGTTCGTCTCTCCCGGTATTGGGGGTGAGGTCGCGCTGTGTCTAGGAGAGCCATTACACGAAGTCCTTGGCCAAGGCAGGAGATTTACTTGTAGGTATTCCAGTAGTATCTCAGGGTGTTCTGGGCTACACTCCGACACGACTTGTACCGCTTTTGGGGGTCTGACTTTTACCAACACCCTAGGCCCGCCATGCGATGCTCATAGACGAACGGACCGGACTGTACGGATATTTTCACTGACAGGCTCAGTAGGATGTCAGGATGAGCTCGCTCATCGACGTCCCTTTTAGTCAATAGCTGGTGGCCCGTCACGTATTGGCTTATACCTCTGACGTGCTAGTGGTTAAATCCACAGCCATAGTATTGATGAGTCTTTAGAGTCCACCACACTTTCAGTTACTCAGCTTTCGGGAGAAACGCTGTAGAGGCTGTATGGAGATATGGCAGGGTCCGATCAGATACGTGCGGTATTGCACGGATCAGGATCGGACGGTTAGTACTAGTGGCCGTATAGTTATATGGCAGGGTTCGATTAGATTCGTGCGGTATTGCACGGATCAGGATCGGACGAACATTACCAGCCGGCTTTGGTTTAAGCCGGATCCTAGTTTAGTACAGTGTAGATTTTGTCTCTTTGCATTTGTATCCGGACGGAATACAGATGCGGGTGTGTATGCACAGTATCGGGGTTTTCCTGTAATTTATTACGGGACCAGTTTTCTGGAGTTGCCAGTTTGCTTTTCATTTCGGCCGATTTCTTTTGTTCCTTTCATTGGCCGAAGATTGGTGGAGGAGGGCTTATTTGCATTGTTGCAAATAAGCTATTGTGGGAGGGGGTTTTTGCATTATTGTTTTATCTTTTTGGTTGCTCCATACCTTGACCATGCTCTCCCTCTCCACTCACACATGAGGTATGGCCGGCCACTGTTTGGGTATGGAGTGTGGTTTAATTTGTTTGTGAGGTTAATTTCCTTCATGCTTATTTTGGTGGCTCCCCCTCCATTTGTGTGTGCAGTGAAGGAATTTTTTTTTCTTTGGTATTAATTCATACACACATTCATTCATCATTGAGCTTGCTTCATGATTTTCCAGAGAGCACAAAAAAATGGGCTGGCCGAGCTCATTTCTTTAGATGCTCCATTTTTCCATCAAGCATTCATGAAAAATCTTTGTGCAAAATTCCTCCATCATGGCAACCATACTAAACCCCAAAGAGACAACTATTCTACACTATTCTACAGCAAATCTTGGACGCGTCGGCCAGCCAACTTCGCGCCCGAGTTGCCTCGGCATTGAGGTGGGAGCCCGTAAAAGATGCAGGCGATGTGGTGCCCTTTTCGGCGAGGAGGCGACGATATGGAGACAGGATTTTCCGCGGGAGATCGGGACGACGATGAGAAGACCGGAGGACTCGGATCGTTCGGTATATCTCTAACCCGTCTTGTAGTTAGATAGATCTAGTTTAATGGCCCGATCCGGGGTTTAGTGCGCGGTGTTGCCGGTTTGCTAAGTTCGCAAAATTAAAGTTTATCACCGTTTCCACATTTGGCCGTCGGATTGACGACCGGGGCGCCGCCGTGCACTTACAGTGGTATCAGGGCCTCGCCATTAACTTCGTCTAGCTTTGTTTGATGTGTTTGCATTTCCGATCGACCAAAATTCTAAAAACCCGCGTTTTTCTTTACATCAGTTTTCTGTCGAAATTTTTTGAAGTCCAAAAATTTTTCAGGTTGTCTCAGAATAATGTGCAGGGAGTTCTAAGAACACTGGAAAAATTCGACAACACGATCCCTCTTTACGATCGCGGAACCGCGGCCATAACCACTCTGGAGGCCGCGGATCCGCCGCAGTAATGAGGGATCATGTCATCGTTTTTTTGCAGTGGGCTTGTGGGCTAAAAATAGGGGTTTTTGAATATTAATATTGGGCCCAGATTTTCTGTGAGTGCTACAGTATTGCTTGGGGGCCCACTTGTTAATTTTTGATCGATCGGATATTTTAAACACATTATTTCACAGTATTTACATTATATCTGCGACCGTGAATGTCACTCGATCGGTAAATCCGGTCTAACTGCTATAGCCCGGTTAGACGGATTTGCGAACGTGACTTTCACGTTGATGTTCTGTGTTTTGCTGTGATGTTGCGGATCGGTCGTGGGGGATAGCCTGGATGCAATGCTAGTACAGTTGTTGTTGTTGTATTATGTACATTTGATATTGCGGGACGAGCGTCCGACATGTGGACTGCCGTCACTGCATGTTTGTATTATTATTTTGGGGCACGACCTGGTTGCGGTCGATGTACCCGTTGTATGTATATTTTACTTTCTGTACTAGGGTTACCCCGCGGAGGGGTGCACGGATAGCCGGGTTCTAGAGGGCAACGGGCCCGCATCTCAGGGCATTGAGACGGAGGGGGCTTCAGTCTGGAATTGGCGGGCTATTCGCCGCACTCGTAGGGGGTACAGGTTGACCCAGGAGGGGTGGCCTAGTTACCGGATTCCGTGAAGTGCTGGGTGGTCCATTCACGGCGCTGAAGGGGGCTGCCTCGCTTCAGGTTTTGGCGGGTAACTTGCCGCGCCCGTAGGGGTCTAGGATTTCATTGCACAGGCTATCCACACGACCAGGGGAACGTCGGGTTTCAGTAGTGGCTCTGTGAAACCCGGGGATCCCAGATATCTGTATTGTTCTGTGATGCTGTACATTTCTGTGATGTTGCATTTTATTCACGCCTTGAGCGAATATAATATATATTGGTATATATATTAGTAGATGTTGTATATGTTTTTCATCCGCGCTAGTCCAGTCCCCGCTCTGCCGTTAGTTAGCTAACCTAACGGGTGATGACGGGACCCAGTGGCGAATGCGGATGGCATATACGTACTTCAGTATATTTTCGTTCTTTGTGGTGTGATCAATTGATGGGACTGCATTGATTCGGATCAATGCAAGATAAACAAACCTTATCTGATGTTGTTGGAACACTTTTCAAAAAGCTGTTATTGCAAGGACGTTCACTTTTGTTTTGCATCGTGGTATTCATTTGGAATATCCTGCTCCTCAGTCGACGAGGCAAGGGCCGAGATCCCTTCACCGGGAGTGACCCCTTGGATAGAAGTTTGCGTCAGGGCATTAACTTCACTATAGCCGATTACTTTTGCTTTGCATCGTGGTATTCAGTTGGAATATCCTGCACCCCATTCTACGGGGAAAGAGCCGAGATCCCTTCACCGGGAGTGACCTCTTTAGTAAAGGTTTTCGTCACTATATTTTCTAAAAAGCTATCCGTTCCTACAACGATATCAAGTTCATTACGTTAAAGGTTTTCGCCAGAAACCATTCGTAGCCCTCCGTCGTTTCATATGGGTAGTCAATAGTATTCAAGCTGTGTTTGTTGGCCAAAGTCAAGGCACAGTGTTTGGTAGCTGTTGGTTATTCATATGCAGCATAGATAGATGCGTTGGTTTTGAACAGTCGTACTGCCTTGTTGGCCAAAGTCAAGGGTAGGTACGGGTGGATTCAAATTAACCTGGAGAATGACGGGTAGAACTTGACACGTGACTTATGATTTGTTGGCCAAAGTCAAGGTCATAAGAGCATGGGGTAAAAATCCACATCGGGAGTTTCAAAATAACTGAAACTTGCCAGATATGCGCATACCTTCTGGAGTGTGATACCGTGAGCGGATTCCGTCACGTTATCATGCGGTGAGAGTTGGATCCCGATTCCCACTGATGAGTTAGTTTACTCCTCGGGTGACCCCGACTAATTCTTCTTTCAGGTTTGGAGGAGAATTTGAGGTACAGTGGGAGGTTTCCAGATTAGATAAAGGGATAACCATTCTGATCTTGGTTAGAGTGCACGCTGAGTGTTTCTTTTCTCTCTCTCTCTGGCAGCAACCATTGACCCGACCCTAGAATATGACTCAGTGACCAAGTTGACCGAACCTTCTTAACACTGGCTTTTGGATTGTCAGAGTTGCAGACCTCATTGCCACTCCTACTTTTACCCTTTTCTCCAGGACACCCCGTATTACTACGAACGTCCACTTCCATTGGACAAAACCATCGTATGGTTAGATACGAACTCGAAGGAATTCGAGGATGGTTTCCGGTTCTGGAGAAAACGGATAGGATTATTCAGTTGTCTTTTCCCTTTTTCCTTCTCTCAAGTTGTGAGTACTCCTTGGTTTAGGAGAGAGTACACCTATTATGCAAATTGGATAGTCTTCTTCCAAACCTTAGGCTGGTGCCGACCGGTAGGGAATGAAGAAAACCAATTAGCCTAAACGGTGTACAGAAGGTATTAAGATTAAGACAAAGCAAGGGATTAGTAAGAGGGCAAAGTAAATTGCGACTGATATTCACGACCAAACCAAGTATTTCTTCGCCAATCCTAAATCACCTTTGTATTTCTCCAGGACACTCCGTATCACTACGAAGATCCACAGTTTATTGGATACTCCATCGTATGGTTATATACGAACTCGAAAGGAACTTGTTCCAGTTCGGGGATGGATTCTGGTCCAGGAGAAATATGAATAAGGTTTATTCGGTTGTCTTTTATCTTCACCTTCTCTCGCATTGCGAGTGCTCCTAGGATTAGGACAGTACACCCATTATACTTATTGGATAGTCTTCTTCCAAACCATAGGCTGGTGCCGAACGGTAGGGAAGGAAGAAAACCATTTGGCCTAAGGGGTGTGCAGAAGGTAACGACTAAAGACATATAAAGGGATTTGGAGAGGTGGCAAAGAATTATACGGTTATAGTTGTGAATCTGGATAATGGTAGAGGCATTACTAGGAATACCAGGATACCCTATCGAAACATTTCAATGTTTCAGTTCAACTGTGTACTGTTAAAAGAAAACTGATTTCCTGATTAGACACGTGCTCCAGGGTATGTATTTACCAGGTTTGATTCACACATCTGTATGGTTTTACAGATGATGAGTGGGAGTAAGTTGTTGGGAATAGGATGATCATCCTCATTATATCAGGATTCGTTGTAATCGGTGATATTTGAGGAGATCACCTGGGCTGTTTGCCGGTCGGCAAATATTTGGTTTTGAATATCCGCTGTTGTGCACCAATTTCAAATTGATATATCTATACGTCTATTTTCATAGAGTAAGATATACCTTTTGATATTATGTCGATGACATTTACCTATATCAGTGGATGGTTAGGTAAGGAGCATTAAACAGCGGTGTAATTCTTCTTAACCATAAGTACAGTTTTCAACCTACGACACACAGTGAAAGAGTTGTTAGACTCGGCGGACTTATACAGAGTATTGTATGTTGTCCAGTGTCCATTAGGACAGAGGGGTTGGTCCTCATACTATATTCTGTTTACTTTTAACTTCTCTAGTTCTTAGACATGTGTTTCGTAGAAACATAGGGTCTAAGTTTTGAGGAGTTATAGGTATTTGAATAGAGTAGAGAACCAGGTGTAGCAAGTATCGGGATTCTTCAAAGTGATCGAAGATGTAGATACTTGTGTATGGTATTCAGTTGATAGTAATGATAAAGAGAAATTGCTTCTCTTTCAAGTTACTCATAATTGGAAGCATTCCTAAGTTGAGTAACGCTGATCGGCCTCCTTCCATTTAGTTGACATGCACTGGAGATAGCTGCATGATTTGAATCTGGTTCAATTAAATCAGTGCCTCTGGTTCTATATTGGATATAGTACAGTTCATATCTTAACATTCTTAAGGTACGGGGAGTTGTCCGGCTTATGATTAAAACCAGACTCTGGACAACTCAAGGCACGTTTCTGTAATGGCTGTTTGTGGGTTGACCCAGGCTATGACGAGGGTTGACTTTCTACCATCTGGAAGATCAATAGAAATATTGTTCTTGACTAGCCACAGTTTTAATAAAAATGGATTTTTTCAAAAACAGTAGTGGGAGTATGGTAGAACTGGAAGTGATTCCAGAACCGCAAACGATTACTGAAGATTTGATAAGGAACCTAAAGATTCAATCTGATTTGACATTCCATCGGCCACTCCGCAGATAAGGTGGGTAACTTCAGGCACCCGAGAGGTACTCCGGTAGCCTCAAGGACGGTGACAGGGAAGTTCTTGTTTACCCACACTTGCCATTGTTGTTGTTCCAGGCTGCGAGACCCGGCAGGAGGATGAGTATAGCGTCGTTCTAAACTAGCTTTAGAAGTGCACGTCTATATAACTCTGCCAGAGGGTTGTCGTGGTCAATGGGAGCAGCGGAAGCATTGGTGGACATCAGGCTTATGTCTATTTATAGACTAAAGCAGATATAGCGGAGATAGATCATCTATTTCTGATGTGACAGTCATAGGTTTGACGTCATCAGAATAGGGGATGGATCTGTTGAGAAGGTAGTAGGGTGTGATATCCTGGTATTTGGATGACATACACAAAGTAGGAAGTGACATTCCTATACTACGATCGGTTACATTTTGGTCGTCACACAGTGGTTTCTCCACAAAGGACTTGGACATTATATCAGACATACTGGTTACTAGATCTATGGTTTTAGATCTAGATTTGGGTGGTTTCCCAATCAGGGTACTTTGACAGCATTCTAAGAGTATTTAGAATGGTCGACTCTTGGCACGGTAGTATACCTGTAGGTGATGGAGCCACCCTCTTTAAAGGTGTCTTATAGACTAAAGTAGAGAGGGATGCGCATGATTGGCAGATCACTTGCTCAGGCAATTGAGTCAATCATGAGATGTCAAGTACCACACCGGATGTTGTTCTTGCAGTAGGTGCAATAAGTTGATATTGATCCAATCCTGGAGAAACAGTCGGAAGCAGCTTTAGAACATAAGTGGATGTTCTAGGGATATGATAACGACAGCCTCATTCGGGAGACAGTTATCATTCCAGGCTTCCAAGGTGACATGGACGACAAGGAGGTTGTCAGAGTTATAGTTTTCCATCTGATGAGGGACAGTATTTTGGACAGGTGATCCAAGGCAATACTGAGGGAGGCATGGCGCAGGATACTGATTAAGTTCAGTTGACGATACAGTCTAAGAAGTTTGGATTTGGAGTTCATTTATGAGCTAAGTCCCATCAGACATCCAGACACATTCTAAGACAGGTATTGCTCATTTCGGGAGATGGCTTTCTCCGCGAACTTGAGATATAGAGAGACATAGAAAGAAACATCTTGGCGGATCCACTCACTGAGGCTATTCCTTGAACGCAATAGTTTCGCAAACAAGCTTTGTGAGACTGACCAGTAGAGGAGTTGGGTGTTCGGTATCACACGGGCTGTGAGTATGCGACATCGCAATAATTAGCCTTGAGTGCAAGTGGGAGATTGTTGGAGGTAGTGCCCTCAGAGTCAATTATTGGATCACAGGCACGTGATTGCAATGATTGAGGGAGGACCTATTCCGGTACAAGAGTCTTACTCGAGATGATAGTATGCTATCTGGTTTACCTTTATCATCGTGTACTGCTTTAGGTGACCTGACAGGTCGCTATTGCACGTTGATAGAGCCCCTAGGATTCTGGCTTGACTGCCAGCAGTATGAGGGCGATCATATAAGTGAGAGCTGGAGTCTATAAGTACATCCTTAAAAGGTCCCTAGTCGTGGGAGTTTCGAGACAGGGCATCGATACTCCAGAGTAGACTAGTGTATACAGTCGAGACCCCGACGAGCGGCGGTGGCCGGTCTCACAGGCCACTGGTGTCAGTTGGTTCACCTAAGATGTATACAGGTGCTCATTGGGTTATGAGTACACCGGACAGGACTCGCCGGGAACTTGCTAGTTGGTCTTATACCAGACGTCAGATAGCAGTTCCCAGGTGACATGTGTACAGGTTAGTTTATCGACCTGGGGATCGTCATTTGTCTCGTGTGAGTTCCCACTGTGCTTTGATTACTACCCTACCACGGCTCAAAGGAGTCGTGCAAACAGGTTTTAGTTGGGTACAGTCCCGAGCCACATGGAGGCAGTGAGCGGATCTTCAGGGGTTCGTCTCTCCCGGTATTGGGGGTGAGGTCGCGCTGTGTCTAGGAGAGCCATTACACGAAGTCCTTGGCCAAGGCAGGAGATTTACTGGTAGGTATTCCAGTAGTATCTCAGGGTGTTCTGGGCTACACTCCGACACGACTTGTACCGCTTTTGGGGGTCTGACTTTTACCAACCCCCTAGGCCCGCCATGCGATGCTCATAGACGAACGGACCGGACTGTACGGATATTGTCACTGACAGGCTCAGTAGGATGTCAGGATGAGCTCGCTCATCGACGTCCCTTTTAGTCAATAGCTGATGGCCCGTCACGTATTGGCTTATACCTCTGACGTGCTAGTGGTTAAATCCGCAGCCATAGTATTGATGAGTCTTTAGAGTCCACCACACTTTCAGTTACTCAGCTTTCGGGAAAAACGCTGTATAGGCCATATGGAGATATGGCAGGGTCCGATCAGATACGTGCGGTATTGCACGGATCTGGATCGAACGGTTAGTACTAGTGGCCGTATAGTTATATGGCAGGGTTCGATTAGATTCGTGCGGTATTGCACGGATCAGGATCGGACGAACATTACTAGCCGGCTTTGGTTTAAGCCGGATCCTAGTTTAGTACAGTGTAGATTTTGTCTCTTTGCATTTGTATCCGGACGGAATACAGATGCGGGTGTGTATGCACAGTATCGGGGTTTTCCTGTAATTTATTACGGGACCAGTTTTCTGGAGTTGCCAGTTTGCTTTTCGTTTCGGCCGATTTCTTTTGTTCCGTCATTGGCCGAAGATTGGTGGAGGAGGGCTTATTTGCATTGTTGCAAATAAGCTATTGTGGGAGGGGGTTTTTGCATTATTGTTTTATCTTTTTGGTTGCTCCATACCTTGACCATGCTCTCCCTCTCCACTCACACATGAGGTATGGCCGGCCACTGTTTGGGTATGGAGTGTGGTTTAATTTGTTTGTGAGGTTAATTTCCTTCATGCTTATTTTGGTGGCCCCCCCTCCATTTGTGTGTGCAGTGAAGGAATTTTTTTTTCTTTGGTATTAATTCATATACACATTCATTCATCATTGAGCTTGCTTCATGATTTTCCAGAGAGCACAAAAAAATGGGCTGGCCGAGCTCATTTCTTTAGATGCTCCATTTTTCCATCAAGCATTCATGAAAAATCTTTGTGCAAAATTCCTCCATCATGGCAACCATACTAAACCCCAAAGAGACAACTATTCTACACTATTCTACAGCAAATCTTGGACGCGTCGGCCAGCCAACTTCGCGCCCGAGTTGCCTCGGCATTGAGGTGGGAGCCCGTAAAAGATGCAGGCGATGTGGTGCCCTTTTCGGCGAGGAGGCGACGATATGGAGACAGGATTTTCCGCCGGAGATCGGGACGACGATGAGAAGACCGGAGGACTCGGATCGTTCGGTATATCTCTAACCCGTCTTGTAGTTAGCTAGATCTAGTTTAATGGCCCGATCCGGGGTTTAGTGCGCGGTGGTGCCGGTTTGCTAAGTTCGCAAAATTAAAGTTTATCACCGTTTCCGCATTTGGCCGTCGGATTGACGACCGGGGCGCCGCCGTGCACTTACACATATTGATAAAGCCCTTAGGATGAGTACTTGACTATCAGGATTATGATGTGGATCATACTAACGAGGACAGTGTAGTCGCTAAGTACATCCTTCAAATGTTCCTAGTCGTAGGAGTACCGAGACAGGGTATCGATACTCCAGAGTAGACTAGCGTATGCGCTTCTTGACCCATAAGATGGGCGATGGATGATCTCATATCCATTGGTGTTTGACATCAGAGAAGGTATACGGGTGCTCATTGGAGACTGAGTACACTGGACGGACTCACTGAGAACTCCCAGATGGTATTATACCTCACGTCAGATGGCAGTTCTCTGGTGACACTGGTACAGAGTAGTCTCTAAACCTGAGATCGTCATAGAGTCTTGTGTGATTCCCACTGTGCTTTGATTTCCATCATACCACGTCCAAGAGGGCATGCAAAAAGGTGGCTTTTGGGTACAGTCCCGAATCACATAGAGGCAATGAGCGATAGGAGGGGATTCGTCTCTCCCGGTATAGGGAGTTGATGTTGCGCTGTGTTCGATTGGCTATAACTGGAAATCCCTGGCCAGGGTTGCTGAGATTTACTGGTAAGTGTTATCAGTAGTTTCTCGAACTGTTATAGACATCATATCGACACGACTTATTGAGCTACTGGGGTCTGACGTTTACCACCTCTAGGCGTGATATGCGACATATCAGACGAAGAGACCGGACTGTACGGGAGTGTTACTGACTGGATTCACAGGAGAATGTACAGGCTTGCTTGTTGATCTTCTGAGCGCTCAATACCTGGGTGGCTGTTACGTTTAGCTGACCGCTTGCAGCTTGTGGGTGTTTGATATGATCATCACCTACTGCCGGCGTATTGACGATTCTTTAGAGTCCTACACAGTGCTTCCTTGGCTCAGGAAAAACGGAGTAGGAGCACATATGTGATATGTGCGGGACCGAGAACAATACGTGTATGTGATACCACATTAGATTCTCGCAATATGAGATATCGGCCGGGTATATGTGATATAGCCGGGTCATCGGATCAAGTGTTGACTCGATGAATTGATACATATTATATTAGTCGGTTATTTGTGAAATAGCCGGATTATCGGATCAAGTGTTGATTCGATAATTTAATGTATAATTATATATTTGATATATTAAATTACATTAACTAATATAAGGTCACTAAAATATTCTCTCTCTCTCGGGTAATACATTGATATATATGCGATATATGTTAATTGTATTATTTTATTTTGTTACAATAAATATTGTATATGTGATATATAATATTGTAACATGTTATGGTTATAAATGCAACATGATTTGTGGAGTTTAATTGTGGTTAGGGTTTGGATTAGGATTAAGCAAGCATGAAGCTTTCAAGAAGCTTCTTGAAGCTTTGACTTTGACTTTGGATATTTTGTGTAGGTATTTGCTTAACTCTGTAAGTCCACGTTACCTGTCCCGGTTCTTTCGGGGTTGCGGAAATGGTGAAAAACGATTTTTAGGGTTATGGTAACATGGACTATAAAACCCGGATCTTTGCTAAACTACACACTAGCAACCCACAAGAGCTTTACCTACTCGGTTAGGGGGTTATACCTTAACATGAACTCCTTCTTCTTTAACTCCTTGTGGTGGTCGGTTGGTTCTCACCTCGTCGCCTTCTCTTGCCGAAGATGGATCCACCCGAGGGCCTCTACCTTAAGCTCCTTCCTCGAACTTGAGGTAACTAAAGTATTAGGCTTGCTAGACCTTCAACCTTAGGATGAGTAGAGAGTGGCTTTGGTGTTTTATCTCAAAGGAAATGGTTCTCAACTCATGAGAAGGATTTTCCTTGAGCTAGAGGAAGAGGAAGAGCAAAGGATGAGAGAGAATGAGAATGAGAGAATGAAATGAGTTTTGCAACTATAACAAATATATGTGAATTAATCAATTAACAAAATTAATCAAAAAGGAAAAAGGTGATGGTATGTTGAAAAGACCATTATCATTTCACATTAAATGAGTTTTGCAAAGATCAAAGACCATCTTTGCTTGAAATGATGATGGTCAACTTTTCAACCTTGGTCAACAAGTCAACCTTGGTCAACAAGTCAACAATCCTAACCATAACCTAATTTCCTTTAATTAATATTATTAATTGATATTTCACATATTCATTAGGGTTTGGTAAAAGACAACCGTCAACTGTGCATACACACCCATACCAAAACCCTAATGAGAATCCTCTTCCTCTGCCTCAGTCAACTGTGCATACACACCCGCATTCGTGTTCCGAGGAACACGAATACAATGAGATAAAATTAACCCCAAAACATATACTAGGATCTGGCTCAAACCAGAGCCCGCTAGTAATGACTGTCCGGAGACCAAACGTGCACAAGTGCGCGGATGTGAACGAACCCTGTCGCAAAACCATGCGACCTCTACTCTGTTTTGCCTAAAGGCGAATAACCCTCTGTGTGGGAATCTAAAGACTCGACACTATACTGGCAGTGGGTTTAACCACAGACCGCAAGCGGCACTAGCTGTACGTAACGGTCCCCAGGTAGATGCCGATAAGAAGATTGATGAGGTGAACCCATCCGAACTCCTACTGAGCCTGTATGTGACAATCTGCGTACAGTCTGGTCTGTTCGTCTGAGAATATCACATGGCGGGCCTAGGGGGTGGTAAACGTCAGTCCCCTAATAGCGGTACAAGTCGTGTTGGAGTGTAGCCCAGAACACCTTAAGATAACACTGGAAACCTACTAGTGTATCTCGCTTGCCCTGCCCAGGGACGACTATGTGTATTGGCTCTCCTAGACACAGTGCGATATCAACTCCCAATACCGGGAGAGACGAATCCTATCTAACCGTCACTGCCTCCAAGTGCTTCAGGACTGCACCCAACTACTACCTGTTTGCACGACTCCTTTGAGCCGTGGTAGGGTAGTAATCAAAGTACAGTGGGAACACACTCGAGGCGAAGTGACAGTGTCAAGTCAGTGGACTAAGCTGTACTCATGTCACCTGGGAACTGATAACTGACGATAGGTATAGTACCAACCAACAGTTCCTGACGAGTCCTGTCTAATGTACTCGTAACCTAACGAGCACCCGCATACTATCTCAAGTACGACGTACTGACGGCTGTGGGACAGACCGTCTCCCCTGCTGGGATAAGAAGCGCATACGCTAGCCTACTCCGGAGTATCGATGCCCCGTCTCGATAATCCTACGACTAGGGACCTGTATAAGGATGTGCTTGTAGATTACCCAGCCCCCACTAGTGTGACTGCCATCACAACGCTGGTAATCAAGTAAAGATCCTAAGGGCTCCACTAATGTGTAAAGGCGATATGCTAAAAGAAACACATGCACACATTAAAGCAGAGACAAACCAAGTAGCATACTGCTATTTTGAGCAAGATTGTCTATACAAATGTGAATATCCCAAGCTTCCATCAAGTAATATACAAACTAGTATGATACAGTAATGGCCTCTAGGGCATATACACTAACAATCTCCCACTTGCACTAAGGCCATGTACTGGCGTATTGAAGACCTATCATCTTGATCAGCCGCTCGAACTGAGTCTGGGGTAAGGCCTTCGTGAATGGATCTACGGTGTTATCTTCTGAAGCAACCCTCCGAACCTCGATCTCCTGGCGATCCATGATCTCCTTGACCAGGTGATACCGCCTTAAGATGTGTCTGGATTTCTGATGGGACCTGGGTTCCTTCGCTAAAGCTATAGCCCCTTTGTTGTCACAATACAGAGGTATTGGATCAACAATGGATGGAACCACCTGAAGTTCTTTCAAGAACTTCCTCATCCAGACGGCTTCTTTTGCGGCATCAGATGCAGCGATATATTCCGCTTCCATCGTCGAGTTAGCAACGGTTTCCTGTTTGGAACTCTTCCAACACACCGCCCCTCCATTGAGGGTAAAGACAAAACCCGACATGGACATGGAATCATCCTTGTCACTCTTGAAGCTGGAGTCAGCAAAGGCCTCGATCTGGAGGTCTTTTCCGCCATACACCAAGAACATCTCCTTAGCCCTTCTCAGGTACTTGAGAATGTTCTTTACCGCTATCCAGTGCTTCTCCCCAGGGTTTGACTGATACCGGCTTACCACACTCAGTGCATAAGCTACATTTGGTCTGGTACACAACATCGCATATATTATAGAGCCTACCGTAGAAGCGTAAGGTATAATAGACATGCGATCCCTTTCCAAATCAGTCTTGGGAGACATCTCTTTGGAGAGGGTGATCCCGTGACAAGCCGGTAGATTACTGTGCTTGGAATCTTCCATACTGAATCTTTTCAGTATGGTGTCGATGTACCTGGACTGTGAAAGTCCTAATATCCTCTTTGATCTATCACGATGGATCCAGATCCCCAGAATGTAAGAGGCATCACCCAGGTCTTTCATGGAGAACCTGTGTGACAGGAACCTTTTGACAGATTGTAGCATAGGAATGTCATTTCCTATCAAGAGAATGTCATCCATGTATAAAACGAGGAATACGACAGTTTGTGCTACAAATCTACTATAGATGCATGGTTCATCTGGATTTTTGATAAAGCGAAAATCTTTGACCGTCTCATCAAAACAGATGTTCCAACTCCGCGATGCCTGCTTTAGTCCATAAAATGACTTAAGAAACTTGCACACCTTTCCGCTGCTCCCACTCAGAATGAAACCCTCTGGCTGGTCCATATAGACACATTCCTCTAAATTTCCATTTAGAAAAGCGGTCTTTACGTCCATGTGCCAAATCTCATAATCGTGGAAGGCAGCAATGGCAAGAAGGATCCGAATGGATTTCAGCATAGCCACTGGAGAAAAGGTTTCGTCATAGTCCAAACCAGGTCTTTGACGAAAACCCTTTGCAACAAGTCTAGCCTTATAGGTCTCAACCTGTCCATCTACACCAATCTTCCTCTTGAAGATCCACTTGCATCCGACGGGTTTTACCCCATCTGGAGCAACGTCCAAAGTCCATACTTTGTTGGTGTACATGGACTCCATTTCGGTCTGCATTGCATCCAGCCATTTTACCGAGTCAACACTCTGAATAGCCTGCTGGATGCTAGTCGGCTCATCACTATCAATGATGCAATCCTCTCTATCCCCGTCTATGTGAAAACCGTAGTATCTCTCAGGCGGATGAGACTGCCTACTACTCCTGCGGAGCGGCGTAGGAATGTCCAGTTCTTTCGAACCCTCTGGTTCTACTAAGCTTTCAGAAATAGCTCGTGGTTCTGGAATTTCTTCCAGCTCTATTGCGCTCCCACTTATCTGATTTTCCAAAAATTCAGTTTCCAAGAAGTGGGCATGAGGAGAAACAAAATCCTTTTGTTCCTCTTCACAATAGAAGAAATATCCCTTGGAGTTCTTTGGATATCCCACAAACTTGCACTGTACTGAGCGTGCCTCGAGCTTATCCGCATGCTGCTTTTTGACAAAAGCTGGACATCCCCATGCCTTAATGTGCTTAAGATAGGGTTTCTTCCCACACCACATCTGATATGGTGTAGTAGGCACAGTCTTAGTTGGAACTCGGTTGAAAAGGTATGCAACCGATTTTAGTGCATATCCCCAGAATGACCGCGGCAACTCAGCGTTACTCATCATGGAACGTACCATATCCAATAAGGTTCGGTTCCGTCTCTCCGATACACCGTTATGCTGTGGAGTGTATGGAGGAGTAAGCTGAGAGAGAATTCCATTCTCTTTTAAGTAATCCAGGAACTCGGCACTTAAGTATTCACCACCTCGATCAGATCTTAGTGTCTTGATACTTTTGCCTGTTTGTTTTTCTACTTCATTCTTGTATTCCTGGAACTTTTCAAAGGCTTCAGATTTATGTTTCATTAAGAAGACATATCCGTACCTTGAAAAGTCATCCGTAAAAGTAATGAAGTAAGAATAACCGCTTCGCGCATGTGTAGACATTGGACCGCACACGTCACTGTGTACGAGCCCCAAGAGCTCGCTCACTCTTACTCCGTGTCCAGTGAACGGAGTCTTTGTCATCTTTCCTTTGAGACAAGATTGACAAATTGCATATGATTGATATTCGAACGGATCCAAATATCCTTCTGTATGTAACTTCATCAACCTTCTCTCATTGATGTGACCCAGTCTACAATGCCATAAGAAACCATGATTGATTTCTGGAGACTTTCTTTTGTGTGTATTCTGGACATTGAAAATCTGTGATTGGTTTAATACGTATATACCATTGCTTGATGTACCTGACCCAATCAAAACATGATTAAGGTGAATGTTTACAACATTGCTTACAAATGAAAATTCATAACCTTCTTTAGATAATAAAGATACAGATATGCTATTATAAGTTGCATTGGGTACAAAATAACAATCACGCAAAACCAAAACATGCCCATCTGACAATCCCAGGTGATAGTACCACATGGACTCAGCATCCATGCTAGCTCCGTTTGCAACTCTGAGGGTCATATCACCTGCCTTCAAAACCCTACGCCTTCTCAGTGCCTGCAAAGAATTACAGATATGAGATTCTGATCCGGTATCCAATACCCAGGATGTAGAGTTTATTGATAGACAGTTTTCAATAACATACACACCTGAAGCCGAAGCCGAAACTTGCTTCGGATCCTGGTTTCTGGCCTTCCAAGCCCTGCAATCCCATTTCCAGTGTCCACTCTTGTGACAGTAAAAGCATTCTTCCTTTCCCACAAGCTTTCCCACTACCTTTTGTTGGAGATAGTGCCCTCAGAGTCAATTATTAGGTCACAGGTACTTGATTGTAATGATTGATGGAGGACCTATCCCGGTAGGACAGTCTTACTCGAGATGATAGTATGCTATCTGGTTTACCTTTATCATCGTGTACTGTTTTAAGTGACCTGACACGTCGCTATTACACGTTGATAGAGCCCCTAGGATTCTTGCTTGACCACCAGCAGTATGAGGGCGATCATATAAGTGGGAGCTGGGGGTCTATAAGCATATCCTTAAAAGGTCCCTAGTCGTGAGAGTTTCGAGACAGGGCATCGATTCTCCATAGTAGACTAGTGTATACAGTCGAGACCCCGATGAGGGGCGATGGCCGGTCTCACAAGCCACTGGTGTCAGTTGGATCACCTAAGATGTATACAGGTGCTCATTGGGTTATGAGTACACCGGACAGGACTCGCCGGGAACATGCTAGTTGGTCATATACCAGACGTCAGATGGCAGTTCCCTGGTGACATGTGTGCAGGTTAGTTCATCGACCTGGGGATCGTCATTTGTCTCGTGTGAGTTCCCACTGTACTTTGATTACTACCCTACCACGGCTCAAAGGAGTCGTGCAAACAGGTTTTAGTTGTGTGCAGTCCCGAGCCACATGGAGGCAGTGAGCGTATCTTCAGGGGTTCGTCTCTCCCGGTATTGGGGGTGAGGTCGTGCTGTGTCTAGGAGAGCCATTACACGAAGCCCTCGGCCGAGGCAAGGAGATTTACTGGTAGGTATTCCAGTAGTATCTCAGGGTGTTCTGGGCTACACTCCGACACGACTTGTACCGCTTTTGGGGGTCTGACTTTTACCAACCCCCTAGGCCCGCCATGCGATGCTCATAGACGAACGGACCGGACTGTACGGATATTGTCACTGACAGGCTCAGTAGGGAGTCAGGCTGAGTTCGCTCACAGACATCCCTTTTAGTCAGTACCTGGTAGCCCGTTACGTATTGGCTTATACCTCTGACGTGCTAGTGGTTAAATCCACAACCAAGGTGTTGACGAGTCTTTAGAGTCCCCCACATTCAGTTACTCAGCTTTCGGGCGAAAGGTTGTAGAGGCCGTATGGAGATATGGCAAGGTCCGATCAGATACGTGCGGTATTGCACGGATCAGGATCGGACAGTCTGTACTATAGGCCGTATGGTTATATGGCAGGGTTCGATCAGATACGTGCGGTATTGCACGGATCAGGATCGAACGGATATTACTGGCCGGCTTTGGTTTAAGCCGGATCCTAGTATAGTACAGTGTAGATTTTGTCTCATTGCATTTGTATTTCGGTCGAAATACAGATGCGGGTGTGTATGCACAGTATCGGGGTTTTCCTGTAATTTATTACGGGACCAGTTTTCTGGAGTTGCCAGTTTGCTTTCCGTTTCGGCCAATTTCCATTGTTCCGTTCATTGGCCGAAGATTGGTGGAGGAGGGTTTATTTGCATTGTTGCAAATAGGCATTAGTGGAGGGGGTTCTTTGCATCTTGTTGCATCATGATGGCTTTCACGATGTGCACCATCCTTTGACTTGATTTCTTCATGATGGCATGACTTTTTGAGTCATCATGGTTCATGATGGTTGGACTTTGTAAGGTGATGATGGTGGTGTTGAGTGTTGAGTTTTCCTTACTATCATTTCTTTTGCATGATAGCTTTCCTCTCTCTCTCTTGGGTATTAGATGAGAATGGCTCCCATTTGATTTACTTCTTCCACTCTCTCATTCTCTCCACCACCATGTATTGGCCGGCCAAGCTCCTAGTGGGCTGTCCAAATTTTTGTGTGTGGGATTTTGGTTCATTTCATATTGCAAAATCCCCACAAGATCAATCTCAAAAGCTCCAAGTTCAATCCCTCCACCAAAGGCAATTCCTACAACCCCGAAATGAGACTTCTACATTATATTCTACAGTAAATCTTGGGCACGTCGAGTAGCTGGCTTCGTGCCCGAGTTGCCTCGACATTGAGGTGGGAGCCCGTAAAAGAAGTAGGCGATGTGGTGCACTTCCGGCGACGAGGAGGAGACGGGACATTCCGCAGGAGATCGGGACGATGACGAGAAGACCGGAGGACTTGGGTCGTCGGTATATCTCTATTCCCTTTCTTGTAGTTAGCTAGGACTAATTAATGGTTCGATCCGGGTATTAGTGCGTGGCGGTTTGCCAGTTCAAGAAAAATTAAAGTTTATCACCGCTTCCGCATTTGGCCGTCGGATTGACGGCCGGGGCGCCGCCGTGCACTTACAGTGGTATCAGAGCCTCGCCATTAACTTAGTCTAGCTTGTTTTAATGTGTTTGCAATTCGGATCGATCAAAAATCCCAAAACCCGCATTTCCTTCAGCATCAGTTTCTGTTGAAACTTTTTGGTGTCCAAAAATTTTTCAGGTTGTATAAAAGTACTGTGCAGGAAATTCTAAGACTACTGGAAAAATTCGACACAGTCAGTCGACCAATATAGCGCGGATCCGCGGCCAAACCCCCCATTGGGCCGCGGATCCGCCGCACATTGGTGTCATGACTGTATCAATTTTTTCCAGTGGGCTTCTTGGCTTAAAATAGGGGTTTTGGAATATTAAAATTGGGCCAATTATTTCTGTGAGTGCTGCAGTATTGCTTGGGGGCCCACTTGTTAATATTTGATCGATCGGATATTTTAAACACATTATTTCACAGTATTTACATTATATCTGCGACCGTGAATGTCACTTGATCGGTAAATCCAGTCTAACTGCTATAGCCCGGTTAGACGGATTTGCGAACGTGACTTTCACGTTGATGTTCTGTTTTTGCTGTGATGTTGCGGATCGGTCGTGGGGGATAGCCTGGATGCAATGCTAGTACAGTTGTGGTTGTATTATGTACATTTGATATTGCGGGGCGAGCGTCCGACATGTGGACTGCCGTCACTGCCTGATTGTATTATTCTTTTGGGGCACGGCCAGGTTGCGGTCGATGTACCCGTTGTATGTATATTTTACTTTCTGTACTAGGATTGCCCCGCGGAGGGGTGCACGGATAGCCGGGTTCTAGAGGGCAGCAAGCCCGCATCTCATGGCATTGGGACGGAGGGGGCTTCACTCTAGGATTGGCGGGCTATTCGCCGCACTCGTAGGGGGTACAGGTTGACCCAGGAGGGGTGCCCAAGTTGCCGGATTCCGTGAAGTGCTGGGTGGTCCATTCACGACGCTGAAGGGGGCTGCCTCGCTTCAGGTTTTGGCGGGTGACTTGCCGCGCCCGTAGGGGTCTAGGATTTCATTGCACAGGCTATCCACACGACCAGGGGAACGTCGGGTTTCAGCGGCTCTGTGAAACCCGGGGATCCCAGATATCTGTATTGTTTCTGTGATGCTGTACATTTCTGTGATGTTGCATTTATTTCACGCCTTGAGCGAATATAATATATTGGTATATATATTAGTAGATGTTGTATATGTTTTGCATCCGCGCTAGTCCAGTCCCCGCTCTGTCGTTAGTTAGCTAACCTAACGGGTAATGACGGGACCCAGTGGCGAATGCGGATGGCATATACGTACATCAGTATATTTTCGTTCTTTGTGGTGTGATCAATTGATGGGACTGCATTGATTCGGATCAATGCAAGTTAAAAACAAACCTAATCTGATGTTGTTGGAACACTTTTCAAAAAGCTGTTATTGCAAGGACGTTCACTTTTGTTTTGCATCGTGGTATTCAGTTGGAATATCCTGCTCCTCACTCGACGAGGCAAGGGCCGAGATCCCTTCACCGGGAGTGACCCCTTGGACAAAAAGTTTGCGTCAGGGCATTAACTTCACTATAGCCGATTGCTTTTGCTTTGCATCGTGGTATTCAGTTGGAATATCCTGCACCCCATTCTACGGGGAAAGAGCCGAGATCCCTTCACCGGGAGTGACCTCTTTAGCGGAAGTTGTCGTCACTATATTTCTAGAAAGCTATCCGTTCCTTCAACGATATCAAGTTCATTACGTTAAAGGTTTTCGCCAGAAACCATTCGTAGCCCTCCGTCATTTCAGTTAAATATTCGGTAGTATTCAAGCTATGTATTTTGACCTCACGCCAAGGCATAGTGATTGGTAGCTGCCGGGTATTTATCTGTTGCATAGATAGATGCGTTGGTTTGGGACAGTCGTACTACTATTTTGGCCTACGTCAAGGGTATGTACGGGTGGGTTCAGATTAACCTGGATAATGACGGGCAGAACTTGACATGTGACTTATGATATTTTGACCTCACGCCAAGGTCATAAGAGCATGGGGCAGAAATCACATCGGGAGTTTCAAAAGAACTGAAACTTGCCAGATATGCACATACCATCTGGAGTATGATGATGTGAGCGGATTCCGTCACGTTATCATGCGATGATTGTTGGATCCCGATTCCCACTGATGAGTTAGTTTACTCCTCGGGTGTTCCCGACTAATTCTTCTTTTAGGTTTGGAGGAGAATTTGAGGTACAGTGGGAGGTTTCCAGATTAGATAAATTGGTTACCATTCTGATCTAGGTTAGAGTGCACGCTGAGTGTTTCTTTTCTCTCTCTCTTTGGCAGCGACCATTGACCTGACCCTAAGACTATGACTCAGTGACCAAGTTGACCGAACCTTCTTAACACTGACTTTTGGATTGTCAGAGTTGCAAACCTCATTGCCACTCCTACTTTTACCCTTTTCTCCATGACACCCCGTATTACTACGAACGTCCACTTCCATTGGACAAAACCATCGCATGGTTATATACGAACTCGAAGGGATTTATTCGGGGATGGTTTCTGGTTCTGGAGAAAACGGATAGGATCATTCAGTTGTCTTTTCCTTTTACCCTCTCTCAGGTTACGAGTACTCCTTGGTTTAGGGGTAGTACACCTATTACGCAAATTGGATAGTCTTCTTCCAAACCTTAGGCTGGTGCCGACCGGTAGGGAATGAAGAAAACCAATTAGCATAACGATGGTGTGCAGAAGGTATTAAGTTCAGACAAAGCAAGGGATTAGTAAGAGGGCAAAGTAAATTGCAACAGATATTCACGACCAAACCAAATATTTCGTTACCACTCCCACATCACCTTTGTATTTCTCCAGGACACTCCGTATCACTACGAAGATCCACAGTTTATTTGGATACTCCATCGTATGGTTATATACGAACTCGAATAGAACTTGTTCCAGTTCGGGGATGGATTCTGGTCCAGGAGAAATAGGAATAAGGTTTATTCGGTTGTCTTTTATCTTCACCCTCTCTCATTGCGAGTGTTCCTAGGATTGGGACAGTACACCCATTATGCTTATTGGATAGTCTTCTTCCAAACCATAGGCTGGTGCCGAACGGTAGGGAAGGAAGAAAACCATTTGGCCTAAAGGGGTGTACAGAAGGTAAAGACTAAAGACATATGAAGGGATTTGGAGAGGTGGCAAAGAACTATACGGTTACAGTCGTGAATCTGGAAGAGGCATTACTAGGAATACCAGAATACCCCATCGGAACATTTCAATGTTTCAGTTTCACTGTGTAATGTTAAAGGAAAACTGATTTCCCGATTAGATACTTACTCCAGGGTATGTATTTACCAGGTACGATTCTCATATCTGTATGGTTTTACAGATGATGAGTGGGAGTAAGTTATTGGGAATTGGGTGATCATCCTCATTATATCGGGATTCGTTGTAATCGGTGATATTTGAGGAAGTCACCTGGGTTGTTTGCCGGTCGGCAAATATTTGGTTTTGAATATCCGCTGTTATGCACCAATTTCAAATCGATATATCTGTACGTCTATTTTCATAGAGTGAGATATACCTTTTTGAAATTATGTCTGTGACATTTACCTACATCAGTGGATGGTTAGGTAAGGAGCATTAAACAGCGGTGTAATTCTTCTTAACCATAAGTACAGTTTTCAACCTACGACACACAGTGAATGAGTTATCAGACTCAAGGGACTTATACAGAGTATTGTATGTTGTCCAGGGTCCATCAGGACAGAGGGGTAGGTCCTCGTACTATATTCGGTTTACTTATGACTTCTCTATTTTTTAGACAGGTGTTTCGTGGAAACACAGGGTCCGAATTTTGAGAAGTTATAGGTATTTGAATAGAGTAGAGAACCAAGTATGGCAAGTATCGGGATTCTTCAAAGTGATCGAAGATGTAGATACTTGTGTATGGTATTCAGTTGATAGTAGTGATTAAGAGAAATTGCTTCTCTTTCAGGTTACTCATAATTGGAAGCATTCCTAAGTTGAGTAACGCTGATCGGCCTCCTTCCATTTAGTTGACATGCACTGGAGACGGCTGCATGATTTGAATCTGGTTCAATTAAATCAGTGCCTCTGGTCCTATATTGGATATAGAACAGTTCGTATCTTAACGTTGTTAAGGTACGGGGAGTTGTCCGGTTTATGATTAAAACCAGACACTGGACAACTCAAGGCACGTTTCTGTAATGGCTGTTTGTGGGTTGACCCAGGCTATGACGCGGGTTGACTTTCTACCATCTGGATGAACAATAGCAATATTGTTCTAGACTCGCCACAGTTTTATTAAAAATGGATTTTTTTTCAGAAAACAGTAGTGGGAGTATGGTAGAACTGGAAGTGATTCCAGAACCACAAACGATTACTGAAGATTTGACAAGGAACCTAAAGATTCAATCTGGATTGACATTCCATTGGCCACTCCGCAGATAAGGTGGGTAACTTCAGGCACCCGAGAGGTACTTCGGTAGCCTCAAGGATGGTGACAGGGAAGTTCTTGTTTACCCACAATTACCATTGCTGTTGTTCCAGGATGCGAGACCCGGCGGGAGGATAAGTATAGCGTCGTTCTAAACTAGTTTTAGAAGTGTACGTGTATATGACTCTGCCAGAGGGTTGTCGTAGTCAGTGGGAGCAGCGGAAGCATTGGTGGACAGGTAGCTTATGTCTATTTATAGACTGAAGCACCAGTAGCGGAGATAGATCATCTATTTCTGACGTGACAGTCATAGGTTTGACTTCATCAGAATAGGGGATGGATCTGTTGAGAAGGTAGTAGGGTGTGATATCCTGGCATTTGGATGACATACACAGAGTAGGAAAGGAGACTCCTATACTACAATCGGTTATACTTGGTCGTCACACAGTGGTTTCTCCACACAGGACTTGGACATTATATCAGACATACTGGTTACTGGATCTATGGTATTAGATCTAGATTTGGGTGGTTTCCCAATCAGGGTACTTAGACAGCATTCTAAGGGTATTTAGAATGGACCACTCCATGCACGGTAGTATACCTGCAGAAGATGGAGTCACCCTCTCTAAGTTGTCTTACAGACTAAAGGTGAGAGGGATGTGCATGATTGGCAGATCACTTGCTCAGGCAATTGAGTCAATCATGAGATGTCAAGTACCACACCAGATGTTGTTCTTGCACTAGATGCTATAAGTTGACATTAATCCAATCCTGGAGAAACAGTCGGAAGTAGTTTTAGAACATAAGTGGATGTTCTAGGGATATGATAACGACAGCCTCATTCGGGAAACAGTTATCAATCCAGGCTTCCAAGGTGACATGGACGACAAGGAGGTTGTCAGAGTTATAGTTTTCCTTCTAACGAAGGGCAGTATTTTGGACAGGTGATCCAAGGCAATACTGAGGGTGGCATGGCGCAGGATACTGATTAAGTTCAGTTGACGATACAGTCTAAGAAGTTTGGATTTGGAGTTCATTTATGAGCTAGGTCCCATCAGACATCCAGACACATTCTAAGACAGGTATTGCTCATTTCGGGAGATGGGTTTCTCCGCGAACTTGAGATATAGAGAGACATAGAAAGAAACAACAAAGTGGATCCACTCACTAAGGCTATTCCTCGAACGCAATAGTTTCGCAAACGAGCTTTGTGAGACTGACTAGTAGAGGAGTTGGGTGTTCGGTATCACACGGGCTGTGAGTATGCGACATCGCAATAATTAGCCTTGAGTGCAAGTGGGAGATTGTTGGAGATAGTGCCCTCAGAGTCAATTATTAGGTCACAGGTACGTGATTGTAATGATTGATGGAGGACCTATCCCGGTAGGACAGTCTTACTCGAGATGATAGTATGCTATCTGGTTTACCTTTATCATCGTGTACTATTTTAAGTGACCTGACACGTCGCTATTACACGTTGATAGAGCCCCTAGGATTCTTGCTTGACCACCAGCAGTATGAGGGCGATCATATAAGTGGGAGCTGGGGGTCTATAAGCATATCCTTAAAAGGTCCCTAGTCGTGAGAGTTTCGAGACAGGGCATCGATTCTCCATAGTAGACTAGTGTATACAGTCGAGACCCCGACGAGGGGCGGTGGCCGGTCTCACAAGCCACTGGTGTCAGTTGGATCACCTAAGATGTATACAGGTGCTCATTGGGTTATGAGTACACCGGACAGGACTCGCCGGGAACATGCTAGTTGGTCATATACCAGACGTCAGATGGCAGTTCCTTGGTGACATGTGTGCAGGTTAGTTCATCGACCTGGGGATCGTCATTTGTCTCGTGTGAGTTCCCACTGTACTTTGATTACTACCCTACCACGGCTCAAAGGAGTCGTGCAAACAGGTTTTAGTTGTGTGCAGTCCCGAGCCACATGGAGGCAGTGAGCGTATCTTCAGGGGTTCGTCTCTCCCGGTATTGGGGGTGAGGTCGTGCTGTGTCTAGGAGAGCCATTACACGAAGCCCTCGGCCGAGGCAAGGAGATTTACTGGTAGGTATTCCAGTAGTATCTCAGGGTGTTCTGGGCTACACTCCGACACGACTTGTACCGCTTTTGGGGGTCTGACTTTTACCAACCCCCTAGGCCCGCCATGCGATGCTCATAGACGAACGGACCGGACTGTACGGATATTGTCACTGACAGGCTCAGTAGGGAGTCAGGCTGAGTTCGCTCACAGACATCCCTTTTAGTCAGTACCTGGTAGCCCGTTACGTATTGGCTTATACCTCTGACGTGCTAGTGGTTAAATCCACAACCAAGGTGTTGACGAGTCTTTAGAGTCCCCCACATTCAGTTACTCAGCTTTCGGGCGAAAGGTTGTAGAGGCCGTATGGAGATATGGCAAGGTCCGATCAGATACGTGCGGTATTGCACGGATCAGGATCGGACAGTCTGTACTATAGGCCGTATGGTTATATGGCAGGGTTCGATCAGATACGTGCGGTATTGCACGGATCAGGATCGAACGGATATTACTGGCCGGCTTTGGTTTAAGCCGGATCCTAGTATAGTACAGTGTAGATTTTGTCTCATTGCATTTGTATTTCGGTCGAAATACAGATGCGGGTGTGTATGCACAGTATCGGGGTTTTCCTGTAATTTATTACGGGACCAGTTTTCTGGAGTTGCCAGTTTGCTTTCCGTTTCGGCCAATTTCCATTGTTCCGTTCATTGGCCGAAGATTGGTGGATGAGGGTTTATTTGCATTGTTGCAAATAGGCATTAGTGGAGGGGGTTCTTTGCATCTTGTTGCATCATGATGGCTTTCATGATGTGCACCATCCTTTGACTTGATTTCTTCATGATGGCATGACTTTTTGAGTCATCATGGTTCATGATGGTTGGACTTTGTAAGGTGATGATGGTGGTGTTGAGTTTTCCTTACTATCATTTCTTTTGCATGATAGCTTTCCTCTCTCTCTCTTTGGTATTAGATGAGAATGGCTCCCATTTGATTTACTTCTTCCACTCTCTCATTCTCTCCACCACCATGTATTGGCCGGCCAAGCTCCTAGTGGGCTGTCCAAATTTTTGTGTGTGGGATTTTGGTTCATTTCATATTGCAAAATCCCCACAAGATCAATCTCAAAAGCTCCAAGTTCAATCCCTCCACCAAAGGCAATTCCTACAACCCCGAAATGAGACTTCTACATTATATTCTACAGTAAATCTTGGGCACGTCGAGTAGCCGGCTTCGTGCCCGAGTTGCCTCGGCATTGAGGTGGGAGCCCGTAAAAGAAGTAGGCGATGTGGTGTACTTCCGGCGACGAGGAGGAGACGGGACATTCCGCAGGAGATCGGGACGATGACGAGAAGACCGGAGGACTTGGGTCGTCGGTATATCTCTATTCCCTTTCTTGTAGTTAGCTAGGACTAATTAATGGTTCGATCCGGGTATTAGTGCGCGGCGGTTTGCCAGTTCAAGAAAAATTAAAGTTTATCACCGCTTCCGCATTTGGCCGTCGGATTGACGGCCGGGGCGCCGCCGTGCACTTACACCTTTGTTGCCTTTGCCTTTCCCTTCGTATCCACTTTACTAACACCGCCCCTTGGTTTGGCGGGGGCTTTCTTCTTCTTTCCCTTGGCTTTCACCTTGGACTTAAAAGAGTAAGATCCTCCTACAAACAAAGTGGATGTTTCCTTACCTTTCTGTAGGGTGCCCTCTACACTCCTCAACATATTGAGGAGCTCCGGAAGTTCAACTTTTTTTCCTCGCAAGTTGAAGTTTAGGATAAACTGGGCGTAAGTGGAAGGAAGGGACTGGAGAATCAAGTCCGTATAGAGCTCGTTCTTTAACGTGGTCCCAAGGTCCGCGAGCTTTTAAATGAAGCCAATCATCTTAAGCACGTGTTCCACTACCGATGATCCGACGGCCAATCTCGCCAAAAACAACTTTTTCGAGACTTTGTATCTAGCGATACGGGATTGCTGCCCATACAGATCCTTAGTATGGAGAAATATGGATTCGAGGTCCATATTCTCGTGCCTCCTCTGATGTTCATTTTCCATAGAAGCAAGCATGAGGCACTTGGCCTTCGCGCAGTCGATCTCCCATGTCTTACGGATTTCTATATCCGCGACGCTGGAGGTGGGACCTGGGACAGGGGGAGCTTTGGTGGTAAGGAGATACCCCAACTTGTCATAAGTGATTGCCATTTTGACATTCCTGAGCCAATCTTTATAGTTTGTCCCTGTCAGTATGTTTTTATCTAATAGTAACTTAAGTCCGGTCATGTCGATTGGTCGCTACAATTAGGAGAGAGAGAAGAAACACTTTAGCATGATGCTCTTGCATGTTTAGAGTGGTTTTTAGTTTGTCTAAACAGGATGGCTCCCACTGTCTCTCGAATCTCTCCTCAAACCATAAAGGAAGTATTAGTCGGGATCAATCCCACCGTACAATACTTGCTTAACCGTTCAGCCAGGCCAGTGTCGGTACTTCGAGGGAGGTTTTCCAACTCTTTCGCGAAGTTCCTTAATTTAAGAACCTCTTTTCCCTGAGGGCGTAGCCCCGCTAACACCTTTCTAGACACCTACTAGGTTTATAGCATTGATCGTTAAGTGAGAAATTTCCCGAGGAGTAGCATATACTCACAGTAGGATCGGGATCCAAATATCATCGCGTGACAAGACTGAAGGAATCCTACCAGAATCATCACACTCCAAATGGTATGTAGCGCTAGCAAGTTTCAGTTTCTTTAGAAACTCCCGATGTGGATTTTTGCCCCATGCTCTTCTGACCCTGACTTTGGCCAACAAATCATAAGTCTCATGTCAAGTTCTACCCGTCATTCTCCAGGTTAATTTGAACCCACCCATACCTACCCTTGACTTTGGCCAACAAGGCAGTACGACTGTCCCAAACCAACGCATCTATCTATGCTGCATATGAATACCCAATAGTTACCAAACACTGTTCCTTGACTTTGGCCAACAAACACAGCTTGAATACTATTGACAATCCATATGAAATGATGGAGGTCTATGAATGGTTTTGGCGAAACCGTGAACGTAGTGAACTTGATATAATCGATGTAGCGAGATAGCTTTTAAAAGGAGTGGTTCAAGCTCTGCATTTAAAAGTTGGTTTTTGAAAAGAACCGATTAAAAGTGTACCAACGACTTTACTTGGTTTATTTTCTTGCATTAATTTTAATGTGTCCCATCATTTAACCCTACCATTGCAGAAAACAATGAAAATATGACGTACGCTTATGCCATCCGCATTCGCCACGGGGTCCCGTCATCACCCATTAGGTTACTTAACTAACGACAGAGCGGGGGCTGGACTAGCGCGGATGCAAAATATAAGCAACGCCTAAATAGATATCATATATAGATATATACATTCGTCAGATAAATTATAGCTATTCCAGATCACAGATGAACACATTGGATATACTAGGAATCCGCGTTTCGTACGATCCTGTAACGAAAAGCGGATTACACGGTCGCAATGAATAGCCAATACCCTACCCTAGACCCTTACGAGTGCGGCAAACTACCCGCCAAGTACCCGAAGTGAAGCAACCTCCCTCTACAACGTGAATAGGCCACTCGGCACTTCGAGATACCCGGTAGTTTGTGCACCACTCCTTGGATCTATCCTAGGAGCAAAAACAGTAGAAAGAAATTATACAATGACGGCTACAACCACATCCCGGATGTGCGGCCATACAAATAATATTACATTAAATTACATATTACATGAATTGAAAGATAAAGAAAAACCCTCATCTCACAACCCCCCGGCTATTCATCCGCGACAATCTAACGAATTCATATACACAAACCATCAACATTACAGAACACAGATATGTATAACCCCCACTAATCAACGTATAGCGATTAGCAGACGTTCAATACAAATAAAACATCACAGATATAACACATTAGCCAAAGTCTACAGAAAATCGATCAAAACACGGATTTGTAACCACCCAAAAACAAATTTTGTTCTCTGGAAATTTTGGGCAGAAACAAACCATCCAAAAAATCGCAAAACACCAACATAAGAACACTGCAGGAGAAACGACCCATGGCCGAGTCAACTCGGTCGCGAATCCGCGGCATGAGCAAGCTCTAGCCGTGGATCAGCGGTGAGTTAGTCGACACACTGGATCGTTTTTCTTGTCTGTTCTTGAAAAACCCTGAGCCGATTTTTAGTACATGATTTATTATTTTTTGAGCAGAAATAAAAATCGGCAGAAAGTTGATATTGTTGACGTGTTTTGCGGTTTTTTGTCCGATCAAAATTCTAGATACTTTGCTAACATGCTAGGGTGTGTTTAGCCAGGCTCTGATACCACTGTAAGTCCACGTTACCTGTCCCGGTTCTTTGGGGGTTGCGGAAACGGTGAAAAACGATTTTTAGGGTTATGGTAACATGGACTATAAAACCCGGATCTTTGCTAAACTACACACTAGCAACCCACAAGAGCTTTACCTACTCGGTTAGGGGGTTATACCTTAACTTGAACTCCTTCTTCTTCAACTCCTTGTGGTGGTCGGATGGTTCTTACCTCGTCGCCTTCTCTTACTGAAGATGGATCCACCCGAGGGCCTCTACCTTGAGCTCCTTCCTCGAACTTGAGGTAACTAAAGTGTTAGGCTTGCTAGACCTTCAACCTTAGGATGAGTAGACAGTGGCTTTGGTGTTTTATCTCAAAGGAAATGGTTCTCAACTCATAAGAAGGATTTTCCTTGAGCTAGAGGAAGAGGAAGAGCAAAGGATGAGGGAGAATGAGAATGAGAGAATGAAATGAGTTTTGCAACCATAACAAATATATGTGAATTAATCAATTAACAAAATTAATCAAAAAGGAAAAAGGTGATGGTATGTTGAAAAGACCATTATCATTTCATATTAAATGAGTTTTGCAAAGATCAAACAGCATCTTTGCTTGAAATGATGATGGTCAACTTTTCAACCTTGGTCAACAAGTCAACCTTGGTCAACAAGTCAACAATCCTAACCATAACCCAATTTTCTTTAATTAATATTATTAATTGATATTTCACATATTCATTAGGGTTTGGTAAAAGACAACTGTCAACTGTGCATACACACCCGTACAAAAACCCTAATGAGAATCCTCTTCCTCTACCTCAGTCAACTGTGCATACACACCCGCATTCGTGTTCCGAGGAACACGAATAAAATGAGATAAAACTAACCCCAAAACATATACTAGGATCTGGCTCAAACCAGAGCCCGTAGTAATGACTGTCCGGACACCAAACGAGCACAAGTGCGCGGATGTGAACGAACCATGTCGCAAAACCATGCCACCTCTACTCTGTTTTGCCTAAAGGCGAATAACCCTCTGTGTGGGACTCTAAAGACTCGACACTGCGCTGGTAGTGGGTTTAACCACAGACCGCAAGCGGCACTAGCTGCACGTAACGGTCCCCAGGTAGATGCCCATAAGAAGACTGATGAGGTGAACCAATCCGAACTCCTACTAAGCCTGTGTGTGACAATCTGCGTACAGTCCAGTCAGTTCGTCTGAGAATATCGCATGGCGGGCCTACGGGGCTGGTAAACGTCAGTCCCCTAATAGCGGTACAAGTCGTGTCGGAGTGTAGCCCAGAACACCCTGAGATAACACTGGAAACCTACCAGTGTATCTCGCTTTCCCTGGCCAGGGACAACTATGTGTAATGGCTCTCCTAGACAGAGCGCGGTATCAACTCCCAATACCAGGAGAGACGAATCCTATCTAACCGTCACTGCCTCCAAGTGCTTCGGGACTGCACCCAACTACTACCTGTTTGCACGACTCATTTGAGCCGTGGTAGGGTAGTAATCAAAGTATAGTGGGAACACACTCGAGGCGAAGTGACAGTGTCAAGTCAGCGGACTAAGCAGTACTCATGTCACCTAGGAATTGATAACTGACGATAGGTATAGTACCAACCAACAGTTCCCGACGAGTCCTGTCCAGTGTACTCATAACCTAACGAGCACCCGCATACTATCTCAAGTACGACGTACTGATGGCTGTGGGACAGACCGTCTCCCCTGCTTGGATGAGAAGCGCATACGCTAGTCAACTCCGGAGTATTGATGCCCCGTCTCGATAATCCTACGAGTAGGGACTTGTATAAGGATGTGCTTGTAGATTACCCAGCCCCCACTAGTGTGACTGCCATCACAATGCTGGTAATCAAGCAAAGATCCTGAGGGCTCCACTAATGTGTATAGGCGATATGCTAAAAGAAACACATGCACACATTAAAGCAGAGACAAATCAAGTAGCATACTACCATTTCGAGCAAGATTGTCTATACAAATGTGAATATCCGAAGCATCCATCAAGTAGTATACAAACTAGTATGATACAGTAATGGCCTCCAGGGCATATACACTAACAAACTCAACCCAACCCTTCACCATAGTTAACTCTCTACATGGGTTAAGACTTCATTCTTAACCCATGGTTGCATTTCTAACCTCACTAGAGTTTCATTATTCATCACAAAAGGATTCTTCTTCTTCTTCCTTGAGTTCTTGATGGAAATGCTTAACAGCTTTTTCATTAGTGGTGAAAATGAGCGAGTTAATGAAAATAAATGAGAGCTAAAATCCTACTTCATCATCCTAATCTATCCTAGCCATTTAGATTAGGGTGTTCACTCCATTTAGTGTGTGAGAGCTTGTGTTAATGAAACTTCAAGGTAGATCATCTTTGTTATCGAAGATCGGAAGCAAGCTTGCATCTTTCTCTTTGTGGAGCCTCTCGAGAGTCCGGAACTTGATGATCACAGCGAAGGGACCTCAACACAGAGCTTTAGAAGTGATGGACATGATCTACAATGGTTGTAATCCCAAACTCTTAGATGTTAAAGTGTTTATCATACTTTGTTTCGCCTAATCTCTAGTTTAAAGATCTTGGTTAGAGTTGTTCGGCACGTCTAAATTTTAAATCGGGCATGGTTGATGCCTTATAGACCCTTGTGAGAGTGCCTAGTAACCCTACAGCAATTACCCTCATTAGAGGGACGGTAAGTTGGAAGGGTTCCAAACAGGATACCGTTACAGACTCAACGATGTAAGCTGAGTACATTGCTGCAAATGATGCCGCCAAGGAAGCCGTCTGGATGAGGAAGTTCATCTTGGACCTAGGAGTAGTTCCAACCATTATTGATCCAATACCTTTGCATTGTGACAATAATAGGGCTATGGCGTTGGCCAAGGAGCCCAGGTCCCATTAGAATTCCAGACACATCCTGAGGCGATATCATTTGATCCAGGAGATAGTTGATCGCCATGAGATCGAGATTAAGAGAGTGGATACAAAGGACAACACGGCGGATCCATTCACCAAGGCCCTCCCTCAGCCACAGCATGAGCGACTTTTTGAGATGTTGGGTATGAGATACTCTAATAATTGGCCTTAGTGCAAGTGGGAGATTGTTGGATATATGTATGCCCTAGAAGCCATTATATGATGGTGTATGTACTGATTTGTATATATCTATATATATATATATATACATATATATATATACATACATATATATATATATATATATATATATATTCAGAGGACAGTCTTGCTCGACATGATAGTATGCTATCTGGTTGCTCTTTATCATATGTTCACTTGATCATGTTTTTACTCATCTGATACATGTTGATAAAGCCCTTAGGAAATTTGCTTGACTACTGGGATTATGATGTGGATCATACTAGTGGGACACCTGTAGTTTATAAACATATCCTAGAAATGTTCCAAGTAATAGGCATATCGAGACAGGGTATCGATATTCCAGAGCAACAAGCGTATTGTCACGACCCGAAATATTATCCCGTGACCAGCACTTGAATCACGCAACGTCTAAAGGCGTAACAGAATTCAAGTAAGCTGAAACCCAGAAATCTAAACCTTTTAGAAAAATAAAGGAGGTGAGGTTTTGAAATAAAGGTATATGAAATCAAGATTTCTTAATGCATAGAAAAGAAACATTAATGATGCAAGTGAAATTTACCAGTTTGAAAACATGTTTCGTCTTTTGAAAATTTTGGCAGCACCTCCTTTGTATATTTTGATCCAAAACCACAAATAAATAATATGAATAATGGCAATCCTAAGCGGGAGCTAGCTCTTCTCCAAACGGCGGATCCCACCCACGCAATACAGTATAAATAAGTATACGATGCCCAACGGCGAAGTGCACCACAAATAGATAAAGAAAAGCATGACATATAAATCATAAATAGCGGAAAACCGCTCGCTTAAAGTCTCGCAACCACAATCCCACTATGTCTCAATACTTATACAATTTACAAGTTTTGATTGATGGAGATAAAAAGATACAATATGAAATATAGATACAAGAGTGGGTACAATACAAATGTCCCACCTACCAATGCAAAACACCCGAATGCAACTGTGTGCCAGCGAAGCCGCTACTGATCCAAACGGTCGACCTGCAAGAACTGTGGCACAACGGGAGTGAGTTGCCAACTCGTGAGTAGAAAAATATCAACAGATAGAAATCGAATAAACAACGACTCCTAGGTCAACTATATCATAAAGGTAATACTATGATATCTAGGTTGACCGGGTCTGTATACGTGCCAACAAGGTAGTCAAGGTCTATATGCATGCGGATAACATCCAACAGTAATAGTCAATGCATGTATGCATGTGGATCTCGTCCACCCATATAATCATGTATGTATGCATGTGGATCTTGTCCACCCATATAATCAATGTGTGTATGCATTTGGATCTCGTCCACGTGTCAACCACTGACACAACAACATCATGCATGTAAATATCATAAAAGCATATGCATGAAAATGTGACGATATAAATCAACATGTGTCCCTCGCGACACCTCAAAATCATGGAACCTGAGTGTCCAGCATCGACACTCGAAACATCATGAAAACCGTGTCCAGCATCGACACGTAAATCCTCATATATCTCAGGCGCCGCATCCTCAGATCGGCCCTCAGGCGCCGCACGCCCTGGTCGGCCCTCATATCCATCTCGCTACTCCGGTCGGTATCCTCCGGATAACCGCCGAGTCTAAATAATATCACCGGTAGGTAGTGCTCCCCTGCCGTGCTCACCGTCTAACATATACTAGTCTTCTTGCCCCGGGGTACCTCACCGGGTCCACCATGTACCCGCAGAAGGTGCCTACCGCTCCTCGAATCGGGTTTCACATGCCGCTCTCAGAACCGAGAAAACACATGGTAGACGCAATGAAATATCATATCAAGAGAAACCGGGTTTTTAAAACAATGCATGCTTTATTTTGAAATAGCCACGGTTCTCAAATCCATAAATCTCATGGAAAACAGCATATCTCAATGCGTAAAAGCGTAAAGTATGATATATGCGACATATAACAGAAATGTAAGCATATCAATATATCATGCAACCTGGAACAGTGATATGACATATTAAGGGAAAACCGCTCTTTTAAATAACTCCAGTTTTCAAAATATATCCTGTGGTTCCCAATCTCCCAATAAAACCAGTGATCTATGTTGGTACAATATGTATATGCGCAAGAATAGATGTACCAATGTATGTGTACACCAATATGGATACACAAATGTATATATGCGCAAGTATGAATATATCAATGTATATGTGCACCAATATGGATATACAATGTGTATGCGCGCAAGTATGAATATATCAATGTATATGTGCACAAATATGGATATACAATGTGTATGTGCGCAAGTATGAATATATCAATGTATATGTGCACCAATGTGGATATACAATGTGTATGTGCGCAAGTATGAATATATCAATGTATATGTGCACCAATGTGGATATACAATGTGTATGTGCGCAAGTATGAACATATCAATGTATATGTGCACCAATGTGGATATACAATGTGTATGAATAACATGAATGCATCATAAAGTAAATCGTCAGGTAGGAGCTATAAGGTATACATATCTAACATGATCGAGTCGGTGAATCTATCAATCGGCATCCAGCCTAACAATGTCACGTATGATATAATCTATCGTACGGCATCCTCTAGTCAATGGTATGGATCAATCATCAAGTCAAGCACTTCACGCACGGAAAATCATCGTACGGCGGCATTAAGCTAATAGGGATCCTATCATCCTATAAGACAAATGAGGGTACGGTCTATTATCACATACGATCTATCATCCATGATTCGCAACATTCTATATATGTATATATATCTATATATACCTATATCCCGGTCACATCCGCAATAATCTTTTATCAGGGGACCGGCAGGGTATAAATCATCTCAATCGACTCGCATCCGTATACCATCCTATCATCGTATCATCATATCATCATATCCGTCTTATATTCCTTTATCGCATTTATATCACACATCAAATCGGATTTACATAAACATTCTATTTCTACTAAGTAGAAGTATCTAATCTAACAAACACACCCGAACCATACAATCGGATTTTTAAAGAAGTGAATCGTAGTTTTGAAAATAGGGGTTACGGTGTTTTTAAGAAAAAAATATCACTTGGAAATCCATAACCTCCCTCAAGGTATATATTTAAAAGATACATACCACTCTTTGTTTTAGAAAAAGGTATGGTTCGGATGACGCATCTACATCAACTATCTAGTCCTACAATACCCTAAATGGCAATATCGCTAAACACCATCCTATGATAGTAGTAACATATCACTTCTAACTATCCTCTAGTTTCTAATATGGTTTCATAACTATCTCATTCTAACCCTAGTTTCCTAATCTATGTTTCCTAACCATATTCTATAAATCAGTTTTCCATCAAAACTTTACGGGGGTGCTATACGCCATCCACCCGACTTCCCCCGTGGATATGGATCCACTCACCTGGTCTTCGCTTGCCGAAATCGATGACGCCATGCTACGTCGCCTCAGAATCCACGTGAAGGTACCTACAATAATAAACCATAGCAATGCGTATTAAAATCAAGGCGAAAAACCGAAACGGTACTCGTTTCGCTCATAGGTCAAAACCTATAGCTTTGCGTGCAAAACACGACCAAAAACCCTGGTCGTGGACATCCAAACACCACACGAAGGAAACACAAAACCAAATACCAAAATCAAGTCAAAACGAAGTCATAATATAATGCACCAACTCATGGAAGTGGTCCCAGATTTTACCCTAAACCAAATTAGCAATTCTGCATATATGGAGGGCTTAATTTACATCTAAAGGGACCTTAGAACAAACACGGTTCAATTCTAACCTACCCTGGCTGCAAATTGCGGCCAGATTGAATAAATCTATGGCCTGGGGTAGGAGTTAGGGGCTCGGGTCTCAGCGGTAGCTTCCTAGGTGCCTGCACGACTCCCGGTAATTGCAAAATCATTTCTAGTGTCCCCGGGTTACTCCAGATTCCAAAATACCCTCACAAATCACACATTTATCTGATGTCGGGGTTTCTAAATCCATGTTTTGGGGTTTCTAAGCTCTGGTCCAGGTTATTAAACAGCACCCAAGTCTAGTTAACAGCCAAAGCGTCACCAATTTCAACAAACAATCAAACCCTTTACTAGGGTTTCCAAAGGTTCACTAAACACCACAATTTCACCTCTAAGCTTGCATGAAAGGTAAAGCGAATGAAATACTATGCTAAGGGTGATGAAATTACCTCTCTTGGGCAACCCAAGAAAAACCCTAGCTCCTCAAGGTTGTCAAAATCTCAATTTTCTTGATTCATTGCGAAGAGGGTATAGAGGTGATCAAATTTTTGTGAAGGGGTATAGGGTTTTGGCAAGGTTTTTGGGGTGGATCTCTAGGGGTGAAGTGGAGGGATATGAAGATGAAAAAGAGAAGAAGAAAGGAAATGGGGAAGGCATGGGGTTGCTGCCCTCTCTCTCACTCTCTCTTTTAAACCAACCCTCACACTCTATTATTAACCTTTTGCCCTTTTTTCACCCTTTACTCTTATCTTTTAAAAACCAAACCATCAAATACCCAAAACACCACAAGAAAACATTAACCAAAATGCAACATGACATGATGCACTGGCCACAAAAAACTGTATAAATACGGATTTGTCTTAATCGCGATTAGTAGTGCACTAATCAGGTTTTTATCAAAACTGCATATAATAAATTTTAAAAATTCCAAATCCTTATATTATATTATTAAATGAATAAATCATTTTAATTTCTATTTATTTCATAATTATTGGTATATATTTATATCCTTTTTCGAAAACCCCAATTTCGCAAATCGGGCAGTTTTCGGGAAAAATATTATTTTAATATTAAATCCCAAAAATAATATTTTATATTTTTTGAAATGTTACATTCTTCCCTCCTTAAATAAATTCGGTCCCCAAATTTAAATTTAAACCCCCAAAATCGAAAACATTTCAATAATCGGCTGAAAACAACGGGGCTCCGAAATCATGGCAAACGCAGAAATAACACAACGCGCCAAGTGCGCATGAAAACGCGTACAAAACTCAAAATCAATTCCGTCACGCATCACGCAAACCATCGGATTTGCACGCATATCCTCGGAGTTACAATAGAGATGCAGATTTCGAAATCCACTACTGAAATCCAATATACACTAGTCAAATACTATAATAAGTGTATGGTACGCACTTTTGGAAAGCTCCAAAATTTGAATAAAATACATGCAAAATCTTTTCTAAATCGCCGCGGGAATGCGTAACCTACGGCATAACTGACGGACGCTCATTTTAAAATAATTATATATATCCATATATGTTTTACTAAATACACGTTCCGTCGTTTTCAAACTATCCCAAAAGATTTTCCTTTAAAAACGTTCGTGTCGCTCGCGGACACGTAGGAAATAGCGAGACTATAGCTCCTCTTGAAAACCCTTTTGGTAATCTATTAATGCATGCAGAGTACTCAGGTACTGTCCTCAGATCAGTCATGTTTGGCTACTACACAATATAGTGCCCCACATGAAAACAAAGTGCTCAAAAGCAAAATCAGTCTCAAAAGGCGTGTCCAATAATCACACGCGTCTGGTGCGCATGGAAATCAAGTCCAAATACAAGTGCTACCAAAGTGGGAAAAGTAAACTAAGTGCAACGGGTGTGCACGAAAGCATCTGTCCAGTGCCCCTGGTGTGCACGACAGCAATATCAAGTGCATCTAAAGTGCACTAAAATCTTAATCCCATGCATCTGGTGTGCATAGAATCACATCTTATATCATGCGCCCAATATGCGTGAAAATCCAACCCAAGTGCATATGTCCTGCACGAATGAAATCCCATCCAATATGCACGGAAGAAATCTAAATCAAAAGCATCCCACATGCATGAGTAAAATCTCACTCAAGTGCATCCGATGCGCACAAAATCCAAAATCAAGCGCCTAATATGCGCAAAAATCCAACCAAAACGAGTCAGGTCCGTAAAAGCATATAGTGCAGTAGCATGCACGAAAACGAACGGTAAGTGCCAACGCGCACGAAAATACAAATCTGATAAAACGAATGCTCAAGGATATAAATCGGGTGCAACCATGGTACGAAGTATAAATTCAGTGCGACAAACTCATAAATACCCATCCGGTGCAACAAATGCAAGAAATGCAAATCTAGTGCAACTAATGTGCAAAATACGAATCTGGTGCAGCAATTGCACGAAATACAATAAATAACTCAAACACATAAAAGCAACAACGCGTACACCAAGGTGTATAAAATCGTAAACGTGTGCAGCTGCGTGCACAAAATACAAATCAATGCACTGCAAGCACATATAAGCAATACCGAGTGCAAAAATCAAATCGAGTGCGTACCACACGCACAAAATCAAATCACCGTATGAAATCCATGAAATCATAAACATATGCAGCTAAGGCACAAAACCAAATCTCAAGTATAATAGATATGCACAAATCGCAAATCAACATAACGGTGTATATAAAATACATATCAGGTGCGATAGCTATGCGCAAAATGTAAATACTCAGTAGGTGTAGCCATGGTGCACGAAATCAATATCAGGAAACTCGTCATCAAAACTCAAATCCAAGTGATATAAGAGTGATACTCATATCACAACGCATATCGCAACAAAGGACATTGAGGTACACCTCCATCAATGTCGAAAAATAAATCGGTGCACCTAAAACTGGAAGGGCAAGAACATCCGCTCGCCTCCCGCTCACGGCCTGGCGTCCTCTGTCTCTGGGTCCTTATCTTCTCTGTGGATTACCAATCCCGCAATCCATCGGCTCATCGGCCCTGTCAGGTATGCTAACGGGGACGATTCCGTTCTGGCACTTCTCTGGTCATCTCTCGGTCAATCATCACGACCACTCGTAAGGCAGCACGTCACTAGCGTCGTCCTCTGGCTCTCTGAATGCACGTGACACATCTGATCCTGGGTGCAAATCTCATTGCAGCAGTGTCCTGGAAGGAATCCTGCTCAGGGTCTCTTCCGATCTTACCTATGCCGAACTGTATGGAGGCTGGTGTTCCTACATAATCTTTTCTCGTTTTCTGGATATCTGCGTGTTCCGCACACATTCCTTCGAAAACTGGCCGTATCCCAATGCCTCTGTAAGCATATCAGCTCTCCGATCTCGACGGGGAGTAATAACAGCTCCTCAGCGTCTCGCACGAACCTCTGGTTCCACTCGTCTGTATCATCGTCCACTATGACGACACACTATGCTATCTACGCACTGCAACTGTTATCGGCTACGGTCAATCCAAAGTCTCTCGCACGGACTCTAAATCGCGTACTCTGTAGCTTCATCACTCTGTAGAAGATATCTGGCCAAACACGTCCTCAGGAACTCGCCCCAACCATCGAAGGAATACTCTATACTCGCCCGCTCTCGATCAACTCACAATGCATCTGGGCGAGGTCATCTATCCGAAGCTGGTCGGCTTGCTGATCTCTTATCACATAGTATCCGGGCGGCATCAAACCTTTCGATCGAGTCATCAAGGTCCTAAAATTTTCCGAAGGCTCAACACCTGAGCGCGGTCTAAAAATATCCGGTACATACCACAGCACCTCTGGACCAGCCATTGAAGGGCAAACCCAAGCCTCAATGATGGCACCGTTAAACTGCCGCAAACCCTAAGGTTCAAAGCGGTTCCATGGTCATCATGTCGAGTTAGGGTTTCATTCTTCTAGAAGGTCCACAGAATTACCTGCATGTTCCTCCGAACACTTTAAACTTGGGAAAAATGGGTTTTTGACACTCGTTCGAACCTTTGAGCTTCGCCTATACAACATGTGAATATTCTTCGCCCGCATGCTAAATAATACCTCAATCCTCCAGGAAAGGCAATACATCGGCGGTCGTCTCTGGATCGGTCTGCTCTAGATCTGAGTAAGACTCTCCATGTTGGAAATCTTCAACTCAACCGGGCCTACGTCGGCGTATCAATCTGACGAATCACCTTCGTCTCTCAATTCGGGGTAGACTAGCTATCATCTGTCGCATTTCTGCCTGGAAGCTCCGGCGATCATAGCTCGTAAGCTCTAGAAGCGACATACCATCATCTCAGCAACAGTTAGGTCACCTGTCTGCACGGTAGGCGACATCAAAATCTCTGAGGTATGCTGTACATCAACAGTCCTATCGCAACGGGCAGCTCTAACAATGGCCCGATCATCCGGTGTAAAACCAAGCACTCGCCTCCACAAGAGCTCACAACATAAATACTAACTCGAGACGTTCCCATGTCACCAGAAAACACAATGGTCAGCCCTCGTACCAGACGAGCTCGCCATGACCGCAACACTGGGAGCAACTCAAAATGCGCTCAAACCATGGTGACAGGAACCTCAATCGAGTATCGAAAAAAGCATATCAACGGCATGAGAGGAAACGATAGATCCAGAATGGAGACATGATCATAAGAAGGAATAACATCAATGAAAGTATGATCATGAAAACGAATAGAATCAAGGATCTGAAATGGATGTATAATCATGGATACGAAGAGAATCACTGATCTCAAAAATATGTACATCCTAAGGTTTCTTAAGAGGAGTATCGTATCGTAAATATGCCGCGGAACATTCGTATGGTACGTCACCCTACTCAAGCCACCTGCTCCATCAATCAGGGTCAGCCTATGAAATGAAAGTTCGTGTCTAATACCCCCCCCCCCCCGTTCAAATCTAAGTTCCGTAAGGTCAAGCCTAGGTTCCGAAATACATACCCGCCCTAGACTCCGCAAAGTCAAACATAGACTCGAACCAATGCTAAACCTAGCGCTCTGATACCAACTTTGTCACGGCTCGAAATATTAGCTCGTGACCAGCACTTGAATCACGCAACGTCTAAAAGCGTAACGGAATTCAAGTAAGCTGAAATCCAGAAATCTAAACCTTTTATAAAAATAAAGGAGGTGAGGTTTTGAAATAAAGGTATATGAAATCAAGTATTCTTAATGCATAGAAAAGAAACATGAATGATGCAAGTGAAATTTACTAGTTTGAAAACATGTTTCGTCTTTTGAAAATTTTGGCAGCACCTCCTTTGTATATTTTGATCCAGAACCACAAATACATAATAAGAATAATGGCATCCCCAAGTGGGGCTAGCTCTTCGCAAAACGGCGGATCACAACCACGCAATACAGTATAAATAAGTATACGACGCCCAACGGCGAAGTTCACCACAAATAGATAAAAAAAGCAAGACATATAAATCACAAATAGCGGAAAACCCCTCGCTCTAAGTCTCGCAACCACAATCCCACTATGTCTCATTACTTATACAATTTACAAGTTTTGATTGATGGAGATAAAAAGATACAATATGAAATATAGATACAAGAGTGGGTACAATACAAATGTCCCACCTACCAATGCAAAACATCCGAATGCAACTGTGTGCCAGCGAAGCCGCTACTGATCCAAACGGTCGACCTGCAAGAACTGTGGCACAACGGGAGTGAGTTGCCAACTCGTGAGTAGAAAAATATCAACAGATAGAAATCGAATAAACAACGACTCCTAGGTCAACTATATCATAAAGGTAATACTATGATATCTAGGTTGACCGGGTCTGTATACGTGCCAACAAGGTAGTCAAGGTCTATATGCATGCGGATAACATCCAACAGTAATAGTCAATGCATGTATGCATGTGGATCTCGTCCACCCATATAATCAATGTATGTATGCATGTGGATCTTGTCTACCCATATAATCAATGTGTGTATGCATTTGGATCTCGTCCACGTGTCAACCACTGACATAACAACATCATGCATGTAAATATCATAAAAGCAGATGCATGAAAATGTGAGGATATAAATCAACATGTGTCCCTCGCGACACCTCAAAATCATGGAACCTGAGTGTCCAGCATCGACACTCGAAACATCATGAAAACCGTGTCCAGCATCGACACGTAAATCCTCATATATCTCAGGCGCCGCATCCTCAGATCAGCCCTCAGGCGCCGCACACCCTGGTCGGCCCTCATATCCATCTCGCTACTCCGGTCGGTATCCTCCGGATAACCGCCGAGTCTAAATAATATCACCGGTAGGTAGTGCTCCCCTGCCGTGCTCACCGTCTAACATATACTAGTCTTCTTGCCCCGGGGTACCTCACCGGGTCCACCATGTACCCGCAGAAGGTGCCTACCGCTCCTCGAATCGGGTTTCACATGCCGCTCTCAGAACCGAGAAAACACATGGTAGACGCAATGAAATATCATATCAAGAGAAACCGGGTTTTTAAAACAATGCATGCTTTATTTTGAAATAGCCACGGTTCTCAAATCCATAAATCTCATGGAAAACAGCATATCTCAATGCGTAAAAGCGTAAAGCATGATATATGCGACATATAACAGAAATGTAAGCATATCAATATATCATGCAACCTGGAACAATGATATGACATATTAAGGGAAAACCACTCTTTTAAATGACTCCAGTTTTTAAAATATATCATGCGGTTCCCAATCTCCCAATAAAACCAGTGATCTATATAGGTACAATATGTATACACGTAAGTATAGATGTACCAATGTATGTATGCACCAATATGGATATACAAATGTATATATGCGCAAGTATGAATATATCAATGTATATGTGCACCAATGTGGATATATAATGTGTATGCGCGCAAGTATGAATATATCAATGTATATGTGCACCAATGTGGATATACAATGTGTATGTGCGCAATTTTGAATATATCAATGAATATGTGCACCAATGTGGAGATACAATGTGTATGAGCCCAAGTATGAATATATCAATTTATATGTTCACCAATGTGGATATACGATATGTTTGTGCGCAAGTAAGAATATATCAATGTATATGTGCACCAACATGGATATACAAAGTGTATGAACAACATGAATCCATCATAAGGTAAATCGTCAGCTATGAGCTATAAGGTATACATATATAACTTGATCGAGTTGGTGAATCTATCAATCGGCATCCAGCCTAACAATGTCACGTACGATATAATCCATCGTACGTCATCCTCTAGTCAAGGGTATGGATCAATCATCAAGTCAAGCACATCACGCACGGAAAATCATCGTACGGCGGCATTAAGCTAATAGGGATCCTATCATCCTATAAGACAAATGAGGGTACGGCCTAATATCACATACGGCCTATCATCCATGATTCACAACATTCTATATATGTATATATATCTCTATATGCCTATGTCCCAGGTCACATCCGCAATAATCTCTTATCAGGGGACCGGCAGCGTATAAATCATCTCGATCGACTCGCATCCGTATACCATCCTATCATCGTATCATCATATCCGTCTTATATTCTATTATCGCATTTATATCACACATCAAATCGGATTTACATAAACATTCTATCTCTACTGAGTAGAAGTATCTAATCTAACAAACACAACCGAGCCATACAATAAAATTTCTGAAGAAATGAATCGTAGTTTTGAAAATAGGGGTTACAGTGTTTTTAAGAAAAAGATATCATTTGGAAATCCGTAACCTCCCTCAAGGTATATATTTAAAATATACATACGACTCTTTATTTTAGAAAAAGTTATGGTTCGGATGACGCATCTACCTCGACTATCTAGTCCTAATACGGTTTCTAATACGGTTTCATAAACGGCAATATCGCTAAACGTCAACCTATGATAGTAGTAACATATCACTTCTAACTATCCTCTAGTTTCTAATACGGTTTCATAACTATCTCATTCTAACCCTAGTTTCCTGATCTGGGTTTCCTAACCATATTCTATAAATCAGTTTTCCATCAAAATTTTGCAAGGGTGCTATACGCCATCCACCCGACTTCCCCCGTAGATATAGATCCACTCACCTGGTCTTCGCTCGCCGAAATCGATGACGCTATGCTCCATCGCCTCCGAATACACGTGAAGGTACCTACAATAATAAGCCATAGTAATGCGTATTAAAATCAAGGCGGAAAAACGAAACGGTACACGTTTCGCTCATTGGTCAAAACCTATAGCTTTGCGTGCAAAACACGACCAAAAACCCTGGTCGTGGACGTCCAAACGCCACACGATGGAAACATAAAACCAAATACCAAAATCAAGTCAAAACGAAGTCGTAAAACAATGCACCAGCTGATGGAAATGGTCCCAGATTTTACCCTAAGCCTAATTGTTCAATTCTGCATATATGGAGGACCTAATTTACATCTAAAGGGACCCCAGAACCCCTGGCCGCAAATTGCGGCCAGATTGAATAAATATGTGGCTTGGGGTTAGAGTTAGGGGCTCGGGTCTCAGTGGTAGCTTCCTAGGTGCTTGCACAACTCCTAGTAATTGCAAAATCATTTCTAGTGTCCCCGGGTTGCTCCAGATTTCAGAATACCCTAACAAATCACACATTTATCCGATGTCGGGGTTTCTAAATCCGTGTTTTGGGGTTTCTAAGCTTTGGTCCAGGTTATTAAACAGCACCCATGTCTAGTTAGCAGCCACAACATCACCAATTTCAACAAACACTCAAACCGTTTACTAGGGTTTCCCAAGGTTCACTAAACACCACAATATAACCTCTAAGCTTGCATGAAAGGTAAAGTGAATGAAATACTATGCTAAGGGTGATGAAATTACCTCACTTGGGCAACCCAAGAAAAATCCTAGCTCCTCAAGGTTGTCAAAATCTCAATTTTCTTGGTTCATTGCGAAGAGGGTGTAGAAGTGAACATTTTTTTGTGAAGGGGTATAGGGTTTTGCCAAGGTTTTTCGGGTGGATCTTTAGGGGTGAAGTGGAAGGAGATGAAGATGAAGAAGATAAGAAGAAAGGAAATGGGAAGGCATGGGGTTGCTGCCCCCTCTCTCTCTCACTCTCTCTTTTAATCTAACCCTCACACTCTATTATTACCCTTTTGCCCTTTTTTCACCTTTTACTCTTTTCTTTTAAAAACCAAACCATCAAATACCCAAAACAACACAAGAAAACAACATGTAAACAAAATGAATCATGACATGGTCCACTGGCCACGAAAAACTGTAGAAATACGGATTTGGCTTAATCGCGATTAGTAGTGCACTAATCGGGTTTTTATCAAAACTGCATATAATAAATTTTAAAAATGCCAAATCCTTAAATTATATTATTAAATGAATAAATCATTTTAATTTCTATTTATTTCATAATTATTGGTATATATTTATACCCTTTTTCGAAAGCCCCAATTTCGCAAATCGGCCAGTTTTCGGGAAAAATATTATTTTAATATTAAATTCCAAAAATAATATTTTATATTTTCTGAAATGTTACACATATACCATTCTTGTTCCATATGATGGGCAATGGATGATCCCATATCTATCTGGTGTGGTGACACCAAAGATTGTATACGGGTGCTCAGTGAGACTGGGTACACTGAACGGACTCGCCGAGAACTCTTATGTGGTATTATATTATACGTCGGATAGCAGTTCTCAGGTGACACTGGTAAAGGTTAGTCTGTAGACCCAAGATTGTCGTAGAGTCTTGTGTGTCCTCCCACTGTACTTTAATCTCCACGCTACCACGGCTCTACTGAGTCGTGCAAACAGGTGGATTTTGGGTACAGTCCCAAGGCACATGGAGGCGATGACCAATAGGAGGGGTTTCGTATCTCTCAGTATTGGGGGTTGATGTTGCGCTATGCACGATTGGCTATAAGAGGAAGTCCTTTGCCAGGGCTGCTGAGATGTTACTGATAAGTGTTATCATTAGTTTCTCGATATGTTGTAGACCATATACCTGTAGGGTTCCTAGGCACCCTAATGAGGTCTCACAAGGCATCAACCATGCCAATTTCAAAAAATCTAGATGCCGAGAAACCCGACTACGGATCGTTGGCTAGAAATCTAGGCGAAAAAGAAATCTAGTTTACAACTAAACTATAAGAACGGATATACAACCTTTGTAGATCCGGTTCTCCACCTCCATAGCTTCGCAATGAAGTAACCTCGCTGTCCAAGTCGAACCCCGGGCTCTAGCGTCGGCTTCATCGGAGAAAAGACGGGCTAGGTCATCGACGACATGACGAAGATGATCTACGTCGAGGCATCGCTAGATCAAGCTCCACCTTCACCAAGTCATGAAAACTTGTGAAGGAAACACACTCTACTACTTGGCAAGAGGTAGAGGATGAAGAAATAGGAAGTGGGTTCACTTTAGAATTGGATTTCTCACTCATTTTCATTAATCACCATTGATGGAATCTAGTTTCTCTTCTTGAAGAAGAAGAAGAAGAAGATGATAATCTTGTGATTAGTTATTCAAAAAGAAGAATAAAAAGAATACTTATCATCATAATAACCATGGTCAAGTGTAGAGACTAAACTAAGGTTAAATGAAGTGGTTAGGGTTAAGCATGAGACAAAATGGTCACATTAGTCAAAGCTTCATGAAGCTTCAAAGATAAAACAAAACTAGCAACCATTTTCCCTTTTTCTTTGCAAAATAAATAAATAAATAAACAAGAAAGAAAAAGCAAAACCCTAATCATTAACTTAACAATGGTTTAATCTTTACACTTAACCAAGTTAATATGTATCATCAAACATGATACAATCAAGTGCAAAGGTATATCACATATACAATGCGCACATCCGAGCGAGAAAATCCATTTAAAGTGAACCGATACTAGTTAATGCAAAGTAATATATCAAATATATAATTATGCATTAAATCATTAAATCAACACTTGATTCAATGATCCGGTCATGTCGCACACAATCGACTAGTATTCAATGTATCGGCTTATCGATTCAACGCTTGAATCGATAACTAGGTTATATCGCATACAACCATCCGACACATTGATCGCGAGAATGAAATACGGTATCACATACACGCATTATTCTCGGTCCCGCACATATCTCATATGCGCTCCTATTTCGTTTCGCTTGAGCCAGGAAACCTCTGTGTAGGACTCTAAAGACTCGTCAATACGCCGGCAGCAGATGATGATCATATCAAACACCCACAAGCCGCAAGCGGTCTGCTAAACGTAACGGCCACCCGGGTATTGAGCGATCTGAAGATCGACGAGCAAGCCCGCTCACACTCCAGTGAATCCAACCAGTAACACTACCGTACAGTCCGGTCTGATCGTCTGATATGTCGCAGATCTTGCCTAGGGGTGGTAAACGTCAGACCTCAATAGCTCGATAAGTCGTGTCGATATGAGGCTCATAACGGGTCGAGAAACTACTGGTAACACTTACCAGCAATTCTCTGATCAGCCCTGGCCAGGGACTTCCTGTTATAGCCAATCGAACACAGTGCAACATCAACTCCCTATACCGGGAGAGACGAATCCCCTCCTATCGCTCATTGCCTCCATGTGACTCGGGACTGTACCCAAATACCACCGTTTTGCATGCCCTCTTGGACGTGGTAAGATGGAAATCAAAGCACAGTGGGAACCACACAAGACTCTATGACGATCTCGGGTCAACAGACTACTCTGTACCAGTGTCACCAGAGAACTGCCATCTGACGTGAGGTATATTACCATCTGGGAGTTCTCGGCGAGTCCGTCCAGTGTACCCAGTCTCTACTGAGCACCCGTATATGATCTCTGATGTCAAACACCGATGGATATGGGATCATCCATCGCCCATCTGTATGGGTCGAGAAGGTACACGCTAGTCTACTCTGGTATATCGATGCCCCATCTCGATACACCCACGACTAGGGACTTTCAAGGATGTACTTATGGACTACCATGTCCCCACTAGTACGATCCGCATCATAGTCCAGGTAGTCAAGTACACATCCTAAGGGCTTTACCAACATGTAATAGAGAGACAATATGAGTACACGTTAAGGTAAAGAGTGACCAGATAGCATACTATCATGTCGAGCAAGAAAGTCCTCCCTATATATGTCCCAGCATCCACTACAATATACATCCTATGTATAGTAATGGCCTCTAGGGCATACATATAACTAACAATCTCCCACTTGCACTAGGGCCATCTGTAGCAGTGGTTGTAGTATCTCATACTCAACCATCCCATGAAAGTCTCTCTCTGGGAATAGGCCTTCGTGAGTGGATCCGCCGTGTTGTCCTCTGAATCTACTCTCCTAACCTCGATCTCCTTGGAGATCAACCATCTCCATGATCAGGTGATACTGCCTTAGAATATGTCTGGATCACTGATGGGACGGACGTTCCTTGGCAAAAGCCACAACTCCATTGTCACACAATGGGAGGAACAAAGTTCATCTTATGAACATGTATACATCCAGACTGCCTCTTTGGTAGCATCTTAAGTAGCGATGTATCCTGCCTTTATCGTCTAGTATGCCACGGTATCTAGCTTGGAACTATTCCAACATACCGTCCCTTTACCGAGGGTAAAGACAATGCCTGCGACTGACATTCAGTCGTCTTTATCACCCTGGAACCCTTCCAGTGATTTTCCCTTGGATCGATTGATACCATCTCACTACTACTAGTGAGATACCTAACATCCAATTAGATCTATCTTATAGATCCAAAATCCAGGATTTAGTAGGTATCATTTTGATCCTATATGGAGAATCATTGTGATAAGCGGAGATTGACCGAGCGTAGCATAAGAAACTCTTTCCCTATCAAGAGTATGTCATCCACGTACTCTACGAGGATTTTCACCATACTCCCTACTACCTTTTTGTTTATACAAGGTTCATCTACCATTTTGATGATGTCAAACTCTTTGACTAACACATCAAAACAGACGTTCCAACTCCGCGATGCCTGCTTTATCCTATAAAGCATCTTGCACACGTTTCTGCTGCTCCCACTGTCTACGAAGCCCTCTGGCAGTGTACTTATAGACGCTCTCTTCCAAAACATCATTTTAGAAGAGTTGTCATGACACCCAACCACCAGATATCGTAGTCATGGTATGTAGCCATGGTAAGTAGGATCTGGATGGACTTAAGCATAGGTACTGAAAAGGTTTTATCATTATCCACGCCTGGTCAATGACGAAAACCTTTAACAAGTCTAGCTTTGAAAGTCTCAACTTTTCCATTTACACCAAGTAATCTTCTCAAGATATACTTGCTCCTGATGGGGATTTAACCCTTCAGATATAGCAACTAAAGTCCATACTTTGTTGGTGTACATGGATTCCATCTCAGATCGCTAAGCATCCAGCCATTCTTACAGAGTCTCACTCCTGATGGCCAGCTCGAAACTAGTTGGGTCATCATCTCATGATGCATTCCTCGCTCCCACTGTCATAGAGAAACCGAAGTATCTCTCAGGTGGGTGAGGAACCCTACTAGATCGGCGGAGAGGCTGAGGTTCGTTGGCATCTACTGAATCCTTTGGTTGTACCAAATCATCTGCTGTATTTTGTATAGCTGGAACCTTTCCAGTTCTACATTACAGACTTTGCCTCGAGCTTGTCCGGATCATGCTTTTAGACATAGGCCGGACAACCCCAAATCTTAACTAACTTAAGACATGGGCTCTTCCCATTCCATATCACATATGAAGCGTTAGGCAACTGATTTGATTGAAACCCTATTCAATAGGTATGCAACTTCTCAAGTGCATAACCCCCTTAAGGAAAAAGGCAACTCAGTAGTACTCATCATAGAGCACACCTTATCATATAGGGTGTGATTGTTCCGCCCCGATATACCATCGTGCTATGGTGTATTCGGAGGAGTAATGCTGAGAGAGAATCTCATTCTCCTTTAGAAAAGTCCAGGAATTCCGTGCACAAGTATTCTCCTCCTTGATCACATCAAAGGACATAATACTTATACCCGTTTTGGTTCTCTACTTCTAACTTATATTCCGTGAATATCTCAAAAGGTTCGGACTTGTGTTTCAACAGGAACATATGTCTGAATCTTGAGAGATTATCAGAGAATATAACGAAGTACAAAGAACCAGCCCTGGCATATGTAGACAGGGGACCTACATACATCAACATGTATCATCCCAAGAGTTCACTAACTCTTTCTCTGTTTCCAATAAACAGAGCTGTGGTCATCTTATCTTTGTGACATGACTGGCGAGTTTCACAAGATGTAAATTCAAACTGATTTAAATATGCATCTAAATGTAACTCAGCCAGTCGGGTCGCATTGATTTGACCTAGTCTACAATACCTCAAGAAGGATTCGTTCATTTCTGAACTCTTCCTCTTGTGTGTGTTCTGTATACTAAAGGACTGTAGTTTGATTTAGAACGTCAATACTTTTAGATAACGTGCCAGAACCGATCAACTTTTGATATAGGAAATGTTCAAAACATTATCCAACTATACAAAATTTTATCATTTCTTTACTAATAAAGAGATAGATATGATTTTGTATATCAGGTTCGGTATCTAATAACATTTGTTCAGAATCAATGTATTCGTAATACAGGGTGACAGTGACCAACAGACTTGGCTACAACACTTGCCCCGTTTTCTGTCTCATGAAACTTATCACCCGTTCTCAGTTCTCTACCTTTCTGTAGCCCTATGTAACAGATTACACATCTGGGATCCTGATCCGGTATCATATACCCAGGATGTAGAGGATACAGAGAAACAGTTCTTTGTAACGAACACACCCGAAGATGATGCATCAGCATGCACTCTCTTCGTTTGGGCGGCACGGGAATTCTGGTAATCCCCAATTTCCTGCTCTGTCTTATAACAATTATAAGTTGGAGCGGGACCAACGTTCCCCAGCTCAGTATAACAAGCGGGTTCGGTCAATATTTCCGTATTATTATCTTGATTAAGGCGTGATATGGTCGCTACCAGGAGAGAGAGAGAAGAAAACACTCACCGTGCGCTCTTGCAAGAATAGATTGGTTATAATTTTATCTAATCAGGATGGCTCCCACTGCTTTTTATCAAATCTTCCTTCAAACCCTAAAAGGAAAGACTAGCCGGGATTAATTACACACTACAAGTTCGCCAATCTTTCAGCCAGGCCAGTGTCGGTACTTTGAGAGAGGTCCCCCGTGCTTTCACACAAACCTAATTACAGTAAACCTCGTTTTCCCAGAGGCGTAACCCCGTTGACACCTTTCTAGACACCTACTTGATCGGCTAATTGTAATGTATAAAACTCTCCCAGGAGTAACTCTTACTCGCAGCGGGTATCGGGATCCAACTATCTCATAGAAGGTATGCAATCTCATTGCAATTTCAACACTTGAAATTCCCGATAATCTTTTGCCCCTAGCGTCCTATGACCTTGACGGAGGCCAAACAACCCATAGTCCGCTAGTCAAGCCCGTCATTTCCTGATTGAATTAAACCCACCCGCACGACCCTTGACGTAGGCCAAACAACGCCGTACGAATACCCTAATCCAATCGCATCATATGCTAGCAGATAAGCACTAGTTAGCTACCGTACACTACGCCTTGACGGAGGCCAAACAACCGCAGCACGAATACTAACTAGTACGTATCTGAAATGACGGAGGGCTACGACAGGTTTTTCTGAAAACCCATTGCGTAATGAACTTGATATTGTTGTAGGATCGAATGAATTTTGAAATGGAGTGCTTTTGAGGCTTTTCTAGTTTTGCTAAAGGAGTCACTCCCGGTGAAGGGATCGTCGGACCTTTCTGTAGGGTTCCTAGGCATCCTAATGAGGTCTCACAAGGCATCAACCATGCCAATTTCAAAAAATCTAGGTGCCGAGAAACCCGACTACGGACCGTTGGCTAGAAATCTAGGCGAAAAACAATCTAGTTACAACTTAACTATGGGATATCGGAAATACAACCTTGTAGATCCGGTGCTCCACCTCCATAGCTCCGCAACGAAGTCGTCTCCGCTGTCCCAAAAGGAATCCGGGCTCTAGAATCGGCTTCGTCGGAGAAAAAGCGAGCTAGGTCGTCGATGTCCATGCCGAAGATGATCTACGTCGAGGCATCGCTAAATCAAGCTCCACCTTCACCAAGCCCTAAAAACTTGTGAAGGAAACACACTCTACTACTTGGCAAGAGGTAGAGGATGAAGAAATAGGAAGTGGGTAGACTTTAGTTTTGGATTTCTCACTGCATATCATCGATCCACCATTGATGTAGTCTAGGTTTTTCTTCTTGAGTTGAAGGAAGAAGAAGAAGAAATGATATGATAAGATTATTAAAAAAGAAAAGAATAATCCATTCTTATCATAACATAACCCAAGTTAAGTGTAGAGAATTGACCAAGGTTAAAGAATGGTTAGGGTTAAGGAGATGAGACAAAAATGGTGACTTAATGAAAGCTTCATGAAGCTTCATGTTGAAAACAAAACTAGCCACCATTTTTGACTTCTTTTTCCTTTTCTCATTTATCTTTTAAATGCAAATGAAAAGATAAATGAATGAATAAAAGAAAACCCTAATCATTTACTTAACCTAGGTTTAATTCATTAAAAGATATGCATCATCAAACATGATACAATCAAGTGCACAAAAATCATATCGCATATGCAATGCGCACACCCGAGTGAGAAAATCCATTTAAAGTGAACCAATACTAGTTAATGCAAAGTAATATATCAAATATATAATTATACATTAAATCATCAAATCAACACTTGATTTAACGATCCGGTCATATCGCATATAACCGACCAGTATCCTATGTATCGTCTTATCGAATCAACCTTTGATTCGATAACTAGGGTATATCGCATATAACCTAATCGATACATTCATCGCGAGAATGGAATACGGTATCACATACACGCATTATTCTCGGTCCCGCACATATCTCATACGTGCTCCTATTTCGTTTCGCTTGAGCCAGGAAACCTCTGTGTAGGACTCTAAAGACTCGTCAATACGCCGGCAGCGATGATGATCATATCAAACATCCACAAGCCGCAAGCGGTCTGCTAAACGTAACGGCCACCCGGGTATTGAGCGATCTGAAGATCGACGAGCAAGCCCGCTCACACTCCAGTGAATCCGACCAGTAACACTATCGTACAATCCGGTCTGATCATCTGATATGTCGCAGATCTCGCCTAGGGGTGGTAAACGTCAGACCCCCAATAGCTCGATAAGTCGTGTCGATATGAGGTCTATAACTGTTCGAGAAACTACAGGTAACACTTACCAGTAAATCTCAGCAACCCTGGCCATGGATTTCCTGTTATAGCCAATCGAACACAGCGCAACATCAACTCCCTATACCGGGAGAGACGAATCCCCTCCTATCGCTCATTGCCTCCTTGTGATTCGGGACTGTACCCAAAAACCACCGTTTTGCACGCCCTCTTGGACGTGGTAAGATGGAAATCAAAGCACAGTGGGAACCACACAAGACTCTATGACGATCTCGGGTCAACAGACTACTCTGTACCAGTGTCACCAGAGAACTGCCATCTGACGTGAGGTATAATACCATCTGGGAGTTCTCGGCGAGTCCGTCCAGTGTACCCAGTCTCTACTGAGCACCCGTATATCTCCTCTGATGTCAAACACCGATGGATATGGGATCATCCATCGCCCAACTGTATGGGTCGAGAAGATACACGCTAGTCTACTCTGGTATATCGATGCCCCGTCTCGATACACCCACGACTAGGGACTTTCAAGGATGTACTTATGGACTACCATGTCCCCACTAGTATGATCCGCATCATAGTCCAGGAGTCAAGTACACATCCTAAGGGCTTTACCAACATGTAACAGAGAGACAATCAGTGTACACGTTAAGGTAAAGATCAACCAGATAGCATACTATCATGTCGAGCAAGAAAGTCCTCCCTATATATGTCCCAGCATCCACTACAATATACATCCTATGTATAGTAATGGCCTCTAGGGCATACATATAACTAACAATCTCCCACTTGCACTAGGGCCATCTGTAGCAGTGGTTGTAGTATCTCATACTCAACCATCCCATAAAAGTGTCTCTCTCTGGGAACAGGCCTTTGTGAGTGGATCCGCTGTGTTGTCCTCTGAGTCTACTCTCTAAACCTCGATCACCCTGGAGATCATCCATCTCCATGATCTGGTGACACTGCCTTAGAATATGTCTGGATCACTGATGGGACCGGCGTTCCTTGGCATAAGCCACAACTCCATTGTCACACAATGGGAGGAACAAAGTTCATCTTATGAACTAATATACACCCAGACTGCCTCTTTGGTAGCATCTTAAGCAGCGATGTATCCAGCCTTTATCGTCTAGTATGCCACGGTATCTAGCTTGGAACTCTTCCAATCTTACCGTCCCTTTAATGAGGGAAAAGACAATGCCTGTGACTGACATTCAGTCGTCTTTATCACCCTGGAACACTACCAGTGATTCTTCCCAGGATCGATTGATACCATCTCACTACAGCTAGTGAGAATCCTAACATCCATTTAGATCTATCTCATAGATCAAAAACCTAGGATTTAGTAGGTATCACTTTGATCCTATATGGAGAATCATTGTGATAAGCGGAGATTGATCGAGCGTAGCATAGGAAACTCCTTCCCCATCAAGAATATGTCATCCACGTACTCTACGAGGATCATCACCACTCCCTACTACCTTTTTGTTTATACAAGGTTCATCTACCATTTTGATGATGTCAACTTCTTTGACTAATCCATCAAAACAGATGTTCCAACTCCGCGATGCCTGCTTTATCCTATAAAACAACTTGCACACGTTTCCGCTACTCCCACTGTCTACGAAGCCCTCTGGCTGTGTACTTATAGACACTTTCTTCTAAAACATCATTTAGAAAAGCTGTCATGACACCCAACCACCAGATATCGTAGTCATGGTATGTAGCCGTGGCAAGTAGGATCTGGATAGACTTAAGCATAGTTGCTTGAAAAGGTTTCATCATTATCCACACCTGGTCAATGATGCAAACTTTAACAAGTCTAGCTTTGAAAGTCTCAACTTTTCCATCTACACCAAGTAATCTTCTCAAGATATACTTGCTCCTGATGGGGATTTAACCCTTCAGATATAGCAACCAAAGTCCATACTTTGTTGGTGTGTAAGGATTCCATCTCAGATCGCTAAGCATCCAGCCATTCTTACAGAGTCTTACTCCTGATGGCCAGCTCGAAGCTAGTTGGGTCATCATCTCATGATGCAATCCTCGCTCCCACTGTCATGGAGAAACCGAAGTAACTCTCAGGTGGGTGAGGAACCCTACTAGATCGGCGGAGAGGCTGAGGTTCATTGGAATCTACTGAATCCTTTGGTTCTACCAAATCATCAGCTGCAGTTTGTATGGCTGGAACACTTCCAGTTCTACATAACAGATCTTGCCTCGAGTTTGTCCGGATTTTGCTTTTAGACATAGGCCGGACAACCCCAAATCTTAACTAGCTTAAGACATGGGCTCTTCCCTTTCCATATCTCATATGGAGTGGTAGGCAACTGATTTGATTCGAACCTATTCAATAGGTATGCAGCTTCTCAAGTGCATAACCCCTAAAAGGAAATAGGTAACTCAGTAATACTCATCATAGAGCACACCATATCATATAGGGTGTGATTGCTCCGCCCCGATATACCATCGTGCAATGGTGTATATGGAGGAGTAATGCTGAGAGAGAATCTCATTCTCCTTTAGAATAGTCCAGGATTTCCGTGCTCAAGTATTCTCCTCTTTGATCACATCAAAGGACATAATACTTATACCCTTATATTGGTTCTCTACTTCTAACTTATATTCCGTGAATATCTCAAAAGGCTCGGACTTGTGTTTCAACAGGAACATGGGTCTGAATCTTGAGAGAATATCAGAGAATATAATGAAGTATAAAGAATCAGTCCTGGCATTTGTAGACTGGGGACCTACATACATCAACATGTATCATCCCAAGAGTTCACTAACTCTTTCTCTGTTTCCAATAAACAGAGCTATGGTCATCTTATCTTTGTGACATGACTGGCAAGTTTCACAAGATGTAAATTCAAACTGATTTAAATATGCATCTAAATGTAACTCAGCCAGTCGGGTCGCATTGATATGACCTAGTCTACAATACCTCAAGAAGGATTCGTTCATTTCTGAACTGTTCTTCTTGTGTGTGTTCCATATACTAAGAACTGTAGTTTGATTTAGAACATCAATGCTTTTAGATAACGTGCCTGAACCGATCAACTTTTGATATAGGAAATGTTCAAAACATTATCCAACTATACAAAATTTTATCATTTCTTTACTAATAAAGAGATAGATACGATTTTGTATATCAGGTTCGGTATCTAATAACATTCGTTCAGAATCAATGTATTCGTAATACAGGGTGACAGTGACCAACAGACTTGGCTGCAACACTTGCCCCGTTTTCTGCCTCATGAAACTTATCACCCGTTCTCAGTCCTCTACCTTTCTGTAGCCCTATGTAACAGATTATATATCTGGGATCCTGATCCGGTATCATATACCCAGGATGTAGAGGATACAGAGAAACAGTTCTTTGTAACGAACACACCCGAAGATGATGCATCAGCATGCACTCTCTTCGTTTAGGCGGCACGGGAATTCTGGTATTCCCCAATTTCCTGCTCGGTCTTATAACAATTATAAGTTGGAGCGGGACCAACGTTCCCCAGCTCAGTATAACAAGCGGGTTCGGTCAATAATCCGTATTATTATCTTGATTAAGGCGTGATATGGTCGCTGCCTGGAGAGAGAGAGAAGAAAACACTCAGCGTGCGCTCTGTCAAGAATAGATTGGTTATTATTTTATCTAATCAGGATGGCTCCCACTGCTTTTTATCAAATCTTCCTTCAAACCCTAAAAGGAAAGACTAGCCGGGATTAATTACACACTACAAGTTCGCCAATCTTTCAGCCAGGCCAGTGTCGGTACTTTGAGGGAGGTCCCCCGTGCTTTCGCACGAACCTAATTAATGTAAACCTCGTTTTCCCAGAGGCGTAACCCCGTTGACACCTTTCTAGACACCTACTTAATCGGCTAATTGTAATGTATAAAACTCTCCCAGGAGTTACTCTTACTCACAGCGGGTATCGGGATCCAACTATCTCATAGAAGGTATGCAATCTCATTGCAAATTTCAACACTTGAAATTCCCGATAATATTTTGCCCCTAGCTCGCTATGACCTTGACGGAGGCCAAACAACCCATAGTCCGCTAGTCAAGTTCAACCCGTCATTTCCTGATTGAATTAAACCCACCCGCACGACCCTTGACGGAGGCCAAACAACGCCGTACGAATACCCTAATCCAATCGCTTCATATGCTAGCAGATAAGCACTAGTTAGCTACCGTACACTACGCCTTGACGGAGGCCAAACAACCGCAGCACGAATACTAACTAGTACGTATCTGAAATGACGGAGGGCTACGACAGGTTTTTCTGAAAACCTATTGCGTAATGAACTTGATATCGTTGTAGAATCAAATGATTTTGAAATGGAGTGCTTTTGAGGCTTTTCTGGTTTTGCTAAAGGAGTCACTCCCGGTGAAGGGATCGTCGGTCCTTTCCTCGTCGAATGAGGTGCGGGATATATCATATATATCGCTGTGCAAAGCGGAAACTATAGAAGCGATCAAAGACAAACCGAGGGTTGTAGCATCTGCCAGTTATTGCTAAAGGAGTCACTCCCGGTGAAGGGATCTTCGGTCCTTTCCTCGTCGAATAAGGTGCAGGATGTTCTACAAGGAACACCACGATGCAAAGCAAGAACTGTAGCTACCTGTTTTATTTTGAAATTCGATTCCACAACATCAAATAGGTTTATTTTCTTTCATTAATCTCATTAATGAATATCCCATAATTAAATCCACCTAACCATCACAGATAAAAATAACGTACGCTTATGCCATCCGCATTCGCCTCGATGTCCCGTCTGCACCGTTAGGTTAGGTAACTAACGCCAGAGCGAGGCAGGGCTAGCGCGGGTGTAAAACATAAGCAACGTCTATATAATATATCATATATACTATATATAATACCTGTCACAGAACATCACATGATCACAGATAAATCACAGCAGAAGAAACATATGAAATATTGGATATACTAGGACGTCCGTGTTTTCAATACGAGCCAGTACAAAACACGGATTCCACGGTCGTGACGAATAGCCAATCCCACACCCCAAGACCCCTATGAGAGCGGCAAGCAACCCTACCAATTCTAGGGTTAGGAGACCCGGACTCGACTCCTCGAGTTGGTCTCCCACTGGACCCCAGAACCCGGTTACTTGTGCTCCCCTCCTTGGGTCTATCCTAGTGCAGAAAAGTAATAATATACAAACGGTGACAACTTCCGCAACCTGGAAGCGCCCCAATAAAAGAATATTACATACAAGTTTTTACATGAATGAAAATGAAAAACACTCATCTCACATAAAAAACCCCGGCTATTCAAACACGACGATCCAATATAACATATCCAGCAACACATAACATCACATGTCATCAACGTAAGTAAACATGCGTATCCCAATTGTCGTTGACATATAGCAACGAAACCGGCGATATCACATATTACACTTACGGTCACAGAAAAGAAAGTGTAAAACTACAACAGTTGGAATCCGCAACCTCCTCAGACATCGCATGCCTGACCAAATGAATTACTTAGACATCGCATGCCTAACAATTATAAACCCCGCATTTTAGTCTCATTATCGAAAACTCTTTTCAATATCAAGTCGGGCAATTCAACAGGATTCCCGACATTCTGATCGAATGCTCGTCGCAAACTTTAGTAGACGGCCGCACCCCTGACGCCGTCGACAAAGTGCACCAAGGCGGAACACCGCTACCGCGAGCACCCGAACGGATGCTTTCGGCGACGGGGCTCTCCTACAGTCACTTGGTCGGGGCTATGGAGTGAGGCTGTCTATTAAGTTTACCCGGCGAGTATCCGCGTACACTACGTGATTGCGACGGACTTTTGATCACATCAAAATTCTGTGGCAACCGATTAAGTGAGACTAAACTGCTATGTTTATAACATTCATTTAGTTATCTCATAACTACTTGTGAATTCCAATTATTGTATCACATTCCGGATAAATAGAAAATGCTAAACTTTTCGATCGAACAATCGAACACCCAAGTTTTCCCGATACAGATAAACACATGAAATAAGTCTAACAACATTCAGTTCGTGCCTCAGTACCAACGGTCCAGCCGTAGAAGGGTCAAGCCAACGCCTCACATGTGGCACGCCGTACTGCCCCAAACCCGAAGGTTCAAAGGGCAGTTCAAGACGGTCACATAATCGAGTTAAGGTTTGTTGTCTTCTAGAGGGTCCATCGCGTTACTTGCACTACTTAGAACGTCGTTAAACTACGGAAAAATCCAACACTTGGAAATTTCCTGACAGGGCAAAAATTGGGTATTTATATCCGGTCGAACTTTTTAACATATTCTAAAATTTATCCGGAAAGCCAAATAGACAAAATTTGATAACCCGATCGAAACTCCGAATCCCCAAAACTACTGCAGAAAATTCAACTCTTGAATAAATATTAAAAAATTCCAGAAAATCCAGCACCAGAAATAATGAATTACAGTACAAACAGTGAATGATGATGTCAAAAACATGCCGCGGAACCGCCGCAGAAGCTGGGCTTCTGCCGCGGTTCCGCCTTCGTTTAAATGAATCATGGGCCTGAGTTTTTACCGTATTCCATAGAATTGTTTACTGAATTTTCTAGACATTTTTAATACACAAAAATCCACATTTTTAAAATCTGGACAGAGAGCATGTTTTGTGATAGGTTTCGTGTTCGTTCGGAGTTCAAAATCCGTCTAGACTTCGCCTAAGGCTCTAGCTAGGCTCTGATACCACTGTAGGATTCCTAGGCATCCTAATGAGGTCTCACAAGGCATCAACCATGCCAATTTCAAAAAATCTAGGTGCCGAGAAACCCGACTACGGACCGTTGGCTAGAAATCTAGGCGAAAAACAATCTAGTTAACAACTTAACTAATGGGATATCGGAAATACAACCTTTGTAGATCCGGTGCTCCACCTCCATAGCTCCGCAACGAAGTCGTCTCCGCTGTCCAAAAGGAATCCGGGCTCTAGAATCGGCTTCGTCGGAGAAAAAGCGAGCTAGGTCGTCGATGTCCATGCCGAAGATGATCTACGTCGAGGCATCGCTAATCAAGCTCCACCTTCACCAAGCCCTAAAAACTTGTGAAGGAAACACACTCTACTACTTGGCAAGAGGTAGAGGATGAAGAAATAGGAAGTGGGTAGACTTTAGTTTTGGATTTCTCACTCATATCATCAATCCACCATTGATGTAGTCTAGGTTTTTTCTTCTTGAGTTGAAGGAAGAAGAAGAAGAAATGATATGATAAGATTATTACAAAAGAAAAGAATAATCCATTCTTATCATAACATAACCCAAGTTAAGTGTAGAGAATTGACCAAGGTTAAAGAACGGTTAGGGTTAAGGAGATGAGACAAAAATGGTGACTTAATGAAAGCTTCATGAAGCTTCATGTTGAAAACAAAACTAGCCACCATTTTTGACTTCTTTTTCCTTTTCTCATTTATCTTTTAAATGCAAATGAAAAGATAAATGAATGAATAAAAGAAAACCCTAATCATTTACTTAACCTAGGTTTAATTCATTAAAAGATATGTATCATCAAACATGATACAATCAAGTGCACAAAAATCATATCGCATATCAATGCGCACACCCGAGTGAGAAAATCCATTTAAAGTGAACCAATACTAGTTAATGCAAAGTAATATATCAAATATATAATTATACATTAAATCATTAAAATCAACACTTGATTTAACGATCCGGTCATATCGCATATAACCGACCAGTATCCTATGTATCGGCTTATCGAATCAACCTTTGATTCGATAACTAGGGTATATCGCATATAACCTAATCGATACATTCATCGCGAGAATGGAATACGGTATCACATACATGCATTATTCTCGGTCCCGCACATATCTCATACGTGCTCCTATTTCGTTTCGCTTGAGCCAGGAAACCTCTGTGTAGGACTCTAAAGACTCGTCAATACGCCGGCAGCGGATGATGATCATATCAAACATCCACAAGCCGCAAGCGGTCTGCTAAACGTAACGGCCACCCGGGTATTGAGCGATCTGAAGATCGACGAGCAAGCCCGCTCACACTCCAGTGAATCCGACCAGTAACACTACCGTACAGTCCGGTCTGATCTTCTGATATGTCGCATATCTCGCCTAGGGGTGGTAAACGTCAGACCCCAATAGCTCGATAAGTCGTGTCGATATGAGGTCTATAACTGTTCGAGAAACTACAGGTAACACTTACCAGTAAATCTCAGCAACCCTGGCAAGGGATTTCCTGTTATAGCCAATCGAACACAGCGCAACATCAACTCCCTATACCGGGAGAGACGAATCCCCTCCTATCGCTCATTGCCTCCATGTGATTCGGGACTGTACCCAAAAACCACCGTTTTGCACGCCCTCTTGGACGTGGTAAGATGGAAATCAAAGCACAGTGGGAACCACACAAGACTCTATCACGATCTCGGGTCAACAGACTACTCTGTACCAGTGTCACCAGAGAACTGCATCTGACGTGAGGTATAAAACCATCTGGGAGTTCTCGGCGAGTCCGTCCAGTGTACCCAGTCTCTACTGAGCACCCGTATATCTCCTCTGATGTCAAACACCGATGGATATGGGATCATCCATCGCCCCATCTGTATGGGTCGAGAAGGTACACGCTAGTCTACTCTGGTATATATCGATGCCCCGTCTCGATACACCCACGACTAGGGACTTTGAAGGATGTACTTATGGACTACCATGTCCCCACTAGTATGATCCGCATCATAGTCCAGATAGTCAAGTACACATCCTAAGGGCTTTACTAACATGTAACAGAGAGACAATAAGTGTACACGTTAAGATAAAGATCAACCAGATAGCATACTATCATGTCAAGCAAGAAAGTCCTCCCTATATATGTCCCAGCATCCACTACACATATACATCCTATGTATAGTAATGGCCTCTAGGGCATACATATAACTAACACTTTCCTCGTCGAATGAGGTGCGGGATATATCGTATATATCACCGTGCAAAGCAAAAACTCTTAAAAGCAATCAAAAGACAAACCGAATGTGTAGCATCTGCCAGTTATTGCTAAAGGAGTCACTCCCGGTGAAGGGATCTCGATCCTTTCCTCATCGAATAAGGTGCAGGATATATCACATATACCGCTGTGCAAAGCAAGAACTGTAGCTACCTGTTTTATTTTGAAATTCGATTCTACAACATCTTAGGTTTCTTTTCTTTTCATTAATCACATTAATGAAGTCCCATCATTTAAGTACCTAAACATCACAGATAAATACGACGTACACTTATGCCATCCGCATTCGCCTCGATGTCCCCTCATGCACCGTTAGGTTAGGTAACTAACGGCAGAGCGGGGCAGGGCTAGCGCGGGTGTAAAACATAAGTAACATCTATATAATATATCATATATACTATATACTGTATCTATCACAGAACATCACATGATCACATCACAGATATCGCAGCAGAAGAAACATATGAAATATTGGATATACTAGGACGTCCGTGTTTTCAATACGAGCCAGTATAAATCACGGATTCCACGGTCGCGATGAATAGCCAAACCCACACCCCTAGACCCCTACGAGAGCGGCAAGCAACCCTACCAATTCTAGAGTTAGGAGACCCGGACTCGACTCCTCGAGTTGGTCTCCCACTGGACTCCAGAACCCGGTTACTTGTGCCCTCCTCCTTGGGTCTATCCTAGTGCAGAAAAGTAAATAATATACATCAAACGGTGACAACTTCCGCAACCTGAGAGTGCCCCAATAAAAGAATATTACATACAAGCTTTTACATGAATGAAAATGAAAACACTCATCTCACATAAAAACCCCCGGCTATTCAAACAGGACGATCCAATATAACATATCCAGCAACACATAACATCACATGTCATCAACGTAAGTAAATATGCGCATCCCAATTGTCGTTGACATATAGCAACGAAACCGGCGATATCACATATTACACTTACGGTCACAGAAAAGAGAGTGTAAAACTACAACAGTTGGAATCCGCAACCTGCTCAGACATCGCATGCCTGACCAAATGAATTTCTTAGACATCGCATGCCCTAACAATTATAAACCCCGCATTTTAGTCTCAAATCGAAAACACTTTTTAATATCAAGTCGGGCAATTCAACAAGATTCCCGACATCCTGATCGAATGCTCGTTGCAAACTTTAGTAGACGGCCGCACCCCCGATACCGTCGACGAAGTGCACCAAGGCGGAACACCGCTGCCCGCGAGCACCCGAACGGATGCTTTCGGCGACGGGGTTCTCCTACAATCACTTGGTCGGGGCTATGGAGCGAGGCTGTCTATTAAGTTTATCGGCGAGTATCCGCGTACGCTACGTGATTGCGACGGACTTTTGATCACATCAAAATTCCGTGGCAACCGATCAAGTGAGACTAAACTGCTATGTTTATAATATTCATTCCGTTATCTCATAACTTTTGTGAATTCCAATTGTTGTATCACATTCCGGATAAACAGAAAATGTTAAACTTTCCGATTGAACATTCGAACACCCAAGTTTTCCCGATACAGATCAACACATGAAATAAGTCTACCAACATTCAGTTCGTGCCTCAGTACCAACGGTCCAGCCGTAGAAGGGTCAAGCCAACGCCTCACATGTGGCACGCCGTACTGCCCCAAACCCTAAGGTTCAAAGGGCAGTTCAAGACGGTCACATAATCGAGTTAAGGTTTGTTGTCTTCTAGAGGGACCATCGCATCACTTGCACTACTTAGAATGTCGTTAAACTACGGAAAAAATCCAACACTTGGAAATTTCCCGACAGGGGAAAAATTGGGTATTTATATCCAGTCGAACTTTTTAACATATCTAAAAATTATCCGGAAATACACAAATACGAAATTTGATACCCCGATCGAAACACCGAATCCCCAAAGCAACCCAGAAAATTCAACTCTTGAATAATTATTAAAAATATGCAGAAAAACATGCAGGAAAATCTAAGAGTTACTGTGAAGTCGTATGCCCTAATTCCACTAAGCCGGCGCGGATCCGCGGCATGATCATGGCTCATGCGGCGGATCCGCGGGCGTACGGCCTCAATATTTAAAGAATTTTACACAGTAATTCTTAGTTTCCAGTGGATACCAGGTTTTGGTTCGATCGGACTTCAAATTGCGTCTAGACTTCGCCTAAGGCTCTAGCTAGGCTCTGATACCACTGTAGGGTTCCTAGGCACCCTAATGAGGTCTCACAAGGCATCAACCATGCCAATTTCAAAAAATCTAGGTGCCGAGAAACCCGACTACAGATCGTTGGCTAGAAATCTAGGCGAAAAAGAAATCTAGTTTACAACTAAACTATAAGAATGGATATACAACCTTTGTAGATCCGGTTCTCCACCTCCATAGCTCCGCAATGAAGTAACCTCGCTGTCCAAGTCGAACCCCGTGCTCTAGCGTCGGCTTCAACGGAGAATAGACGGGCTAGGTCATCACGACATGCCGAAGATGATCTACGTCGAGGCATCGCTAGATCAAGCTCCACCTTCACCAAGTCATGAAAACTTGTGAAGGAAACACACTCTACTACTTGGCAAGAGGTAGAGGATGAAGAAATAGGAAGTGGGTTCACTTTAGAATTGGATTTCTCACTCATTTTCATCAATCACCATTGATAGAATCTAGTTTCTCTTCTTGAAGAAGAAGAAGAAGAAGAAGAAGAAGATGATAATCTTGTGATTAGTTATTCAAAAAGAATAATAAAAAGAATACTTATCATCATAATAACCATGGTCAAGTGTAGAGACTAAACTAAGGTTAAATGAAGTGGTTAGGGTTAAGCATGAGACAAAATGGTCACATTAGTCAAAGCTTCATGAAGCTTCAAAGATAAAACAAAACTAGCAACCATTTTCCCTTTTTCTTTGCAAAATAAATAAATAAATAAACAAGAAAGAAAAAGCAAAACCCTAATCATTAACTTAACAATGGTTTAATCTTTACACTTAACCAAGTTAATATGTATCATCAAACATGATACAATCAAGTGCAAAAGTATATCACATATACAATGCGCACATCCGAGCGAGAAAATCCATTTAAAGTGAACCGATACTAGTTAATGCAAAGCAATATATCAAATATATAATTAAGCATTAAATCATTAAATCAACACTTGATTCAATGATCCGGTCATGTCGCACACAATCGACTAGTATTCAATGTATCGGCTTATCGATTCAATGCTTGAATCGATAACTAGGTTATATCGCATACAACCATCCGACACATTGATCGCGAGAATGAAATACGGTATCACATACACGCATTATTCTCGGTCCCGCACATATCTCATATGCGCTCCTATTTCGTTTCGCTTGAGCCAGGAAACCTCTGTGTAGGACTCTAAAGACTCGTCAATACGCCGGCAGCAGATGATGATCATATCAAACACCCACAAGCCGCAAGCGGTCTGCTAAACGTAACGGCCACCCGGGTATTGAGCGATCTGAAGATCGACGAGCAAGCCCGCTCACACTCCAGTGAATCCAACCAGTAACACTACCGTACAGTCCGGTCTGATCGTATGATATGTCGCATATCTTGCCTAGGGGTGGTAAACGTCAGACCCCAATAGCTCGATAAGTCGTGTCGATATGAGGCTCATAACGGGTCGAGAAACTACTGGTAACACTTACCAGCAATTCTCTGATCAGCCCTGGCCAGGGACTTCCTGTTATAGCCAATCGAACACAGTGCAACATCAACTCCCTATACCGGGAGAGACGAATCCCCTCCTATCGCTCATTGCCTCCATGTGACTCGGGACTGTACCCAAAAACCACCGTTTTGCACGCCCTTTTGGACGTGGTAAGATGGAAATCAAAGCAAAGTGGGAACCACTCAAGACTCTATGACGATCTCGGGTCAACAGACTACTCTGTACCAGTGTCACTAGAGAACTGCCATCTGACGTGAGGTATATTACCATCTGGGAGTTCTCGGCGAGTCCGTCCAGTGTACCCAGTCTCTACTGAGCACCCGTATATGATCTCTGATGTCAAACACCGATGGATATGGGATCATCCATCGCCCATCTGTATGGGTCGAGAAGGTACACGCTAGTCTACTATGGTATATCGATGCCCCATCTCGATACACCCACGACTAGGGACTTTCAAGGATGTACTTATGGACTACCATGTCCCCACTAGTATGATCCGCATCATAGTCCAGGTAGTCAAGTACACATCCTAAGGGCTTTACCAACATGTAATAGAGAGACAATCTGAGTACACGTTAAGGTAAAGAGTGACCAGATAGCATACTATCATGTCGAGCAAGAAAGTCCTCCCTATATATGTCCCAGCATCCACTACAATATACATCCTATGTACAGTAATGGCCTCTAGGGCATACATATAACTAACAATACCGGCATGACTTATTGAGTTATTGGGGTCGACGTTACCATCCCTAGACTCAATAAGAAACATATCTGACTAAGAGACCAGACTGTACAGTAAGTGTTGCCAGTTGGATTGATCGGAGTTTTGACAGGTTCGCTTGTTCTTCTTCTGATCGCTCAATACCTAGGTGGCCGTTACCTTTAGCTGACCGCTTGCGGCTTGTAGGTGTTTGATGTGATCATCACCTACTGTCGGCGTATTGACGAGTCTTAGAGTCCCATACAGAAGTTTCCAAGCTCAGGCAAAACGATGTGGTGTGCAAATGAGATATGCGTGGGAGCTCGATTAAATGCGTGTATGAGATACCGTATATTAATCGGGCGTTTTCTATTGGTCAGGTCATATGTGATATGACCCGTTTATTAAATCAAGTGTTGATTTAATATTGACAGTTAGCTCATTTTATTAAACCTTTTCTTTATGGATGTATGCATATATGTATAAACATACAGATGATGATTTGTATGCACACATACATACATACATGTGTATCATGGTTGATGATACATAGAAGATGGCAATGCATGTTGGAGATAGTGCCCTCAAAGTCAATTATTGGATCGCAGGTACGTGATTGCAATGATTGAGGCAGGACCTATACCGATATGACAGTCTTGCTCGAGATGATAGTATGCTATCTGGTTTGTCTTCATCATCGTATGCATGCTTTAGTTCACTATTGCATGTTGATAGAGCCCATAGGATTCTTGCTTGACTACCAGCAGTATGATGGCGATCATATACGTGGGAGCTGGGGTCTGTAAGCACATCCTTAAAGTGTCCCTAGTCGGGGGAGTTTCGTGACAGGGCATCGATACTCCAGAGTAGACTAGTGTATACAGTCGAGACCCCGATGAGGGGCGGTGGCCGGTCTCACAAGCCACTGGTGTCAGTTGGTTCACCTAAGATGTATACAGGTGCTCATTGGGTTATAAGTACACCGGAAAGGACTCGCCGGGAATCTGCTAGTTGGTATTATACCTAGCGTCAGATAGCAATTCCCTGGTGACATGTGTACATGTTAGTTCATCGACCTGAGGTCGTCATTTGTCTCGTGTGAGTTCCCACTGCACTTTGATTTCTACCCTACCACGGCTCAAAGGAGTCGTGCAAACAGGTCTTTTTTGGGTACAGTCCCGAGCCATATGGAGGCAAGTGAGCGGATCGGTAGGGGATTCGTCTCTCCCGGTATTGGGGGTAAGATCGTGCTATGTCTGGGAGAGCCATTACACAAAGCCTTCGGCCGAGGCAGGAGATTTACTGGTAGGTACTCCAGTAGTATCTCAGGGTGTTCTGGGCCACTCTCTGACACGACTTATACCGCTATTGGGGTCTGACGTTACTAGCCCTCAAGGTAGATATGCAATACTCATAGACGAACGGACCGGACTGTATGTTGTTACTGTTAGGCTCAGTAGGGTTTATGAGATGAGTTCGCTCGTCAGCTTCCCTTCCAATCAATACATAGGCAACCGTCACGTACAGCTCGTACCTCTGACGTGCTTGAGGTTATATCCAGTGCCAGTGTGTTGATGAGTCATTAGAGTCCCCCACAGACAGTTTCCCAAGTTCGGGCGAAACGTTGTAGAGGCCGTATGGTTTTATGGCAGGGTTCGGAAAATGCACGTGTGTTTTCGCACGTGTCATTTTTCGGGCAGATAATACTGGTCGGCTTTAGTTTAAACCGGATCCGAGTATTATACTGTGTAGATATAATATCTTTATCTCAGATGCATTTGTATTCGGTCGTAATACAAATGCGGGTATGTTTATACTGATACGGGGTTATCCTGAAATTCGTTTCAGGATCGCATTTGGAAGTTGCCAGTTTCCACTTTTCTATCAGTCGTATTTAACATTCGGTTAAATAAGGATTTATCTTTTCTTCTTGAGGGTGAGTGATGGGGTGAGTCGTGTTTCTAGAAGGTTCTAGATGGTGACTAGGATGATGAGGTGGCATGTGACTCATTGATGCATTAAGTGTTCATTTAATGTTGTGATGACAAGGTTAAGTGATTCATTGTTTTCATTAATGCATTCATACTAGGTGTTATGATAAGTATCATGTTGTTGTGGTCACCCTCCCCCTCTCCTATACTCACCCCCCCTCTATTTAGGCCGGCCCCCTCTCTTGAAGAAAGAGATGGTTGTTGATTGAAAAAAGGATATAAGTTTTGGTGCATAGAAATTAGATGTGATCCATTTCTCATTTCCATTCGATCCAAAAGGCAACTTCATTAACCGTTCGTCCATAGCTTTGGACGTAACAAGGCAAAGTGTTCTACTCATTCTCTATATCAATCTTGGTCATCTCTTTTAGCAAACTTGATGATCGAGTTGCCTCGGTTCAGAGGCAGGAGCCCGTTTAAAGATCCGTCGACATGGTGCCACCTGGACGAGAAGACTGGAGATTCGGGAGATCGTAGCAGCCGCAACAAAGCGTGGGATGATGGTTGAAGACCGAAGGACTCGGATCGTTCGGTATAACATTTCTACCCACTTTCTAGTTTGTTAGTTTAGCTTTAATGGCAGATCCGGGTTATAGTACGCGATAGCGCCAGTTGTAAAAGTTTTTGTTCCGCATTTTGCGTCTGTTAGACGGCCGGGGCGCTACCGTGGACTTACAGTGGTATCAGAGCCTCACCATTAAGCTTTACTAATTTGTACTAACACGTTTAAAATATCGATCGAACGGATTGTCGAAAACCGCAAATTCCAAGCTCTGAGTTTCTGTCGATTTTAAAAGGGTTCTAAAAATAATTTTACATATCACAGAAAATTTAGCAGGGTTTTCTAAGCTATCTGTACAAATTTGGTCACGTGACCCTACAAGACCGTCGCGGAATCACGGTCAAACCAAGGGTTTGACCGCGCATTCGCGGCCAGTCTGTGGGATCATTGGTCCAAATTTGCACAGTGGCTTCTGCTGTGGAAATTGTGGTTTTTGGTACTGTTCTTTTGGGCCCAGATTTTATTACTGTACACCAGATGTTTGTAGGGCCCACTTCGGGAAGTTTTGTCGATCGAAATTTTAAACTTGTTAGTTTGCAGTATTTACATTATATCTCCGACCGGGAATGACATTCGAGCGGTAGATTGCGTCTGATTGCTTTAGTCCGTTTAGACAGATTTGCGAACGTGACATTCGCGTTGATGTTCTGTGTTGTGCTGTGATGTTGCGGATTTGTCATGGTGGATAGCAGTGTGCAATGGTAGTGCTTTTTGGATTTATTTGTACATTTGATATTGCGGGGCGAGCGTCCAACATGTAGACTGCCGTCACTGCCTGTTTGTATAATATTCTTTTGGGGCACGACCGGTCTGAGGTCGATGTACCCGTTGTACATATTTTTATTTCTTTACTAGGTTTACCCCGCGACGGAGTGCACGGATAGCCGGGTTCTGGAGGGCAACGGGTCCGTATCTCATAGCATTGAGAGGCAGAGAGGCCTCACTCTAGAACTGACAGACTATTCGTCGAATTCGTAGGGGGTACAGGTTGACCCAAGGAGGGGTGCTCCAGTTACCGTATTCCGTGAAGTGCCGGGCGGTCCATTCACTTTGCTGTAGTGGGCTGCCTCGCTTTAGGTTTTGGCGGGTAACTTGCCGCACCCATAGGGGTCTAGGTTTCATTGCACAGGCTATCCACACGACCAGGGGAACGTCGGGTTTCAGTAGCGGCTCTGTGAAACCCGGGGATCCCAGATTATCTGTATTGTTCTGTGATGCTTATTACTTTTCTGTAATGTTGCATATTATCACGCCTGGAGTGATTATTGTATATTGGTATATATACTATTAGATGTTGTATATGTTTTACACCCGCGCTAGTTCAGTCCCCGCTCTGTCAATAGTTAAGTAACCTAACGGGTGATGACGGGACACAGTGGCGAATGCGGATGGCATATACGTACATTTTATTTTCGTTCTTTTCTGGTGTGATTATTTGATGGGACTGTGTTGATTCTGATCAATGCAAGTATAAAACAAACCTATATTTGATGTTGTTGGAACAGTTTTAAAAGGTGTTATTACAAAGACGTTTCCTTTTTTTTTTGCATAGTGATATTCAGTTAGAATATCCTGCACCTCATTCGACGAGGCAAGGGCCGAGATCCCTTCACCGGGAGTGACCCCTTGGGCAGAAGTTTACGTCAGGGTAATAACTTCACTATAGTCGATTACAAGTTGCTTTGCATCGCGATATTCAGTTAGAATATCCTGCACCTCATTCCACGAGGAAAGAGCCGAGATCCCTTCACCGGGAGTGACCTCTTTAGCAAAAGGTTTTCGCCACTATATTTTTATAAAAAGCTATCAGGTTCCTTCAACGAGATCAAGTTCATTACGTTAAAGGTTTTTCGCCAAAAACCAGCCGTAGCCCTCCGTCATTTCTTATGGATAGTCTGTAGTATTCAAGATATGTTTGTTGGCCCTTAGTCAAGGCATAGTGTTTGGTAGCTGCTGGGTATTCATTTGTTGCATAGATAGATGCGTTGGTTTAGGACAGTCGTATTACTTTGTTGGCCCTTAGTCAAGAGTATGTACGGGTGGGTTCAAATCAACCTGGATAATGACGGGAAGAACTTGACATGTGACTTATGATTTGTTGGCCCTTAGTCAAGGTCATAAGAGCATGAGGTAAAAATTACATCGGGTGTTTCAAACAAACAGCAAACTTGCCAGGCATGCGCATACCTTCTGGAGTGTGATAACCTGAGTGGCTTCCATCAAGTTATCATACGATGATAGTTGGATCCCGATTCTCACTGATGAGTTGGTTTACTCTTCGGGTGATCCCGACTAATTCTTCTTTCAGGTTTGGAGGAGAATTTGAGATTACAGTGGGAGGTTTCCTGATTAGATAAAGTGATAACCATTCTGATCTTGGTTAGAGTGCACGCAAAGTGTTTCTTTTCTCTCTCTCTCTCTCTCTCTCTCTCTTTGGCAGCGACCTTTGACTGACCCTAGACTATGACTCAGTGACCAATTTGACCGAACCTTCTTAAAATACTGGCTTTTGGATTTTCTGAGTTGCATAAGTCATTGCCGCTCCTTCTTTTACCCTTTGTATTTCTCAGAACACCCCGTATTACTACGGACATCCACTTCCATTGGATAGATCCATCGTATGGTTATATACGAACTCGAAGGTACTACTTCGAGAATGGATCCAGGTTCAGGAGAAATAGAATTAGTTTATTCAGTTGTCTTTTATTATCACCTTCTCTCAGGTTGCAAGGGCTCCTTGGTTTAGGAGAGTACACCTATTACGCTTATTGGATAGTCTTATTCCAAACCATAGGCTGGTGCAGAAAGGTAGGGAATGAAGAAAACCAATTAGCCTAAGTAGGCTGTGCAGAAGGTAATATGTAAAGACAAAATAAAGGGATTGGAAAGAGGGCAAAGTAAATTGCGACTGTTATCATTCACGACCAAACCGCGTACTTCATCGCCACTCCTATTTCACCTTTGATTTTTCCCAGTTCGGGAGAAATAGAATAAGGTATTATTCAGTTGTCTTTTATCATCACCTTCTCTCAAGTTGCGAGTACTCCTAGGATTAGGAGTGTACACCTATTATGCTTACTGGATAGTCTTCTTCCGAACCATAGGCTGGTGCCGAACGGTAGGAAAGGAAGAAAACCATTTAGCCTAACGAAGGTGTACAGAAGGTAATGACTAAAGGCAAATAAAGGGATTTGGACAGATGGCAAAGAAATATACGGTTATAGTCATGAATTGGTTTATGGAAGAGGCATAACTAGGAATACCAGGATACCCCTACGAGACATTTTAATGTTTCAGTTTCACTGCGCATTGTCAAAAGAAAACTGTTTTCCCGATTAGATACTTACTCCAGGGTATGTATTTACCAGGTTCATTCTCATATCTGTATGGTTTTTACAGATGATGAGTGGGAGTAAGTTATTGGGAATTAGGTGATCATCCTCATTATATCGGAATTAATTGTAATTGGTGATATTTGAGGAAATCGCCTGGGTACAGTTTTCAGCCTACGATACACAGGTTTTGAGTTATTCAACTGAGCGAACTTATACAGAGTATTGTATGTTGTCCAGTGTCCGTCAGGACAAAGGGGCAGGTCCTCGTACTATGTTCTGTTTACTTGTAACTTCTCTAGGTTTTAGACAAGTGTTTCGTAGAAATACAATGTCTAAGTTTTGAGAAGTTGTGAGTATAAGAATAAAGTAGAGAACTAGGTATCGCAAGTATCGGGATTCTTCAGAGAGATTGAAGATATAGATTCTTGTGATTGGTATTCAGATGATAGTAATGGTTTTGAGAAATTTGTTTCTCTTTCGGGTTACTCATAATTGGACGGATTCCTAAGTTGAGTAATGCTGATTAACCTCTCTCCATTAAGTAGATATGCACTGGAGACAGCTGCATGTTTTGAATCTAGTTCCAATTAAATTAGTGCCTCTGTTTCTATATTGGATATAGAATGGTTCATATCTTAACGATGTTAAGGTAAGGGGAGTTGTCCAACTTATGCTTAAAACCAGACACAGGATAACTCAAGGCACCTTTCTGTAATGGCAGTTTGTGGGTTGACCCGGGCTATGTCGAGGGTTGATTTTTCTACCATTTGGAAGATCAATAGTGATATTGTTCTTAACTCGCCACAGTTTTAGTAAAATGGATTTTTTCAGAAAACAGTAGTGGGAGTATGGTAGAACTGGAAGTGATTCCAGAACCGCAAACGATTACAGAAAATTTAATTGGAACTATATATTCAATCAGGTTTGACATTCCAATAGCCACTCCGCAGATAAGGTGGATAACCTCAGACACCCGAGAGGTACTCCGGTAGCCTCAAGGACGGTGACAGGGAGGTTCTTGATTACCCAGACTTGACACTACTGTTGTTCCAGACTATGAGACCCGGCAAGAGGATAAGTATAGCGTCATTCGAAACTTGCTTTAGAAGTGCACGTATATATTATTCTGCCAGAGGGTTGTTGTGGTCAGTGGGAGCAGCGGAAGCATAGTGCGTGAGTAGCTTTTGTCTATTTATAGGCTTGAGCAAAGATAGCGGAGATAAGATCATCTATTTTTGATGTGACAGTCATGGGTTTGACTTCATCAGAATAGGGGATGGATCTGTTAAGGAGGTAGTAGGGTGTTATGTCCTCGTATTTGGATGACATACACAGAGTAGGAAGTAAAATTCCTATACTACGATCGGTTGTACTATGGTCGTCACACAGTTGTTTCCTCACAAAGGATATGGATATAATATCAGACATTCTGGTTAACTAGATCTATGGTTTTAGATCTAGATTTGGGTAGCCTCCTTATGTGGGTACTTTGATAGTATTTTAAAGGTATTTAGAATAGATGACTCCTGGCATGGTGGAGTACCTGCAGGTGATGGAGTCACCCTCTCTAAAGGTGTCTTAGAGACTAAAGGGGAGAGGGATGTACATGATTGGCAGATCACTTGCTGAGGCAATTGAGTCAATCATGAGATCTCAAGTACCACACCAGATGTAGTTTTTGCACTTGATGCGATAAGATTATATTAATCCAATCCTGAAGAAACGTAAGGAAGCAGTTTTAGAACATAAGTGCATGTTCTACGGATTTGATGACGGCAGCCTCCTTCGGGAGATGGTTATCATTCCAGGCTTCAGAAGTCACATGGATGATAGAGTGATTGTCAGAGTTATAGTTTTCCCTCTGACAAGGGACAGTATTATGGACAGGTGGTCCAAGAGGATACTGTGGGAGGCATGGTGCTGGATACTGATTAGGTTCAGTTATTGATACAGTCTAAGAAGTTTGAATTTGGAGTTCATTTATGAACTAGATCCCATCAGATATCCAGACATATTCTAAGACAGGTATTACTCGATTCGGGAGATGGATTTCTCCGCGAACTTGAGATTTAGAGAGATATAGAATGAAACATCAGGGCGGATCCACTCACTGAGGCTATTTCTCGAACACAAGAGTTTTACAAACTAGCTTTGTGTAACTGATTAGTAGAGAAGTTGGATGTTCGGTATCACACTGGCTGTGAGTATGCGACATCGCAATAATTAGCCTTAAGTGCAACTAGGAGATTGTTGGAGATAGTGCCCTCAAAGTCAATTATTGGATCGCAGGTACGTGATTGCAATGATTAAGGCAGGACCTATACCGATATGACAGTCTTGCTCGAGATGATAGTATGCTATATGGTTTGTATTTATCATCGTATACATGCTTTAGTTCACTATTGCATGATGATAGAGCCCATAGGATTCTTGCTTGACTACCAGCAGTATGATGGCGATCATATACGCAGGAGCTGGGGTCTGTAAGCACATCCTTAAAGTGTCCCTAGTCGTGGGTGTTTCGAGACAGGGCATCGATACTCCAGAGTAGACTAGTGTATACAGTCGAGACCCCGACGAGGGGCGGTGGCCGGTCTCACAAACCACTGGTGTCAGTTGGTTCACCTAAGATGTATACAGGTGCTCATTGGGTTATGAATACACCGGACAGGACTCGCCGGGAATTTGCTAGTTGGTATTATACCTAGCGTCAGATAGCAATTCCCTGGTGACATGTGTAAAGGTTAGTTCATCGACCTAAGGTCGTCATTTGTCTCGTGTGAGTTCCCACTGTGCTTTGATTTCTATCCTACCACGGCTCAAAGGAGTCGTGCAAACAGGTCTTTTTTAGGTACAGTCCCGAGCCACATGGAAGCAAATGAGCGGATCGGCAGGGGATTCGTCTCTCCCGGTATTAGGGGTAAGATCGCGCTGTGTCTGGGAGAGCCATTACATAAAGCCCTCGGCCGAGGCAGGAGATTTACTGGTAGGTACTCCAGTAGTATCTCAGGGTGTTCTGGGCCACTCTCTGACACGACTTATACCGCTATTGGGGTCTGACGTTACTAGCGCCTAGGCAGATATGCGATACTCATAGACGAACGGACCGGACTGTATATTGTCACTGTTAGGCTCAGTAGGGTTTATGAGATGAGTTCGCTTGTCAGCTTCCCTTCCAATCAATATATAGGAAACCGTCACGTACAGCTCGTACTTCTGACGTGCTTGAGGTTATACCCAGTGCTAGTGTGTTGATGAGTCATTAGAGTCCCCCACAGACAGTTTCCCAAGTTCGGGCGAAACGTTGTAGAGGCCGTATGGTTTTATGGCAGGGTTTGGAAAATGCACGTGCGTTTTCGCATGTGTCATTTTTCGGGCAGATAATACTGGTCGGCTTTAGTTTAAGCCGGATTCGAGTATTATACTGTGCAGATATAATATCTTTGTCTCAGATGCATTTTTATTCGGTCGTAATACAAATGCGGGTATGTTTATACTGATACGGGGTTATCCTGAAATTCGTTTCAGGATCGCTTTTGGAAGTTGCCAGTTTCCAGTTTTCTATCAGCCGTATTTAACATTCGGTTAAATACGGATTTATCTTTTCTTCTTGAGGGTGAGTCATGAGGTGAGTCGTGTTTCTAGAAGGTTCTAGATGGTGACTAGGATGATGAGGTGGCATGTGACTCATTGATGCATTACGTGTTCATTTAATGTTGGATGACAAGGTTAAGTGATTTCATTAATGCATTCATACTAGGTGTTACGATAAGTATCATGTTGTTGTGGTCACCCTCCCCCTCTCCTACACTCACACACCCTATAATTAGGCCGGCCTCCTCTCTTGAAGAAAGAGATGGTTGTTGATTGAAAAAAGAATATAAGTTTTGGTGCATAGAAATTAGATGTGATCCATTTCTCATTTCCATTCGATCCAAAAGGCAACTTCATTAATCGTTCGTCCATAGCTTTGGACGTAATGAGCAAAAGTGTTCTACTCATTCTCTATATCAATCTTGGTCATCTCTTTTAGCAAACTTGATGATCGAGTTGCCTCGGTTCAGAGGCGGGAGCCCGTTTAAAGATCCGTCGACGTGGTGCCACCTGGACGAGAAGACTGGAGATTCAGGAGATCGGAGCAGCCGCAACAAAGCGTGGGATGATGGTTGAAGACCGAAGGACTCGGATCGTTCGGTATAACATTTCTACCCACTTTGTAGTTTGTTAGTTTAGCTTTAATGGCAGATCCAGGTTATAGTTTGCGATAGCGCCAGTTGTAAAAGTTTTTATTCCGCATTTGGCGTCTGTTAGACGGCTGGGGCGCTACCGTGGACTTACAGTGCAAGACTCACATGGTTCAAATTAATATGTGTATTTTTGTTTTGAAATAAATGAAAAAGGAAATTAACTAATTCTTTCTACACTCTTCTAGGTTTGACCATTGACATAACCCTAGGTTTATTTCCTTTGTTCTTTTAACTCATCACAAAATATCTTGATATTTCTCTTAACCATGGTTGAATGTGAGAGTGTCTCACATATATATCCCTTTGTTTTATTTTAAAACATAACAATTATCATTATCTTGAGAAATACTTTGCCATCTTCATCTTCCTCCTTCTTCAAGCTCTCTTGAGTTTCTTTGAGTGTGAGGAAAATAAAAAGAAAGGGTTTTTAAGTGAGATAACAAACCACACAATCATTCTATTCTAGTTTAGCCTATTAGTTTAGATTGTTAGCATCACTTCCTCATTGATCAAGTGAAGCAAGGAGAATTGGGTAAAGGGACTTCGGGTGGATCGTCGTGGACTAGGAAGGATTCAAGCGAGCCATTCCAAACTCTATGAGATCCAAGGAGTCACTTAAAGAGGTCTACAAAGGTTGTAATCTCTTCACTTAGTGATAGATTATTTATAGTATGTGATACTATTGTTAGGTTTACCTAGCACCCTATGTAGAGTTTGGAAGCATCACATGTCACAAAGTTCAAGTTTTTATGGTGCTAAGCAAGCATACAAAGGATCTTATCCTAGAAAATTAGGGTTTCCAAATGTTAAAGGCAAAAAGACTAGGGTTTCAAGACTGCAACCTTTGTAGCTCCCTTCGCTAGACTCTTTAGCCTCATGGGTGTTGTAGGAACGTCCTCTTGTAGTCTTCTTGTGTCCACGACGATCCACCCGAAGCTCCTTCGTCCAAGCTATCAACTTGACTTTTCAAGAGAAGAAAAGAAGATAACACTCTAAACAAGTTGGCTAAACATGTGTAGAATGATGTTGTGGTTATGATTCTCACTTCAAAAACCTTTCTTTATGTGTGTTTAACTCACTAGAAGAAACTAGAGAGCAAAGGAAGGAGGAAGAAGATGATGGCTTTCTTTTAACAAGAGTAAAAATGATAACCCATATGAAGTAAAAAGAAAATATATGTATATATATTTTCTAATCCTCATCTCAAACCATGGTTAGATGATGGAGACATTATTTAACTTGAGTTTAAAACACAAAGAGAAGGATAACTCATGGTTAGAAGTAGGTGAGCATGGTTAGGTTTAAAGAAGAGTGTAGAAGCTAAGCAAGAATTATCATTTCCTTTTCTATTTTGTTTTAAACATAAATCAAATAATAATCCATTCCTTTAACCATGGTGTGAGTCTTATATTGCCACCATTTTCCATGTGTAATCAACCATGATAGATGGTGTATGTATGTATGCACATCCATATGTGCATGAAACTAAAAGAAAGATGGAAAAACATACATGCATGCATACATCCATCATATACAAGAAAAGGTTTCAAGTGAGAAAACTAATGGTTAAATGATAAATCAACACTTGATTTATCAATTCGGCCATATCATATATGACCCCACCAAAAGCAAGCCGCCCGATCAATATACGGTATCCTATACGCGCATTTTAATCGGGTCCATACGCATATCGCATACGCGCACCACAACGTTTCGCCTGGACTAGGTAACTCCTTTGTGGGACTCTAAGACTTGTCAATACGCCGGCAGTGGGTGATGATCATATCAAGCACCCCCAAGCCGCAAGCGGTCAGCTAAACGTAACGGCCACCCGGGTATTGAACGATCAGAAGAAAACAAGCGAACCTGCTACAACTCCCGTCGAGCCAACCGGCAACACTACCGTACAGTCCGGTCTCTTCGTCAGATATGCTGCATATCGAGCCTAGGGATGGTCACGTCGACCCCAATAACTCAATAAGTCATGCCGGTGAATGGTCTATAACAGATCGAGAAACTACTGATAACACTTATCAGTAAATCTCAGCAGCCCTGGCCAGGGACTTACTGATATAACCAGTCGGGCACAGCACAACATCAACTCCCAATACCGGGAGAGACGAAACCCCTCCTATCGCTCATCGCCTTCGTGTGTCTCGGGACTGTACCCAACGGTCACCTGTTTGCACAACTCAGTAGAGCCGTGGTAGGGTGGCAATCAAAGTACAGTGGGAGAACACACAAGACTCTATGACGATCTCGGGTCTACAGACTAACCTGTACCAGTGTCACCTGAGAACTGCTATCCGACGATAGATATAATTCCATATAGGAGTTCTCGGTGAGTCCGTCCAGTGTACCCAGTCACCACTGAGCACCCGTATATGACCTTGATGTCAAACATCGATGAATGTGGAAACATTCATCGCCCATCGTATAGGTCTAGTATCATATACGCTAGTCTACTCTGGTATATCAATGCCCCGTCTCAATATACCTACAACTAGGGACTTTTCAGGATATGCTTATAGACTACAGTTGTCCCACTAGTATGATCTCCATCATAATCAGAGTAGTCAAGCCGATATCCTCAGGGCTTTATCAGCATGTATAAATGAATAAAAGCATGATCAAATCAACATGTAAGATAAAGAAGAACCAGATAGCATACTATCATGTCGAGAAAGAATGCATACTGAATATATATACATACATGTATAGATACATCCACTATCATATAATGGCCTTTAGGGCATACATATATCCAACAATCTCCCACTTGCACTAAGGCCAGTTATTAGCGTATCTCATACCCAACATCTCAAAAAGTCACTCATGCTGCGGCTGAGGGAAGGCCTTGGTGAATGGATCCGCGGCGTTATTCATTGTGTCTACTCTCCTAATCTCGATCTCGTGGCGATCTACAATCTCCCGGATCAAATGAAAACGCCTCAGGATGTGTCTGGACCGCTGATGGGATCTGGGCTCCTTGGCTAACGCCATAGCCCCATTATTATCATAATACAAAGGTATTAGATCAATAATGGTTGGAACTACTCCTAGATCCGAGACGAACTTCTTCATCCAGACGACTTCCTTGGCGGCATCATTCACAGCGATGTACTCAGCTTCCATCGTAGAGTCTGCAACGGTATCCTGTTTGGAACTCTTCCAACTTACCGCCCCTCCGTTGAGGGTAAATACAAACCCAGAGATAGATTTGCTGTCGTCCTTATCGCTCTGGAAGCTCGAATCGGTAAAGGCCTCCATTTGGAGATCTGCATTACCATACACCAAGAACAATTCTTTAGTCCTTCGCAAGTACTTAAGAATGTTCTTCACAGCTGTCCAGTGGTTCTCCCCTGGGTTGGATTGATACCAGCTTACAACACTAGTGCATAAGCTACATCTGGGCGTGTACATAATATCGCATACATTATAGATCCTACTGCCGAAGCATAGGGTATAACGCTCATGCGAGCACTCTCTTCATCGGTCTTTGGACAAGAATCCTTGGAGAGAGTGACCCCATAGCAAGCGGGTAAGGCACCCCGCATTGAGTCTTCCATACTAAACCTTTTTAGGATGGTGTTGATGTACCTGGTTTGGGACAATCCCAATAACTTTTTGGATCTATCCCTATAGATCCTTATGCCCAGGATGTATGTGGCATCACCCAGGTCCTTCATGGAGAACCTTAGTAATAAGAAAGATTTGACCGACTGTACCATAGGAATATCATTTCCTATCAGAAGAATGTCATCCACGTACAATACGAGGAATGTGACAGCTCTTCCTACAGCCTTCTTATAAACACGAGGTTCATCTGGATTTTTAATGAAATCAAACTCTTTGATAACATCATCGAAACAGATGTTCCAACTCCGAGATGCCTGCTTTAACCCATATATGGATTTAAGCAATCTGCATTCCTTTCCGCTGCTCCCACTGTCAATGAAGCCCTCTAGTTGATCCATATAAACGCATTCTTCTAAATCTCCATTTAGAAATGCTGTTTTAACGTCCATCTGCCAGATTTCATAGTCGTAGTGAGCAGCAATAGCAAGTAGGATCCGAATGGATTTAAGCATGGCTACGTGAGAAAAAGTTTCGTCATAGTCCAAACCTGGTCTTTGACGAAAACCCTTCGCCACAAGTCTTGCCTTATAGGTCTCTACCTGCCCATCTACACCAATCTTTCTTTTAAAAATCCATTTGCATCCCACAGGTTTTACCCCAGGGGGTACAATGTCCAAAGTCCATACTTTGTTGGTGTACATAGACTCCATTTCGGATCTCATGGCATCCAGCCACTTCACAGAGTCACCACTCGTGATAGCTTGCTGAAAACTGGTAGGATCATCATCATCCATGATGCAGTCTTCTCCGTCACCATCAATGAGGAAACCGTAGTACCTCTCCGGTGGGCGAGAAGTCCTACCAGACATTCGGAGTGGCTGAGCTTCTTCAGTTTCTACTGCAACAACCGGTTCAACCAAATCGTCATTTGTAGTCTGTGTCTCTAGAACCTCTTCTAGATCCACCACTTTGACATCATCTTTATCTGTGAAAAACTCTTTTTCCAAGAATGTGGCATACTGAGAAACAAACACTTTTTGTTCCTCTTTGTGGTAGAATAGATATCCATAAGAATTCTTTGGATACCCCACAAAATTACACATGACTGACCGTGTCTCGAGTTTGTCCGGATTCTGCTTTTTAACATAGGTCGGGCTACCCCAAATCTTAATTCTCTTAAGAGATGGTCTCTTCCCATGCCATATCTCATATGCCGTGGTAGACACGGCTTTGGTTGGAACCCTGTTCAGTAGAAACGCTGCAGTCTCCAATGCATGCCCCCAAAATGAGACGGGTAACTCAGCATCACTCATCATGGATCGGACCATATCTAATAGTGTCCTATTCCCTCGTTCAGACACACCGTTGTGCTGTGGTGTGTAAGGAGGAGTGAGCTGAGAGAGAATCCCATTCTCTTTTAGGAAGTTTGCAAATTATGTACTGAGATACTCACCACCTCGATCTGATCGAAGCATCTTGATACTCAAGCCGGTTTGTTTTTCTACTTCTTGTTTATATTCAATGAATTTCTTAAAAGCTTCGGACTTGTGCTTTAATAAAAAATACATGACCGAATCTTGAGAAATCGTCAGTGAATGTAATGAAGTATGAAAAACCGCCTCTAGCCTGTGTAGACATTGGCCCGCATACATCACTATGAATGAGGCCTAGGAGCTCAGTAGCTCTTTCTCCTTGTCCGGTAAACGGAGTTTTGGTCATTTTACCCTTGATACAAGACTGGCAAGTAGCATAAGATTTATATTCAAAGGAGTTTAAATATCCATCTTTGTGTAACTTGTTTAGTCTTGTTTCGTTAATATGACCAAGTCTACAGTGCCAAAGAAAAGCTTGATTTAATTCTGAAAGTTTTCTTTTATTAGTGTGTTGTATAATGAAAACTGTGTGTTGATTTCGGACATATATTCCGTTATTAAGCGTACCATACCCAACCAACATTTGATTCAGGTGAATGTTCATAACATTGTTCTGCAATACAAAATTATATCCTTCATTGTCTAACAAAGAAACGGATATTATATTACAAAGCATACTTGGTACAAAATAACATGAATTCAAAACAAAAATACATCCAGATGGAAACCCCAAGTGATACTCTCCCACTGCGACTGTATGTACATTGGAACCATTTCCAACGCGGAGAGTATGGTCACCTGTCTTCAAAACTTTGCTATTTCTTAGCCCCTGCATAGAATTGGAAATGTGAGAACCTGAACCGATATCCAATACCCAGGAAGCAGAGTTTATTGAAAAATAGTTTTCTGTTACAAACGCACCTGAAGCATAAGCATCACCATGCTTCTTCTTGATACTTAAGTACTCCGTGCAGTTGCGCTTCCAATGTCCTGTCTTGTGGCAATGAAAACATTCGCCTTTCTCCGAGTCTCCAGCTTTGGACTTTTCCTTTCTCTTCACCTTCTTAACTCCACCCTTAGGATTGGTGGGCTTCTTCTTCTTCTTTCCCTTGTCCTTAGCTTTCGGGCGAGAAGAGGAAGATTGTCCAACAGTCATAACGGGAGTTTTTGCTGACTTCATAGTGCTATCTGCACTCCTTAACATATTAAGGAGTTCAGGTAGCTCCTTCTCCATGCCCTGCATGTTGAAGTTAACTATGAATTGAGCAGAGGTGGAGGGGAGGGACTGCAGAATAATATCTATATATTGTTCATTGTCCATAGTCCACCCAAGATCCTCAAGCTCTTCTATAAGAGCTATCATCTTCAGAACATGGTCTCCTACTGCTGTGCCTGGGGCCATTCGCATCTGAAACAATTTTTTTGATGCTTCGTATCCCAATACACAGGATTGCTCTCCATACAACTCCTTTGTATGGAGCAATATGGTTTGAATGTCCATATTCTCGTGCTGCTTTTGATGTGTATTGTCCATCGATGCAAGCACGAGGCATTTGGCCGTGGCACAATCAGCGTCCCATGTCTTGCGGACTTCTTTGTCCGCAACTGAGGATTTTGGACCTGGGATGGGCGGAGCTGAAGCCGTGAGGACATATGATACTTTATCATAAGTCAAGGCTATTTTCAGATTCCTCAGCCAGTCTTTATATTTGGTCCCATTCAGTTTGTTTTTATCTAATAGATGCTTGAGTCCAGTCATTGGTATCTGCCATTAAGAGAGAGAAAAGAATACACTCAGCGAAAGCTCTTGCATAGATCAGATTGGTTATTATCTTGTCTAATCGACGTATCCCACTGTTTTAATCAAGTTTTTCTTTCAAACCTTCAAAAGAAAACTAGCCAGGATTAATTACAGTCTACAACTTCGCTAACCGTTCAGCCAGGCCAGTGTCGGTACTTGAGGGAAGTTCCCCGTGCTTTCGCACGAACCTAATTAAAGTAAACCTCGTTTCCAAGAGGCGGAGCCGCGTTAACACCTTTCTAGACACCTAATAAGTTAGCTAATTGTAAACTGTAAAACTCTCTTAGGAGCAACTATTGCCCACTGTGGGATCGGGATCCAACCATCATATGGAAGGTATGCAATCTCATTGCAAATCTCAACACTTGAAATTCCCGATATGATTTTTACCCCTAGTACTTATGACCTTAACTATGGTCAACAAATCATAAGTACCATTCAAGTTCTACCCGTCATTTCTTGATCAATTAGACCCACCCGTATGACCCTTAATTATGGTCAACAAAGTCGTATGAATGTCCTAATTAATCTGCATCATATGCAATGTAGGAAGACATCGCTTAGCTACCGTACACTACGCCTTAACTAAAGTCAACAAACGTAGCACGAATACTAAGTACTCTACTTCCTAAAATGACGGAGGGTTGCAGTTGATTTTTAAGAAATCTTTAACGCTTTGAACTTGATATCGTCATCGAATCAAAATGGTTTTCAAAAGGAGTGGCTTAAGCTCCGCAGTTTTGAAATGTAGCTTTTTCATAAATAGCCGAGTGGTTTTTAAATCCGATTCTACAACATCTTTTTAGGTTTATTTTCTTTACATTAATCATATTAATTTAATCCCATCATTTAAGTCCTTAAGCCAATCACAGAAAAGAAACGAAAATAACACGTACGCTTATGCCATCCGCATTCACCGCAATGTTCTGTTATGCACCGTTAAGTTACCTAACTAACGGCATACCGGGACGGGACTAGCGCGGGTGTAAAACATAAGCAACGTCTACTATATATCATATATATAATATGTCATCCATCTCAGATATCACAGAACACAGGCAGCAGAAACATAGATATAATGTGGGATTTACTAGGACGTCCGTATTTAGTATTTAGCCAATAATAGAAAATACGGATTCCATAGTCGCGATGAATAGCCAAGCCCACACCCCTAGACCCCTATAAGAGCGGCAAGCGACCCTACCAATTCTGTAGTTTAGGAGACCCGGTCTCAACTCCTCGAGATGGCCTCCCACTGAACCCCAGAACCCGGTCACTTGTGCTCCCCTCCTTAGGTCTATCCTAATGCGGAAAAGTAAATAATATACAACACTGGTGACACAACCTCAACCCGGAAGTGCCCCAAATAAAAGAATATTACATTACATTTGAATTTACATGAATGAAAATATAAAACTCTTATCTCACATAAAACCCCCGGCTATTCGATCGCGACAATCCTGCACATCATATCTCAGCAACACATAATATCACATATCATCAACGTAAGTAAGTATGCATACCCCAATTGTCGTTGATGTATAGCAACGAAACCGGCGATATCGAACATACTACACTTACGGTCACAGAAAAGAAAGTGTAAAACTACAGTATTTGGAATACACATTCTCTTTAGACATCATAAATGCGAAATATCACATATTTCGTATTTCATGCCTAAACTATATGAATTCCACATATTTTATCACATTCCAGATAAACAGACAGTATTAAATTTTTCGAACGAACGATCAAATACCCAAGATTGACTAAAGCTCAACACTTGAGCAGGGTTCAAAATTCCGGAGTGCGACACAGTAGTAGCGATCCAGCCGTAGAAGGGTCAAACCAACGCCTCACATGTGGCACGCCGTACTGCCCCAAACCTTAAGGTTCAAAGGGCAGTTCAAGACGGTCACATAATCGAGTTAAGGTTTGTTGTCTTCTAGAGGGTCCACCACAAAAAGACTTACACGTGCCTCCAAAATATTTAAACCCCGTAAATAGTGAGCAAATGATACTCGTTCAAACACTTCAATACTTTCTAATTTACCCGGAAAAGCAACGAAATGAAAATTCCAATCGAATCGACGAGTCCAAAACCATCTCCAGAATTTACAGTACTAAATTCAGATTAAACATACCTAAAACAATATACAAGAAGGATTATGAATTACTGTGGAAAAATGAAGCATTGAACTCTCTGTACGGCCGCGGAATAGCGGCGTAAGCAAGTAATTGCCGCGGTTCCGCGGCCATTTGTACGGATCATTAGTTCGTTTTTCACAGTATTTTATATATTTTCCTGCTCTATTTTTTAAGTATTTTTAATTCTGAAAAATGTCAGATTTTAAAAAATGTCCAGAGAAGGCTTCGAAAAGTCGTATTTTGATCTGATCGGGATTTTTACTTCGTAAAAGTGTCGCCTAATCTTCTAGGTCGGCTCTGATACCAATGTTAGGTTAACCTAGCATCCTATGTAGAGTTTGGAAGCATCACCTGTCACAAAGTTCAAGTTTTTATGGTGCTAAGCAAGCATACAAAGGATCTTATCCTCGAAAATTAGGGTTTCCAAATGTTAAAGGCAAAAAGACTAGGGTTTCAAGACTACAACCTTTGTAGCTCCCTTCGCTAGATTCTTTGGCCTCTTGGGTGTTGGAGGAACGTCCTCTTGTAGTCTTCTTTTGTCCATGACGATCCACCCGAAGCTCCTTCGTCCAAGCTATCAACTTGACTTTTCAAGAGAAGAAAAGAAGATAACACTCTAAACAAGTTGGCTAAACTTGTGTAGAATGATGTTGTAGTTATGATTCTCACTTCAAAAACCTTTCTTTATGTGTGTTTAACTCACTAGAAGAAACTAGAGAGCAAAGGAAGAAGGAGGAGGAAGATGATGGCTTTCTTTTAACAAGAGTAAAAATGATAACCCATATGAAGTAAAAAGAAAATATATGTATATATATTTTCTAATCCTCATCTCAAACCATAGTTAGAGCATGGAGACATTATTTAACTTGCGTTTAAAACACAAAGAGAAGGATAACTCATGGTTAGAAGTTGGTGAGCATGGTTAGGTTTAAAGAAGAGTGTAGAAGCTAAGCAAGAATTATCCTTTCCTTTTCTATTTTGTTTTAAACATAAATCAAATAATAATCCATTCATTTAACCATGGTGTGAGTCTTATATTGCCACCATTTTCCATGTGTAATCAACCATGATAGATGGTGTATGTATGTATGTATGTATGCACATCCATATGTGCATGAAACTAAAAGAAACATAGAAAAACATACATGCATGCATACATCCATCATATACAAGAAAAGGTTTCAAGCAGAAAACTAATGGTTAAATGATAAATCAACACTTGATTTATCAATTCGGCCATATCACATATGACCCCACCAAAAGCAAGCCGCCCGATAAATATACGGTATCCTATACGCGCATTTTAATCGGGCACATGCGCATATCGCATACGCGCACCACAACGTTTCGCCTGGACTAGGTAACTCCTTTATGGGACTCTAAGACTCGTCAATACGCCGGCAGTGGGTGATGATCATATCAAGCACCCCCAAGCCGCAAGCGGTCAGCTAAACGTAACGGCCACCCGGGTATTGAACGATCAGAAGAAAACAAGCGAACCTGCTACAACTCCCGTCGAGCCAACCGGCAACACTACCGTACAGTCCGGTCTCTTCGTCAGATATGCTGCATATCGAGCCTAGGGATGGTCACGTCGACCCCAATAACTCAATAAGTCATGCCGGTGAATGGTCTATAACAGATCAAGAAACTACTGATAACACTTATCAGTAAATCTCAGCAGCCCTGGCCAGGGACTTACTGATATAACCAGTCGGGCACAGCACAGCATCAACTCCCAATACCGGGAGAGACGAAACCCCTCCTATCGCTCATCGCCTTCGTGTGTCTTGGGACTGTACCCAACGGTCACCTGTTTGCACGACTCAGTAGAGCCGTGGTAGGGTGGCAATCAAAGTACAGTGGGAGAACACACAAGTCTCTATGACGATCTCGGGTCTACAGACTAACCTGTACCAGTGTCACCTGAGAACTGCTATCCGACGATAGATATAATTCCATATAGGAGTTCTCGGTGAGTCCGTCCAGTGTACCCAGTCACCACTGAGCACCCGTATATGACCTTGATGTCAAACATCGATGAATGTGGGAACATTCATCGTCCATCGTATAGGTCTAGTATCATATACGCTAGTCTACTCTGGTATATCAATGCCCCATCTCGATATACCTACAATTAGGGACTTTTCAGGATATGCTTATAGACTACAGATGTCCCACTAGTATGATCTCCATCATAATCAGAGTAGTCAAGCCGATATCCTCAGGGCTTTATCAACATGTATGAATGAATAAAAGCATGATCAAATCAACATGTCAGATAAAGAAGAACCAGATAGCATACTATCATGTCGAGCAAGAATGCATACTGAATATATATATACATGTATAGATACATCCACTATCATATAATAGCCTCTAGGGCATACATATATCCAACAACTATTAGATGTTACGCTACATTTCTAGTTCGATTCCTTGGTTAGTTTGCTTAGCACCTCTTAAAATTTAAATTGTGGCATGTGTGATGCTTCCAAACCTTTTATGAGGTGCTATGGAAACCCAACAGTTGGCAACTCAACCCCGTTGTGCCACAGTTTCTTACAGGTTTCTTGGCGACTTTGCTGCCACACTACTTCTTCCGGATGATTTCTTTGGTAGGTAGACTCACTTGCATCGTGACCACCATTGTATTTATTTATATTCAGTTGTATCTGGTAAACTCCATCAACCTGACTTGTATATTACTTCAGACTTAGAAAACTAGTTGTTATTCTTTCGACCATAGAGTCGCGTGCTGTATTATTATGGTTTTCTTGATGATTTTGGTTTCCTTTTGAGTTTTGATCCTCGCCCTTCGGCGTTGTATATTATATTGCTTGCGTGGTTGTGACCGTCAATTGACGAAGTGCTAGCTCCCGCTTGGGGATGCCTTTATACATATTATGCATGTTGTACCCGTTTGGGGCAAGTATTTACAAAGGAAACACTGCCGAAATTTTCAGAAAATGCTTGATGTTTTAAAAACGCATATTTCGGCTTATTTTAATAAAACACTTTCTTTAAAATGGTTTAGATTTCTGGGCTTTTTGCTTACTTGAATTAGGTGTGGTTCTATGGAATTCACATTATTCAAGTGCCAGTCATAGTCACAAATTCGTCATTCGGGAATAATTCGGCGAGGTCGAAAATTCGGATTCGGAGAATTATTCGGAAAAAATCGGCAGGTATTCGGGAAAGATTCGGTAAGTGTTCGGGAAATGTTCGGGAAGGATTTCGAGCAATAAATTAATATATGAGACGCTAGGTTTTGATTTTGTGAATTATTTGCTGTTTTTTAAATTATTCGGTGTTTTATCACATAATTCGGGAATAATTCGTGAATTATTCGCGAATAATTCGCGAATAATTCGGCCAGTTCGGCAATCACGAATAATTCGGAGATTAATTCGTTTGATCAAGAATTCGCGAATTATTCGCGAATTCGGCGAATAATTCGCGAATTATGTGACTATGGTGCCAGTCACGTGCTATTTTGGGTCGTGACAAAGTTGGTATCGGAGCGCTAGGTTAACCTTAGTTCGAGTATATGTTTGACTATGTGGAGTCTAGGGCGTTTATGTATATTTGGAGCCTAGGATTGACCTTATGGAACTTAGACTTGGTCGATGGGGTATTAGCCCCAAATTTTCGTCACATAGGTTGACCTTGGTTGATGGAGTAGGTGACTTAAGTAGAGTGACGTACCGTGTGTATGTTCCGCGACATAATTACGATACGCTACTCCACTTAAGAAGTCTTAGAATGTAAATTTCCTTGCACCGTATTATATTCATTCCTATGATCTATCCTCATCGATATCGGTTGGTTGTTTTGTTACCACGATTGCATAGGCAGAGAGAGCTGCGGCTAGAGTTGCGGTCAGCACTAGCTTTACTTGGACGAGGACTGACCAGGATGTATTCCAGTGACACACGATTGGATATATGTGTCGTTTTATTGTGTTTTCACTCCATGAGCGTTTGATGGATTGCTTTACGAATTTCTCGGACGTACAGATCAGCACCAGAGGATTGGGCTACTGAAAGTGGCCAGCTAGAATGTGATGACCATCAATGCACCGTTATTCTTGATGATTGAGGCATTGTTTAGCGTGCAGACGATTGAGCCAGTTGTTGCTGCGAATGACGAGATATCGTCCCAGATGTTGGAGCTACTGCAGCACGAGTTTACACTTAATGATATGATAAAAGGTCGCTAGTCACCCGAGGATGAATGACTAAGACATGTGGTTCATTCGCTTACCCTGATGCGAGGTCATCAGATTGATTGATTCTAGCATAAGGAGATTTCACGCAGGTACGTTGAGAGTCGATAAAGACGATCGAATGTCAGAAACCCATTTTCTAAGTTTAAGGTATTCGGAAAAACATGCAAGTAATTCTATGGACCATCTGGGAGAATGAAACCCTAACACGATATAATGACCATGAGAACGCTTTGAAAACCTTAGGGTTTGCAGCAGTTCAGTGGTGCCATTAATGAGGCTTGGCTTTGCCCTTCTAGGCAAGTCCATAGGTACTGTGGCAAGTACTGAATATTATTAAACTGTACTCAAGAGTTAGCTCTTGGGGGATTATGGAACTTTGACGAATCGATCGAAAAGTTCGACGTCGTTCGGATATCATCTGATGGGATACATTGCTTGGGAGACTCTAGAGATGTGTATAGATATTGGAGCGCAGTCCATGCAGCCACGAAGAGAAGAGTCCGAATCAGTCGACACTAGAGGAAAGTGGAGTAATAGGTTCGTACGAGATCTTGATGAGATAACGTTCCCCTTCGTTGACACTAGAGATGTGATACGCATACAGATGCATTGAAAATTGATATATCTTACAGAAGGAGTTGTGATGAGCATGCAGCCATTCCGGAATAAGAAATTGATTTAGTAAAGGGTGATAACTTCCGGGAAGTCCGGCAGGAACGAGATTTGGATGAGACCCCGACGAGAGCTTTCGGGAAATACTAAACGAGAGGACTTGGACCCAGGATCAGTCGTATTGTGCACACCAAGTAGGCCAGAGTTCGGCATCGCCAATGAGACATGTTACGAGTGACCAGGATTGTTGGCCAGAGATCTTTAGAGGATGTGCCAGAGCGGGACTGTTTCCGTCAATTTGGACTTCGGTATTTTTGGCGATTTATTTACATGATTGAGTTTTTGTGTACCACGGTTGCACTCGACTTCGATTTGATGTCATTCGAGATGTTGATTTTGATTTCATACCTATAGTATGTATGTGATTTGACTTGTGCTTTCGGTATAGTTTTCATGCACTTCTACTATTTGGATTCAATTTTGTGCACGCTGATACACGTAGTTGTGAGATTATATACCACGGTATACCTGATTTGGATTGAGGTTTGTCATATACCGTCGATTTTTATTATGATATTCGATATTGTTTTCGTGCACCTTGTGCACTTGAGTTGGATTTTACGCATACTTGGCGCGTTTGAGGCGATTTTGGTGCACACCAGATACACTAAATCTGGATTCTTCGTGCATATCAGATGCACCTGATATTGCTGTTAGGCACACCCGTTGCCCTTGACAGGTGCTTTCGTGCACATCCGTTGCATTTAGCTTTTGTTTTTGTGCACATGTAGGGCATATTCATTGATTTCGATTTCTTTGCGCACCAGATGAACAAGGCATTATTACATGTACTATTTGAATACGATTTCTTTTGAGCCGTACATTTTATGATATTTACCATTTGGTAGTAGCTAAGCAGGACTAGTCAGAGGACAGTACCTGAATATGCTTTTGCATGCATCGATAGTATCGAAGGGATTTCAAAAAAAAGTGAGCTATAGTCTCAATATTTACCTACGTGTCCGAGATGACACGAAACATTTTACAAAGGGAAACCCTTCTAAATTGTTTTCAAAAACGGCGGGACTTGTATGTTAAACAATTATATATATGTATATAGAGTTATTTTCTTATGATAAACATCCGCTACTGTGCCGTGATACGCGCATTGCACAGTGATTTGAAAAAGGTTTGACATGCATTTCTTTAAGATGTTGTGACGAGTTTACAACGATGCGTGTTATGTACATGTTATAGTTTTGATCTATATCATGTTGGTTTTCATATTGGAATTTGACATTGGTGTCTTCACCATAACTCTGATGATTGTGGGATGCTTGATGGAGTTTTGATTTGGTTTATATACTCGTTTTCATGCGCATGCATTGCGCTACGATGTGTTTTAGGTATTTATAATTTCGGAGCCCCGACGACTTGATATTTTTACTGAAATGTTTTAGTGTTTGGGGGGTTTAAATTAAAATTCGGGGACTGAATTTATTTAAGGGGGAAGATTGTAACATTTCAGAAAAATAAAATATTATTTTTGGGAATTTATATAATTAAATAACAAATATTAGGAATATTTTAATGGTGCGGTATAATTAAATACCGATAAATTAGGATTATTGGAAAATTAATTTGAATGGTGATTTCTGGAAGAATTTATGTGACTTAAGCAAATTATAAATTCTTTATAATTAATTATATTCCATATTAATGCTAATCGCGATTAAATATCACTTATCGTGCATTAAGCTTGATTTGTGCACATGCCATGCACCATATCATATTTCACATCGTTACATTTTCTTATCATGGTCTTTTCTTTATTTTCTTGCATGGCTTTGTTATTGAGATGAGAAGAAAATAAAAGAGATGAAAAGAAAATGAAAAGAAAACAAAAGAAAAAGAATAGGGAATAAGAAAGAGGTATGGGCATGAGAGAGAAGAGAGAGAGAGGTGAGGGGTCAACCTTGGACCTTGGCTCCCATTTGTTTACTTCATTATCTTCATCATTTTCTTCCCCTCATCTCACATGGATGCCCTCTCCCTTCACCTCCTCTAAAACCCTCACAACACACCCAAAAATACTCCAAAACATCATCCCTCTTTCATTAAAAATGTGCACAAGCTCACTACAAGCATTTTGGACCAAGAAAAATTAGATTTTGGAGACTTGGGGCAACTCAAGAAATTTCTTGGGTTGCCAAATGAGGTAATTCGTTCACCATTAGAGTAGTTATCCATTTCCTTTAGCATCCATGATGGTTAAAAGTGATATTGTGTAATTTAGTGGTACTTCGAAATTTCTAGAGAATGGTTAGGGGATTTTGGGTAGTGAAGATTTCAATTGAGTGTATTAGTGACTACCAAACCCCCATAGTGCTATGAACCCAGATTAAACAGAGCCTAAACCCAACACTTGAAGTGGATGTTTTGTGATGATATTGAGGACTGCAGGGAATCTGGAGTGTCCTGGGAGATTTACTGGAAAAGCAAACAACTCCATTGACCTAGATGGACTACGACGAGACCACCCTATGAAAACGAACCCCAGCCAAGCCAGAAGAACCGAGGTGGCCGGATTTTACCTGTATGTGGCCGGCTAAATTTTTATAATTTGTGTCTAGGTTTAGTCTGTAGTTCATACACCTCCTATACAACACCCCAGTATTGTTTGTTTAACTAATTTTTACCTGAAAGAAAATCTAGAGAAAGATTACTGAGTTGTTGTTTTGTGTTTCATGGTTTTCATAACTTGGTTTTAGGTATTTGAATGTGGATTTGGCCGTCGCACTATTATACGTCGACGACGAGGGTTATTTGGCTATTTTTGCTTGCGTAGGCTATAGGTTCTAACCTATAGGCACCTTGCAGGTTATCTTAGTTTTGAATTGGATTTTAATGCGATATGCTATGTGTGTGTATATGTAGGTACCCTCAAGTGGACTTTGAACAACAAGGATAAGCATGGAGACATCGACGTCGGCAAGCAGGGATCAGGTGAGTAGATATATATCTACGAGGGAAGTCGGGTGATGGCGTATAGCAACCCCGCAGTTTCGTAGTGTAAAATGCGAATACGTTATAGTTATATATAGATATGTGTATTGTGATACGTTGATGATTATCAGATAGGTTTTAGATGTTCATGGTTAGTTTTAGTGTATTACAAGTAATTTAGTTTAGCTTCTTAGTCACGAAACCCTAGAGTAAAGATTACACCCACACGCACATCCACACGCATACATTTTACTTTCTTGTGCGTATACACACACACACGCACATATTTATATACGTATATGTATGTGAGTATGTATATATATATATGTGTATGCATACATATACTCGGATGATGATGATAGTATATGATACTTGGAGATGAGTCGATGTGTTTTGGTTGGATGCCGTGAGATCGGTGATGTGATTTGGGTCGTGTTATGAGATACGATATATTATATTAGTGGATTGATGGGCGATGTGTTTTCATACACACGCAGATATATATTGATGGTATCGGTATGTACTAGACTTAGATCAGTACCCTATTCATGATATAGTGATGATGATACCATACGGATATTGATTTGTATGTGATAGGCGACCCGTAACCCGATTTTGTGATGTCGTACGATGGATTTACCGTACGAGATATAAATATGATGATTGATCCGCACTCATGATTTGAGAATGTCGTATTATATGGTTTATCATATGTGACGCTATTGAGGCGGGATCACCGACTAATATACATATTTATATATATCGACTCAGACTTAAGTGGATTTCCCAACCCTTTGGTTAGTCTTGTAGCTTGTCCTGTAGTAACTTAGTAGATGTTACAGTTGGGCGCGAGTCAAACTTATATCCAACTAACGAATCATGAGTATTTTAAAGACAGGCCAAGGGATACTACGGATATTTCAAAGGACGTACCTTTTCTTAAAAACACTGTATCCCTATTTTCTAAACACCACGATTCAGGCGATTTCAGATAACAAAACTGTATGACTCATATATAGAATTGTTTATTTCCTTATTGTTGCGTTTATTATTCATACTCCGTTTATTCATTTTTTTATCATCGCATTACATGTTTAATGTGTACTTAGTGATTATGAAACCATGCTGTCAGGACACCACTACCATTACCGATGATGCGTATGTTTCACGTACACATGCTTTCCGGCTCACACACGTCTTCATCGGTAATTTCCATGTCACGTACACTTCAGAGAATATTGTTTTATTGAGATCGCTTGTTAGCTGATAGTTCTGATATTTCATTACTGTGCTAGTTAGATATTGCATTCTTTATATATACCCATGCATGTATATTTACATATTCGTTTGCCATGCATATTTTGGGGCAGTCCGGATTGCCGGAGCCCGGTATTCACTGTTTATTGATTCTTGATTATAAGATTTCGGATTTCCATAAGATTTCTGGACTTGGAGAAACCGCAACATTTTATAAACTCATTTTCATTTCAAAGGATAAAAAGTGTGGTTTTCTCATGATATGATATGAGATATGTCCACCATGAGTTATCTCGGCTCTTGAGCGATATCATACACCCGATTCGAGGAGAAGGAGTGTAACGTTTTAGAAATCGTATTGCGAATTTTTCCGTTTTAGGGTAAAATTGTCAGTGTTTTCCTTTTTAACCCGATTGTGATCAAACATCCGTAGGAACTTGCCGGCACCTAGTTTAGCTAAAATAAAGCTAGTGCGCGAGCTTTGGGGGGCTATGGGAAGTTTTGGTTCACATAGAATTTTTCCCTAATAAAATATTATTTTAATACTTTATTTGTGTACTTTATTAGTGGTAATTACATTTTTTATGCGGGTAAATTACTACTAATATGGTTTTATGCTAAGATAATCGTTAGATTTATGTTTAGAACCTTCTCTCCAAATATCTAGATATTTGTGTAATTAAATGAATTTTCAAAAAAGAAATGGTGACTAATGCCTTTTTTTTGTTTTATTATGCAATTATTGCAATTATCTTCTAGAATTTCCTACACACTTCCACAAAACCCTAGCCTTCATCAAATGGCCGGCCACCTCCTTCTTCTTGCTGCCCATGAATTTTCTCATCTCATTTCTTCTCATTTTGCTTCAAAATAATTATGAAAAATCCAAATTAATTCATAGAAATTCAAGTATAAATCAAAAGCTTCATTCTTCTTCACAAATCCTGCTTAGATCTTCATTCTAGTGAGGATTTTGGAGGCAAAAGTGTGCATTGTTCTTGTTTCATGTTGTGTTCTTGGAAGATATAAAACCTTAACCCTAATCTCTTTTTGTTGCTTAATACCTTTAATTAGCTTAATTAGATTTTTAATTTAAGCTTATAATTTAATATTTAGAAATTCAAGATATCATTTTGTTAATCAAATTAGAGTTTTGATTAGTGAAATGGTTAGTTAATATATTAAGCCTGAAGAAAATTAAATCAAGTTGCTAATTTGTTAAATGATATTTTCCTAATCAGCTAATTAAGCTAATTAACAAACTAAACTTTTGCTAATCCTAATTAGTGAAATCTAAAATTTTAGTAAAGGTATAAGTGTTTAACCTAGCTATTTGAAGATGTTTGTAAGTTCTAGTTTTGGTAAAATTGTAGTTTTGTACTAAAATGATATATACTGCTTACTAGATTTACGGATATTTTAGGCGTGGGTTTCTTTTGACATTGCGACGTTATGTATATTGATTCCACGCTATATCTTGTATTGTGAATGTGTGATCGGTATGATCAGGGTCTAGACTTGGTAGTTGTGTCGCGCTGCGTTCCTAGCTAGGGTCGTGCCGATGTCGTTCGTGTCATTGTGTAGCTTTTGCTCTTGAGTTCGTTTCGTAATGTCGCTACACGCGTTAGCCACTAAAATGAACACTTGGGAGTATATTTGGAGTTGGTGCATCGGTCAAACGTAATTATACGAATTTTTGGTCGATTGCTTATATACACTTGCTTTATTGTTATATATGTTCAGGATCGCAGACGGGGACTTCGGACGCTGCGAAGAGGGGAAAGTAGGTGGTTGGCTTTATTTAGCCAGGATCGTTGGTGAGTAGATTTAACATCTACAGAGGAATCGTCCGCATGGCGTTATGCGTCTGGGCTTGATTAAATGACATGACCTTTAGGGTTTAGTATATAGACTTGTTTGTGCATGTATATCTTAGTTGCATATCCCATTTACCTATTATATTCGGACATAGTATTAATGAGACACAACACTATTATTGACGGATCATGTTGTACGAGCACTGATTGTACGATACTCACACCGTCAATAATTGACATGACACGCACAACACCTATACGTATGTGATATAGTATTGCTTAGGGACATCGAGACATGATCCTTATCTTCATTATGCAAATGACATATAGCATACCTGTATACCTACATGCTTACACATATGCCTTGACATGTTTACATGCTAGTTGCACATATACCTATATGGTAGTGTACCATTAGTGATAGGTATATACACATATGAGACATAGCTACATGTACATCTTACATACATACATATACCTAGAGGGTATTACAATGTATGGATAGGTATAGACACATACCTTGCTACAGCTACTTCGACATCATACATACTTACATATGGACACACATATCTTGCTATACCAACATGGTTACGCATACCTTGTTATAGCTACATGTTCACCTGTATATGATGTTGCATCTGATTTCGGAGGAAATCAGGAACCGCATGAAATATTTAATAACTTATTGCAGTTAAATAGCTTTTTTCCTTTATATGCTTATATTACTGTTTCATGTTGCATATATTACATCCATGGATTTCATATGTTGTTCTCAGATATTTTTACTCCTAAGTATATATAACAGTGGATTGGGACGATATTATATATGCCTATTCACATATATTAGTGGAATGGGACCCTAATATATGTGTATTGATTCATGCATTCATACGTATTCACTACTTGATGTTTTCTGGATTTGAGAACCATGGTGGTTTCGTGGAATTATGCAAGTATTCTTATTCTTTACTTGATATTTGGATGGATCCACTTGAGATTTGTTTTTAAACCGATATGGGATCTAGAGTGTCGATGTTGGGGGCACTTAAGATTTGGAGCACGTATATACTGATACGTTGAACACAAGTGTTGAGGTAGGATACTTGGGTTTTGAGGAACGTATAGATATCAGAAAGACTGATACATGGATCACGGGTGTCGATACCGGACACATACGATTCGAGGAACGTATGGATATGAGTATTTCTATGTCGATGCTTGACACTTGTTTCATGATATTTTTGGGTGTCGATGTTTGATACTTACCTTATATGAAACTTACTTGATACTGATATTGGACATACAGTTAATGTGAGGTATACTGATGTTGTACATACAGGATATGTGGGATATACTGATATTGGACATACATGATATGTGAGATATACTGATGTTGTACATACAGGATATGTGAGATCTACTTGATATGAGAGCCAATTTGGGGGCTAATTTGAGAAACATTGGGATTTAGATTGTCTTAATGGACGTTGGTCTTGTCACGAGGTCAGGATTCCGTGAGAATGACATATTTATTTCCATACCCCTCATTTACTTTATATGCATTGCTTCATGTATTAGTAGTACCTGCTAGAGTACTTTTCATGATTATTACATATACATTCTTGTCATTTATTTTATATGCATCGCTTCATGTATTAGTACTATCTGATAGAGTACCTTCCATGACTACTGCATATACATACTCCCATCTTTTTGCTATTAGCTTGCATGTTTTTGATTCGCATTGTACGTGCATACTTGCGATTACCTGCATATTTTATTTACTATTCACGAGTTGGCAACTCACCCCCGTTGTGCCACAGTGTTGCAGGTGTTTTCCCTAGGGCAGTCGCAGCAGGCTTTCCATCTTTCGTATCATCTTTTGCTGCAGATACCGCTTCGGCTGACTGTGTACGGTTTTTCTATAGGTGGGATTTTGCGGCTATCTATTGTTGTTATTGTTATCTTGTACCTTGTACTCTCAATCTACCATTATCATGTATTGACTTAGAGACTTAGTGTGAGGACGATATTGTATATTTTGGTGACTTGGTTGTCTTTTATGCAGTTTAACTTATATCGTCTTTTATTTCTTCGCTTCGGCGTCGTATTTTTGCTTGTGGTGGTTGTTTTCCGCCGTTTGGCGTGGATTTGCTCCCTTTGGGGATGCTTTACTTATATTTATGTTGTACCCATTTTTAGGGTTGGTTTTTACAAAGGAGGTGCTGCCAAAATTTTAAAGGAAGAAAAGTTGGACTTAAAGAATTTGGGTAGAGATTTCAAAGGTTTTGAAAATGCTATTATTACTTTTTTTTACTGCTTTTGATGGTTTAGATTTATGGGTTTTTGTCCTTCTTAAATTGCGTTACGCCTATAGACATTGCGTAGTTTAAGGGCCGTCACGTGCCAATTTTGGGTCATGACAAAGTTGGTATCAGAGCGCTAGGTTTTACCTATCGGAGTGTAGGATGACCTTGGTATGATTGAGTAGGTAGCTTAAGCAGAGTAACATAGCGTGTGTATGTTCCACAGCATACTCACTATCACGTTACTCCGCCTAAAGTGACCTAGGTACAATTTGCTTGAAATTCCTTCCTTGATGATACATACCCTTGTGATTCGATTTCCATGTTCATATCGAATCCTATTTTCTTTGCTAGCCATATGCCGCCGATGACTGTGGGGACTCAGAGTGGTGCAGTGAGGGCCGAGGTCAGAGTTGACTCGTGTGGGACGAGGACTGACCAGGATGGCACGCTCGTTGCAAAGGAGCAGATGGATCCGTCTTCGATAGATCGTATCGCTAGGCTTGAGGCAGAGATGCAGGACATGCGCCAGACGATGAGGTCTTTGGTTGAGGCCAGTAGTGTGCGATGACAGGAGGTTGCAATCACTGTTACCCAGTTGTTCCTTGCGATCAGCACACAGCATAACGTTACGTATACGGCACCAGTGGATGCAGCCATAGTTGATGAGGCACGTCTTCCAGAGACTTTGGGAGTTCCGGATTAGAGGAGGGCTCGTGCAGGTGTGCCAGCCCAGGGCCAGAGGTTCAGTCACCGTGATAGGTTTCGTGCACGTCGTGGGAGTACCGGAGGCTTAAGGACGAGGATGGTCGTTTAGCTCTTATCCCCAGGATGGTCAGCAGTTTTCATCCGGATGTTATCGGTGCGGGAGCCTTCAGCACTTCATCTGGTATTGTTCCTTAGTAACGCATCAGAACCATGTTCAGAGAGGTCGAGGACGTAGAGGGTTTGTTTTGTTCGGGATCTATGCACTTGGTGCCATGGTTGGGCCGAGAGTTGTGTATGCTAGATCAGCCTTGCTGTATTAATTTTTGTCAGCGATTCTTTTGTTACGCGACACGTATTTCGGTCTTGTGCCAATCAGATAGGAGATAGAGATTCGTCCGTCACTTTGATACTTCTAGAGATGTTGGATTTGATGTTCTCCTGGGCACGGACCGGTTACCTACGTGCTATGCTTCTGTGGACTGCCGCGAGAAAATAGTCAGGTTTTTGTTTTCCCGGTGAGTCAGTTCTTGTTGTGCAGGGGGACAGTGGTGTCGCCTCTCAAAGCTTGAATTCAGCCTTTTTCGCTAGTCAGCTTTTGAGGAGAGGATGTCGAAGATTCTTTGCTTTCATTCGTGTTACCGGAGCGACAGTGGATTGTTGGACCTGGTTCCTTTCGTGCGAGTGTTTTCCGACGTTGTTCCAGATGACCCGGCGGAGCTTAGGGAGCTTAAGGATCAGCTACAGAGTTGTTTGTTGGGGGACTTATTCGTCCAAGTGTTTCGCTTTAGGGAGCTCCTTTTCTGTTCGTCAAGGGAAGGACGGCAGTTTGAGGTTGTGTATCGATTGGTCGTCAATTGGACCGAGTTATGGTGCGGATTGGTATCCCTTACCTCGCATTGACAATTTGTTCGATCAGCTCCAGGGCGCGAGACAGTTTTCTAAGTTTGCTTTGGGCTCGGGTCATCATTTGTTGCGGGATCGGAGTGTGACATTCCGAAGACTGCTTTTGTGCGTGCTACGGGCAGTATGTGTTTTGGTGGTGTCGTTGGACTCACCAATGCCTAGCAACATTCGTGGATGTCATGAACCAGATTTCTTCAGGCCGTTCCTCGACCAGTTTATTATTGTGTAATGATGACATTTTGGTCTATTCCAATGTGTCGTGAGGAACTTGAGTATTGCTTGAGGATTTGTTTTGCAGACATTGGGAAAGCCCCAGCGGTTTGCTAAATTCTCGGAGTGTTCCTTCAGGCTTGAGTGTGTTGACTTCCTAAGGTCATGTGGTTATGGGAGACGGTTTTCGTATGGACCCGAGGTCGATCGAGGCCGTACAGTTTTGGCCCAGACTTGTAGCGGTGACAGAGGTCCGCAGCTTTTTGGGCTTAGCCGGTTTTTACAGCCGTTTCGTGCAGGTTTACGGGTGTAGCGCTGTACCGTTGACCGGATTGACTTGGAAGGGAGTTCCTTTTTCTTAAACCGAGGCATGTGTGCGGAGTTTTCAGCTGTTGAAGACTCGGGTGACGACTGCGCCAGATCTATTCTTACTTCTGGTTCGGGCGACTTTGTTGTTTACTATGATGTTTCGCGAGTGGGGCTTGATTGTATACTGATGTTGCACTATTGAGTTATCGCTCATGCTTCCCGATGGTTGGAGGAAGTACAGGCAGGATATCCCACTCATGATCTGGAGATGATTGGGGTGGTTTGCATTGAAAATTGGGGACACTACTTGTGTAGAAAGTCGTGCCAGATTTTCACGGACCACCAGAGCTTTGTGTACATCTTCCTGCAGCGGGTTTTGATTGTTGAAACAACGCCGTTGGTTGTTGCTTGTGAAGGATTGTGCTTGTGAGATCCTTTGTTGCCGGGGCAAGGCGATTATAGTAGCTGATGCTTTGAGTCGTAGGCCCGGGGGTAGCTTGTTTCAGTCATGAGCAGTTCAGAGACAGTGTTCTGCAGATTTATAGTTTTTGTACGATCATGGAGTATAGCTTAAGTTCTCCTCTACTGAGGTGACAGCTTGCTCAAGTCCGTGCCCGTCCACTTTTCCTGAATCGTTCGTGAGGCACAGCCCGCCGATGCTCGTTTGTCTGAGATTCTGAGCATGTTCGGGTAGGTAAAGATTCGGAGTTCTAATTTGTGACCAGGGTGTGCTACGTTCCGGACTCGTTGGGGTGTACCTGATACTGATAGGTAGAGACGCGAGGTCCCAGAGCAGGCACATCGGTTAGCTTTCTGTGTTCATCTAAGTGCCGCCAAGATGTAACGTGACTTGAGAGTTAGTTACGGTGGACAGGGATGAAGAGTGAAGTTTCAGATTTCATTTCGAGGTGTCTGACTTGTTGCGTGCTTGGTGGAGCAGTTGAGACTGGCTGGAGAGTTGCAACCTTTAACCGTTCCAGAGAGGGATTGGGAGCATATCTCCATGAATTTCGTTGTGGTGTCTACCCAGGTCTAGATTGGGTGTGACTCCATTTGGGTGTTTGTTGTCCGGTAATACTCAGTTTGCTCTATCGTTCTTCTTTAAGTTGTACGTTTGCATGGAGTTTCTTCATGCGTCGTATCCATTATGGGGCACCCCATTCGCTAGCCATCTTTGGCAGAAGCTTCAGGAAGCCTTGGGTACTGGTTGAGCACTAGCTCCGCTTTTCCATCTGTTGGACGATGGTTAGACAGAGCGGACTATACAAACTCTGGAGGATATGCTTATGTGTACGTACTAAGTGGTTGTTGGCTGTTGGGATCGTCACTTGCCATTGTTAGGGTTTTCCTTCGATAGCTGTTATCAGGAGACATTCCAATTGGCAACCTTTAGGCTTTATTTGGTAGGTGGTGTCGATCGCCAGTCTGTTTTACTGACTCTGCGTGAGTAGGATTTTGGACCCCAGCTAGTCCAGAGATGTCGGAGAATATCCAGTTGGTTCGGGTCAGGATGAGAGTAGCCCAGTGCAGACAAAAGTCTTATGTCGACCGTGGTGGTCGTAGACTTGAGTTCGTAGTGGGAGATCATGTATTCCTACGGATTTTTCCGATGAGGCGTGTTGAGTTTTGGGAAGTTTAGTTCCAGAATTGTAGGTCCTTTTGAGATCCTCGAGCGAGTTGGTACCGTTGCCTATAATATGGTCAGATTTTTGAGTATTCACCACGTATTCCTTACGTCGATACTTCGCAATTACCTTCATGACCTTTTTCACATGATTCATCATCAGAACACTTAGCTTGGACATGATCTTTCGTTCACCAGCAGCCGATAGTTATAGTGGATTGGCAGGTGGAGGAACTTCGGTCAAGGGTCTTGCCGTCTGTGAGGGTTTTTTTGCGTAGCTGTATAGTGAGGTGATCACTTGGCAGGCTGCGAGCGAGATTTAGGAGTTTTGTACTCATCTCTTTGAAGGTACGCATAGATAAATTTTAATTCGGGGACCGAATTTCTTTAAGGGGGGAGATTGTAACTTTTTAGAAATCGTTTGGCGAATTTTTCCGTTTTAGGATAAAATTGTCGGTGTTTTCCCTTTTAACCCGATTGCGATCAAACATCCGTAGAAACTTTCCGGCACCTAGTTTATCTAAAATAAAACTAGTGCGCGAGCTTTGGGGGTCTATGGAAAGTTTTGGTTCGTATAGAATTTTTCCCGAATAAAATATTATTTTAATACTTTATTTGTGCACTTTATTAGTGGTAATTATTTTTTTATGCGGGTAAATTACTACTAATGTGGTTTTATACTAAGTTAATCAATAGGTTTTGTAGGGTTCCTAAGCACGCTAAAGAAGTCTCACAAGGCATCAACCATGCCAAATTCAAAAATTTCCGGTGCCGAGAAACCCTAATGCAATCGTTGACTAGAGTTTTAGGCGAAACATGCAACTTGTTAACAACTTAACTAAGAGTTGAACGGAAATACAACCTTTGTAGATCCGGTCCTCCACCTCCATAGCTCCATGATGAAGTCCCCTCGCTGCGATCATCGGATTTCGGGCTCTAGCGTTGGCTTCATCGGAGAAATGGGCAGGCTAGGTCGTCGACTTCGATGCCGAAGATGATCTACATCGAGGCAACACAAGATCAAGCTCCAACTTCACCAAGCCATGAAACTTGTGAAGAAAACACCCTATACTACTTGGCAAGTGGTAGAGGATGAAGAAATAGGAAGTGGGTTCACTTTAGAATTGGATTTCTCATTCATTTCATCAAGTTGCCATTAATGGTAGCAAAGGTTTTCTTCATCTTCAAGAAGAAGAAGAAGAAGAGAAGAATATGATAAGTCTTTTAAAATAGAAAATAAAATGATATTTATCATATTGGCAACCATGATTAAGTGTAGAGAGTAAACTAAGGTTAGGTGAATGGTTAGGTGAATGGTTAGGTTAGGCATGAAACAAAAATGGTAGACTTTTTCAAAGCTTCATGAAGCTTCAAGTAAATCCAAAAAGCAACCATTTCTTTTCTTGCCTTAAAAGGAAATAAACAAAATAAATAGATAACAAAACCCTAACCATTCACTTAAACATGGTTCAAAGTAAACCTACACCCAAACTTGCATGTATCATCAAACATGATACAAACTAGTGCACAAAACTATATCATATATACAATGTGCACTTCAAGTGAGAAAATCCATCTAAAGTGAACCAATACTAGTTAATGCAAAGTAATATATCAAATATATAATTATACATTAAATCATTAAATCAACGCTCGATTTAATGATCCGGTCATAGTGCATATAACCGACTAATATCAATAGTAACAACTTATCGAATCAACACTTGATCCGATAACCCGGCTATATCGCATATAACCGATCAGTGTCACAAATCGCGAGAATCGAATACAGTATCACATACTGGTATTATTCTCGGTCCCGCACATATCTCATGTGCGCTCCTATTTCGTTTCGCTTGAGCCAGGAAACCTCTGTGTAGGACTCTAAAGACTAGTCAATACGCCGGTAGCAGATGATGATCATATCAAGCACCCACAAGCCGCAAGCGGTCTGCTAAACGTAACGGCCACCCGGGTATTGAGCGATCAGAAGATCGACGAGCAAGCCCGCTCACACTCCTGTGAATCCAACCAGTAACACTTACCGTACAGTCCGGTCTGTTCGTCTGATATGTCATATATCTTGCCTAGGGGTGGTAAACGTCAGACCCCAATAGCTCGATAAGTCGTGTCGATATGAGGTCTATAACAGTTCTAGAAACTACTGGTAACACTTACCAGTAAATCTCAACAACCCTGGCCAGGGATTTCCGGTTATAGCCAATCGAACACAGCACAACATCAACTCCCTATACCGGGAGAGACGAATCCCCTCCTATCGCTCATTGGCTCCATGTGATTCGGGACTGTACCCAAAAACCACCGTTTTGCACGCCCTCTTGGACGTGGTAAGGTGGAAATCAAAGCACAGTGGGAACCACACAAGACTCTATGACGATCTCGGGTCAACAGACTACTCTGTACCAGTGTCACCAGAGAACTGCCATCTGACGTAAGATATAATACCATCTAAAAGTTCTCGGCGAGTCCGTCCAGTGTACACAGTCTCCACTGAGCAACCGTATATCATCTCTGATGTCAAACACCAATGGATATGGGATCATCCATCGCCCATCTGTATGGGTCGAGAAGGTATACGCTAGTCTACTCTGGTATATCGATGCTCCGTCTCGATACACCCACGACTAGGGACCTTGAAGGATGTACTTATGGACTACCATGTCCCCACTAGTATGATCCGCATCACAGTCCAGGTAGTCATGTACACATCCTAAGGGCTTTACCAACATGTAACAGAGAGACAATCAGTATACACGTTAAGGTAAAGAGTAACCAGATAGCATACTATCATGTCGAGCAAGAAAGTCCTCCCTATATATGTCCCAGCATCCACTACAATATACATCCTATGTATAGTAATGGCCTCTAGGGTATACATATAACTAACAATCTCCCACTTGCACTAGGGCCATCTATAGCAGTGGTTGTGGTATCTCATACTCAACCATCCTATAAAAGTCTCTCTCTGGGAAAAGGCCTTCGTGAGTGGATCCTCCGTGTTGTCCTCTGAGTCTACTCTCCTAACCTCGATCACCCTAGAGATCAACTATCTCCTTGATCAGGTGATGCTGCTTCAGAATATGTCTGGATCACTGATGGGACAGACATTCCTAGGCATAAGCCACAACTCAATTGTCTCACAATGGTTGGAACGAAGTTCATCTCATGAACTAATATACACCCAGACAGCCTCTTTGGTAGTATCTTAAGTAGCGATGTATCCAGCCTTAATCGTCTAGTGTGCCACGGTATCTAGCTTGAAACTCTTCCAACATACCGTCCCGTTACTGAGGGTAAAGACAATGCCTGTGACTGACATTCAGTAGTCCTTATCACCCTGGAACATTTCCAGTGATTCTCCCCAGGATCGGTTGATACCATCTCACTACATTTAGTGAGTATCCTAACATCCAATTACATCTATCTCATAGATGAAAACACAGGATTTAGGAGGTATCACTTTGATCCTATATGGAGAATCTTTGTGATAAGCGGAGATTGACCGAGCATAGCATAGGAAACTCCTTCCCTATCAAGAGTATGTCATCCACGTACTCTACGAGAATCATCACCATACACCCTACTACCTTTTCGTATATAAAAGGTTCATCTACCATTTTGATGATGTCAAACTGTTTGACTAACTCATCAAAACAGATGTTCCAACTCCGCGATGCTTGTTTTATCACATGAAACATCTTGCACATGTTTCCGCTGCTCCCACTGTCTACGAAACCCTCTGGCTGTGTACTTACAGACGCTCTCTTCTAAAACATCATTTCAGAAAAGCAGTCATGACACCCAACCGCCAGATATCGTAATCATGGTATATAGCCGTGGCAAGTAGGATCTGGATGGACTTAAGCATAGCTATTTAGAAAAGGTTTCAACAAAATCCATACCTGGTCAATGATGCAAACCTTTAACAAGTCTAGATTTGAAAGTCTCAACTTTTCCATGTACACCAAGTAATCTTCTCAAGATATACTTGCTCCTGATGGGGATTTAACCCTTCAGATATAGCAACCAAAGTCCATATTTTGTTGGTGTATAAGGATTCCATCTCAGATCACTAAGCATCCAGCCATTCTTACAGAGTCCCACTCCTGATGGCCAGCTCGAAACTAGTTGGGTCACCATCTCATGATGCAATCCTCGCTCCCACTGTCATCGAGAAACCAAAGTATCTCTCAGGCGGATGAGGAACCCTACCAGATCGGCGGAGAGGCTGAGGTTCGTCGGGGACTATTGAATCCTTTGGTTCTGTCAAATCATATGCTTTAGTTTGTATAGCTGGAACCTTTCCAGTTCTACATAACTGACCTTGCCTTGAGCTTGTCCGGATTTTGCTTTTAGACATAGGCCGGACAACCTAAATCTTAACTAGCTTAAGACATGGGCTCTTCCCATACCATATCTCATATGGAGTGGTAGGCTGTGATCTGATTCGAACCCTATTCAATAGGTATGCAACTTCATAAGTGCATAACTCCCAAAAGGAAATAGGTAACTCAGTAGTACTCATCATAAAGCACACCATATCATATAGGGTGTTATTGCTCCGCCCCGATATACCATCGTGCTATGGTGTATACGGAAGAGTAATGATGAGAGAGAATCTCATTCTCCTTTAGAATAGTCCAGGAATTCTATGCATAAGTATTCTCCTCCCTGATCGCATCAAAGGACATAATACTTTTACCCGTATTGGTTCTATACTTCTAACTTATATTCTGTGAATATCTCAAAAGGTTCGGACTTGTGTTTCAACAGGAACATATGTCTGAATCTAGAGAGATTATCAGAGAATGTAATGAAGTATAAAGAACCGGTCTTGGCTGTTAGTGTATATGCCCTAGAGGCCATTACTGTATCATACTAGTATGTATATTACTTGATGGAAGCTTGGGATATTCACAGTTGTACAGACAATCTTGCTCAATATAGTAGTATGCTACTTGGTTTATCTCTGCTTTAATGTGTACATGTGTGTTTATTTATTATATCACCTATACGCATTAGTAGAGCCCTTAGGATCTTTGCTTGATTACCGGCGTTGTGATGGCGATCACACTCGTGGGGGCTGGGTAATCTACAAGCACATCCTTATACACATCCCTAGTCGTGGGAGTATCGAGATAGGGCATCGATACTCCGGAGTAGACTAGCGTATGCGCTTCTCATCCCAGCATAGGAGACGGTCTGTCCCACAGCCGTCAGTACGTCGTACTTGAGGTAGTATACAGGTGCTCGTTAGGTTACGAGTACACTGGACAGGACTCATCGGGAACTGATGGTTGGTATTATACCTATCGTCAGTTATCAGTTCCCAGGTGACATGAGTACAGCTTAGTCCGCTGACTTGACACTGTCACTTCGCCTCGAGTGTGTTCCTACTGTTCTTTGATTACTACCCTACCACGGCTCTACTGAGTCGTGCAAACAGGTAGTAGTTGGGTGCAGTCCCGAAGCACTTGGAGGCAGTGACGGTTAGACAGGATTCGTCTATCCCGGTATTGGGGGTTGACATCGCGCTGTGTCTAGGAGAGCCATTACACGAGTAGTCCCTGGCCAGGGCAAGCGAGATATACTGTTGGGTTTCCAGTGTTATCTCAGGGTGTATTGGGCTTCACTCCGACACGACTTGTACCGCTTTTAGGGGACTGACGTTTACCGCCCCCCTAGGCCCGACATGCGATGTATCAGACGAACAGACCGGACTGTACGGAGATTGTCACATACAGGCTCAGTAGGAGTTCGGATGGGTTTACCTCATCGGCCTTCTTATCGACATTTACCTGGGGACCGTTACGTACAGCTAGTGCCGCTTGCGGTCTGTGGTTAAACCCACTGCCAGCGTAGTGTCGAGTCTTTAGAGTCCCACACAGAGAGTTTCCTTGCACTGAGCAAAACGTGTAGAAGCCGTATGGTTTTACGGCAGGGCTGCGATCACTTACGTACACTTGTGTGTGTGTGGTGTTCGGGCAGGCAATACTAGTGGGCTTTGGTTTAAGCCGGATCCTAGTATTGCACGGATGGATTTGTTTTGTCTTCTGTGCATCCGCATTCTACGGAATACGGATGCAGGTGTGTATGCACAGTTTTCCGGAGCGATGAAGGAGGAGGTGCCTCATTAGGGTTTTGGCAGTTGGTTCGGCCAAAACCGTTATGTGGCAGGCACATTAGGGTTTTGACAGTTGATTCGGTCAAAACCATTTTGAGGCGGACTCATTAGGGTTTTGACAGTTCGTTTTGGTCAAAACCATTATGAGCCGGGGACATTATTTACTAATCCTTTCATTGATAATTATGTTATGGCTAATTACATTGACCATTTGCCCATCTTGACTTTGTTGACCATTTGACCAAAGTTGACTAGGATCTTCTTGAAAGATCTAAAGTATTCTTTGGTTTTCTTTTTCTTTTTGTTATGATAATGGTCATGTCATTTGTAGCCATCAACTTTATCTTGATGGGATTAGTAATGATAATGTTTTTGCATTATTGCAACCATGGTTACTTTTCTTTTGGATGATAATTTCATTCTCATTCTCTCTCTTGAAATGAGAAGCTCCATGGTTGTTAGCTAGCTCCTCCTTCTTCCTCCTCTTGATTCATCTTTTGATCTCATGTGTTGAGAGATAAAGATCCCACAAAGACAAAAGTATTCATCTATCACTTCTACACCACCTAGGGCTTCTAGATTGGCAATCTCTTTGCCCTAGTTACCTCGGCTCGAGGTGGAGCTCGGAGTACATCTCTCGGGTGGATCGTCTACGACTCAAGGAGGCCGCGGAGGTGACCAAAGTCCTGATCAAGCCACGGAGCAAGCAAAGAGAAGAACAACAAGAAGAGAAGGAGTTCAAGTTGAGGTATAACCCCTAACCGAGTAGAAAAATCTCTTGTTAGGTTGCTAGTGTATTGTTTAGCAAAGATCCGGCTTTTACGGTCCATGTTACCATGTTCAGAAAAATTTTTGTTTTACCGTTTCCGCAACCCCGAAAGTACCGGGAGCGGTAACGTGGACCTAACAGTGGTATCAGAGCCTAACTAAACATAAACTAGCTAGGTAGTGAAGTGCATCGAAGTTCGAAACGGAAAAATCGAAAAACCGAGTTTCGAAAACCCTTAGTTTCTGTTAAAAAAATTTTCTGGTCAAAACAAAATTTGTCATACTCCAAAAATCATCTCAGGGTTTTTAGAAGAAAGCCACCAAAAACGAGCCAGCAACTCGACAAAAGAGCCGCGGTTCCGCGGCAATAGCTTGCTATTGCCGCGGAACCGCGGCCATCTTGGTGAGTCACTGGGTCGATTTTGGTGCAGTGTATTTCTGACTTGGTTTTAGGATTTTTAAGATGGTTTGTATGTGCCCAGATTTTCCAGAATAGAAATTTATTTTTGAGGGCCTATAAATCCGTATTTTTTTCGGAACTTCAATACACTTTGACTATAAAGGTTATATCTGTGATGTTCATATGTATTGAACGTTGGCTAATCGCTTTATGTCGATTAGTCGGGGTTATACATATCTGTGATCTGTGATTGGTGCTGATGGTTTGTGTATATGAACTCGTTGGATTGTCGCGGATGAAAAGCCGGGGTGGATGTGAGATGAGAGTTTCTTTTTCTTTCATTCATGTAATAAATTTGTAAATTGATGTAATATTATTTGTATGGCCGCACAACCGGGTCGGGGTTGTAGCTGTCATTGTATAATTCTTTTTACTGTTTTTGCTCCTAGGATAGACCCATGGAGGGGGTGCACAAACTACCGGGTATCTCGAAGTGCCGAGTGGCCTACACACGGCGTTGAGGGAGGTTACTTCGCTTCGGGTACTTGGCGGGTAGTTTGCCGCATCCGTAGGGGTCTTGGGTGGGGTATTGGCTATTCATCGCGACCGTGTAATCCGCTTTTCATTGCAGGCTCGAACGAATCGCGGGTTCCGAGTATATCCAAAGTGTTCATCTGTGATCTGGATTGGCTATCATTGCTGTATATCTATATATAATAACTATTTAGGCGTTGCTTATGTTTTACAGCCGCGCTAGCCCAGCCCCCGCTCTGTCGTTAGTTAAGTAACCTAACGGGTGATGACGGGGCCCCGTGGCGAATGCGAATGGCATAAGCGTACGTCATATTTTGGTTGTTTTCTGCAATGGTAGGATTTAAATGATGGGACGCATTAAAAGAACTAATGCAAGAAAATAAACCTAAAAGACGTTGTTGGAACAAGTTTTTCAAAAAGCTGTTATTGCAAGGACGTTAAATTTTTGTTTTGCATCGAGGTATTCGGTTATGAATGCCCAGCACCTCAGTCGACGAGGCAAGGGCCGAGATCCCTTCATCGGGAGTGACAACTTGGACAAAAGTTTGCGTCAGGGTAATAACTTCACTATAGTCGATTATTCTTGCTTTGCATCGAGGTATTCAGTTTGGAATATCCTGCACCTCATTCGACGAGGAAAGAGCCGAGTTCCCTTCACGGGGAATGACCTCTTTAGCAAAAATTTTCGCCTATATATTTTCAAAAGGATGTATCACGTTCCTTCAACGATATCAAGTTCATTACGTTAACGGGTTTTCGCCAAAAACCCAGCCGTAGCCCTCCGTCGTTTCTTATAAGTTATACTTAGTATTCGTGCTGCATTTGTTGACTGTGTCAAGGCGCAGTGAACGGTAGCTAAGTGTAGCTTATTTGCTGGATACAATGTGATTGGTTAGGACATTTGTAGAACCTTGTTGACTGTGTCAAGGGTTATGCAGGTGGGTTTAATGCAATCAAGATAATGACGGGATGAACTTGACTAGGACTTTTTAATTTGTTGACTGTGTCAAGATCACTTGGGTCCTAGGGGCAAAAACCGCATCGGGAGTTTCAAAAGAACTGAAACTTGCAGATTTCGCATACCTTCTGGAGTGTGGTAGCTAGAGTGGATTCCATCTAGGTTATCACACAATGATAGTTGGATCCCGATCCCACTGATGAGTTGGATTATTCTTGGGAGATTACTTTCACTTAACGATCAATGCTATAAACCTAGTAGGTGCCTAGAAAGGTGTTAGCGGGGCTACGCCCCCAGGGAAAAGAGGTTCTTAAATTAAGGAACTTAGCGAAAGCGTTGGAAAACCTCCCTCGAAGTACCGACACTAGCCTGGCCGAATGGTTAAGGAAGTATTGTGACGTGAATGAAATCCCGACTAGTTCTTCTTTTAAAAAGGTTTTAAGAAGAATTTGAGGAAACAGTGGGAGACATCCTGGTTAGATAAATTAATAAACCAATATAATCTTGCAAGAGCATACGCTGAGTGTTTCTTTTCTCCCTCTCCAGGTAGCAACCATTTCACGCCCTAATCAAGATAATAAAATGTATCGCTTGACCGATCCGAATTCTTATTCGGGGCTGGGGAACGTTGGTTCAGCTCTAACTTGTGACAACAGTCATAAGTATGAGAAAGGGAAAGGGGATTGTATGGATTTCCAGGATACCCAGTTGAAGAAGATGCATGGTTTTGCATCTACTTCAGGTGTTCTTGTTATTGAGAACTGTTTTACGGTCAGCCCTACCTCCTGGGTACTTGATACCGGATCAGGATCTCATATCTGTAATTTATTGCAGGGACTGAGAAAAAGTAGGAAAGTTGCACCGGGTGATATGTCGCTCAGAGTAGCGAACGGAGCACAAGTAAATGCGGCAGCCGTCGGTGAATATCACCTAGTATTGCCAAATGGCAAGACTATGATTTTGAACGATTGCTACTATGTACCCTCCATGGTTTGCAACATCATATCAGTTTCTTTACTCGATAAAGATGGATATAACTTTGTTCTTGACAAGAATATCATGAACATTTACCTTCATAAGGTACTGGTTGCAGAGGGTACACTGTGTAATGGTATCTACGTTCTAAATCAGAATACTGTTCTCAATATACAAAACACACGCAAGAGGAAGAATTCAGATACGAATGAATCCTACTTGTGGCATTGTAGACTTGGTCATATCGGAGAGAAAAGACTGAGTAAGTTGCATAAAGATGGACTCTTGAATGCGTTCGAGTTTTCATCTTATGAAACTTGTCAGTCTTGTCTCAAAGGGAAGATGACCAAATCTCCGTTCACCGGACATGGAGAAAGAGCAGCAGAGCTCTTAGGACTCGTACACAGTGATGTATGTGGTCCGATGTCTATACATGCAAGGGGTGGGTTTTCGTACTTCATCACATTCACTGACGATCTCTCTAGGTTCGGATATGTGTATCTGATGAAACATAAATCTGAAGCTTTTGAGAAATTCAAGGAATTTAGAAACGAAGTAGAGAACCAGACTGGCAAAAGTATCAAGATCCTCCGGTCTGACAGGGGAGGGGAGTACTTAAGCACGGAATTCCTAGATTACTTAAAAGAGAATGGTATTCTCTCTCAGCTTACTCCTCCTTATACACCACCGCACAACGGTGTATCGGAGCGGAGGAATCGTACCCTATTGGATATGGTTCGTTCCATGATGAGTAGTGCTGAGTTACCTCTTTCATTCTGGGGATATGCACTTCAAACTGCAGCACATCTATTGAATCATGTTCCATCCAAATCCGTGCCTAAGACTCCGTATGAAATATGGAGTGGTAAAAGTTTGTATCTTAAACGTATTAAGATTTGGGGTTGCCCAGCTTATGTCAAAAAGCAGAACCCAGACAAACTTGAGGCACGGGCAGTTTTGTGTAAGTTTGTGGGATACCCAAAAGATTCAAGTGGGTATCTATTCTACTATGCAGAGGAACAGAAGATAATTGTTTCAAGAAATGCCACATTTTTAGAAAAAGAATTTCTTGTAAAAAACATTAGTGGCAGCACGGTAGAACTGGATGAAATTCCAGAAACACAAGCTTTAACAGAAAATTTGGAGGAACCGCTAGATTCAATAACCCCAAACGAACCTCAGCCACTCCGCAGATCTGGTAGGTTTTCTCATCCGCCCGAGAGATACTACGGTTTTCTCATAGACGGGGATCGAGAGGATTGCATCTTGGAAGAAGATGACCCTACCAGTTTCAGGCAGGACATTATCAGTAGGGACTCTGATAAGTGGCAGGAAGCAATGCAATCCGAAATGGAGTCCATGTACGCCAATAAAGTGTGGACCTTGGATATTGCTCCATCTGGGGTAAAACCCGTTGGATGCAAATGGATCTACAAAAGGAAACTTGGTGTAGATGGGCAGGTGGAAACCTATAAAGCTAGACTCGTTGCAAAAGGTTTCCGTCAAAGACCTGGTTTGGACTATGACGAAACTTTTTCTCCGGTGGCTATGCTCAAATCCATTCGGATCTTACTTGCCATCGCTGCCTTCCATGACTATGAAATCTGGCAGATGGATGTTAAAACGGCTTTCCTAAACGGTTGTTTGGAAGAGTGCGTTTACATGGATCAACCAGAAGGTTTCGTAGATAGTGGGAGCAGCGGGAAGGTGTGCAAGTTGCTTAAATCCATTTATGGATTAAAGCAGGCATCGCGGAGCTGGAACATCTGTTTTGATGAGGCAATCAAGGAATTTGATTTCATCAAGAACGAAGATGAACCTTGTGTCTATAAGAAGATTGTAGGACGAACTGTCGTATTCCTAGTCTTGTACATGGACGACATTCTCTTGATAGGAAATAACATTCCTATGCTACAATCGGTCAAGCTATTTTTGTCACAACGGTTCTCCATGAAGGACCTGGGTGATGCCTCGTACATTCTGGGGATCAAAATCTATAGAGATAGATCCAAGAGACTATTGGGACTTTCGCAGTCCAGGTACATAGAGACCGTACTAAAAAGATTTAGTATGGAGGGTTCCAAGCGCGGTAACATACCCGCATTGCACGGAATTACCCTCTCCAAGAAGATGTCTCCTAAGACTGACGAGGAAGGGGTTCGCATGAGCACTATACCCTACGCTTCGGCGGTAGGATCTATAATGTATGCAATGCTATGTACAAGACCAGATGTAGCTTACGCGCTGAGCGCGGTAAGCCGGTATCAGTCAGACCCAGGTGAGGACCACTGGACAGCAGTGAAGAACATTCTCAAGTACCTAAGAAGGACTAAAGAGATGTTCCTGGTTTACGGTAATGGAGACCTCAGGGTCGAGTCCTTTACCGATTCAAGTTTCCAGAGTGACAAAGATGACAGCAAGTCTGTCTCGGGTTTTGTGTTTACCCTCAACGGAGGGGCGGTATGTTGGAGGAGTTCCAAACAGGATACCGTCGCAGACTCGACGATGGAGGCTGAATACATTGCTGCAAGCGATGCCGCAAAAGAGGCGGTCTGGATGAAGAAGTTCATTAGTGAACTTCAGGTGGTTCCGTCCATTGTTGACCCAATACCTTTGTATTATGATAACAATGGGGCTATAGCTTTAGCGAAGGAACCAAGGTCCCATCAGAAATCCAGGCACATCTTAAGGCGGTATCACCTGATCAGGGAGATCATTGATCGCCAGGAGATCGAGGTGCGGAGAGTGGACACAAAGGACAACACAGCGGACCCATTCACGAAGGCCTTACCCCAGACTCAGTTCGAGCGGCTGATCGAGATGATAGGTCTTCGATACGCCAGTACATGGCCTTAGTGCAAGTGGGAGATTGTTAGTGTATATGCCCTAGAGGCCATTACTGTATCATACTAGTATGTATATTACTTGATGGAAGCTTGGGATATTCACAGTTGTACAGACAATCTTGCTCAATATAGTAGTATGCTACTTGGTTTATCTCTGCTTTAATGTGTACATGTGTGTTTATTTATTATATCACCTATACGCATTAGTAGAGCCCTTAGGATCTTTGCTTGATTACCGGCGTTGTGATGGCGATCACACTCGTGGGGGCTGGGTAATCTACAAGCACATCCTTATACACGTCCCTAGTCGTGGGAATATCGAGATAGGGCATCGATACTCCGGAGTAGACTAGCGTATGCGCTTCTCATCCCAGCATGGGAGACGGTCTGTCCCACAGCCGTCAGTACGTCGTACTTGAGATAGTATACGGGTGCTCGTTAGGTTACGAGTACACTGGACAGGACTCGTCGGGAACTGATGGTTAGTATTATACCTATCTTCAGTTATCAGTTCCCAGGTGACATGAGTACAGCTTAGTCCGCTGACTTAACACTGTCACTTCGCCTCGAGTGTGTTCCCACTGTTCTTTGATTACTACCCTACCACGGCTCTACTGAGTCGTGCAAACAGGTAGTAGTTGGGTGCAGTCCCGAAGCACTTGGAGGCAGTGATGGTTAGACAGGATTCGTCTCTCCCGGTATTGGGGGTTGACATCGCGCTGTGTCTAGGAGAGCCATTACACGAGTAGTCCCTGGCCAGGGCAAGCGAGATATACTGGTGGGTTTCTAGTGTTATCTCAGGGTGTATTGGGCTTCACTCCGACACGACTTGTACCGCTTTTTGGGGACTGATGTTTACCGCCCCCCTAGGTCCGACATGCGATGTATCAGACGAACAGACCGGACTGTACGGAGATTGTCACATACAGGCTCAGTAGGAGTTCGGATGGGTTTACCTCATCGGCCTTCTTATCGACATCTACCAGGGGACCATTACGTACAGCTAGTGCCGCTTTCGGTCTGTGGTTAAACCCACTGCCAGCGTAGTGTCGAGTCTTTAGAGTCCCACACAGAGAGTTTCCCTGCACTGAGCGAAACGTGTAGAAGCCGTATGGGTTTACGGCAGGGCTGTGATCACTTACGTACACTTGTGTGCGTGTGGTGTTCGGGCAGGCAATACTAGTGGGCTTTGGTTTAAGCCGGATCCTAGTATTGCATGGATGGATTTTTTTTGTCTTCTGTGCATCCGCATTCTACGGAATACGGATGCAGGTGTGTATGCACAGTTTTCCGGAGCGATGAAGGAGGAGGTGCCTCATTAGGGTTTTGGCAGTTGGTTCGGCCAAAACCGTTATGTGGCAGGCTCATTAGGGTTTTGACAGTTGATTCGGTCAAAACCATTTTGAGGCGGACTCATTAGGGTTTTGACAGTTCGTTTTGGTCAAAACCATTATGAGCCGGGGACATTATTTACTAATCCTTTCATTGATAATTATGTTATGGCTAATTACATTGACCATTTGACCATCTTGACTTTGTTGACCGTTTGACCAAAGTTGACTAGGATCTTCTTGAAAGATCTAAAGTATTCTTTGGTTTTCTTTTTCTTTTTGTTATGATAATGGTCATGTCATTTGTAGCCATCAACTTTATCTTGATGGGATTAGTAATGATAATGTTTTTGCATTATTGCAACCATGGTTACTTTTCTTTTGGATGATAATTTCATTCTCATTCTCTCTCTTGAAATGAGAAGCTCCATGGCTGTTAGCTAGCTCCTCCTTCTTCCTCCTCTTGATTCATCTTTTGATCTCATGTGTTGAGAGATAAAGATCCCACAAAGACAAAAGCATTCATCTATCACTTCTACACCACCTAGGGCTTCTAGATTGGCAATCTCTTTGCCCTAGTTACCTCGGCTCGAGGTGGAGCTCGGAGTACATCTCTCGGGTGGATCGTCTACGACTCAAGGAGGCCGCGGAGGTGACCAAAGTCCGGATCAAGCCACGGAGCAAGCAAGGAGAAGAACAACAAGAAGAGAAGGAGTTCAAGTTGAGGTATAACCCTAAACCGAGTAGACAAATCTCTTGTTAGGTTGCTAGTGTATTGTTTAGCAAAGATCCGGCTTTTACGGTCCATGTTACCATGTTCAGAAAAAATTTTGTTTTACCGTTTCCGCAACCCCGAAAGTACCGGGAGCGGTAACGTGGACCTAACATTAGCATGTGTAGACAGGGGACCTTTATACATCAACATGTATCATCCCAAGAGTTCACTAACTCTTTCTCTGTTTCCAATAAACAGAGCTGGTGTCATTATATCTTTGTGACATGATTGGCAAGTTTCAAAAGATGTAAATTCAAACTGATTTAAATATGCATCTAAATGTAACTTCAGCTAGTCGGGTCGCATTGATATGACCTAGTCTACAATACCTCAGGAAGGATCCGTTCATTTCTGAACTCTTCCTCTTGTGTGTGTTCTGAATACTCAGAACTGTAGTTTGACTTAGAACATCAATATTTTTAGATAACGTGCCTGAACCGATCAACTTTTGATATAGGAAATGTTCAAAACATTATCCAACAATACAAAATTTTATCATTTCTTTACTTATAAAGAGACTGATATGATTTTGTATATCAGGTTTGGTATCTAATAACATTCGTTCAGAATCAATGTATTTATAATACAGGGTGACAGTGACCAACAGACCTGGCTGCAACACTTGCACCGTTTTCTGCCTCATGAAACTTATCACCCGTTCTCAGTTCTCTACCTATCTGTAGCCCTATGTAACGGATTACATATCTGGGATCCTGATCCGGTATCAAATACCCAGGATGCAAAGGATATTGAGAAACGGTTCTTTGTAATGAACACACCCAAAGAAGATGCATCATATGCACTTTTTTCGTTTGGGCGACACGGGAAATCTGGTATTCCCCAATTTCCTGCTCTGTCTTATAACAATTATAAGTTGGAGCGGGACCAACGTTCCCCAGCTCATTATAACAAGCGGGTTCGGTCAATACATCCGTATCATTATCTTGATTAAGACGTGATATGGTCGCTACCAGGAGAGAGAGAGAAGAAAACACTCAGCGTGCGCTCTTGCAAGAATAGATTGGTTATTATTTTATCTAATCAGGATGGCTCCTACTGATTTTTATCAAATCTTCCTTCAAACCCTAAAAGGAAAGACTAGCCGGGATTAATTACACGCTACAAGTTCGCCAATCTTTCCGCCAGGCCAGTGTCGGTACTTTGAGGGAGGTTCCCCGTGCTTTCGCACGAACCTAATTAATGTAAACCTCGTTTTCCCAGAGGCGTAACCCCGTTGACACCTTTCTAGACACCTACTTGATCGGCTAATTGTAATGTGTAAAACACTCCCAGGAGTAACTCTTACTCGCAGTGGGTATCGGGATCCAACTATCTCATAGAAGGTATGCAATCTCATTGCAAATTTCAACACTTGAAATTCCCGATAATATTTTGCCCCTAGTGTTCTATGACCTTGACGAATGCCAAACAACCCATAGTCCACTAGTCAAATTCAACCCGTACATTTCTTGATTGAATTAAACCCACCCGCACGACCCTTGACGAATGCCAAAAAACGCCGTACGAATAGCCTAATCCAATCTGCATCATATGCATAAGCAGATAAATACTAGTTAGCTACCGTACACTACGCCTTGACGAATGCCAAACTACCGCAGCACGAATACTAACTAGTACTTATCTGAAATGACGGAGGGCTACGACAGGTTTTTATGAAAACCTATTGCGTAATGAACTTGATATCGTTTTAGGATCGAATGAATTTTGAAATGGAGTGTTTTTTAGGCTTTTCTAGTTTTGCTAAAGGGGTCACTCCTGGTGAAGGGATCGTCGGCCCTTTCCTCGTCGAATGAGGTGCGGGATATATCATATATATCACTGTGCAAAGCAGAAACTATTAAAAGCAATCAAAAGACAAACCGAGTGTGTAGCATCTTCCAGTTATTGCTAAAGGAGTCACTCCCGGTGAAGGGATCTCCGTCCTTTCCTTATCGAATAAGGTGCAGGATATATCATATATACCGCTGTGCAAAGCAAGAACTGTAGCTACCTGTTTTATTTTTGAAATTCGATTCCACAACATCTTAGGTTTCTTTTTCTTTCATTAATCATATTAATGAAGTCCCATCATTTAAGTACCTAAACATTACAGATAAATACGACGTACACTTATGCCATCCGCATTCGCCTCGATGTCCCTTCGTGCACCGTTAGGTTAGGTAACTAACGGCAGAGCAGGGCAGGGCTAGTGCGGGTGTAAAACATAAGTAACATCTATATAATATATCATATATACTATATACAGTATCCATCACAGAACATATCACATGATCACATCACAGATATCCAAGCAGAAGAAACATATGAAATATTGGATATACTAGGACGTCCGTGTTTTCAATACGAGCCAGTATAAAACACGGATTCCACGGTCGCGATGAATAGCCAAACCCACACCCCAAGACCCCTACGAGAGCGGCAAGCAACCCTACCAATTCTAGAGTTAGGAGACCGGGACTCGACTCCTCGAGTTGGTCTCCCACTGGACTCCAGAACCCGGTTACCTGTGCCATCCTCCTTGGGTCTATCCTAGTGCGGAAAAGTAAATAATATACAAAGGGTAACATCTTCCGCAACCTGGAAGTGCCCCAATAAAAGAATATTACATACAAGTTTTTACATGAATGAAAATGAAAAACACACATCTCACATAAAAACCCTCCGGCTATTCGAACACGACAATCCAATATAACATATCCATCAACACATAACATCACATGTCATCAACGTAAGTAAATATGCCCATCCCAATTGTCGTTGACATATAGCAACGAAACCGGCGATATCACATATTATACTTACGGTCACAGAAAAGAAAGTGTAAAACTACAACAGTTGGAATCCGCAACCTCTTTAGACATCGCATGCCTAATCAAATGAATTCCTTAGACATCGCATGCCTAACAATTATAAACTCCGCATTTTAGTCTCATTATTGAAAACTCTTTTCAATATCAAGTCGGGCAATTCAACAGGATTCCCGACAATCTGATCGAATGCTCGTCGCAAACTTTAGTAGACGGCCGCACCCCCGATGCCGTCGACGAAGTGCACCGAGGCGGAATACCGCTGCCGCGAGCACCCGAACGGATGCTTTCGGCGACGGGGTTCTCCTACAGTCACTTGGTCGGGGCTATGGAGTGAGGCTGTCTATTAAGTTTACCCGGCGAGTATCCGCGTACGCTACGTGATTGCGACGGACTTTTGATCACATCAAAATTCCATGGCAACCGATCAAGTGAGACTAAATTGCTAGATTTATAACATTCATTCAGTTATCTCATAACTACTTGTGAATTCCAAATGTTGTATCCCATTCCAGATAAATAGAAAATGTTAAACTTTCTGATCTAACATTCAAACACCCAAGTTTTCCCGAAACAGCTCAACACATGAAACAAGTTTAAAAACATCCAGTTCATGCCTCAGTACCAACGGTCCAGCCGTAGAAGGGTCAAGCCAACGCCTCACATGTGGCACGCCGTACTGCCCCAAACCCTAAGGTTCAAAGGGCAGTTCAAGACGGTCACATAATCGAGTTAAGGTTTGTTGTCTTCTAGAGGGACCATCGCGTTACTTGCACTACTTAGAACGTCGGTAAACTACGCAAAAATCCAACACTTGAAAATTTCCCGGCAGGGGAAAAAGTGGGTATTTATATCCGGTCGAACTTTTTAACATATTCTAAATATCCGGAAAACCCAACGAAATTAAAAATTCCGATCGAAACAACGACTACAAAATAAACCCCAAAATACTCAACTCTTGAGTCCAGATTAAAAAATCCCAGAAAACTCAGCACCTCAAGAAACAAATTACTGTGCAAAATCGGAAGGCTGACGTCATCAGATGGCCGCGGAACCGCCGCAGAAGCCAGGCTTCTGCCGCGGTTCCGCCGCAGTTTGGGCGTATCTTTTGGTCATTTTTGCACCGTAATTCTTAGAATTTCCTGCTGAATTTTTAAAGCATTTTTAATCTGGAAAAAACCACAATTTCAAAAAATGTACAGAGAGCATTTTGGAGTTAGGGTTTTAGTTCGATCGGACTTCTAACTCGGTCTACGCATCGCCTAAGGCTCTAGCTAGGCTCTGATACCACTGTAGGGTTCCTAGGCATGCTCAAGAAGTCTCACAAGGCATCAACCATGCCAAATTCAAAAATTTCCGGTGCCGAGAAACCCTAATGCGATCGTTGACTAGAGTTTTAGGCGAAACATGCAACTTGTTAACAACTTAACTAAGAGTTGAACGGAAATACAACCTTTGTAGATCCGGTCCTCCACCTCCATAGCTCCGTGATGAAGTCCCCTCGCTGCGATCATCGGATCTCGGGCTCTAGCGTCGGCTTCATCGGAGAAATGGGTGGGCTAGGTCGTCGACTTCGATGCCGAAGATGATCTACGTCGAGGAAACACAAGATCAAGCTCCAACTTCACCAAGCCATGAAACTTATGAAGAAAACACCCTATACTACTTGGCAAGTGGTAGAGGATGAAGAAATAGGAAGTGGGTTCACTTTAGAATTGGATTTCTCACTCATTTCATCAAGTTGCCATTAATGGTAGCAAAGGTTTTCTTCATCTTCAAGAAGAAGAAGAAGAAGAAGAGAATATGATAAGTCTTTTAAAATAGAAAATAAATTGATACTTATCATATTGGCAACCATGATTAAGTGTAGAGAGTAAACTAAGGTTAGGTGAATGGTTAGGTTAGGCATGAAACAAAAATGGTAGACTTTTTCAAAACATCATGAAGCTTCAAGTAAATCCAAAAAGCAACCATTTCTTTTCTTGCCTTAAAAGAAAATAAACAAAATAAATAGATAACAAAACCCTAACCATTCACTTAGACATGGTTTAAAGTAAACCTACACCCAAACTTGCATGTATCATCAAACATGATACAAACTAGTGCACAAAACTATATCATATGTACAATGTGCACTTCAAGTGAGAAAATCCATCTAAAGTGAACCAATACTAGTTAATGCAAAGTAATATATCAAATATATAATTATGCATTAAATCATTAAATCAACGCTTGATTTAATGATCCGGTCATAGTGCATATAACCGACTAATATCAATAGTAACAACTTATCGAATCAACACTTGATCCGATAACCTGGCTATATCGCATATAACCGATCAGTGTCACAAATCGCGAGAATCGAATACAGTATCACATACTGGTATTATTCTCGGTCCCGCACATATCTCATATGCGCTCCTATTTCGTTTCGCTTGAGCCAGGAAACCTCTGTGTAGGACTCTAAAGACTCGTCAATACGCCGGTAGCAGATGATGATCATATCAAGCACCCACAAGCCGCAAGCTGTCTGCTAAATGTAACGGCCACCCGGATATTGAGCGATCAGAATATCGACGAGCAAGCCTGCTCACACTCCTGTGAATCCAACCAATAACACTTACTATACAGTCCGGTCTGTTTGTCTGATATGTCGCATATCTTGCTTAGGGGTGGTAAATGTCAGACCCCAATAGCTCGATAAGTCGTGTCGATATGAGGTCTATAACAGTTCGAGAAACTACTGGTAACACTTACCAGTAAATCTCAGCAACCCTGGCCAGGGATATCCGGTTATAGCTAATCGAACACAGCGCAACATCAACTCCCTATACCGGGAGAGACGAATCCCCTCCTATCGCTCATTGCCTCCATGTGATTCGGGACTGTACCCAAAAACCACCGTTTTGCACGCCCTCTTGGACGTGGTAAGGTGGAAATCAAAGCACAGTGGGAACCACACAAGACTCTATGACGATCTCGGGTCAACAGACTACTCTATACTAGTGTCACCAGAGAACTGCCATCTGACGTAAGGTATAATACCATCTAAGAGTTCTCGGCGAGTCCGTCCAGTGTAAACAGTCTCTACTGAGCACCCGTATATCATCTCTGATGTCACACACCAATGGATATGGGATCATCCATCGCCCATTGTATGGGTCGAGAAGGTATACGCTAGTCTACTCTGGTATATCGATACCCCGTCTCGATACACCCACGACTAGGGACCTTGAAGGATGTACTTATGGACTACCATGTCCCCACTAGTATGATCCGCATCACAGTCCAGGTAGTCAAGTATACATCCTAAGGGCTTTACCAACATGTAACAGAGAGACAATCAGTATACACGTTAAGGTAAAGAGTAACCAGATAGCATACTATCATGTCGAGCAAGAAAGTCCTCCCTATATATGTCCTAGCATCTACTACAATATACATCTTATGTATAGTAATGGCCTCTATGGCATACATATAACTAACAGGTTTATATTTAGAACCTTCTCTCCAAATATCTTGTTATTTGTGTATTTAAATGAATTTTCAAGAAAAGAAAAGGTGACTAATGCCTTTTTTTTGTTTTATTATGCAATTATTGCAATTATCTTCTAGAATTTCCTACACACTTCCACAAAACCCTAGCCTTCATCAAATGGCCGGCCATCTCCTTCTTCTTGCTGCCCATGAATTTTCTCATCTTATTTCTTCTCATTTTGCTTCAAAATAATCTTGGAAAATCCAAATTAATTCATAGAAATTCAAGTATAAAACAAAACCTTCATTCTTCTTCATAAATCTTGCTTAGGTCTTCATTCTAGTGAGGATTTTGGAGGCAAAAGTGTGGATTGTTCTTGTTTCAAGTTGTGTTCTTTGAAGGTATAAAACCTTAACCCTAATCTCTTTTTGTTGCTTAATACCTTTAATTAGCTTAATTAGATGTTTAATTTAAGCTTTTAATTTAATATTTAGAGATTCAAGATATCATTTTGCTAATCAAATTAGGGTTTTGATTAGTGAAATGGTTAGTTAATATGTTAAGCTTGAAGAAAATTAAATCAAGTTGCTAATATGTTAAATGATATTTTCCTAATCGGCTAATTAAGCTAATTAACAAATTAAACTTTTGCTAATCATAATTAGTAAAATCTAAAATTTTAGTAAAGGTATAAGTGGTTTAACCTTGCTATTTGAAGATGTTTGTAAGTTCTAGTTTTTGTAAAACTTGTAGTTTTGTGCTAAAATGATATATACTGCTTACTGGATTTACGGATATTTTAGGCGTGGGTTTGTTTAGGCGTTGCGACGTTATGTATATTGATTCTACGCTATATCTTCTGTTGTGAATGTGCGATCAGTACGATCAAGGTCTACATTTGGTAGTTGTGTCGTGTTGCGTTCGTAGCTAGGGTCGTGCCGATGTCGTTCGTGTCTTTGTATAGATTTTGCTCTTGAGTTTGTTTCGTAATGTCGCTACGCGCGTTAGCCACTAAAACGAACACTTGGGAGTATGTTTGGAGTCGGTGCGTCGGTCAAACGTAGTTATACGTATTTTTGGTCGATTGCTTATATACACTTGCTTTATTGTTATATGTGTTCAGAATCGCAGGCGGGGACTTCGGACGCTGCGAAGAGGGGAAAGCAGGTGGTTCGCTTTATTTAGCCAGGATCGTTGGTGAGTAGATTTAACATCTACAGGGGAATCTCCCGCATTGCGTTATGTGTCTGGGCTTGATTAAATAACTTGACCTTTAGGGTTTAGTATATGGACTTATTTGTGCATGTATATCCTAGTTGCATATCTCATTTACCTATTATATTCGTACATAGTATTAATGAGACACAATACTATTATTGATGGTTCATGTTGCACGAGCACTGATTGTATGCCACTCACACCGTCAATAATTGCCATGACACGCACAACACCTATACATATGTGATATAGTATTGCTTAGGGACATCGAGACATGATCCTTATCTTCATTGTGCATATGACATATAGCATACCTGTATACCTACATGCTTACACATATGCCCTGACATGCTTACATGCTAGTTACCCATATACCTATATGGTAGTATACCATTAGTGTTAGTGTATATGCCCTAGGGGCCATTATTGTATCATACTAGATTGTATATTACTTAATGGAAGCTTGGGTTATTCACAGTTGTATATACAGTCTTGCTAAAAATAGTAGTATGCTACTCGGTTTGTGTCTACATTAATATGTGCATATGTTTCTTGTAACGTATCACTTATACATATTAGTAGAGCCCATAGGATCTTTGCTTGATTACCAGCGTTGTGATGGCAGTCACACTAGTGGGGGCTGGGTAGTCTGTAGGCAACATCCTATACAGGTCCCTGGTCGTTGGATTATCGAGATAGGGCATCGATATTCCGGAGTAGACTAAGTGTGTACGCTTCTCATCCCAGTTGGGGAGATGGTCTGTCCCACAGCCATCAGTACGTCGTACTGGAGATAGTATACAGGTGCTCGTTAGGTTACGGGTACACCGGACAGGACTCGCAGGGGAACTGATTGGTTGGTATTATACCCGTCGTCAGTTAACAGTTCCCAGATGACATGAGTACAACATAGTCCGGCGACTTGACACTGCTACTTCGCCTTGAGTGTGTCCCACTGTTCTTAGATTGCTACCCTACTACGGCTCAAAGGAGTCGTGCAAACAGGTAGCAGTTGGGTGCAGTCCCGAGCACTTGGAGGCAGTAGTGGTTAGACAGGACTCGTCTCTCCCGGTATTGGGAGATGATATCGTGCTATGTCAGAGAGCCATTACGCAAATTCCCTGGCCAGGGCAAGCGAGATATACGGGTAGGTTCCAGTAGCTTCTCAGGGTGTAATGGGCTTCGCTCCGACACGACTTATACAGCTACTAGGGGACTGACGCTTGCCACCCCCTAGGCTCGATAGGCGATAGTCTTAGACGAACAGACCGGACTGTACGGAGATTGTCACATCAGGCTCAGTGGGAGTTCGGATGATTTTCCTCATCGGCCTTCTTATCGACATCTACCTGGGGACCGTTACGTACAGCTTGTGCCGCTTGCGGTCTGTGGTTAAACCCACTGCTAGCATAGTGTCGAGTCTTTAGAGTCCTACACAGAGAGTTTTCCTGCTCCAGGCGAAACGATATAGAGGTCGTATGGTTTTACGACAAGGGTTCGGACGCGTACGTGTGTTTACGCACGTACGACTTTTCGGACAGTTTTTACTAGCCGGCTTTGTTTTAAGCCAAATTATAGTATCGGGTTATTGGATTTACACAGTCTATAGTTTTTCCGTGTTTTCACGGATTGGAGGGGCGTTCTCATAATTTGTCGGGAAGCTTCTAGAAGAGTGGTGACTAAGGGGTTAAGGTGGCATTGCATTAAATGAGATTAGTGACTCATTTGTGTGATTCATCCATGTCATTAATGCATCATAAATGCTTAATGACTCATGGTGATGAACCACTCATAGATATTTATGAAGCATGGTTGTTAATTCTATTTTTTGATTTTTGGATAAATAATAATGCTTCATATATATTATGATAACATCATTATCACATTTCATTCTCATCTTCACCTTCTCTCTCCTCAAGCTCACTCTCTCTTCAAACCCTAACCCTAGCCTCTCATGTGTTGAGATCAAGGGTTAGCTAGACTAATACATCCCTAACCTCACTCTATATCCCCTAGGTAGCTTAGATTAGCACTTTAAGCAACCTATTTATCTCAAGTTTGAGATTAAGCTTGGCGTAGGAGCTTTCGGGTGGATCGTCTTTGTTTCGAGGAGGCCGTTGAGGTGCCGATGTTCCAAGGAGCCTACGAGGAGTGAAGGACCGCGATGAAGACCCGAAGGACTAGTATCGTGAGGTATAACTTCTTATCCGAGTAGTTAAACCTCTAGTTGTTAGTTAGCAATGGTTTAGATACGATTCATGCGCTCAAGTCCATGTTACGAAGCTTTGATAATCGTTTTTCATATATTCCGCTTCCTCGCAAGTTCGTGGGGTGCGTGACATGGACTTATAGTGGTATCAGAGCCAACTAAACCATTACTCGCTTGTTAGCAACTGATTAGAAGTTCGATCGACGGAAAACACGAAAACAAAAACCCGGATATTCCTAGTTTCTGTTAATTTTAAAAGTGTCTGAAAAATAATTTGACATAACTTAAAATTCACAGCAGGGAATTGTAAGAATACTGGGAAAATACGAGCCCCTAACTCGGTAAGACGGCCGCGGATCCGCGGCAAGAAGGTTCTTTTGGCCGCGGATCCGCCGCCGAGTCAACGCCGAGTTGACTCGGATTTTCTCTGTTATTCATAATTTCTGGTTTTTTGTTTTCCTTTATGTTCTTTTTCTATCCAGGTTACTTGAGTGCAGGTTTGCTTTTGGGATAGACACGGAAAAGGGAAGTCGATCGATGTTCTAAGATATTTGCTAATTGGGTTTTTATCTTTAATATTTAATGTGTTCGTAAACCTCCCCTAACTGCTAGTATGTCGGTTGGCAGGGGGTTGCAAATTTCTGAAATGTTTACTGTTTGTGTATATGAACTGTATTGGACAGTTGTGATGATTAGCCGGGGGTTTTGAGATGTATTTAATATTCATTCAATGTAAATGTAATTTGATGTAATATTCTTTTGCGGGGCACATCCAGGTTGCGGTTGTAGCCACCGTTGTATTATTTCTTTTTACTGTTTTTGCTCTTAGGATAGACCCAAAGTGGGGTACACAAACTACCGGGTACGTCGAAGTGTTTAGTGGCCACTCACGTTGTTGAGGGAGACCGCTTCACTTCGGGTACTTGGCGGGTAGTTTGCCGTACCCGTAGGGGTCTAGGGTGGGGTAATGGCTATTCATCACAACTGTGTAATCCGTCTTTTATTGCAGGCTCAAAGCAAATGGGGATTGCTAGCAAATCCAATAAAGTTCATCTGTGATCTGGAATGCTTATTATTGCGTCTGACGAATGTACAATATCTATATATGATAGCTATTAAACGCCACTTATGTTTTACACCCGCGCTAGCCCAGTCCCCGCTCTGTCGTTAGTTAAGTAACTTAACGGGTGATGACGGGACCCAGTGGCGAATGCGGATGGCATAAGAGGACGTGATATTTTCGTTGTTTTCTGCAATGATAAGATAAATGATGAGACGCATTATTATAATGCAAAGAAAATAAACCATAGTTTAATCGTTGGAACAGATTTAAAAGGAAACCACTCGGTTATTTTAAAAGATCAAAAATTTTAATTGCGGAGCTTTAACCACTCCTTTTAAAAAGTATCAGGTTCCTTCGATTATATCAAGTTCACTACGTTCATGGTTTTGCCAAAACCATTCGCAGCCCTCCGTTATTTCATATAGATAGTCAATAGTATTCAAGCTGTGTTTGTTGACTAAAGTCAAGGCACAGTGTTTGGTAGCTGTTGGATATTTATATGCAGCATAGATAGATGCGTTGGATTGGGACAGTCGTATTACCTTGTTGACTAAAGTCAAGGGTATGTACGGGTGGGTTCAAATTAACCTGGACAATGACGGGTAGAACTTGACATGTGACTTATGATTTGTTGACTAAAGTCAAGGTCATAAGAGCATGGGGCAAAAATCCACATCGGGAATTTCTAAAGAAACTGAAATTTGCAGAGAGAGCATACCATTTTGGAGTTTGATGAATGTTGGTAGGATTCCTTCAACATTATCATACGATGATATTTTGGATCCCGATCGTACTGTGAGTACATGCTACTTATCAGGAGATTCGTCACTTAACGATCAATGTAATAAACCAAGTAGGTGCCAAGAAAGGTGTCAGCGGGGTTACGCCCCCAGAGAAAAGAGGTTATTTAATTAAGGAACTTCGCGAAAGCGTTGGAAAACCTCCCTCGAAGTATCGACACTGGCCTGGCTGAACGGTTAAGCAAGTATTGTACGGTGAGAATTGTCCTAGCTAATTCTTCTTTTATGGTTTGAGGAGGGATTCGAGAAACAGTGGGAGCCATCATGTTTAGATAAATTAAAAACCAATCTAAACTTGCAACAGCATCATGCTAAAATGTTTTCTTCTCTCTCTCTCTTAATTGCAGCGACCTTGTGACCACACATAGGTTACATCTAGATAACAAATTGACTGAATCTGACTTATATGACTAGCAAAGGTATGTCCAGATGTCCATTGGCTATGACAAGCTGGACCACCCTATTACTACTCAAGATCCCGCCGTCCCAGGTCCAGTTTCCACTGTCGCGGATATGGATATCCGCCAGACAAGGGAAAAAGATAAAGAGAAAGCTAAGTGCCTCGTATTAGCTTCAGTTGATGGTGTATACCAGAAGCAGCACGAGAAGATGGACTTAGTTTCCATCTTTCTCCATAATAAAGATTTATATGGAGAGCAATCTCATATCACTAGATATGAAACCTCGAACGAATTAATTCAAGCGAGGTTAGCTGACGGGTCATCTGCAGGGGACAACGTCCTTACAATGACTAGCTGTATTGATGAGCTCCAGGACCTGGAGATCGCATTGGGAAACGAGTCAAATACTGACTTGATTCTATAGTCTCTGCCTCCTACCCTGAAGGAAACCAGGGAAGGAGAAGGAAAGAGAAAGGCAAAAGTTTCGGGACTGGATATAGTAAAAGAGGGACGTTCCTATTGTTACAGGAATGAACATTGGCAGAAAGATTGCAGGGCTTTAGAAGCCAGTAGCCAGGATTCAAAGCATGTTGTGTCTTCAGCTTCGGGTGTGTTTGTGATAGGAAACTGTATGTCAGTTAACCCTACTTCCTGGGTATTGGATACCATGTCAGGAACTCACATCTGTAATTCTTTACAGGCTCTGAGAAACCGTAGGGTTATCGGGATAGGTGATATGACCCTCACGGTTGCTAACGGAATGAGCATGGACGCTGAATCCGTAGGGGAATATCATCTTGGACTGACAACTAGGCAGATATTGATTCTACGTAACTGTTTTTATATACTAGGTACGACTTGTAATATCATATCTGTACCCTTACTATCTAAGGAAGGATATGATTTTACTTTTAAAAGAGATGTGGTTCACATCCACCTAAATCAAGTTATGATTGGGTTAGGTACATTAGAAAACGGAATATACGTATTAAATCAAGCTCAGATTTTCAGTGTCCAGAACATACTTAAAAGAAAGTCTCCGGAAACAAATCAGGCATTCTTATTGCATTGTAGACTAGGTCACATCAATGAGAGAAGGTTGACTAAGTTACATGGAGAAGGATATTTGAATCCGTTAGAATATCAATCTTATGCTACTTGTGAATCTTGTCTCATGGGAAAAATGACAAAGACTCCGTTTACTGGACACGGAGTAAGAGCAAGCGAGCTCTTGGGACTCGTACACAGTGACGTGTGCGGTCCAATGTCTACACATGCGCGAGGTGGTTATTCCTACTTCATTACTTTTACGGATGATTTCTCTAGGTATGGATATATCTTCTTAATGAAACATAAATTCGAGGCCTTTGAGAAATTCCAAGAATACAAGAATGAAGTGGAAAAACAAACCAGCAAAAGTATCAAGACACTGAGATCTGATCGAGGTGGTGAATACTTAAGTGCCGAGTTCCTAGGTTACTTAAAAGAGAATGGAATTCTCTCTCAGCTTACTCCTCCATACACACCACAACATAACGGTGTATCAGAGAGACGGAACCGAACCCTATTGTATATGGTACGTTCCATGATGAGTAACGCTGAGTTACCGCGATCATTCTGGGGATATGCACTAGAATCAGCTGCATATCTTTTGAACCGAGTTCCAACCAAGACTGTGCCTACCACACCATATCAGATGTGAAGTAGGAAGAAACCCTGTCTTAAGTATCTTAAGACATAAGGATGTCCATCTTTTGTAAAGAAGCAGCATGCGAACAAGCTAGAGGCACGCTCAGTACAGTGTAAGTTTGTGGGATATCCAAAGAACTCCATGGGATATTGTTTCTATTACGCTGAGGAACAAAAGGTCTTTGTTTCTCAACATGCCCGCTTCTTGGAAATTGAATTTTTGGAAAATTAGAAGAGTGGGAGTGCAATAGAACTGGAAGAAATTCCAGAGCCACAAGCTATTACTGAAACCTTGGTAGAACAAGAAGGTTCAGGAGAACAAGACATCCCGACGCCACTCCGTAGGAGTAGTAGGCAATCTCATCCGCCCGAGAGATACTATGGTTTTCTCATAGACGGGGATAGAGAGGATTGCACTATTGATTATGATGAGCCTACTAGCTTCCAGCAAGCTATTCAGAGTGGTGACTCAATAAACTGGCTGGACGCAATGCGGACCGAAATGGAGTCCATGTACACTAACAAAGTATGGACTTTGGACATTGCTCTAGATGGGGTAAAACCCGTAGGATGCAAATGGATCTTCAAAAAGATGATTGGTGTAGATAGACAGGTTGAAACCTATAAGGCTAGACTTGTTGCAAAGGGTTTTCGTCAAAGACCTGGTTTGGACTATGACGAAACCTTTTCTCCAGTGGCTATGCTTAAATCTATTCGGGTCCTTCTTGCTATTGCTGCCTTCCACGATTATGAGATCTAGCAGATGGACGTAAAGACGGCCTTTCTAAATGGTAATTTGGAAGAAAGCGTCTATATGGATCAGCCAGAGGGATTCATTCAGAGTGGGAGCAGCGGTAAAGTATGCAAGTTGCTTAAGTCTATTTATGGACTAAAGCAGGCATCGCGGAGTTGGAACATCTGTTTTGATGATGCTGTCAAAGAATTCAACTTTATCAAAAATCCAGATGAAGCATGCATATACAGTAAGATTGTAGGGAGAGCTGTAGTATTCCTCGTCTTGTACGTGGATGACATTCTCCTAATAGGAAATGATATTCCTATGTTACATCAGTCAAAAGATTCTTATCACATAAATTCTCCATGAAAGACCTGGGTGATGCCACCTACATTCTGGGAATCCGGATCTATCGTGATAGATCAAAGAGGATGTTGGGACTTTCGCAGTCCAGGTACATAGACACCATAGTGAAGAGATTCAGTATGGATGATTCTAAGCGCGGTAACCTACCGGCTTGTCACGGAATCACCCTCACCAAAGAGATGTCTCCCAAGACTGATTTGGAAAGGGATCGCATGTCGATTATAACCTACGCTTCTGCGGTAGGCTCTATAATGTATGCGATGTTATGTACCAGACCAGATATGGCATACGCATTGAGCGTAGTAAGCCGGTATCAAGCAAACCCAGAGAAGAAGCACTGGATAGCAGTGAAGAACATTCTCAAGTACCTGAGGAGGACTAAGGAGATGTTCTTGGTGTATGGCGAAAAAGACCTCCAGATGGAGGCCTTTGCCGACTCATGCTTCCAGAGTGACAAAGATGACTCCAAGTCCATGTCGGGTTATGTCTTTACCCTCAATGGAGGGGCGGTCTGTTGGAAGAGTTCCAAGCAGGAGACCGTTGCTGACTCAACAATGGAAGCGGAGTACATAGCTGCTTGCGATGCCGCAAAAGAAGCTGTCTGGATGAAGTAGTTCCTCACAGAGGTGGTTCCTTCCAGTGTTGGTCCAATACCTCTGTATTGTGACAACAACGGTGCTATAGCTTTAGCAAAGGAACCCAGGTCCCATCAGAAATCCAGACACATCTTAAGGCGGTATCACCTGATCAGGGAGATCGTAGATCGCCGGGAGATCGAGGTGAAAAGAGTAGAGACGGAGAATAACATTGCTGATCCATTCACAAAGGCCCTTCCTCAGACACAGTTCGAGAGGCTATTCGAGATGATAGGTCTACGATATGCCAGCTCATGGCCCTAGTGCAAGTGGGAGATTGTTAGTGTATATGCCCTAAGGGTCATTATTGTATCATACTAGATTGTATATTACTTAATGGAAGCTTGGGTTATTCACAGTTGTATATACAGTCTTGCTAAAAATAGTATGTAACGTTTTAGAAATTATTTTGCGAATTTTCCCGTTTTAGGGCAAAATTGTCGGTTTTTCCCGTTTTAACCCGATTTCGATTAAACGTCCGTATAAGCCAACCGGCACCTAGTTAGGCTAAAATAAAGCTTGTGCGCAAACTTTGGGAGTATTTGGGAGGTTTTGGTTCAGATAGAATTTTTCCCAAATAAAATATTATTTTAAACGGTATTTTGTGCACGTAAATCGGGAAAATTTTCCTGTTGTGAATAAATTAATTTTGTCACTAGAATTATTTTAGAAGGTTCTTTTTAAATATCTAGATATTGCTTTTGAGCAAAACGATTTGTATTTAAAAAGAAAAGAAAAGGGTGTAAAGGTGGCATTTTTCATTTAATGTTGCATTTATTGCTTAAGACTAGAATTTTCTTCATTTTAATAACACAAAACCCCCCTCTCACCTCCTTGGACGAGCCTCATCCCCCTATTTCTGTCCTCAAACATTCCAAGCTCATTTCTCACTCTTTTTCAATCAAAAACACAAAAAGAATTCCAAAAATAAATCCAAAAATTCCTATATAAAAATTAAACCAATTTTCCTTCACTAATCCTTCATGGATCTTCAACAATGCTTGGTTTTTGATGCTAAGATGATGGATTAAGTTTCATTTCGTGTTCTTAGGGAGGTATAATTCTCACCTTAATCCTTATACTTTTGCTTTAATCTTAAACTAGCAAATTTAGTTAGCTATTTATGTGTTTAGTGTAGTTTTTAAATCATGATTAATTCATTATATTTGGTTTAAGAAATTCATGTTAGGGTTAAACTTTGATTAAGTGATTAGTGTTTATTTGAAGTGTTAAATTGTGTTTTGGAAAAGATTAATCTAGTAGAAAATGTTAAATTTTGCTAATAAGCATTTTGTTCAATTAAGCAAAGTTGCTTACTAGATTTTTGCTAAAACATAATTAGCGAGTATTAAAAATATAGGAATGGTTTAGATAGCTTAGTTAAGCTATTTTAAGGTATTTGTAATCGTGAGATATGCGTTATCTTGAATCTAGTGCGAATTATTGCGATAGGTTGCTTACTAAATTTCGGGGTTTTTCCGACGTAGGGTTCGTTTGGTCGTAGAGAGATTATATCTAGTGTATTCCTCATAATTTTTGTGTTGTGTACGCGATCGGGACGATCGGGGTCCAAACTTGGTGTTTTGTAGTTTAGCGACCCCAATTAGGGTTTTGGCCGGTATCATGCGCGATAGATGCGCTAAGCGCGCAGCGTAATTTTCCGGGCGTTTTCTTCGCGTTTCGTTGTCTTTTCGTCATTTTAGGATATTTAGCTTATGTGTTGTATTTATGAAATTTTAGGTTCGCAAGCAGGGACTTCGGGTGTTGCGGACAAGGGGAAGCAGGTGGTCGGATTTTCATAGCTCGAGACCATCGGTGAGTAGATTTAACATCTACGGGGAAATCGCCCGTATGGCGTTATGCGTCGGGGCGAATATGATATGATAGCTGCATGTGTTTGCATATTAGTTACATTCATATGAATGTCATTACATAGAAGTATCTGTTGTACTTGACTCATACCTTTAGATATAACACATTACTGACGGTTCATGTCGCACGAGCACTAAATTGTATGCTACACCCATACCGTCTGTAATTGCCATGACACACACAAACACCTACATATGTGATATGGTAGTGGATAGGAATGATTGGAGTAGTAACTCTTATTCTGTTGTGCATATGAAATACTGTGGACACATACATACGTGATATTGCATTGGGCAGGAATAGTTGAGATAGTGACCCTTATTCCACTTCTCGTATTGTCACGACCCAAAGTTTGGCCCGTGACCGTCACTTAACCACGTAAAGTCTACAGGCGTAACGCGACTAAGTAAGCCGAAAACCCAGAAATCAAACCAGTAAAAGTATAGAGTGATTTAAGCATTTAATAGAACAAATTACTAAGATAACAATATACGACGCCGTAGCGAAGAAAATGAGCAACAGGTGGGAAACATCACAGATAGAATAAACTGCATAAGTAGAGTCGGCTCACAACGAGCTCGACACCAGAATACAAAATAATATACATCATCCTCACAACTGGTCTCTACGTCAATACATAAGTGGTAGATGGAGAGTACTAGATACAACAATGTACATAACTGAAAGATAACCAGATACCGCACAAAACCCACCTATCAGCAAAAGAGCTAGCACACCAACTGTAGGGGTATCTGTGTCAAAAGATGCAAGAATGCAGCCTGCCGCGACTACTCCGAAGGGCAACCTGCAAACACTGTGGCACAACGGGGGTGAGTTGCCAACTCGTGAATAGAAGATAACATATAAAGGCAATCGTGAGTATGCACGTGCTACGATACTCTAACCTATATCAACAGATAACATCTATATGATGAACTGGATGCTCAAATATGCAACAAGTGCGGTCTAATAACATCTCCATGTGATGAGCAAGAAATGTGATGATCAGGTATAACAATGCCATCTAACAACCCTATATAGAATGAACAGAGTATGCAATGATCATGTATAGCAATGAAATCTAACAACCCTATATAGAATGAACAGGGTATGCAATGATCATGTATAGCAATGAAATCGAACAACCCTATATAGAATGAGCAGGGTATGCAGTGATCATGTATAGCAATGAAATCTAACAACCCTATATAGAATGAACAGGGTATGCAGTGATCAGGTATAGCAATGTGTACTATATCAGGTACATGAGGTACAGGATGAGATATCAATTACTACATACTGAGCATGGGAAATATAACATCTACACGGAATGTCATCGTGGAAAGTATAATCGGTACCCATCAATGTACCCAAAACCCAATACTACTCAGATGTCGTCATCCTCCTCGGTCCTCCAATCCTGTAAATCTCATATAACCGTGAGTGCCCAACATCGGCACCCAAAATATCAAGAAATACTCGTGCCAAGCATCGACACACAAATCCTCCTGTATAGGGCATCCGTCAGTCCGGATCAGCCCACGGGCTCTGTCTGCGGTATCGGCCCTCGGCCCCGGCAGTACGAGTCGTCCCGTATCCATCCATAGACTCTGGTCGGTATCCTCCGGATAACTGCCAGGTCCAACCAATCACCGGTAGGTAGTAGTCCCTCTGCCAGGCTCACCGTCTACCACACAGCGAATCCGTTCTCGCCCCGGGGTACCATACCGGGTCCACCATGTACCCGTAATCGGCCTCATCCAACTCCTCGATTCGGGTTCACATAGATGTCACTCTAGTACCGAGAAAACACATGGTGGACGCATCGAAATATCATATCAAGGGAAACCGGGTTTTTAAATAATTAACTATTCTCTTTGAAATATCCACGGTTCCCCAAATCCAGAATTAACATGGAAACAACATATCTCAATGCGTAATCTAAGAAAGTATGATGATATCAATATATGTGTGCACGGGTACGAATATACAGTGTGCATGTACGCAGGTATGAAGATATCAATATATATGTGCACTGGTATGAATATACAGTGTGCATGTGCGCAGATATCAAGATATCAATGTATGTGTGCACTGGTATGAATATACAGTGTGCATGTGCGCAGGTATGAAGATATCAATATATGTGTGCACTGGTATGAATATACAGTGTGCATGTAGTACCAGTAGGGGTATGTGATGCATATGTGCCTAAATATGGATATAACATATGCTGTTATGCGGCAATTCATGACAACATCAATAGGGTTGAATCAGTATGATATATGATTTATAGCAATCCTATAATGTGAGTGTCATGGCAATCACTAACGGTGTGAGTGTAGCATATCAAGCGTGCTCGTGCGACTTGAACCGTCAGTGACAGTGCAGTGTCCTATGCTATCATTTCTATATGCAACAATAAGGTATGCTACTACAGTCCATATGAACATCTACAACCTAATATCCTAACTCGCCCTGACGCTTAACGCCATACGGGAGATTTCCCCGTAGATGTTAAATCTACTCACCTGGTTGTGCGCTACTCGTAGCCGACCACTTGCTTCCCTTTCTTAGCTTCGCCTGATGTACCCGCCTGCGAACCTGGAATTTCACAAGAATCCAATTATAAGAAACTATCTCGCAAAACGCGATATCAAAGTCAAACGATACGCTCGCGTCGCGAACTAAACGCGCGTGTGTACAATACGCTAAACGTGTGCACGCGTCTAAAACTAACCCCGATACGCCGCGATACGCTGAATCATGGAACCCTCTCGCGTATCGCGCGTATCGCGCGAACCAAAAGTACTAGAAATACGATATAACATCCCAGATTCTACCCAGGCTAACAACTTACAAAACTATACATACCACTGGCCTAGAAATCACAACAGACTCCTACCCATCCAAAATTCACCCAAAAATTCCCCTATCTGGCCGCAAATTGCGGCCAGAAAGAATAAATTTGCGGCCTCTCTATGGGGTGGGGGTCTCGGGCTCTGGTGGTGTGGTCTATACCTTGTATACATGCTCCAGTTAACTCAATTTCAACCTGAACTACTCGGGCCTAAAGCAGATCACAGAAATCCAATTTGTTCACTTAAAACACTAAATTTGCACAATTTAAAATCCTGTGGTATTTTGTTGTAATCTGGGGTCAAACTAGGTTTACATGGTCTTAATAACACCTAATTAGGCTAGGTTAACCAATACTAACATCACTAAACCATAAGTCCACACAAATCACCATTTCAAGCACAAATCTCACCTTTTTACACAAACCGAACTAAACTACGCATACGTTAAACAAACAATAAGTTGGGCTCAGATTCTATACCTTACAAGACCCTAGGTGCAAGGAGAAAGGAGGTGGAGGAGATGGGAGTGCTGCTGCAACTGCTGGGGGGGCTGCTGTTAGTGTTGTTGCTGCTGCCACTGCCTGCTGCTGCTGTTACTGCTTTCTGCTGCTGCTGATGATGCTGCCTCTGCAGCTGCTGCCTCTCTCTCTCTCTCTTTCTCAGCTGAGTGTTGTGTGTGAGTTGTGAGGGAAATGATCAAAGAAATGTGGCCCCAAGTCAAAACCCCCCCTCTCTCTTTCCCTCTCTCTTCATTTAATGAGCATGGCTCAAGCCATGCCCATACTCCCTCTCTCATGCACCAAGTCAACAAAAGACAAAAACAAAAGAATTTCAAATAACAAAAACAACACACAAATAAATAAAACCCAAATAAATCCCAAAACACTTAATACAAATAGGTTAACCCACCATGGTTGCTAATCATGGTTTTAACCCCAAACTAAACCCTAGTTTACATGCACAAGTGTGTGTGTGCCTAGAAAAATCCTAATAAAATATTCATTAATTAGAATAATTTATCTGTAACTTAATTTGGTAAACTTTTTACCAAAACTATCTATTAGCAATATAATTATCCCCTAAACACGACCTAAGGCGTTACAATCTTCCCCCATTAAAGAAAATTCGTCCCCGAATTTTAAAATACAAGCTACGCATACCTTCAGAAAGATGAGGGAACTTCTTCCGCATCTCGCCCTCACCCTCCTAAGTGATCTCTTCACCGTTTGGGATGCACCAAAATACCTTCACTGATGGCAAGACCTTCGATCGAAGTTTCTTCACCTGCCGGTCCAAAATTACAACTGGCTGATGGGTGAACGAAGGATCACGCTCGAACTAAATGGTCTGGCGCTGAATCCAATGAGAAAGGTCATGAAGGTAATTGCAAAGTATCGGCATAGGGAATACGGGGTGAATACTCAATAATCTGGGTGGAAGTGCCCAACTTAAGGCAACGAACCAACTTGCCTTAGGGATCCCTAAAAGACTTACTATCCTGGAAAGCTTCCCAAAACTCAACATGTCATTTATCGGAAATTTCCTGCGGGAATACATGATCTGCCGTTGCGAACTTGAATCTGCGACCCTCTTGGTCAGCATCTGATCTCTATCCGCAGTGGACCAAACTCATCCTGACCCAAAACAACCGGGTCATTTCCGAAATCTCTAAACTAGCTGAGGTCCAAAAATCCTATAACACGGAGTTAGAAAAAAAAATAGACTGTTGATCGACATGACCTAGCCTCTAATCCTAAAGGTTACCAATTGGAGTGTCTCCTGATAACTGCTATCAAAGGAGAACCCTATCGATGGTAAACGACGATCCCCAACTGCCGACAACAATTTCTACATACGCACAACTTAACAATAACAACAAAGCAAACTGAGTATCACCGGATGACAAACATCCGAATGGAGCCACATCCTGACAACTCCTGGGTGGACACCATAACGAATTTCGGGAAGATCTGCTCTCGTTCCCTCTTCGGAACGGTTAAAGGTTGCAACTCTCCCGTCAGTCTCAGTTGCCCAGCTCAAACACACAACAAGACAGACACTTGAAACGAATCCCAAGACTTCTCTTTCTATCCCTGCCCCCCCGTAACTACCTTACAAGTCACGTTAACAGTTGGTGGGGCTTGAATGAGTACAGAAAGTTGACCGATGTGCCTGCCCTAGGATTCCTCGTCTCTTTCCTATAAAATTAGGTACACAAGTGCCTCTCTAGCCTAGCACACCCTTGCCACCAGTCAAAGATTCCAAATCATTACCCAGCCGAGTAGGCTCCAATACCTCTGACGAACGAGCGTCGGCGGGCAGTGTCTCGCGAAAGCGATTTAGGAAAAGTGGTCGGGCGCGGACATGAGCAAGCTGTCTCCTCAGAAGAGACAAACTTATGTTGTACTCAACGATCGCACAAGAACTGTGAATCTGCGGAGGATTATCACAACAATCAATTTTTCGCCGCAGGAAGATGTACATTTAACTCTGGTGGTCCGTGAAAATCTGACACGACTTTCAAACAAGTGGTGTCTCTAATCTCCAACTTAAAACCATCGCGGCCATCTCCAGATCATGAGTGCAATATCCTTATCGTACTTCCTCCAAATGTAAGGAAGCAAAAGCGATAACTCCATTGTGTCACCTCAGTACACATTCGAGTCCTACTCACGAAACATCACAGTTAAACCACAAAGTCGCCCGAACCAAAGAGCAAGGAAAGGGCTGAAGCAGTTGTTAACCGAGTCTTCAACTGCGGAAACTTCGCACGCAAGCCTCAGTCTACAGAAAAGAAATCTCCATTCCCGTCAATTTAGTCAACGGGGCAGCATTACACTAGCAATCCTGCATGAGACGGCGGTAACACCTGCTAAGCCAAAAAAATAAAATAATAAAAAAAAATTATGCGGACCTCCGTCCAGCTCACAAATTTGGGCCTAAGCTGTATGGCCACGATCTTCCTCAAAACCATACCAATTCGGCTCGGTAACTACAGAACCTAGGAATCAACACCACAAGCTTGAAGGGAACACTTCGAGAATCTAGTAAACCGCTGGGGCTCTCCCAGTATCCGTATAACAGATCCTCAAGTGCTACTCCTATTTCTCAAGACACACTAAAAAGGCTAGGATGTCGTAAATGACACAACAATAACTAGTCGAGGAACGGCCCGAAGAAAACTAGTTCATCACACCTATGAATGCAGCTAGAGCATTGGTGAGTCCAGTGACACACCCAAAACACACAAAGCCCGTAGCACGCACAAGTCAGTCTTCGGAATATCATCACTCCGGACCTGCAACAATGATGACCCGATCCTAAACGAACCTAGACAAAGTCTCGCACTCTGGTGCTGATCGAAGAAATCGTTAATGCGAGGTACATGATACTTATCCTGACCGTAAGCCGATTCAAGTGACGATCCATCAATACACAACCTCAATCTGTCGTTTTCCTCCTGGACGAACAGAAATAGGAGCTTCCTAAATGCGAAACACTCAGACGCACAACTCCCTCAACAACCACTCTGTAGAAGATCCTTAGCTCCATAAGCTTCGCCGGCTCATCTTGGAATGACGTCGGAAAAATTCTCGCACGAAAGAGAACTGGTCCAACAAACCAACTGTGGCTACAGCATCATGAAAAACGCCAAGAATCCACGACATCTCCTCAGAGCCGTCTAGCAAATAAGGCTGAATTCAAGCTGTAAGAGGCGGCACCACTATCCACCTGCAAAACAAGAACTGACTTGCCCGGGAAAACAAACCCTAACTGTTTCCTCACGGTAGCCCACAACGCCTAACACGTAGCTAACCAGTCCGTGCCCAGGAGATTGCCAAATCCAACATCTCTAGGAGGATCAAAATAGCAGATAAATCTCTATCTCCTATCCGATCGGCACAAGACCGAAGTACGTGTTGCACAACAAAAGGATTGCTGACGGAAGTTAACACAACAAACGGCTAATCTACCCAGCATGACTCCCGTCCTAAACCCGGCACGAAGTGTGTAAACATACGAGTGCAACAAAAGAACATACTGAAAGAGTACCTGAAACCACAGCATTGGACGCCTGCGCATCCCGATGTGTCGAAGCGAAAACTTGTGCCTGTCCTTCATCTGTGACTGATCGAATTCCTCCTCTACTAGCCTGACCCCTTTGTGCAAACCCTACGCGTCCACGACGTCTCAGAATACGACCCTGACGTGCTGTGAAGGAACACTGCCTGATGAGGTGCTGAAGGCTTCCGCATCGTAAACACCTACGCGCTGCCTGCTGTCCTGCCTGGGGATGGAAGCCAAACGACTGTCCTCGTCCTAAGCCTCTGCTCTGGGCTGGTACACCAGTACGATTCCACAACTGTTCCGAAACTCTCACGGTCTCTGGAAGACGTGTCTCGTAAACAGGGGCTACCTCCACCGGTGCTATGTAGGGGACGGAATACTGCATGATGATCGCAAGGAACAACTGGGTGACAGGGGTGGCAACCATCTGTCGCTGCGCTCGAACGACCTCTACCAATGAGCCCATCGTCTGGCGTAAGCTCTGCATCTCTGCCACTAGTCTAGCGATCTGATCTGTCGTAGGAGAAATAATCTGTCCTGGTACAACATGGGTACTACTCGAATCAGTCCTCATCTCAGATAAATCAACTCGAACCTCGGCTCTCCCGGCCTCTCTCTGCACCCTCGTAGTCCTTGGCGGCATAATGGCTGGAAAGAAGGTAGGATTCGATGAGGATATGAAAATCGAATCACAAGGATATATACGATCATAAGGGAAATTCAATCAATAAGTCCTAAGGTCGCTTAGGCGGAGTACCGTGTCGTGAGTATGCCACGGAACATACGCACGCTACGCCACACTGCTGCAGCTACCTACTCCATCATACCAGGGTCATCCTACACTACGAAGGTAAAACCTACGCTCTGATACCAACTTTGTCACGACCCAAAGTTTGGCCCGTGACCGGCACTTAACCACGTAACGTCTACAGGCGTAACGCGACTAAGTAAGCCGAAAACCCAGAAATCAAACCAGTAAAAGTATAGAGTGATTTAAGCATTTAATAGAACAAATTACTAAGATAACAATATACGACGCCGTAGCGAAGAAAATGAGCAACAGGTGGGAAACATCACAGATAGAATAAACTTCATAAGTAGAGTCGGCTCACAACGAGCTCGACACCAGAATACAAAATAATATACATCGTCCTCACAACTGGTCTCTACGTCAATACATAAGTGGTAGATGGAGAGTACTAGATACAACAATGTACATAACTGAAAGATAACCAGATACCGCACAAAACCCACCTATCAGCAAAAGAGCTAGCACACCAACTGTAGGGTACCCGTGTCAAAAGATGCAAGAATGCAGCCTGCCGCGACTACTCCGAAGGGCAACCTGCAAACACTGTGGCACAACGAGGGTGAGTTGCCAACTCGTGAATAGAAAATAACATATAAAGGTAATCGCGAGTATGCACGTGCTACGATACTCCAACCTATATCAACAGATAACATCTATATGATGAACTGGATGCTCAAATATGCAACAAGTGCGGTCTAATAACATCTCCATGTGATGAGCAAGAAATGTGATGATCAGGTATAACAATGCCATCTAACAACCCTATATAGAATGAACAGAGTATGCAATGATCATGTATAGCAATGAAATCTAACAACCCTATATAGAATGAACAGGGTATGCAGTGATCATGTATAGCAATGAAATCTAACAACCCTATATAGAATGAACAGGGTATGCAGTGATCAGGTATAGCAATGTGTACTATATCAGGTACAATAGGTACAGGATGAGATATCAATTACTACATACTGAGCATAGGAAATATAACATCTACACGGAATGTCATCATGGAAAGTATAATCGGTACCCATCAATGTACCCAAAACCCAATACTACTCAGATGTCGTCATCCTCCTCGGTCCTCCAATCCTGTAAATCTCATATAACCGTGAGTGCCCAACATCGGCACCCAAAATATCAAGAAATACTCATGCCAAGCATCGACACGCAAATCCTCCTGTATAGGGCATCCGTCAGTCCGGATCAGCCCACGCGCTCTGTCTGCGGTATCGCCCTCGGCCCCGGCAGTACGAGTCGTCCCGTATCCATCCATAGACTCTGGTCGGTATCCTCCGGATAACCGCCAGGTCCAACCAATCACCGGTAGGTAGTAGTCCCTCTGTCAGGCTCACCGTTTACCACACAGCGAAACCGTTCTTGCCCTGGGGTACCATACCGGGTCCACCATGTACCCGTAATCGGCCTCATCCAACTCCTCGATTCGGGTTCACATATATGTCACTCTAGTGCCGAGAAAACACATGGTGGACGCACCGAAATATCATATCAAGGGAAACCGAGTTTTTAAATAATTAATTATTCTCTTTGAAATATCCACGGTTCCTCAAATCCAGAATTAAAATGGAAACAACATATCTCAATGCGTAATCTAAGCAAGTATGAAGATATCAATATATGTGTGCACTGGTACGAATATACAGTGTGCATGTGCGCAGGTATGAAGATATCAATATATGTGTGCACTGGTATGAATATACAGTGTGCATGTGCGCAGGTATGAAGATATCAATGTATGTGTGCACTGGTATGAATATACAGTGTGCATGTGCGCAGGTATGAAGATATCAATATATGTGTACACTGGTATGAATATACAGTGTGCATGTAGTACCAGTAGGGGTATGTGATGCATATGTGCCTGAATATGGATATAACATATGCTGTTATGCGGCAATTCATGACAACATCAATAGGGTGGAATCAGTATGATATATGATTTATAGCAATCCTATAATGTGAGTGTCATGGCAATCACTAACGGTGTGAGTGTAGCATATCAAGCGTGCTCGTGCAACTTGAACCGTTAGTGACAGTGCAGTGTCCTATGCTATCATTTCTATATGCAACAATAAGGTATGCTACTACAGTCCATATGAACATCTACAACCTAATATCCTAACTCGCCCTGACGCTTAACGCCATACGGGCGATTTCCCCGTAGATGTTAAATCTACTCACCTGGTCGTGCGCTACTCGTAGCCGACCACTTGCTTCCCTTTCTTAGCTTCGCCTGATGTACCCGCCTGCGAACCTGGAATTTCACAAGAATCCAATTATAAGCAACTATCTCGCAAAACGCGATATCGAAGTCAAACGATACGCTCGCGTCGCGAACTAAACGCGCGTGTGTACAATACGCTAAACGTGTGCACGCGTCTAAAACTAACCCCGATACGCCGCGATACGCTGAATCATGGAACCCTCTCGCGTATCGCGCGAACCAAAAGTACTAGAAATACGATATAACATCCCAGATTCTACCCAGGCTAACAACTTACAAAACTATACATACCACTGGCCTAGAAATCACAACAGACTCCTACCCATCCAAAATTCACCCAAAAATTCCCCTATCTGGCCGCAAATTGCGGCCAGAAAGAATAAATTTGCGGCCTCTCTATGGGGTGGGGGTCTCGGGCTCTGGTGGTGTGGTCTATACCTTGTATACATGCTCCAGTTAACTCAATTTCAACATGAACTACTCGGGCCTAAAGCAGATCACAGAAATCCAATTTGTTCACTTAAAACACTAAATTTGCACAATTTGAAATCCTATGGTATTTTGTTGTAATCTGGGGTCTAACTAGGTTTACATGGTCTTAATAACACCTAATTAGGCTAGGTTAACCAATACTAACATCACTAAACCATAAGTCCACACAAATCACCATTTCAAGCACAAATCTCACCTTTTTACACAAACCGAACTAAACTACGCATACGTTAAACAAACAATAAGTTGGGCTCAGATTCTATACCTTACAAGACCCTAGGTGCAAGGAGAAAGGAGGTGGAGGAGATGGGAGTGCTGTTGCAACTGCTGGGGGGCTGCTGTTAGTGTTGCTGCTGCTGCCACTGCCTGCTGCTGCTGTTACTGCTTTCTGCTGCTGCTGATGATGCTGCCTCTGCAGCTGTTGCCTCTCTCTCTCTCTTTCTCAGCTGAGTGTTGTGTGTGAGTTGTGAGGGAAATGATCAAAGAAATGTGGCCCCAAGTCAAAAAAACCCCTCTCTCTTTCCTTCTCTCTTCATTTAATGAGCATGGCTCAAGCCATGCCCATACTCCCTCTCTCATGCACCAAGTCAACAAAAGACAAAAACAAAAGAATTTCAAATAAATAAAACAACACACAAATAAATAAAACCCAAATAAATCCCAAAACACTTAATACAAATAGGTTAACCCACCATGGTTGCTAATCATGGTTTTAACCCCAAACTAAACCCTAGTTTACATGCACAAGTGTGTGTGCCTAGAAAATCCTAATAAAATATTCATTAATTAGAATAATTTATCTGTAACTTAATTTGGTAAACTTTTTACCAAAACTATCTATTAACAATATAATTATCCCCTAAACACGACCTAAGGTGTTACACGTATATCTTGCTATAGCTACTTATACATCATGCATTCATATTGACATGTACACCCACGTACTTGATTACATGTAGATACTTAAACCTTGCTACACTTACATGTACAACTCATATGATACTGCATTTGTTTTCGAAGGAATTGGGAACCGCATGATGTGTTTTAAAGCTAGATTCAATTTAAAGAGCGGTTTTCCCTTTATATGCTCATATTGATGTTTTATGTTGCATATATCAGTTTTATATGGATTTTACGCATTGAGATATGGATTTCATATGATTTATGGATTTGAGAACCGTGGGGGTATTTTCAAGAAAATATGTATTATTTGAAAACCCGGTTTCTCTTGATATGATATTTGATGCGTCCACCATGTGATTTCTCGGTTCTGAGATTTGGCTTGTGATACCCGATTCGAGGAGCGGGACGCACCGTCTGCGGGTACATGGTGGACCCGGTATGGTACCCCGGGGCGAGCGGTGATTTCGTGGTGTAGACGATTGTAAGTCCATATTGCGACCCCCGGTGCTTACGGGGAGGCGGAAACGGTATAAAAAACAAATTTTTATCGCAAGAGGCAACATGGACTAAACAAGGTCGGGATCGTGTCTAAACTAAACTAGCAAATATGCTAAAGGGAGTTAGCTACTCGGATGAAGGTTATACCTAAACTTGAACTCCTTCTTCTTGAAATCTTGTAGAGGTTGATGGTTCTCTTTTCGTCGCCTTCTTCCGTCGAAGATGGATCCACCTCGAAGGTTCGACCTTTGGGCTCTTCCTCGATCTTTGAGTGAACTAGGGTTTCCGGCTAGGGTTTCCGGCTTGCTAAACCTTGAACCTAGAATGAGTAGAGAGTGACTAGGGTTTGCTTTTCTTTTTAAAGAGAAGGATTCTCAACACATGAGAAGGTTTCTCTTTTGCTAGAGGAAGAAGAAGATGAAGAGAGGAGAGAGAAGCTAAATGAGATAATGAGCTATGTTTTTCTTTCTTGCAACCATAATGCCAAAAGAAAAACAATTATCTAAATAATAATAATTCAAAATGAGAATAGTTGATGGCAATTTGGAATGACCACTACCATGCTTCATTTAATGAAATGTAAGCATGAATCAAGGAGGACTTTTTAAAGCATGATGGTGGTCAACATTCAACCATGGTCAACAAGTCAACCATGGTCAACAAGTCAACAAAATCAACCATAACATAATTCTCATTTAATTACTATTATTAATAGATAATTCATAAATCCATTAGGGTTTGGAAAATGATAACTGTCAACTGTGCATACGCACCCGTTCCGAAACCCTAATGAAATACCTCATCCTCCGCCTCAAGCAACTGTGCATACACACCTGCATTCTCGTTCCGAGGAACAAGAATACCAAGATATAAAAGCAACCCCAAATATATATACCAGTATCTGGCTCAAACCAGAGCCTGCCAGTATAATCCGTCCGGACTCCAAACGTGCACAAGTGCACGGATGAGAACGAACCCTGTCGCAAAACCATGCGACCTCTACTCTGTTTTGCCCAGAGGCGAATACCCTCTGTGTGGGACTCTAAAGACTCGACACTACGCTGGCAGTGGGTTTAACCACAGACCGCAAGCAGCACTAGCTGTGCGTAACGGTCCCCAGGTAGATGCCGACAAGAAGGCTGACGAGGTGAAACCCCATCTGAACTCCTACTGAGTCTGAATGTGACATTCTCCGTACAGTCCGGTCTGTTCGTCTGATACATCGCATGTCGGGCCTAGGGGGCGGTAAAACGTCAGTCCCCCAATAGCGGTACAAGTCGTGTCGGAGTGAAGCCCAAAACACCCTGAGATAACACTGGAAACCTACCAGTATATCTCGCTTGCCCTGGCCAGGGACTACTCGTGTAATGGCTCTCCTAGACACAGCGCGATGTCAACCCCCAATATCGGGAGAGACGAATCCTGTCTAACCGTCACTGCCTCCAAGTGCTTCGGGACTGCACCCAACCACCACCTGTTTGCACGACTCCTTTAAGCCGTGGTAGGGTAGTGATCAAAGTGCAGTGGGAACACACTCGAGGCGAAGTGCCAGTGTCAAGTCAGCGGACTAAGCTGTACTCATGTTACCTGGGAACTGATAACTGACGATAGGTATAATACCAACCTGTCAGTTCCCGACGAGTCCTGTCCAGTGTACTCGTAACCCAACGAGCACCCGTATACTATCTCCAGTACGACGTACTGATGGCTGTGGGACAGACCATCTCCCACACTGGGATGAGAAGCGCATACGCTAGTCTACTCCGGAGTATCGATGCCCTGTCTCGATAGTCCTACGACTAGGGACCTATATAAGGATATGCCTATAGATTACCCAGCCCCCACTAGTGTGACTGCCATCACAACGCTGGTAATCAAGCAAAGATCCTAAGGGCTCCACTAATGCGTATAAGTGATATACTGAAATAAACACAAGTACACATTGAAGTAGAAACAAACCAAGTAGCATACTACTATATTGAGTAAGATTGTTTATACAAGGTGAATATCCCAAGCTTCCATCAAGTATTATACAAACTAGTATGATACAGTAATGGCCTCTAGGGTATATACACTAACAATCTCCCACTTGCACTAAGTCCATGAACTGGCGTACCGAAGACCTATCATCTCGATCAGCCGCTCGAACTGAGTCTGGGGTAAGGCCTTGGTGAATGGATCTGCAGTGTTCTCTTCTGAAGCAACCCTCCGAACCTCGATCTCCTTGCGATCCACGATCTCCCTGATCAGGTGATACCGCCTCAAGATGTGCCTGGATCTCTGATGGGACCTGGGTTCCTTTGCTAAAGCTATAGCCCCGTTGTTGTCGCAATACAGAGGTACTGGGTCAACAATGGACGGAACCACCTGAAGTTCTTTTAAGAACTTCCTTATCCAGACAGCTTCTTTTGCGGCATCAGATGCAGCGATGTATTCCGCTTCCATAGTCGAGTCTGCAACGGTTTCCTGTTTGGAACTCTTCCAACACACCGCCCCTCCATTGAGGGTAAAGACAAAACCCGACATGGACTTGGAATCATCCTTGTCACTCTGGAAGCTGGAGTCAGCAAAGGCCTCAATCTGGAGGTCTTTTCCGCCATACACCAAGAACATCTCCTTAGTCCTTCTCAGGTACTTGAGAATGTTCTTTACTGCTATCCAATGTTTCTCCCCAGGGTTTGACTGATACCGGCTTACTACACTCAGTGCATAAGCTACATCCGGTCTGGTACACAACATCGCATACATTATAGAGCCTACCGCAGAAGCGTAGGGTATAATAGACATGCGATCCCTCTCCAAATCAGTCTTGGGAGACATCTCTTTAGAGAGGGTGATCCCGTGACAAGCCGGTAGGTTACCGCGCTTGGAATCTTCCATACTGAATCTTTTCAGTACGGTGTCGATGTACCTGGACTGTGAAAGTCCTAATATCCTCTTGGATCTATCACGATGGATCCGGATCCCCAGGATGTATGAGGCATCACCCAGGTCTTTCATGGAGAACCTGTGTGACAAGAAACCCTTGACAGATTGTAGCATAGGAATGTCATTTCCTATTAAGAGAATGTCATCCACGTATAAAACAAGGAATACTACAGTTCTCGCTACAAATCTACTATAGATGCATGGTTCATCTGGATTTTTTATAAAGTCAAATTCCTTGACCGTCTCATCAAAACAGATGTTCCAACTCCGCGACGCCTGCTTTAGTCCATAAATGGACTTAAGCAACTTGCACACCTTTCCGCTGCTCCCACTCTGAATGAAACCCTCTGGCTGATCCATATAGACACACTCCTCTAAATTTCCATTTAGAAAAGCGGTTTTTACGTCCATCTGCCAAATCTCATAATCGTGGAAGGCAGCAATGGCAAGAAGGATCCGAATGGATTTCAGCATAGCCACTGGAGAAAAGGTTTCGTCATAGTCCAAGCCAGGTCTTTGACGGAAACCCTTTGCTACAAGTCTAGCTTTATAGGTCTCAACCTGTCCATCTACACCAATCTTCCTTTTGAAGATCCACTTGCATCCTACGGGTTTTACCCCGTCTGAAGCAATGTCCAACGTCCATACTTTGTTGGTGTACATGGACTCCATTTCGGTCCGCATTGCATCTAGCCATTTTACCGAGTCAACGCTCTGAACGGCCTGCTGGAAGCTAGTAGGCTCATCATAGTCTATGATGCAATCCTCTCTATCCCCGTCTATGAGAAAACCGTAGTATCTCTCGGGCGGATGAGACTGCCTACTACTCCTGCGGAGCGGCATAGGAATGTCCTGTTCTTTTGAACTCACTGGCTCTTCCAAGTCTTCAGTAATAGCTTGTGGTTCTGGAATCTCTTCCAGTTCTATTGCGTTCCCACTTATCTGGGTTTCCAAAAACTCAGTTTCCAAGAAGCGGGCATGTTGAGAAACAAAAACTTTTTGTTCCTCAGCGGAATAGAACAGATACCCCCTGGAGTTCTATGGGTATCCCACAAACTTACATTGTACTGAACGTGCCTCGAGCTTGTCCGCATGCTGCTTTTTTACAAAAGCTGGACATCCCCATATCTTAAGGTACTTAAGACAGGGTTTCTTCCCACTCCACATCTGATATGGAGTGGTAGGCACAGTCTTGGTAGGAGCCTTGTTCAAGAGATATGCAGCTGCTTCTACTGCATAGCCCCAGAAAGATCGCGGTAACTCAGCCTTACTCATCATGGAACGAACCATATCCAATAGGGTTCGATTCCTCCTTTCCGATACACCGTTATGTTGCGGAGTGTATGGAGGAGTACGCTGAGAGAGAATCCCATTCTCTTTTAAGTAATTCAGGAACTCGGCACTTAAGTATTCTCCACCTCGATCCGATCTTAGAATCTTGATACTTTTGCCGGTTTGTTTTTCAACTTCATTCTTGTAATCCCGAAATTTCTCAAAGGCCTCGGATTTGTGCTTCATTAAGAAGACATGTCCATACCTAGAGAAATCGTCTGTAAAAGTAATGAAGTATGAATAACCGCTTCGCGCATGTGTAGACATTGGACCACACACGTCACTGTGTATGAGTCCCAAGAGCTCGCTCGCTCTTTCTCCGTGTCCAGTGAACGGAGTCTTTGTCATCTTTCCCATGAGACAAGATTCACAAGTGGCATAAGACTGATACTCGAACGGATCCAAGTATCCTTCTTTATGTAACTTAGTCAACCGTGTCTCATTGATGTGACCCAGTCTACAATGCCATAAGAAAGCCTGATTGATATCTGGAGACTTTCTTTTGTGTGTATTCTGGACATTGAAAATCTGTGGTTGGTTTAATACGTATATACCATTGCTCAGTGTACCTGACCCAATCAGAACTTGATTAAGGTGAATGTTTACAACATTACTTATAAACACAAATTCATAACCTTCTTTAGAAACCAAAGATACAGAAATGATATTACAAGTTGCGTTGGGTACAAAAAAGCAATTACGCAAAACCAAAACATGCCCATCTGTCATTCCCAGGTGATAGTCCCCCACGGCTTTAGCATCCATGCTAGCTCCGTTCGCAACTCTGAGGGTCATGTCACCTGCCTTCAAAAACCTACGGTTTCTCAACGCCTGCAAAGAATTACAGATATGAGATCCTGATCCAGTATCCAATACCCAGGAAGTAGAGTTTATAGAAAGACAGTTTTCAATAACATACACACCTGAAGCTGAAGCCGCAACCTGCTTCAGTTCCTGTGTCCTGGCTTTCCAAGCCCTGCAATCTTTCTTCCAGTGTCCACTCTTGTGACAATAGAAGCATTCCTCTTTACCCACAAGCTTCCCCTCTATCTTTGTTGCCTTTTCCTTTCCCTTCGTACCCACTTTACTAACACCGCCTCTTGGTTTGGCGGGGGCTTTCTTTCTCTTTCCCTTGGCTTTCGCCTTGGACCTAGAGGAAGAAGATCCTCCTACAAACAAAGCGGGTGTATCCCTACCCTTCTGTAGGGTGCCCTCTGCGCTCCTCAGCAGGTTGAGGAGTTCTGAAAGTTCAACTTCCTTTTCTTGCAAGTTGAAATTCAGTATGAACTGGGCGTAAGTGGATGGAAGGGGCTGGAGAATTAAATCTGTATAGAGTTCACTATCCAACGTGGTCCCAAGTTCTGCGAGCTCCTCAGTGTAGCCAATCATCTTAAGCACGTGGTCCGCTACCGATGATCCGACGGCCAACTTTGTCGAAAACAACTTCTTCGACACTTCGTATCTTGCGATACGAGACTGCTCTCCATACAGTTCTTTTGTATGGAGAAATATGGACTCGAGGTCCATATTCTCATGCCTCCTCTGATGTTCGTTGTCCATAGAGGCAAGCACGAGGCACCTGGCCTTCGCGCAATCAATCTCCCAAGTCTTACGGATTTCCTTATCCGCGACGCTGGAGGTGGGACCTGGGACGGGGGGAGCTTTGGTGGTAAGAAGATACCCCAGCTTGTCGTAAGTGATTGCCAATTTGACATTCCTGAGCCAATCTTTGTAGTTTGGCCCTGTCAGTATGTTTTTATCTAGAAGTAACTTAAGTCCAGTCATTTCGATTTGGTCGCTGCAGGGGGAGAGAAGAAACACTTAGCACGATGCTCTTGCAAGTTTAGAATGGTTTTTAATTTGTCTAAACAGGATGGCTCCCACTGTCTCTCGAATCCCTCCTCAAACCACAAAGGAAGAATTAGCCGGGATCAATCCCACCGTACAATACTTGCTTAACCGTTCAGCCAGGCCAGTGTCGGTACTTCGAGGGAGGTTTTCCAACGCTTTCGCGAAGTTCCTTAATTTAAGAACCTCTTTTCCCTGGGGGCGTAGCCCCGCTAACACCTTTCTAGGCACCTACTAGGTTTATAGCATTGATCGTTTAGTGAGAAATTTCCCGAGGAGTAGCATATACTCACATTAGGATCGGGATCCAAATATCATCGCGTGACGAAAATGAAGGAATCCTACCATAATCATCACACTCCAAATGGTATGCAAATCTAGCAAGTTTCAGTACTTATGAAACTCCCGATGTGGATTTTTGCCCCATGCTCTTATGACCTTGACGAAGGTCAACAAATCATAAGTCACATGTCAAGTTCTGCCCGTCATTATCCAGGTTAATTTGAACCCACCCGTATATACCCTTGATGAAGGTCAACAAGGCAATACGACTGTCCCAAACCAACGCATCTATCTATGCTACATATGAACACCCAATAGCTACCAATCTCTATGTCTTGACGAAGGTCAACAAACATAGCTTGAATACTATTGAATTTTCATGCAAAACGACGGAGGGCTACGAATGGTTTTGGCGAAACCGTGAACGTAGTGAACTTGATATAATCGATGGAACGAGATAGCTTTTAGAAGGAGTGGCTCAAGCTCCGCATTTAAAAGTTAGTTTTGAAAAGAACCGAGTGGTTTTTCGAAAGTGTTCCAACGACTTTAACTTGGTTTATTATCTTGCATTAGTTCTTTTAATGCGTGATATTCTTGCATTAGTTCTTTTAATGCGTCCCATCATTTAATCCTACCATTGCAGAAAACAACCAAAATATGACGTACGCTTATGCCATTCGCATTCGCCACGGGGTCCCGTCATCACTCGTTAGGTTACTTAACTAACGACAGAGCGGGGGCTGGGCTAGCGCGGCTGTAAAACATAAGCAACGCCTAAATAGAAAGCAATGATAGACATTACAGATCACAGATGAATACATTGGATATACTAGCAATCCGCAATCCTTTCGAGCCTGCAACGAAAAGCGGATTACACGGTCGCAGTGAATAGCCAAATACCCCACCCAAGACCCCTACGGGTGCGGCAAACTACCCGCCAAGTACCCGGTAGTTTGTGCACCCCTCCATGGGTCTATCCTAGGAGCAAAAACAGTAAAAAGAATTATACAATGACGGCTACAACCCCGACCCGGTTGTGCGGCCAAACAAATAATATTATTACATCAATTTACATTTACAATGAATGAAAGAAAAACAAAAGCTCATCTCACATCCACCCCGGCTATTCACCCGCGACAGTCCAACACATTCATATACACAATCCAACATCAAACACAGATCATGTATAACCCCGACTAATCGACTTATAGCGATTAGCCGACGTTCAATACATGCAAACATCACAGATATAACCAACATAGCCAAAGTGCAGTGAAGTTCGAAAAAAAATACGGAATTATAGGACCCCAAAAGTGAATTTCTGTTCTGGAAAATCTGGGTACATATAATACATCTGAAAAATCCCAAAATCCCACCAGAAGAACACTGCACGAAAAACGATGCAGAGAGGAAAACAAACTGCGGCGCTTCCGCGGCACATGCCAACCTCGTGCCGCGGAAGCGCGGCGGTTTAAGTGAATTAGTGAATCGTTTTTCTTGGCTGTTCAAACAAAACCCTGAGCCGAATTTACAAGTATAAAGTTTTTCATTTAGAGCAGAAAAAAATTCAACAGAAACTTAGGGTTTTGGTTTTTCCGGTTTTGTGATTTTTCGGTTTCGAACTTCCATACACTTCGCTACCAAGCTAGTTTAAGTTTAGTTAGGCTCTGATACCACTGTAAGTCCATATTGCGACCCCCGGTGCTTATGGGGAGGCGGAAACGGTATAAAAAACAAATTTTTATCGCAAGAGGCAACATGGACTAAACAAGGTCGGGATCGTGTCTAAACTAAACTAGCAAATATGCTAAAGGGAGTTAGCTACTCGGATGAAGGTTATACCTAAACTTGAACTCCTTCTTCTCGAAATCTTGTAGAGGTTGATGGTTCTCTTTTCGTCGCCTTCTTCCGTCGAAGATGGATCCACCTCGAAGGTTCGACCTTTGGGCTCTTCCTCGATCTTTGAGTGAACTAGGGTTTCCGGCTTGCTAAACCTTGAACCTAGAATGAGTAGAGAGTGACTAGGGTTTGCTTTTCTTTTTAAAGAGAAGGATTCTCAACACATGAGAAGGTTTCTCTTTTGCTAGAGGAAGAAGAAGATGAAGAGAGGAGAGAGAAGCTAAATGAGATAATGAGCTATGTTTTTCTTTCTTGCAACCATAATGCCAAAAGAAAAACAATTATCTAAATAATAATAATTCAAAATGAGAATAGTTGATGGAAATTTGGAATGACCACTACCATGCTTCATTTAATGAAATGTAAGCATGAATCAAGGAGGACTTTTTAAAGCATGATGGTGGTCAACATTCAACCATGGTCAACAAGTCAACCATGGTCAACAAGTCAACAAAATCAACCATAACATAATTCTTATTTAATTACTATTATTAATAGATAATTCATAAATCCATTAGGGTTTGGAAAATGATAACTGTCAACTGTGCATACGCACCCGTTCCGAAACCCTAATGAAATACCTCATCCTCCGCCTCAAGCAACTGTGCATACACACCTGCATTCTCGTTCTGAGGAACAAGAATACCAAGATATAAAAGCAACCCCAAATATATATACCAGTATCTGGCTCAAACCAGAGCCTGCCAGTATAATCCGTCCGGACTCCAAACATGCACAAGTGCGTGGATGAGAACGAACCCTGTCGCAAAACCATGCGACCTCTACTCTGTTTTGCCCAGAGGCGAATACCCTCTGTGTGGGACTCTAAAGACTCGACACTACGCTGGAAGTGGGTTTAACCACAGACCGCAAGCGGCACTAGCTGTGCGTAACGGTCCCCAGGTAGATGCCGACAAGAAGGCTGACGAGGTGAAACCCCATCTGAACTCCTACTGAGTCTGAATGTGACATTCTCCGTACAGTCCGGTGTGTTCGTCTGATACATCGCATGTCGGGCCTAGGGGGCGGTAAAACGTCAGTCCCCCAATAGCGGTACAAGTCGTGTCGGAGTGAAGCCCAAAACACCCTGAGATAACACTGGAAACCTACCAGTATATCTCGCTTGCCCTGGCCAGGGACTACTCGTGTAATGGCTCTCCTAGACACAGCGCGATATCAACCCCCAATACCGGGAGAGACGAATCCTGTCTAACCGTCACTGCCTCCAAGTGCTTCGGGACTGCACCCAACCACCACCTGTTTGCACGACTCCTTTGAACCGTGGTAGGGTAGTGATCAAAGTGCAGTGGGAACACACTCGAGGCGAAGTGCTAGTGTCAAGTCAGCAGACTAAGCTGTACTCATGTCACCTGGGAACTGATAACTGACGATAGGTATAATACCAACCTGTCAGTTCCCGACGAGTCCTGTCCAGTGTACTCGTAACCCAACGAGCACCCGTATACTATCTCCAGTACGACGTACTGATGGCTGTGGGACAGACCATCTCCCACACTGGGATGAGAAGCGCATACGCTAGTCTACTCCGGAGTATCGATGCCCTGTCTCGATAGTCCTACGACTAGGGACCTATATAAGGATGTGCCTATAGATTACCCAGCCCCCACTAGTGTGACTGCCATCACAACGCTGGTAATCAAGCAAAGATCCTAAGGGCTCCACTAATGCGTATAAGTGATATACTGAAATAAACACAAGTACACATTGAAGTAGAAACAAACCAAGTAGCATACTACTATATTGAGCAAGATTGTTTATACAAGGTGAATATCCCAAGCTTCCATCAAGTAATATACAAACTAGTATGATACAGTAATGGCCTCTAGGGCATATACACTAACAACGATAAGCCTGGCGGTGGGACCACTACCTACCGGTGATTGTATTTAGACTCGGCGGTTATCGTGGGGATACCGACCGGAGTGATGTACAGCATATCATCAGGGCTAGTCGTGGTGACATCACCTGAGTTATGAGGATTTACGTGTCGATGCTAGACATGGGTTTTCATGATGTTTCGAGTGTCGGTGTTTGACACTCAAGTTTTCGTGAGGCTTACAAGATGTGAGGGCCGATCTGAGGATGCGGTGCCTGAGGATTTGGCATTTGATGCGTCAGTGTGACACTGGTGTTTTTCTATGCTGATGATTTTGCATGAGATTTTATATTATATATCATCCCACACTCAGGATTATGTTGATATGCATAGCTTCATGTAGTTGTAGTACCCTGATGTTGTACCTTTACATGATTGTTGCACTTTCACTTATCATACTTATGCTATCGGATTTCTTGTGATGGATAGATTGCTGTTCATGCATACTTACGATTACAGTATGATGTTAATTACTATTCACGAGTTGGAAACTCACCCCCGTTGTGCCACAGTGTTTTGCAGGACTTACCCTCTGAGTAGTTGCGGCAGGGCGTCTTATCATCTCTACTTTTGCGGATACCGCTACGGTTGGCTGTGAGGCCATGCTTTTAGGTGGGTTGCGGTTATCTATTTGTACATTGTATATTTTTTTTGTTGGATCTAGTATTCTCCATCTACCACTATGTTGTATAGGACTTAGAGACGACTTGTGAGGATTCAGTGTTATTTTTTGTGGAGACTTTGGGTGCCGTGCTCGTGGGAGCCGGCTTTGTTGAAAAGTTTTACTTCTTTATGCAGTTTTATTTTATATTTCTTCGCTTCGGCGTCGTATATTTGTTGTGGTGGTTGTCTCCGCCGTTGGGCGTGATTTGCTCCCGTTTGGGATGCTTTTATTATTATCGATGTTGTACCCGTTTTCGGGGTTAGTTTTTACAAAGGAGGTACTGCCGAAATTTTTAAGAACGAAAACTAAACTTAAAGATTTTTACTTGAAAATTTCTGAATGTTTAAAACTATGTTTTCTCCGTTGATCCAGTTTTGGGTGGTTTAGATTTCTGGGTTTCGGCTTACTTGAGTTGCGTACGCCTGTAGACGTTACGTAGTTTATGTGCCGGTTATGGGCCAAATTTTGGGTCGTGACAAAGTTGGCATCAGAGCGCTAGGTTTTTACCTCTCGGAGTGTAGGATGACCTTGGTATGATGGAGTAGGTAGCTTAAGCAGAGTGACATAGCGTGTGTATGTGCCGCGGCATACTTACGACACGGTACTCCGCCTAAGTGACCTTAGGACTTATTGATTGAAATTCCTTCCGTGATTGATATACATCTTTGTGATTCGATTTCCGTTTTCTTATCGAATCTTCTTTCAATTTCCAGCCTATATGCCGCCAAAGACTACGAGTGCACAGAGAGTGGCCGTGAGGGCCGAGGCCAGAGTCGACTCGTCTGAGGCGAGGGTTGACCAGGGCGATACGCCTGTGGTACCGGAGCACATTGCTATGATCGGGGCTGGTATGCAGGACCTGCGCCAGATTGTGGGGACTTTAGTAGAAGCCATTCGAGCACAGGGGCAGGCTGTTGTTCCACCCGTTGCAGGGACCACGATGGTACCTACTGATCCGGCAGTCGCAGTTGCAGCTCCAGAGGTTATTACCGTGTCACTGACGGAGTTCATGAGGCTGAAGCCTCCGGTGTTTACTGGCACAGATGTTACTGAGGATCCGCAGTCGTTCATCGACCGGATGGCCAGGATTTGTCGCTCACTCCGATGTTCCGACGAGAGATGGGTAGAGTTTGCGAGTTTCCGGCTGGAGGGTATGGCCCAGAAGTGGTGTTAGTCATTGGAGAGGGGCAGAGCCGCTGGTCTTGCTCCTATGACCTGGGCTGAGTTTGTGACGTCGTTTCTTGCCCGTTTTCTTCCACCGAGCGTCAGGGATGCGCGAGCGCGCAGATTTGAGTCGTTACGTCAGACGCCGGGGATGACGGTGTCGGAGTATATTGTATCGTTTACTGAGCTGTCGGTGTATGCTCCGTACCTGGTGGCGACTGAGGAGATGAGGGTGAAGAGGTTTGTTCGAGGCCTGCTTACCCAGTTGTTCCTAGCCATCAGCATTCAACATTGCGACACGTATGCGGCAGCTGTCGATGCAGCCCTATTGGTGGAGGAGCGTCTAGCTGAGTCATCGGTTGTTCCAGAACTGAAGAGGACTCGTATGGATGTACCAGCATGGGGACCGAGGTTTGTCCACAGAGGCAGAGTTCCTTCAGACTCGGGGAGTAGCAGAGACGTGGGACGTGGCCAGTTATTCAGTTCTTATTCCCAGGAGGGCCAGCGACCGTCTTATGGATGCTTCGGTTGTGGCAGTTTACATCATCTTGTTCGGAATTGTAATGTGGTGCGTCAGAGAGGGCCAGCAGTACCGCAGGTTACCTTACCACCTTCTCCGCCTCAGACAGCGTTGCCTCTTATTCCTGTTGTTGCGCCGCGTCAGACGCCTACTCAGAGAGGTCGTGGTCGCGGTGGTTTTGCGCCGAGAGGACGAGGTGGCAGAGGCAGAGGACAGCCAGTAGCCAGTAGAAGGCAGCCACGGGTTTTTGCCTTGACTCACCAGGACTCTCAGGCGTCCAATGCTGTGGTTTCAGGTACCCATTCCTTATGTTCTTATGATGCTCGTGTTCTTTTCGATCCGGGATCTACGCATTCGTATGTTTCTGCGCACTTCGTGCCGAGGTTAGGCCGAGAGTCGTGTTTGCTGGATCAGCCGCTAGTCATGACTACTCCTGTGGGAGAGTCGTTTGTTGCGCGGCACGTGTTCCGATCATGTGTTGTCCGTTTAGGAGACAGAGATCTGTCCGTCGACTTGATCCTTCTTGAGATGTTGGACTTCGACATTCTATTGGGCATGGACTGGCTAGCTACTTGCTATGCGTCCGTGGACTTCCGCGAGAAGACAGTTAGATTTTGTTTTCCCAGCGAGCCAGTGTTTGTTGTGCAGGGGGACCGTGGTGCCGCCCCTCACGGTTTGGTTTCTGTTCTGTGCGCTAGTCGGCTTTTGAGGAGGGGATGTCGGGGATTCTTGGCTTTCATTCATGATACTGGAGCTATGGTGGAGTCGTTGGACCAGGTTTCTACCGTGCGAGAGTTTCCTGATATCATTCCCGATGAGTTACCTGGGATGCCGCCAGAGCGCGATATTGAGTTTTGCATTGATCTGATTCCTGGCACGGAGCTTATTTCTATACCGCCTTATCGGATGGCTCCGGCAGAGCTTAGAGAGCTTAAAGATCAATTGCAAGAGTTGCTTGATTTGGGACTTGTGCGTCCGAGTGTTTCGTCGTGGGGAGCTCTTGTTCTGTTCGTCAAGAAGAAGGTCGGCAGTTTGAGGCTATGTGTGGATTATCGTCAGTTGAACCGAGTTACGGTGCGGAACAGGTATCCTTTACCCCGCATTGACGATTTATTTGATCAGCTCCAGGGTGCGAAACATTTTTCGAAGATTGATTTGCGTTCGGGTTATCATCAGTTGCGGGTTCGGAATGATGACATTCCGAAGACTGCTTTTCGTACGCGCTATGGGCATTATGAGTTTTTGGTGATGTCATTCGGACTCACCAATGCGCCAGCAGCGTTCATGGATCTGATGAACCGGATTTTCAGGCCGTTCCTCGACCAGTTCATTATAGTGTTTATTGATGACATACTGGTCTACTCTTGGAGTCATGAGGAGCATGAGCAGCACTTGAGGATTACTTTGCAGATTTTGATAGAGCACCAGCTGTATGCTAAATTCTTAAAGTGCGCATTTTGGCTTAATAGAGTTGACTTCCTGGGTCATGTGGTGACTGGTGATGGTATTCTTGTGGACCCGAGGAAAATCGAGGCTGTACAACTTTGGCCCAGACCAGTATCGGTGACGGAGGTCCGCAGCTTTTTGGGCTTAGCTGGTTATTATCGCCGTTTTCTGCAGGATTTCTCGAGTATCGCTGCACCGCTGACTGGACTGACCCGGAAGGGAATTCCTTTTCTATGGACTGATGCGTGCGAGCAGTGTTTTCAGCAGTTGAAGACTCGGTTGACGACAGCACCAGTTCTTTCATTACCTTCTGGATTGGGCGGCTATGTTATTTATTGTGATGCTTCTCGAGTGGGGCTTGGCTGTGTTTTGATGCAGCATGATAGGGTGATTGCATATGCTTCTAGGCAGCTGAAGAAGCACGAGCAGAATTACCCCACTCATGATCTTGAGATGGCAGCGGTAGTCTTTGCGTTGAAGATTTGGAGACACTACTTGTACGGAGAGTCGTGTCAGATCTTCACAGATCATAAGAGTTTGAAGTATATCTTCCAGCAGCGGGATCTGAACCTGAGACAGTGCCGATGGATGGAGCTAGTGAAGAATTATGATTGTGAGATCCTTTATCACCCGGGCAAGGCGAATGTGGTAGCTGATGCTTTGAGTCGTAGGCCTGGGGGTAGCTTGTCCCAGTTGAGCGCAGTTCGGCGTCAGTCTTCTACAGATTGGCAGCTCTTGTGTGATAGTAGAGTGCAGTTCGAGTTCACTTCCGCTGGGGGACAGCTTGCTCATGTCCGCGCCCGTCCACTTCTATTTGATCGTATCCGTGAGGCGCAGCTCAGTGATGCTCGTTTAATTGAGATTCTTGAGCTCGTTCAGCAGGGAAGAGTTTTGGAGTTCATGATTGATGACCAGGGTGTGCTACGATGCGGGACTCGCCTGTGTATACCAGATGTTGATGGGTTGAGACGCGAGATCCTAGAGCAGGCACATCAGTCGGCCTTTAGCGTTCATCCAGGTTCCACCAAGATGTACCGTGACTTGAGGGACTTCTACTGGTGGGAAGGGATGAAGCGTGATATATCGGACTTCGTTTCGAGATGCCTGACTTGTCAGCAAGTCAAGGCTGAGCATCAGAGACCGGCTGGAGAGTTGCAGCCTTTACCCGTTTCAGAGTGGAAATGGGAGCAGATTTCCATGGACTTCATTATGGGTCTACCCAGGACCAGTCGAGGGCATGACTCCATTTGGGTTATTGTAGACCGGATGACGAAAGCGGCTCACTTTCTTCCAGTGAAGACCACTTTCGGTTATGCTCAGTATGCTCAGTTATACATAGATGAGATTGTGCATTTGCACGGTGTTCCCACATGCATAGTATCTGACAGAGGCACCCAGTTTACTAGCCGTCTTTGGCAGAAGCTTCAGGAAGCTTTGGGTATCTGGTTGAGTTTTAGTACCGCTTTTCATCCACAGACCGATGGCCAGTCGGAGCGGACTATACAGACTCTGGAGGATATGCTCCGTGCATGCGTGCTTGATTTTGGTGGCAGTTGGGATCCTCACTTGCCGTTGATTGAGTTCTCCTACAACAACAGCTTTCAGGAGACTATTCAGATGGCACCTTTTGAGGCTTTATATGGTAGGAAGTGTCGATCGCCAGTCTGTTGGACCGAGCTTAGTGAGAGTCTGGTTTTAGGACCCCAGCTAGTTCAGGAGACCACGGAGAAGATCCAGCTGATTCAGGATAGGATGAGAGCAGTCCAGTACAGGCAGAAGTCTTATGCCGACCATCATCGTCGCAGACTTGAGTTCGCAGTGGGGGATCATGTATTCTTGAGGATTTCTCCGATGAAGGGCGTTATGCGATTTGGGAAGAGAGGGAAGCTCAGTCCCAGATTTGTAGGTCCTTTCGAGATCCTTAAGCGAGTGGGTTCTGTTGCTTATCATTTGGCGCTCCCGCCCAGTTATCCGGATGTTCACCATGTTTTTCATGTGTCGATGCTTCGTAGATACCTTCATGATCCTTCTCACACGATTCAGCACGAGACCGTTCAGCTTGAGCGCGATCTTTCGTTCACCGAGCAGCCGGTAGTTATTCTGGATCGGCAGGTGAAGAAACTTCGGTCAAAGGTCTTGCCATCTGTGAAGTTTCTTTGGCATAGCCCGACTAGTGAGGAGATCACTTGGGAGGCCGAAAGCGAGATGCGGAAGAAATTCCCTCATCTTTTTGAAGGTACGCTTAGTATGAAATTTAATTCGGGGACCAAATTTCTATAAAGAGGGGAGATTGTAACGTTTTAGAAATCGTTTTGCGAATTTCCCGTTTTAGGGCAAAATTGTCGGTTTTTCCCGTTTTAACCCGATTTCGATCAAACGTCCGTATATGCTTACCGGCACCTAGTTTAGCTAAAATAAAGCTTGTGCGCGAACTTTGGGAGTATTTGGGAGGTTTTGGTTCAGATAGAATTTTTCCCAAATAAAATATTATTTTAAGCGGTGTTTTGTGCACGTAAATCGGGAAAATTTTCCTCTTGTGAATAAATTAATTTTGTCACTAGAATTATTTTAGAAGCTTCTTTTTAAATATCTAGATATTTCTTTTGAGCAAAAGGATTTGGATTTAAAAAGAAAAGAAAAGGGTGTAAAGGTAGCATTTTTCATTTAATGTTGCATTTATTGCTTAAGACTAGAATTTTCTTCATTTTAATTACACAAAACCCCCCTCTCACCTCCTTGTCCGAGCCTCATCCCCCCATTTCTGTCCTAAAAAATTCCAAGCTCATTTCTCACTCTTTTTCAATCAAAAACACAAAATGAATTCCAAAAATAAATCCAAAAATTCCTATATAAAAATTAAACCAATTTTCCTTCACTAATCCTTCATGGATCTTCAACAAAGCTTGGTTTTTGATGCTAAGATGATGGATTAAGTTTCATTTTGTGTTCTTGGGAAGGTATAATTCTCACCTTAATCCTTATACTTTTGCTTTAATCTTAAACTAGCTAATTTAGTTAGCTATTTATATGTTTAGTGTAGTTTTTAAATCATGATTAATTCATTATATTTGGTTTAAGAAATTCATGTTAGGGTTAAACTTTGATTAAGTGATTAGTGTTTATTTGAAGTATTAAATTGTGTTTTGAAAAAGATTAATCTAGTAGAAAATGTTAAATTTTGCTAATACGCATTTTGTTTAATTAAGCAAAGTTGCTTACTAGATTTTTGCTAAAACATAATTAGCGAGTATTAAAAATATAGGAATGGTTTAGATAGCTTAGTTAAGCTATTTTAATGTATTTGTAATCGTTAGATATGCGTTATCTTGAATCTAGTGCGAATTATTGCGATAGGTTGCTTACTAGATTTCGGGGTTTTTCCGACGTAGGGTTCGTTTGGTCGTAGCGAGGTTATATCTAGTGTATTCCTCGTAATTTTTGTGTTGTGTGCGCGATCGGGACGATCGGGGTCCAGACTTGGTGTTTTTTAGTTTAGCGAACCCAATTAGGGTTTTCGCCGGTATCATGCGCGATAGATGCGCTAAGCGCACAGCGTAATTTTCAGGGCGTTTTCTTCGCGTTTCATTGTCTTTTCGTCATTTTAGGATATTTAGCTTATGTGTTGTATTTATGAAATTTTAGGTTCGCAACCAGGAACTTCGGGTGCTGCGGACAAGGGGAAGCAGGTGGTCGGATTTTCATAGCTCGAGGCCCTCGGTGAGTAGATTTAACATCTACGGGGAAACGCCCGTATGGCGTTATGCGTCGGGGCGAATATGATATGATAGCTGCATGTGTTTGCATATTAGTTACTTTCATATGAATATCATTACATAGCATTATCTGTTGTACTTGACTCGTACCTTTAGATATAACACATTACTGACGGTTCATGTCGCACGAGCACTAAATTGTATACTACACCCACACCGTCTGTAATTGCCATAACACGCACAAACACATACATATGTGATATGGTAGTGGATAGGAATGATTGGAGTAGTAACTCTTATTCTGTTGTGCATATGAAATACTGTGGACACATACATACGTGATATTGCATTGGGCAGGAATAGTTGAGATAGTGACCCTTATTCAACTTTACGTATATCTTGCTATAGCTACTTATACATCATGCATTCATATTGACATATACACCCACATACTTGATTACATGTAGATACTTAAACCTTCCTACACTTACATGTACACCTCATATGATACTGCATTTGTTTTCGAAGGAATAAGGAACCGCTTGATGTGTTTTAAAGCTAGATTCAATTTAAAGAGCGGTTTTCCATTTATATGCTCATATTGATGTTTTATGTTGCATATATCAGTTTTATATGGATTTTACGCATTGAGATATGGATTTCATATGATTTATGGATTTGAGAACCGTGGGGGTATTTTCAAGAAACTATGTATTATTTGAAAACCCGGTTTCTCTTGATATGATATTTGATGCGTCCACCATGTGATTTCTCGGTTTTGAGATTTGGCTTGTGATACCCGATTCGAGGAGCGGGACGCACCGTCTGCGGGTACATGGTGGACCAGGTATGGTACCCCGGGGCGAGTGGTGATTTCGTGGTGTAGACGATAAGCCTGGCGGTGGGACCACTACCTACCGGTGATTGTATTTGGACTCGGCGGTTATCGTGGGGATACCGACCGGAGTGATGTATGACATATCATCAGGGCTAGTCGTGGTGACAGCACCTGACTTATGAGGATTTACGTGTCGATGCTAGACACGGGTTTTCATGATGTTTCGAGTGTCGGTGTTTGACACTCAGGTTTTCATGAGGTTTACAGGATGTGAGGGCCGATCTGAGGATGCGGTGCCTAAGGATTTGGGATTTGATGTGTCAGTGTGACACTGGTGTTTTTCCATGCTGATGATTTTGCATGAGATTTTATATTATATATCATCCCACACTCAGGATTATGTTGATATGCATTGCTTCATGTAGTTGTAGTACCCTGATGATGTACCTTTACATGATTGTTGCACTTTCACTTATCATACTTATGCTATCGGATTTCATGTGATAGATAGATTGCTGTTCATGCATACTTGCGATTACAGTATGATGTTAATTACTATTCACGAGTTGGCAACTCACCCCCATTGTGCCACAGTGTTTTGCAGGACTTACCCTCTGAGTAGTTGCGGCAGGGCATCTTATCATCTCTACTTTTGCGGATACCGCTACAGTTGGCTGTGAGGCCTTCCTTTTAGGTGGGTTGCGGTTATCTATTTGTACATTGTATATTTTTTTGTTGGATCTAGTATTCTCCATCTACCACTATGTTGTATATGACTTAGAGACGACTTTTGAGGATTCAGTGTTATTTTTTTGGTAACTTTGGGTGCCATGCTCGTGGGAGCCGGCTTTGTTGAAAAGTTTTACTTCTTTATGCAGTTTTCTTTTATATTTCTTCACTTCGGCGTCGTATATTTGTTGTGGTGGTTGTCTCCACCGTTGGGCGTGATTGCTCCCGTTTGGGATGCTTTTATTATTATCTATGTTGTACCCGTTTTCGGGGTTAGTTTTTACAAAGGTGGTGCTGCCGAAATTTTTAAGAACGAAAACTAAACTTAAAAATTTTTACTTGAAAATTTCCGAATGTTTAAAACTATGTTTTCTCCGTTGATCCAGTTTTGGGTGGTTAAGATTTCTGGGTTTCGGCTTTCTTGAGTTGCGTACGCCTGTAGACGTTACGTAGTTTAAGTGCAGGTTACGGGCCAAATTTTGGGTCATGATATAGTAGTATGCTACTTGGTTTGTGTCTACTTTAATATTGCCTATGTTTCTTGTAACGTGTCACTTATACATATTAGTAGAGCCCATAGGATCTTTGCTTGATTACCAGCGTTGTGATGGCAGTCACACTAGTGGGGGCTGGGTAGTCTGTAGGCAACATCGTATACAGGTCCGTGGTCGTTGGATTATCGAGATAGGGCATCGATATTCCGGAGTAGACTAAGTGTGTACGCTTCTCATCCCAGTTGGGGAGATGGTCTGTCCCACAGCCATCAGTACGTCGTACTGGAGATAGTATACAGGTGCTCGTTAAGTTACGGGTACACCGGACAGGACTCGCAGGGGAATTGATTGGTTCGTATTATACCCGTCGTCAGTTAACAGTTCCCAGATGACATGAGTACAGCATAGTCCGCAGACTTGACACTGCTACTTCGCCTCGAGTGTGTCCTACTGTTCTTATATTGCTACCCTACCACGGCTCAAAGAAGTCGTGCAAACAGGTAGCAGTTGGGTGCAGTCCCGAGCACTTGGAGGCAGTAGTGGTTAGACTGGATTCGTCTCTCCCGGTATTGGGAGATGATATCACGCTGTGTCAGAGAGCCATTACGCAAAGTCCTTGGCCAGGGCAAGCGAGATATACTGGTAGGTTCCAGTAGCTTCTCAGGGTGTAATGGGCTTCGCTCCGACAGGACTTATACAGCTATTAGGGGACTGACGCTTGCCGCCCCCTAGGCTCGATAAGCGATAGTCTTAGACGAATAGACCGGACTGTACGGAGATTGTCACATCAGGCTCAGTGGGAGTTCGGATGATTTTCCTCATCGGCCTTTTTATCGACATCTACCTGGGGACCGTTACGTACAACTAGTGCCGCTTGCGGTCTGTGGTTAAACCCACTGCCAGCATAGTGTCGAGTCTTTAGAGTCCCACACAGAGAGTTTCCCTGCTCCAGGCGAAACGATATAGAGGTCGTATGGTTTTACGACAAGGGTTCAGACGCGTACGTGTGTTTACGCACGTACGACTTTTCGGACAGTTTTTACTAGCCGACTTTGGTTTAAGCCAGATTCTAGTATCGGGTTATTGGATTTATACAGTCTATATTTTTTCCGTGTTTTCATGGATTGGAGGGGCGTTCTCGTAATTTGTCGGGAAGCTTCTAGAAGAGTGGTGACTAAGGGGTTAAGGTGGCATTGCATTAAATGAGATTAGTGACTCATTTGTGTGATTCATCCATGTCATTAATGCATCATAAATGCTTAATAACTCATGGTGATGAATCACTCATAGATATTTATGAAGCATGGTTGTTAATTCTATTTTTTGATTTTTGGATAAATAATAATGCTTCATATATATTATGATAACATCATTATCTCATTTCATTCTCATCTTCACCTTCTCTACTCAAGCTCACTCTCCCTTCAAATCCTAACCCTAGCCTCTCATGTGTTGAGATCAAGGGTTAGCTAGACTAATACATCCATAATCTCACTCTATATCCCCTAGGTAGCTTAGATTAGCACTTTAAGCAACCTAGTTATCTCAAGTTTGAGATTAAGCTTGGCGTAGGAGCTTTCGGGTGGATCGTCTTTGATTCGAGGAGGCCGTTGAGGTGCCGATGTTCCAAGGAGCCTACGAGGAGTGGAGGACCGCGATGAAGACCCGAAGGACTAGTATCGTGAGGTATAACTTCGTATCCGAGTAGTTAAACCTCTAGTTGTTAGTTAGCAATGGTTTAGATACGATTCATGCGCTCAAGTCCGTGTTACAAAGCTTTGATAATCGTTTTTCATATATTCCGCCTCCCCGCAAGTTCGTGGGGTGCGTGACATAGACTTACAATTAGTGATAGTTATATACTCATATGAGACATAGCTACATGTACATCTTACATACATATATATACCTAGAGGGTATTACAATGTATGGACAGGTATAGACACATACCTTGCTACTGGTACTTTGACATCATATAAACATACATAAGGACACAAATATCTTGCTATACCGACATGGTTACGCATATCTTATTATAGCTACATGTTCACCTGTGTATGATGTTGCATCCGATTTCGGAGGAAATCAGGAACCGCATGAAATATTTAATAACTTGTTGCAGTTAAATAGTTGTTTTCCTTTATATGCTCATATTATTGTTTCATGTTGCATATATTACATCTATGGATTTCATATGATGTTCTTAGGTATTTTTACTCCTAAATATATATAACAGTGGAATGGGACGCTGTTATATATGCCTATACACATATATTAGTGTAATGGGAATCTAATATATGTGTATTGATTCATGCATTCATACGTATTCACTACTTGATATTTTCTGGATTTGAGGACCGTGGTGGTTTAATGGAATTATGCAAGTATTCTTATTCTTTACTTGATATTTGGATGGATCCACTTGAGATTTGTTTTTAAACCGATACGGGATCGAGAGTGTCGATGTTGGGGGCACTTAAGATTCGGAGGATGTATATACCGATACGTGGAACAAAAGTGTCGAGGTGAGATACTTGGGTTTCGAGGAACGTATAGATATCAGAAAGACCGATACGTGGATCACGGATGTCGATACCGGACACTTACGATTCGAGAAACGTATGGATATGAGTATTTATGTGTCGATGCCTGACACTTGTTTCATGATGTTTTTGGGTGTCGATGTTTGACGCTCACCTTATATGAAACTTACTTTATACTGATATTGGACATACAGGATATGTGAGATATACTGATGTTGTACATATAGGATATGTGGGATATACTGATATTGGACATACAGGATATGTAGGATATACTGATGTACATATAGGATATGTGGGATATATACTTGATATGAGAGCCAATTTGGGGTCTGATTTGAGGAACTTTGGGATTTAGATTGCCTTGATGGACGTTGGTCCTGTCACGAGGTCAGGATTCCGTGAGAATGACATATTTATTTCCATATCCCTCATTTACTTTATATGCATTGCTTCATGTATTAGTAGTACCTGCTAGAGTAATTTTCATGATTATTGCATATACATACTTGTCATTTATTTTATATGCATTGCTTCATGTTTTAGTAGTACCTGATAGAGTACCTTTCATGACTGTTGCATATACATACTGCCATCTTATTGCTATCAGCTTGCATGTTTTAGATTAGCACTATACGTGCATACTTGCGATTACCTGCACATGTTATTTACTATTCACGAGTTGGCAACTCACCCCCGTTGTTCCACAGTGTTGCAGGTGTTTTCTTCAGGGCAGTCGCAGCAGGCTTACCATCTTTCATATCATTTTTTGCTGCAGATACCGCTTCGACTGACTGTGCACGGTTTTTCTATAGGTGGGTTTTTGCGGCTTTCTATTGTTGTTATTTTTATCTTGTACCTTGTACTATCCATCTTCCATTATCATGTATTGACTTAGAGACTTGGTGTGAGGACGATATTTTATATTTTGGTGACTTGGATCTCTTTTATGCAGTTTTACTTATATCGTCTTTTATTTCTTCGCTTCGGCGTCGTATTTTTGCTTATGGTGGTTTTTTTCCGCCGTTTGGCGTGGATTTGCTCCCGTTGGGGATTCTTTATTTATATTTATGTTGTACCCATTTTTGGGCTTGGTTTTTACAAAGGAGGTGGTGCCAAAATTTTAAAGGAAGAAAAGTTGGACTTTAAAAAATTTGGGTTGAGATTTCAAAGGTTTTGAAAATGCTATTATTACTTTTTTTTACTGCTTTTGATGGTTTAGATTTGTGGGTTTTTGGCCTTCTTAAATTGCTTTACGCCTGTAGACGTTGCGTAGTTTAAGGGCCGTCAAATGCCAATTTCGGGTCGTGACAAGGAGAAACTGTCTATGGGTGCATGGTGGACCCGGTACGGTACCCCGGGGAGAGAAGGTCGCAGATGATGGCGTTGAGCCTGGTAGGGGAGCACAACCAACTGGTTACTTATGACGCGGCGGATATCCGGAGGATACTGACGTAGTCGTGAGATTTGATGAGGGTCCAGTCCGGATAGCCGGAGCCCAGGGGTCAGTCCGGATAGCCGGAGTGTGAGATATTTAGACTTTGAGGTATTGAGATTTATGATATAGGCCAGTCCGGATAGCCGGAGCGCGAGATATTGGATATTTGGATATAGGTTTTGTGTCGATGCTTGACACGGATTTTATGCTGATTTCATTGATGATACCTCGATTTAAATATATAGAAATCTCACTTTATTAAGAAAACAGTTTTCTCATTCATGATATATTTTGTTTTCATTTCGATGCATTCATACATCATATATATGATATGTTGCTATCTAAGGCACGGACACGAGCACGTGGTTTTACACTTATGTTTAGATGGTTCAGGCTATATTATATTGAGGATATTATGATCGTATGTCCAAGAATTGATTCATACATGCAATTTCTTCTCGGTGATGTTTTCTATTCACGAGTTGGCAACTCACCCCGGTTGTGCCACGGTTTCTTGCAGGTTTGCCGTACAGGTTTCTTGGCGGCATTGCTGGCACACTGCTTCTTCCGGGTGATTGGTAGGTGGACTCACTTGCATCGTGACTACCATTGTATTTATTTATATTCAGTTGTATCTAGTAAACTCCATCAACCAGATTGTATATTATTTCAGACTTAGAAAACCAGTTGTTATTCTTTCGACCTTAGAGTTGCGCGCTGTATTATTATGGTTTTCTTGATGATTTTGGTTTCCTTTTGAGTTTTGATCCTCGCCATCAGGCGTTGTATATTATATTGCTTGCGTGGTTGTGACTGTCAATTGACGAAGAGCTTGCTCCCGCTTGGTGATGCCTTTATATATATTATGCATGTTGTACCCGTTTGGGGCCAGTATTTATAAAGGAAACTCTGCCGAAATTTTCAGAAAAGGCTTGATGTCTTAAAAACGCATATTTCGGCTTATTTTAATAAAATACTTTCTTTAAAATGGTTTAGATTTCTGGGCTTTTGGTTTACTTGAATTAGGTGTGGTCCTATAGACTTCACATGATTCAAGTGCCAGTCACGTGATATTTCGGGTCGTGACAACTGTTTATGTTGAGATAGATACTGTATATAGTATATGTGATATTTTATATAGACATTGCTTATGTCTTACACCCGCGCTAGCCCTACCCCGATCTGCCATTAGTTACCTAACCTAACTGTGCATGACAGGACATCGAGGTGAATGCGGATGGTATAAGCGTACATTGTATTTATCTGTGATGCTTAGGTAACTTAAATGATGGGACTTCATTAATGAGATTAATGAAAGAAAATAAAGCTAAAGATGTTGTGGAATCGAATTTTCAAAAACAGGTAGCTCTAGTTCTTGCTTTGCACAGCGGTATTCCTTGTAGAATATCCAGCACCTTATTCGATAAGGAAAGAGCCGAGATCCCTTCACCGAGAGTGACCTCTTTAGCAATAACGGGCAGATAGTACAACCCTCGGTTTCGTCTTTTGACTATTTTTCTAGTTCTTGCTTTGCATAGTGGTATTTATGAAATATCCTGCACCTCATTCGATGAGGAAAGAGCCGAGATCCCGTCACCGGGAGTGACCTCTTTAGCGAAACTAGCAAAATCCTCAAAAACACTCCATTTAAATCATTTGATTCTACAACAATATCAAGTTCAATACGTAAAGGGTTTTCATAAAAACCTGTCGTAGCCCTCCGTCATTTTAGATAAGTACTTCATATTATTCGTGCTACGTTTGTTGGCCTTCGTCAAGGCGTAGTGTGCGGTAGCTATTTATGCTTATCTGCTTAAGAATATGATGCGATTGAGTTAGGGTAGTCATGCGACTTTGTTGGCCTTCGTGAAGGGTCGTGCGGGTGGGTTTAATTCAATCATGAAATGTACGGGTTGAACTTGACTAGCCGCATATGGTTTGTTGGCCTTCGTCAAGGTCATAGGGTACCAAGGGAAAAATATTATCGGGAATTTCAAGTGTTGAAATTTGCAATGAGATTGCATACCTCATATGAGATAGTTGGATCCCGATACCCACAGCGAGGAAGAGTTACTCCTGGAAGAGTTTTGCACATTACAATTAGTCGATCAAGTAGGTGTCTAGAAAGATGTCAACGGGGTTAAGTCCCTCGGAAAACGAGGTTTATTTTAATTATGTCCGTGCGAAAGCATGGGGAACCTCCCTCAAATTACCGACACTGGCCTGGACGAAAGATTGGTGAACATGTAGGGTGTAATTAACCCGGCTAGTCTTACCTTTTAGGGTTTGAAGGAAGATTTGACTAAAACAGTGGGAGCCATCCTGATTAGATAAAATAGTAACCAATCTAATCTTGCAAGAGCATACGCTGAGTGTTTTCTTCTCTCTCTCCAGGTAGCGACCATGTCACGCCTTAATCAAGATAATAATATGGATGTATTGACCGAACCCACTTGTTATACTGAGCTGGGGAACGTTGGTTCCGCTCCAACTTATAATTGTTATAAGACCGAACAGGAAATATGGGATTACAAAAATTCATGTGCCGCCCTAACGAAGAATGTGCATGATGATGCATCTTCTTTGAGTGTGTTCATTACAGAGAACTGTTTCTCAGTTTCCTTTATGTCCTGGGTATCAAAAACCGGATCAGGATCCCTCATATGTAATATGTTACATGGGCTATAGATTGGTAGAGAACTGAGAATGGGTGATAAGTTTCAAGAGTTGGAAACGGTGCAAGTGTTGCAGCCAAGTTGTTGGCAGTTATCACCCTGTATTACCAAATATATTGATTCTGAACGAATGTTATTAAATACGGAACCTGATATACAACATCATATCAGTCTTTTGTATTGTTGGATAATATTTTGAACATTTCCTATAACAAGAGTTGGTCGGTTCAGGCATGTTATCAAATGCATAAACGTTCTAAATCAAACTACAGTTCTTAATGTACAGAACACACACAAGGGGAAGAGTTCAGAAATGAACGAATCCTTCTTGAGGCATTGTAGACTAGGTCATATCAATGCAATCCGAATAGCTAAGTTACATAAAAATGCATATTTAAATCAGTTTGAATCTACTTCTTGTGAAACAAGCCAGTCAAGTCACAAACATAAAATGACCATAGCTCCGTTTATTGGAAACATAGAAAGAGTTAGTGAACTCTTGGGATTGATATATGATGATGTACGTAAGTCCCCTTTCTACATATACCAGGACAGGTGTCACGACCCGAAAAGAACGGAACTGTAAGTCCACGTTACCCACCCCGGTTCTTACGGGGAGGCGGAATAGGTAAAAAACGATTTTCGACGCAAGGTAACATGGATTAGAAAAGGGGATCTTTGCTAAACAAAAACCTAGCAAACTAACTACAAGTTTAGCTGCTCGGTTAGAAGGTTATACCTAGGTCTTGAACTCCTTCTCTTCTAGCTCCTTGGAGTGGTTTGAACGGCTCCTCTTCATCGTCCTCTCTTTGCCGAAGAAGGATCCACCAGAAGGCCTCTATCTTGAGCTCCTACCTCAACTTAGAGGTAAATAAAGTGCTTGGCTTGCTAAACCTAGAACTCTAGAATGAGTAGAGTGTAGTCTTGAAGGTTTTATCTCAAGAGCGCATGGTTTTCAACACATGAGAGATGAAAGCTTTGAGAGAGGAAGAGGATGAGCTAATGGATGAGAGAGAATGAGCAAGTGAGAATGAGCTAGCTTTTTTACAACCATGCTCTCAAAATAAGAATAATGATAATAATAATAATAACAATTAAGAAATTTTGATGGTTAGTTTATGAATGACCATTATCATTTCATCATTTAATGCATTTGCAAGAAACAATAAGCATCTTGCAAGTGAAATGATGATGGTCAATTGGTCAACAATAGTCAACCGGTCAACCGAAGTCAAAAAGTCAACGAAAGTCAAAAGGTCAACTTTGACCATGGCACAATTATCCTTAATTAATATTATTAATCATATTTCTCATTCTCATTAGGGTTTAGAAAAAGTCAACGGTCAACAACCCTAATAAGATTCATCTGCCTCTGTCAACTGTGCATACACACCCGCATCCGTGTTCCGAGGAACACGAATACAATGAGATAAAACCAATCCCAAAACATATACTAGGATCTGGCTTAAACCAAAACCTGCTAGTAATAACTGTCCGGACACCAAACGTGCATAAGTGCGCGGATGTGAACGAACCCCGTCGCAAAACCATGCGACCTCTACTCTGTTTTGCCCAAAGGCGAATAGCCCTCTGTGTGGGACTCTAAAGAATCGACACTACGCTGGCAGTGGGTTTAACCACAGGCCGCAAGCGGTACTAGCTGTACGTAACGGTCCGCAGGTAGATGCAGATAAGAAGACTGATGATGTGAACCCATCCGTACTCCTACTGAGCCTGAATGTGACAATCTCCGTACAGTCCGGTCTGTTCGTCTGAGAGTATCGCATGGCTGGCCTAGGGGGCGGTAAACGTCATTCCTGTAATAGCGGTACAAGTCGTGTCGGAGTGTAGCCCAGAACACTCTGAGATAACACTGGAAACGCTACCAGTATATCTCGCTTGCCCTGGCCAGAGACTTTGTGTAATGTCTGTCCTAGACACAGCGCGATATCAACCCCGAATACAGGGAGAGAAGAATCCTGTCTAACCGTCACTCTTTCCAAGTGCTTCGGGACTGTACCCAACTGCTACCTGTTTGCATGACTCATTTGAGCCGTGGTAAGGTAGCAATCTAAGAACAGTGGGAACACACTCGAGGCGAAGTGACAGTGTCAAGTCACCGGACTAAGTTGTACTCATGTCACCCGGGAACTGATAACTGACGATAGGCATAATACCAACCAATAGTTCCCAGCGAGTCTTGTCCAGTGTACTCATAACCTAACGAGCACCTGCATACTATCTCCAGTACGACGTACTGATGGCTGTGGGACAGACCATCTCCCCTCCTGGGATGAGAAGCGTATACACTAGTCTACTCCAGAGTATCGATGCCCCATCTCGATAATCCTACGACTAGGGACCTGTATAAGGATGTGCTTGTAGATTACCCAGCCCCCACTAGTGTGACTGCCATCACAACGCTGGTAATCAAGCAAAGATCCTAAGGGCTCCACTAATGTTTATGGGCGATATGCTAAAAGAAACATATGCACACATTAAAGTAGAAACAAACCAAGTAGCATACTACCATTTCGAGCAAGATTGTCTATACAACTGTGAATATCCCAAGTTTCCATTAAGTAATATACAAACTAGTATGATACAGTAATGGCCTCTAGGGCATATACACTAACAATCTCCCACTTGCACTAAGGCCATGTACTGGCGTATCGAAGACCTATCATCTCGATCAGCCGCTCGAACTGAGTCTGGGGTATGGCCTTCGTGAATGGATCTGCAGTGTTATCTTCTGTAGAAACCCTCCGAACCTCGATCTCCCGGCGATCCACGATCTCCCTGATCAGGTGATACCGCCTCAAGATGTGTCTGGACTGCTGATGGGACCTGGGTTCCTTCGCTAAAGCTATAGACCCGTTGTTGTCACAATACAGAGGCATTGGATCAACAATGGACGGAACCACCTGAACTTCTGTTAAGAACTTCCTTATCCAGACGGCTTCTTTTGCGGCATCAGATGCAGCGATATATTCCGCTTCCATCGTCGAGTCAGCAATGGTTTCTTGTTTGGAACTCTTCCAATACACCGCCCCTCCATTGAGGGTAAAGACATAACCTGACATGAATTTGGAGTCATCCTTGTCAATCTAGAAGCTGGAGTCAACAAAGGCCTCCAATTGGAGGTCCTTTCCGCCGTAAACCAAAAACATATCCTTAGTCCTTCTCATGTACTTCAGAATGTTCTTAACCGCTATCCAGTGCTTCTCCCTATGGTTTGACTGATACCGGCTTACCACACTCAGTGCATAAGCTACATCTGGTCTGGTACACAATATCGCATACATTATTTAGCCTACTGCAGAGGCGTAGGGTATAATAGACATGTGATCCCTTTCTAAATCAGTCTTGGGAGACATCTCTTTTGAGAGGGTGATCCCGTGACAAGCCGGTAAATTACCGCGCTTTGAATCTTCCATACTGAATCTTTTCAGTATGGTGTCGATGTACCTGGACTGTGAAAGTCCTAATATCCTCTTGGACCTATCACGATGGATCCGGATCCCCAGAATGTAAGAGGCATCGCCCAGGTCTTTCATGGAGAACCTGTGTGACAAGAACCCTTTGACAGATTGTAGTATAGGAATGTCATTTCCTATCAAGAGAATGTCATCCACGTATAATACGAGGAATACGACAGTTCGTGCTACAATTTTACTATAGATGCATGGTTCATCTGGATTTTTGATAAAGCCAAATTCATTTACCGTCTCATCAAAATAGATGTTCCAACTCCGCGATGCCTGCTTTAGTCCATAAATGGACTTAAGCAACTTGCACACCTTCCCGCTGCTCCCACTCTGAATGAAACACTATGGCTGGTCCATATAGACACTCCCCTCTAAATTTTCATTTAGAAAAGCGGTCTTTACGTCCATCTGCCAAATCTCATAATCATGGAAGGCTGCAATGGCAAGAAAGATCCGAATGGATTTGAGCATAGCCACTGGAGAAAAGGTTTCGTCATAGTCCAAACCAGGTCTTTGACGGAAACCCTTTGCAACAAGTCTAGCCTTATAGGTCTCAACCTGTCCATCTACACCAATCTTCCTTTTGAAGATCCATTTGCAGCCAACGGGTTTTACCCCTTCTGGAGCAATGTCCAAAGTCCATACTTTGTTGGTGTACATGGACTCCATTTCGGTCTGCATTGCATCCAGCCATTTTACCGAGTCAGTGCTCTGAATGGCCTGCTGGAAGCTAGTAGGCTCATCATTATCAATGATGGAATCCTCTCTATCCCCGTCTATTAGAAAACCGTAGTATCTCTCGGGCGGATGAGACTGCCTACTACTCCTGCGGAGCGGCGCAGGAATGTCCTGTTCTTTCGAACCTTCTGGTTCTACTAAGCTTTCAATAATAGCTTGTGGTTATGGAATTTCTTCCAGTTCTATTGCGCTCCCACTTATCTGATTTTCAAAAAATTCAGTTTCCAAGAAGCAGGCATGACAAGAAACAAAAACCTTTTGTTCCTCTGCGCAATAGAAAAAATATCCCTTCGAGTTCTTTGGATATCCCACAAACTTGCACTGTACTGAGCGTGCCTCGAGCTTGTCCGCATACTGCTTTTTGACAAAATCTGGACATCCCCATGTCTTAATGTGCTTAAGATAGGGTTTCTTCCCACTCCACATCTGATATGGTGTGGTAGGCACTGTCTTAGTTGGAACTCGGTTCAAAAGATTTGCAGCTGATTCTAGTGCATATCCCCAGAATGATCGCGGCAACTCAGCGTTACTCATCATGGAACTTACCATATCCAATAGGGTTCGGTTCTTTCTCTCCGATACATCGTTATGTTGTGGAGTGTATGGAGGAGTAAGTTGAGAGAGAATTCCATTCTCTTTTAAGTAACCTAGGAACTCGGCACTCAAGTATTCACCACCTCGATCAGATCTCAGTGTCTTGATACTTTTGCCTTTTTGTTTTAGTACTTCATTCTTGTATTCCTGGGATTTTTCGAAGGCTTCAATTTTATGTTTCATTAAGAAGACATATCCGTAACTTGAAAAATCATCTGTAAAAGTAATGAAGTAAGAATAACCACTTCGTGCATGTGTAGACATTGGACCGCATACATCGCTGTGTACGAGTCCCAAGAGCTCGCTCGCTCTTACTCCGTGTCCATTGAACGGAGTCTTTGTCATCTCTCCTTTAAGACATGATTGACAAGTTGCATATGATTGATATTCTAACGAATCCAAATATCCTTCTTTATGCAACTTAGTTAAGCTTGTCTCATTGATGTGACCCAGTCTGCAATGCCATAAGAATGCATGATTTATTTCTGGAGACTTTCTTTTGTGTGTATTCTGGACATTGAAAATCTGTGGTTGGTTCAAAACATATATATCGTTGCTTAATGTACCCGACCCAATCAGAACATGATTAAGGTGAATGTTTACAACATCGTTACAAATGCAAAATCATAACCTTCTTTAGACATTAAAGATACAGATATGATATTACAAGTCGCACTGGGTACATAATAACAGTCATGCAAAACCAAACATGTCCATCTGACAATCCCAAGTGATAGTCCCCCACGGACTCAGCATCCATACCGGCTCCGTTTGCAACTCTGAGGGTCATATCACCTGCCTTCAAAACCCTACGCTTTCTCAGTGCCTGCAAAGAATTACAGATATGAGATCCTGATCCGGTATCCAATACCCAGGAAGTAGAGTTTACTGATAGACAGTTTTCAATAACATACACACGTGAAGCCGAAGCCTCAACTTGCTTCGGGTCCTGGTTCTTAGCCTTCCAAGCCCTGCAATCTTTCATCCAGTGTCCTTTCTTATGACAATAAAAGCACTCTTCCTTCCCCACAAGCTGTCCCGCTACCTTTGCTACCTTTGCCTTTCCCTTGGCTTCCACTTTACTAACACCGCCCCTTGGTTTGGTGGGGGTCTTCTTCTTCTTTTCCTTAGCTTTCTCCTTGGACTTAGAAGATGAAGGTCCTCCAACAGACAAAGTGGATGTTTCCCTTACTTTCTGTAAGGTGCCCTCTGCACTCCTCAACATGTTGAGGAGTTCCGGATGTTCAACTTCTTTTCCTTGCATGTTGAAGTTCAGGATAAACTGGGCGTAAGTGGAAGGAAGGGACTGGAGAATCAAATCAGTGTAGAGCTCGTTCTCTAACGTGGTCCCAAGGTCCACGAGCTCTTCAAGGTAGCCAATCATCTTAAGCACGTGTTCCTCTACAGATGATCCGACGGCCAATCTCGTCGAAAACAACTTTTTCGAGACTTCGTATCTTGCGATACACGATTGTTCTCCATACAGATCCTTTGTGTGGAGAAATATGGATTCAAGATCCATATCCTCGTGCCTCTTCTGATGTTCATTGTCCATAGAGGCAAGCACGAGGCACTTGGCCTTCACGCTATCAATCTCCCAGGTCTTACGGATTTCCTTATCCGCGACGCTGGATTGAGGACCTGGAACAGAGGGAGCTTTGATGGTAAGGAGATACCCCAACTTGTCATAAGTGATTGCCATTTTGACATTCCTGTGCCAATCTTTGTAGTTTGGCCCTGTCAGTATATTTTTATCTAGTAGTAACTTAGGTCCGGTCATGATGTTTGGTCGCTGCAATTAGGAGAGAGGGAAGAAACACTTTAGCATGATGCTCTTGCAAGTTTTAGAGTGGTTTTGAAATTGTTCCAACGACTTAACTTTGGTTTATTTCCTTGCATTAATTTAATGCGTCCCATCAATTAATCCTACCATTGCAGAAAACAACGAAAATATGACGTACGCTTATGCCATCCGCATTAGCCACGGGGCCCCGTCATCACCCGTTAGGTTACTTAACTAACGACAGAGCGGGGGATGGACTGTTAGTTATATGTATGCCCTAGAGGCCATTACTGTACATTGGATGTACATTGTAGTGGATGCTGGGATATATATAGGGAGGACTTTCTTGCTCGACATGATAGTATGCTATCTGGTTGATCTTTACCTTAACGTGTATACTGTTTGTCTCTCTGTTACATGTTGGTAAAGCCCTTAGGATGTGTACTTGACTACCTAGACTATGATGTGGATCATACTAGTGGGGACAGGGTAGTCCATAAGTACATCCTTCAAGGTCCCTAGTCGTGGGTGTATCGAGACGGGGCATTGATATACCAGAGTAGACTAGCGTATACCTTCTTGACCCATACAGATGGGCGATGGATGATCCCATATCCATTGGTGTTTGACATCAGAGATGATATACGGGTGCTAAGTGGAGACTGGGTACACTGGACGGACTCGCCGAGAACTCCCAGATGGTATTATACCTTACGTCAAATGGCAGTTCTATGGTGACACTGGTACAGGTTAGTCTGTAGACCCGAGATCGTCATAGAGTCTTGTGTGGTTCCCACTGTGCTTTGATTTCCACCTTACCACGTCCAAGAGGGCGTGCAAAATGGTGGTTTTTAGGTACAGTCCCGAGTCACATGGAGGCAATGAGCGATAGGAGGGGATTCGTCTCTCCCGGTATAGGGAGTTGATGTTGCGCTGTGTTCGATTGGCTGTAACCGGAAATCCCTGGCCAGGGTTGCTGAGATTTACTGGTAAGTGTTACCAGTAGTTTCTCGAACTGTTATAGACCTCATATCGACACGACTTATCGAGCTATTGGGGTCTGACGTTTACCACCCCTAGGCGAGATATGCGACATATCAGACGACGAGACCGGACTGTACGGTAAGTGTTACTGGTTGGATTCACAGGAGTGTGAGCGGGCTTGCTCGTCGATCTTCTGATCGCTCAATACCCGGGTGGCCGTTACGTTTAGCAGACCGCTTGCGGCTTGTGGGTGTTTGATATGATCATCACCTGCTGCCGGCGTATTGACGAGTCTTTAGAGTCCTACACAGAGGTTTCCTGGCTCCAGCGAAACGAAATAGGAGCGCATATGAGATATGTGCGGGACCGAGAATAATGCGTGTATGTGATACCGTATTTCATTCTCGCGATGAATGTGTCGAATGGTTGTATGCGATATAACCTAGTTATCGAATCAAGGATTGATTCGATAAAACGATACATTGTATACTAGTCGGTTGTGTGCGACATGACCGGATCATTGAATCAAGTGTTGATTTAATGATTTAATGCATAATATATATTTGATATATTACTTTGCATTAACTAGTATTGGTTCACTTAAAATGGATTTTCTCACTTTCATTGCATAAGTTGTATATGTGATATACTTTTGTGCACTTGATTGTATCATGTTTGATGATACATGCTCACATGGGTTTATGTAAAGAATTAAACCATGGTTATAAGAATGGTTAGGGTTTCATTTCCTTTACATATTCATTTATCTATTTATTGATTTATTGATTTATTTCTTTTTGGCAAATGAAGATAATGAGAGAAAATGGTGGCTTTCTTTGTTTGATATTGAAGCTTCATGAAGCTTTGACCAAGTGACCATTTTGTCTCATGCTTAACCCTAACCATTCCACTCAACCATGATTCATTCTCTACACTTGACCATGGTTATATTATGATAAGGTTTATTATTCTTTTCTATTCAATTAACTCATCATAATATTTTCATCATCTTCTTCTTCTTCTTCATGAAGAAAGCTTTATACCAACAATGGTGATTTGATGAAATGAGTGAGAAATCCAATTCTAAAGTGAACCCACCTCCTATTTCTTCATCCTCTACCTCTTGCCAAGTAGCATAGGGTGTTATCTTCACAAGTTACATGACTTGGTGAAGTGGGAGCTTGATCTAGCGATGCCTCGACGTAGATCATCTTCGGCATCGTAGTCGATGAACTAGCCCGCCCATTTCTTCGATGAAGCCGACGCCAGAGCCCGGGATTTGATTTGGACAGCGAGGGGACTTCATCATGGAGCTATGGAGGTGGAGTGCCGGATCTACAAAGGTTGTATTTCCGTTCACTTAGTTAAGTAGTTAACTAGTTGCTTTTTCGCCTAAAATTCTAGTTAACGATCCGTATTAGGATTTCTCGGCACCAAAAAAATTTGAAATTGGCATGGTTGATGCCTTGTGAGACCTCATTAGTGTGCCTAGGAACCCTACAGTGGTATCATAGCCTAGCTAGGGCCTTAGGCGATGCGTAGACGAAGTTTGAAACCCGATCGACCCGAAACCCTAACCCGACAATGCTCTCTGGACTTTTTTCAAAATCTGGGATTTTTCCAAATTAAAAATGCCTAAAAAATTCAGCAGGGTATTATATGAATTACCATGAAAAACGAGCCTCTAATTCCTCTACTTGGCCGCGGAACCGCGGCGTTAACCCCCCTTGAGCGGCGGTTCCGTGGCACATTTATGGCATTAGCGACGGTTCTTTGCATAGTAATTCATATCTCTGTTGTTTATATTTTCTGGGCATTTTTAATACTGATTCTAGAGTTGAGTGTTCTGGGGTTGTATTGGGGACTCGATGAATCGATCAGATTATTTAACTTTGTCTATTTGGCTTTCCGGATAATTTTTGAATATGTTAAAAAGTTCGACCGGATATAAATACCCAATTTTTCCCCTGTCGGGAAATTTCCAAGTGTTGGATCTTTCCGTGGTTTAATAACGTTCTAAGTAGTGCAAGTAACGCGATGTACCCTCTAGAAGACAACAAAGCTTAACTCGATTATGTGACCGTCTTGAACTGCCCTTTGAACCTTAGGGTTTGGGGCAGTACGGCGTGCCACATGTGAGGCGTTGGCTTGACCCTTCTACGGCTGGACCGTTGGTACTGAGGCACGAAGTGAATGTTTTTGAACTTATTTCATGTGATGATCTGTTTCGGGAAAACTTGGGTATTCGATTGCTCGATCGGAAAGTTTAACATTTTCTATTTATCCAGAATGTGATACAATAATTGGAATTCACAAGTTGTTATGAGATAACTGAATGAATGTTATAAACATAGCAGTTTAGTCTCACTTGATCGGTTGCCACGGAATTTTGATGTGATCAAAAGTCCGTCGCAATCACGTAGCGTACGCGGATACTCGCCGGGTAAACTTAATAGACAGCCTCGCTCCATAGCCCCGACCAAGTGACTGTAGGAGAACCCCGTCGCCAAAAGCATCCGTTCGGGTGCTCACGGCAGCGGTGTTCCGCCTTGGTGCACTTCGTCGACGGTATCGGGGGTGCGGCCGCCTACTAAAGTTTGCGACGAGCATTCGATCAGGCTGTCGGGAATCTTGTTGAATTGCCCGACTTGAAATTGAAAAGAGTTTTCGATAATGAGACTAAAATGCGGGGTTTATAATTGTTAGGCATGTGATGTCTAAGGAATTCATTGGTTTAGGCATGCGATGTCTGAGGAGGTTGCGGATTCCAACTATTATAGTTTTACACTTTCTTTTCTGTGACCGTAAGTGTAATATGTGATATCGCCGGTTTCGTTGCTATATATCAACGACAATTGGGATGCGCATATTTACTTACGTTGATAACATGTGATGTTATGTGTTGCTACATATGTTATATTGGATCGTCGTGTTTGAATAGCCGGGGGTTTTTATGTGAGATGAGTGTTTTCATTTTCATTCATGTAAAAACTTGTATGTAATATTCTTTTATTGGGGCACTTCCAGGTTGCGGAAGATGTCACCCTTTGTATATTATTTACTTTTCCGCACTAGGATAGACCCAAGGAGGAGGGCACAAGTAACCGGGTTCTGGAGTCCAGCGGGAGAGCAACTCGAGGAGTCGAGTCCGGGTCTCCTAACTCTAGAATTGTTAGGGTTGCTTGCCGCTCTCGTAGGGGTCTAGGGGTGTGGGTTTGGCTATTCATCGCGACCGTGGAATCCGTGTTTTATACTGGCTCGTATTGAAAACACGGACGTCCTAGTATATCCAATATTTCATATGATTCTTCTGCTGCGATATCTATGATGAGATCATGTGATGTTCTGTGATAAATACTGTATATAGTATATATGATATATTATATAGACGTTACTTATGTTTTACACCAGCGCTAGCCCTGCCCCGCTCTGTCGTTAGTTACCTAACCTAACAGTGCACGAGGGGACATCGAGGCGAATGCAGATGGCATAAGTGTACGTCGTATTTATCTGTGATGTTTAGGTACTTAAATGATGGGACTTCATTAATGAGATTAATGAAAATAAAAGAAACCTAAAGATGTTGTAGAATTGAATTTCAAAATAAAACAGGTAGCTACAGTTCTTGCTTTGCACAGCGGTATATATGATATATCCTGCACCTTATTCGATAAGGAAAGGACCGAGATCCCTTCACCGGGAGTGACTCCTTTAGCAATAACTGGCAGATGCTACAACCCCCGGTTTGTCTTTTGATTGCTTTTAAGAGTTTTTGCTTTGCACAGCGATATATATGATATATCCCGCACCTCATTCGACGAGGAAAGGACCGACGATCCCTTCACCGGGAGTGACTCCGTTAGCAAAACTAGAAAAGCCTAAAAAACACTCCATTTTAAAATCATTTGATTCTACAACGATATCAAGTTCTTTACGCAATAGGTTTTAAGAAAAACCTGTCGTAGCCCTCCGTCATTTCAGATAAGTACAAGTTAGTATTCGTGCTGCGGTAGTTTGGCATTCGTCAAGGCATAGTGTGCGGTAGCTAACTAGTATTTATCTGCTTATGCATATGATGCAGATTGGATTAGGGTATTCGTACGGCGTTGTTTGGCATTCGTCAAGGGTCGTGCGGGTGGGTTTAATTCAATCAAGAAATGTACGGGTTGAACTTGACTAGTGGACTATGGGTTGTTTGGCATTCGTCAAGGTCATAGAACGCTAGGGGCAAAATATTATCGGGAATTTCAAGTGTTGAAATTTGCAATGATATTGCATACCTTCTATGAGATAGTTGGATCCCGATACCCGCTGCGAGTAATTGTTACTCCTGGGAGAGTTTTACACATTACAATTAGCCGATCAAGTAGGTGTCTAGAAAGGTGTTAACGAGGTTACGCCTCTGGGAAAACGAGGTTTACTGTAATTAGGTTCGTGCGAAAGCACGGGGGACCTCCCTCAAAGTACTGACACTGGCCTGGCTGAAAGATTGGCGAACTTGTAGTGTGTAATTAATCCCGGCTAGTCTTTCCTTTTAGGGTTTGAAGGAAGATTTGATAAAAAGCAGTGGGAGCCATCCTGATTAGACAAAATAATAACCAATCTATTCTTGCAAGAGTGCACGCTGAGTGTTTTCTTCTCTCTCTCTCTCTAGGTAGCGACCGTATCACGCCTTAATCAAGATAATAATACGGATGAATTGACCGAACCCGCTTGTTATACTGAGCTGGGGAACGTTGGTCCCGCTCCAACTTATAATTGTTATAAGACAGAGCAGGAAATTGGGGAATACCAGAATTCCTATGCCGCCCAAACGAAGAAAGTGCATATGATGCATCTCCTTCGGGTGTGTTCATTACAAAGAACTGTTTCTCTGTATCCTTTACGTCCTGGGTATGTGATACCAGATCAGGATCCCAGATATGTAATCTGTTACATAGGGCTACAGAAAGATAGAGGACTGAGAACGGGTGATAAGTTTTATGAGGCAGAAAACGGGGCAAGAGTTGCAGCCAAGTCTGTTGGTCACTGTCACCCTGTATTACCAATACATTGATTCTGAACAAATGCTATTAGATACCGAACCTGATATACAAAATCATATCAGTCTCTTTATTAGTAAAGAAATGATAAAATTTTGTATTGTTAGATAATGTTTTGAACATTTCCTATATCAAAAGTTGATCGGTTCAGGCACGTTATCTAAAAGTATTGATGTTCTAAATCAAACTACAATTCTTAGTATACGGAACACACATAAGAGGAAGAGTTCAGAAATGAACGGATCTTTCTTGAGGTATTGTTGACTAGGTCATATCAATGCGACCCGACTAGCTAAGTTGCACATAGATGCATATTTAAATTTGTTTGAATTTACATCTTGTGAAACTTGCCAGTCATGTCACAGAGATAAGATGACCACAGCTCTGTTTATTGGAAACAGAGAAAGAGTTAGTGAACTCTTGGGATGATACATGTTGATGTATAAAGGTCCCCAGTCTACACATGCCAAGACCGGTTCTTTGTACTTCATTACATTCTCTGATGATCTCTCAAGATTCAGACATATGTTCCTGTTGAAACACAAGTCCGAACCTTTTGAGATATTCACGGAATACATGTTAGAAGTAGAGAACTAATACGGGTATAATGTATTATGTCCTTTAATGTGATCAAGGAGGAGAATACTTGAGCATGGAATTCTTGGACTTTTCTGAAGGAGAATGAGATTCTCTCTCAACATTACTCCTCCGTATACACCATTCACGTTGTCCCCAAGAAATCAGGTATAACGGTCATCACTAACGAGGCAAACGAGTTAATCCCTACTCGCACCCAAACTGGGTGGCGAGTATGCATCGATTACAGAAAACTCAACGCCGCAACGTGGAAAGACCACTTTCCGCTACCTTTCATTGACCAGATGCTTGAACGATTGGCCGGACACGAGTACTACTGCTTTCTTGATGGCTACTCCGGCTATAATCAAATTCCCATCCCCGAAAAAGACCAGGACAAGACCACTTTCACTTGTCCTTTCGGCACGTTTGCATATCGACGCATGCCCTTTGGGTTATGCAATGCGCCCACTACCTTCCAGCGGTGTATGATGGGAATCTTCTCAGACATGTTGGAAAAATTTCTGGAGATTATCATGGATGATTTCTCCATCTTCGGCGATTCCTTCAACGAGTGTTTGCTGCATCTTGACGCTGTCCTTACCCGATGTAAGGACAAGAATCTCACTTTGAATTGGGAGAAGTGCCACTTCATGGTGCGCGAAGGTATTGTCTTGGGACATGTCATCTCGCAAAATGGCATAGAGGTTGATAAAGCAAAGATTGAGGTCATTTCCAATCTACCTCCTCCCCGATGGGTCGGAGATATCCGAGCCTTCCTTGGCCATGCCGGTTTCTATAGACGGTTCATCAAGGACTTTAGCAAGATTGCTAGGCCCTTGACTCTTTTGCTGGCCAAGGATACGCCATTCGACTTCAACTCGAGCTGTGTGACTGCATTCGAGTCATTGAAAAGCTCACTCACTTCTGCTCCCGTTCTTTCTTCGCCTGACTGGACGCACCCATTTGAGATTATGTGCGATGCATCCGACTTTGCAATTGGTGCTGTCCTTGGACAACACATAAACAAGATGCCGCACGTAATCTATTATGCGAGCCGAACCCTGAACGACGCCCAACATAATTATACAACGACTGAGAAGGAATTCTTAGCTGTTGTATTTGCTTTAGAGAAGTTCAGGCCCTACCTCATCGGTTCTCCAGTTATTGTCTATACTGACCATTCTGCTCTGCGCCATCTTTTGCGAATAAAGATGCAAAATCTCGGTTAATACGTTGGATCCTCTTGCTTCAAGAGTTTGACCTTGTCATTAAGGACAAACGAGGATGTGAAAACGTAGTTGCCGACCATCTCTCACGACTTCCTTCTTCGCCTTCGCTTCCAATTCCGATCAATGACGTTTTCCCGGATGAACAGCTCTTGACAGTATCTTGCGAACCCTGGTTCGCAGATATTATGAACTATTTGGCCACGGGATTACTACCAACTGAATGGTCAAGTCAGGAAAGACTTCGCTTCTTATCCTAAGTAAAACACTTTTACTGGGACGAACCCTATTTGTTCAAGTACTGTCCTGACCAGATTATTCGTCGGTGTGTCCCTGACGAGGAATTCAAGAGTGTGCTGTCATTTTGCCACGATCAAGCATGTGGCGGGCATTTTGGCCCCAGAAAGACAGCTGAGAAGATCTTGCAATGTGGTTTCTACTGGCCATAACTCTTCAAAGACGCTCATGACTATTGCAAGACTTGCTCCCGGTGCCAACACTTGGTCCGGATATCCCGGAGGAACGAGATGCCGCTCCAACCGATCTTGGTTGTGGAGATTTTCGATGTTTGGGGGATAGATTTCATGGGGCCGTTTCCCAGCTCTTTTGGGAACTTGTACATTCGTCTCGCTGTTGATTACGTCTCTAAATGGGTCGAGGCTGTGCCCAGCCGAACTAACGACAACAAGGTTGTCGTTAGGTTCCTTAAAGAAAACATTTTCTCCCGGTTTGGGCACCCCCGAGCGATCATTAGCGACAATGGAAGTCATTTCTGCAACAAAACTTTTGAGGCCTTGATGCGGAAATACTCCATTAATCATAAGCTATCCACGCCCTACCACCCCCAAACCTGCGGGCAGGCCGAAGTTTCAAATCGGCAAATCAAACAGATACTGGAGAAGACGGTTTCCAAGAACCGTAAGGATTGGTCGCTGAAACTCACTGATGCCCTTTGGGCATTTCGAACCGCTTATAAGATCGACCTTGGCATGTCTCCCTATCGGCTTGTGTACGGAAAAGCTTGCCATCTACCTATCGAAATAGAGCATCGCGCATTTTGGGCGATAAAGGAGCTGAATCTGTCTCTCGAAGATGCGGGCAGCCATCGGAAGCTGCAGTTGCACGAATTGAGCGAGCTTAGGGATGAGGCTTACGATAACGCGGTTGTCGTTAAGAATCGAACGAAGGTGTTTCACGATAAACACCTTTTGCGCAAAACTTTCGTACCTGGTCAGCAGGTACTGCTTTACGACACCCGACTTCACTTCCATCCAGGAAAGCTCAGATCTCGCTGGAAAGGGCCGTATTGTGCGGAATGTGTATCTGCATGGCGCTGTGGATTTGGAAAATCCAAAGGACGGTTCATTTTTCAAAGTAAACGGACACCCACTAAAACCGTACCTTAGCGCCGAACAACAGAGAAGCTCCTGTTCTTACAGGAGCCGGTTTACCCTGCATAATCTTCCTCTGCCTACCACCAAACTTCGGTTATCCAGCCAAGAACAGAGGACACTGTTCCAAATAAGTTTGGGGGTATGTATATACCATTTTGTACATTTTTTTGGATATTCTTTTTCTTTTTCTTTTTCTTAAAACCAAAAAAAAAAAACAAAATTTTTGGGTATATCTAACCGACAATTTTGACCCTTCAAATGATATCTTCATGCAATGACAGTGAGGACACTGTCCAGTTTAAGTTTGGGGGTACATTCGGTACGCATTTCTTACCTTCGCATTCATATGTATATTCTGCATCTGCATATAAAAATCCATAAAATCCATAAAAATCTGAAAATTTTCTAAAAACATAAAAACTTTTTTGTCAAGTTAGCTAGTGGGAGGACTCTGATTCAACATTTCGACGGTTTTGTTTGATAAGATAAGAATAACTAAATCTTATGTTTAGATTTTGAAAACCTGAAAGATAACTCTCCTTTGAAGTTAACTATAGCTGATATACGTCTTTACATCACACTACACGTGTCGTGAGTTTTGGAAATTAGATGAGAAGTCTTTTTATGTCTAAAAACTTTTAAATGGATAAATGATTTTCTGAGGATCAAAAAGGTTTGTTCGGAAATAAGTAATATCAAGAATAGTTTATGAAGTGAGTGAATATGAAGGAATGTTATTGATGCCTTAATTGGAACTAAGTCTAAAAAATAACCCATCTGGAACTTGATTGGAATGATTACACAACAAAACCCACTAAACAAGTCTTTTATCCAAAAAAAATAATTGAACTGCCGGCTATATCTCCGTTCGTATTAAATCATCATGATTTTCACGCCAAACTGTCTTTTGTTTGTAGACCTAGGTAACTTGAGTAATTAAGTCCGCTGGGGTGTTTCTACACCTAATGCCCTAAAACCAACTGGTTTGGGTGCATTGGCCCAAAGCTCGCTAAGAAGCCTAGAAAATCCAGATTAAAACAAAGTCAAGCAAGTGTTCTCTCCGAGTTAAAATTCCTAACGGTTCTTTGTGTGAGAATAATCTTGATAAAAGACAGGATTTTATAAAAATTTTAGCAGAGATATGAAGGTTTTATTCTATGATAAAGACTATTGCATGTTCACAGAGGTGTGTATGAAATGAAAACAACAAAAAGGTGGAGTGAAAAATAAGACCTAGTTTCCTGTTAAAAAAGATAGAAATTCTGAAGTTGATACCTCTGGAAAACGAAACTTGGAAAATGCTTAACTCTTTATAAAACTTATGTGATCCTTTCAAAATTCTTATCCGGGCTTTATTATGAGGACTTTATTCGACCTTTCTGGAACTTAACGACACTATTTGCACTGCACGTGAAGATATATAGAAGCTGTAGTTAAATAAGAAGCGAGGAGTGAAAAATAATGGTTCGATGGTCTAGACTTAGGATAATAGAATTGTTATTTTCTGAAACAAAACTTTAGGGTTTGAATCTTAGTTATTTTACAAAACCAACTTGACCGGATTTTGTGGGTAGTATCCGCTGAAAACCCTCAGGAGACAACACTCCTCCTACTAGGGACACCTAGAGGTTTAAACGGCTTGTTGCACATGCTCAGTGCAATCGTGTTCCCTGCGAAAGTGAGGTTAGGAAATTTTTGTGAATAAATTGGATTTGCTCGGGACGAGCAAATGATAAGTTTGGGGGTATTTGTTCATATCAGATTTTTGCATTTTTATACCGTCCAATTTTTATCACATTGCATAACGGTAGGTACTCTTGAGCCGTGTTTGCTAGTCAATTGCAGGATACAGGTTCTCGGCTCTAAACGGTGAAATTCATGGAAAAACACGACAAAATCCGGGTTCCTTCCATTCACAGATAAAACACGGGTCTCCGCTCTTTATCCGTCTGTTGCCACACACCAGTTTAAGAGACAAAATAGCAAATCAATGTCGTTTTCATGCACAAGGCTCAATGGCAGCACAAGATCCAAGAAATCTACGCGGAGCTCGAGAAAATCATGACAAAAAGATCCATATCCAATCACCTTTTGATCAACAGAAATTCTGGAAAAATCGTGAAGCAATTCTGAGAAAAATCATATACCAGACTAATGGGCACATAAAACCAGGAAAAACCACCAAAAAATGAAGACCCAATTCCTCTAAAGTGCCGCGGTTCCGCGGCAATAGCAGGCTTAGGCCGCGGAACCGCGGCCGTACTGTGGCGGCAGAAGGTGGGACTTCAGGGTTATTTTGGTCTTTTTCCGTAGAGGCGGAATTTTTCCCTAGATTTCCAGTTCCCTGCCTATAAATAGACCAGAACCTTATGAAGCCAAAGGGGGTGCATAATCTTGTATTTTTCTAGGTTTAGAATACTTGTTTCTTCTTCCTCTTCTCATCTTTTCTCCATTGACAAACTTGTAGTGAGCTTTTGTGAGTGAAGAATGATGAATAAAGAAGTTCATTTTATTATTATACTTGTCTTGCTCTTATGTTAATTGCTTGTAATTTTCATTTGTTAACTTAGTTGTTGTTATTTCTTGTTGTTTCTTTCTTTTCACTTTTCTTTTATCATTAAAACAACCATGATGCTTACGCTTGATCCTTGCCTAGGTGAGGTCGCAAATAGCTAGTTGTTATCTTCTAATCTCTTTCTTTCTATCTTCCTCTTTTGTTTTGTTTTCTTTTCATTATGATGTGTGAGTAGTTTCCATACTTGTTAGGGTAGGATAAGGGAAGTTTGAGAGAAGGAAATCTCTCTCACTCTTTCCTTACCCAACATCTTAAATCAACTCCCGTTAATTGAACCACAATCCGCTCCCTACGGCACCCTATCCTACATGATAGCGTTGATTCCGTAGTGAGACCGGTTGTGGTTGAATTAACCAGAGGTTATGGCTAAGAGCCAAGAACGGACGGACAAGCACCAAAAGGAAGAACTTAAGCGTTGGAAAGCCTAGCTTATACTCGCAAGTTCCTTCCTAGTCGTGCTAATCCCCGTTGTTGCCGATTACCGTATCACCGATATTAAGAGTGGCAACGAAAGAAGTGAGCGACTCCTAACTCAAACTAACCTAATCCTAACCCTAACAAGCTCTCTTTACATATCATTTTAACACTTAGTTAATCACAAACAAATCTGGAAAACTGGACTTAACTCGTTAAAGCACATAGAAAAAGATTCCCATCTCCCTGCGGACGACCCGTACTCAACCGGCTAGCTACAAGCGAAACCGTTTTGATTGCGGTAATTAACTAAACTTGAACACGCAGAATCCCTACCAATCAAAGTGTCAAGTCAACGGACTAAGCTGTACTCATGTCACCTGGGAACTGCTAACTGACGATAAGTATAATACCAACCAACAGTTCCTGACGAGTCCTATCCATTGTACTCATAACCTAACGAGCACTTGTATACTATCTCCAGTACGACGTACTGATGGCTGTGGGACAGACCATCTCCCCTGCTGGGATGAGAAGCGTATGCACCAGTCAACTCTGGAGTATCGATGCCCCGTCTCAATAATCCAATGATTGGGGACCTGTATAAGGATGTGCTTATAGACTACCCAGCCCCCACTAGTGTGATCGCCATCACAACGCCGGTAGTCAAGCAAAGATCCTAAGGGCTCCATCAATATGTATTAGCGATATGTTAAAAGAAACATATACACGTATTAAGATAGATAAAACCAAGTAGCATACTACAATAACGAGCAAGACTGTCGTCAATCCATGTATATATCCCAAGCTTCTAAAATGTAATGTCCAAACTAGTACTATACAATAATGGCCTCTAGGGCATACATATCCAACATGGTTGGTATATCTAAAGGGTTAAATCCGCATCAGGAGAAAGTATATCTTGAAAAAATTACTTGGTGTACATGGAAAAGTTGAGACTTTCAAAGCTAAGACCTGTTGAAAAAGGTTCTCGTCATCGACCGGGTATGGATTATGATGAAACTTTTCTCCAGTCCTATGCTTATGTCCTTCCGGATCTTACTAGCCATTGCCATATACCATGACTACGATATCTGTCGGTTGGGCGTCATGACTGCTTTTCTTACTACTGATTTAGAAGAGTGCATCTATAAGTACACAGGCAGAGGGCTTCATAGACAGTAGGAGCATCGGAAACGTGTGATGGTTGCTTTATGGGTTAAAGCAGGTATCGTGGAGTTGGAACGTCTGTTTTGACGTGGTAGTCAAAGAGTTTGACTTCATCATAATGGTAGATGCAGCTTGTATATACAAAAAGGTTATAGAGAGTTAGGTGGTCTTCCTCGTAATTTACGTGGAAGATATACTCTTGATAGGAAAGGAGTTTCCTATTCTACACTCGGTCAATCTTCTCTTATCACAAGGATTCTCCATATAGGATCAAGGTGATACCTCATAAATCCTGGGTTTTGGATCCGTGAGATAGATATAAGTGGATGTTAGGATTCTCACTAGGTGTAGTGAAATGGTATCAATCGATCCTGGCGAGAATCACTGGATAGCTTCAAGAGTGGTAAGCTCGACTGAATGTCAGTCACAAACATTGTCTTTACCCTCAGTGGAGGGACAGTATTTTGGAAGAGTTCCAAGCTAGATACCATGGCAAAATAGAAGATAAAGGCTGGATACATCGCTGCCAACGATGCTACCAAAGAGGCAGTCTTGGTGTATATTAGTTCATGAGATGAACTTCGTTCCTACCATTGTGTGACAATGGAGTTGTGGCTTATGCCTAGGAACACCCGTCCCATTAGTGATCCAGACATATTATTAGGCAGTATCACCTGATCATGGAGATGGATGATCTCTAGGGAGATCGAGGTTAGGAGAGTAGACTCAGAGGACAATACAGATGATCCACTCACAAATGCCTTTTCCCAAGAGAGACTTTTATGGGATGGTTGAGTATGGGATACCACAACCACTGCTGATTGTTAGGTATTGGATACTACAACATATGGACCTAGTGCAAGTGGGAGATTGTTAGTTATATGTATGCCCTAGAGGCCATTATTCTACATATGATGTATATTAAAGTGGATGCTTGGACATATATAGGGAGGACTTTCATGCTCAACATGATTGTATTCTATCTGGTTGCTATTTATCTTAACATGTACACTGATTGTCTCTATGTTACATGTTGATAAAGCCCTTAGGATGAGTACTTGACTGCCAGGATTATGATGCAGATCATATTAGTGGGGACAGAGTAGTCGGTAAATACATCCTTCAAATGTTCCTAGTCGTAGGTGTATCGAGATAGGGCATCGATATACCAGAGTAGACTAGCGTGTAGCTTCTCGACCCGTGTAGATGGGTGATGGATGATCCCATCTCCATTAGTGTTTGACATCAGAGATGGTATACGGGTGCTCAGTAGAGACTGGGTACACCGGATGGACTCGCCATGTCACGACCCAAAGTTTGGCCCATGACCGGCACTTAACCACGTAACGTCTACAGGCGTAACGCGACTAAGTAAGCCGAAAACCCAGAAATCAAACCAATAATAGTATAGAGTGATTTAAGCAATTAATAGAACAAATTACTAAGATAACAATATACGACGCCGTAGCGAAGAAAATGAGCAACATGTGGGAAACATCATAGATAGAATAAACTGCATAAGTAGAGTCGGCTCACAACGAGCTCGACACCAGAATACAAAATAATATACATCATCCTCACAACTGGTCTCTAAGTCAATACATAAGTGGTAGATGGAGAGTACTAGATACAACAATGTATATAACTGAAAGATAACCAGATACCGCACAAAACCCACCTATCAGCAAAAGAGCCAGCACACCAACTGTAAGGGTATCTGTGTCAAAAGATGCAAGAATGCAGCCTGCCGCGACTACTCCGAAGGGCAACCTGCAAACACTGTGGCACAACGGGGGTGAGTTGCCAACTCGTGAATAGAAGATAACATATAAAAGTAATCGCGAGTATGCACGTGCTACTATACTCTAACCTATATCAACGGATAACATCTATATGATGAACTGGATGCTCAAGCATGCAACAAGTGCGATCTAATAACATCTCCATGTAATGAGCAAGAATATGATGATCATGTATAGCACTGCAATCTAACAACCCTATATAGAATGAACAGGGTATGCAATGATCAGGTATAGCAATGCAATCTAACAACCCTATATAGAATGAACAGGGTGTGCAATGATCAGGTATAGCCATGCAATCTAACAACCCTATATAGAATGAACAGGGTATGCAATGATCAGGTATAGCAATGCAATCTAATAACCGGTAGACTCTGGTCGGTACCCTCCGATAACCGCCAGGTCCAACCAATCACCGGTAGGTAGTAGTCCCTCTGCCAGGCTCACCGTCTACTACACAGCGAAACCGTTCTCGCCCCGGGGTACCATACCGGGTCCACCATGTACCCGTAATCGGCCTCATCCAACTCCTCGATTCGGGTTCACATATATGTCACTCTAGTACCGAGAAAACACATGGTGGACGCACCGAAATATCATATCAAGGGAAACCAGGTTTTTAAATAATTAACTATTCTCATTGAAATATCCACGGTTCCCCAAATCCAGAATTAACATGGAAACAACATATCTCAATGCGTAATCTAAGCAAGTATGAAGATATCAATATATGTGTGCACTGGTACGAATATAAAGTGTGCATGTGCGCAGGTATGAACATATCAATATATGTGTGCACTGGTATGAATATACAGTGTGAATGTGCGCAGGTATGAACATATCAATATATGTGTGCACTGGTATGAATATACAGTGTGCATGTGTGCAGGTATGAGCATATCAATATATGTGTGCACTGGTATGAATATACAGTGTGCATGTGTGCAGGTATGAAGATATCAATATATGTGTGCACTGGTATGAATATACAGTGTGCATGTGTGCAGGTATGAACATATCAATATATGTGTGCACTGGTATGAATGAACAGTGTGCATGTGTGCAGGTATGAACATATCAATATTTGTGTGCACTGGTATTAATATACAGTGTGCATGTGTGCACGTATGAGCATATCAATATATGTGTGCACTGGTATGAATATACAGTGTGCATGTGTGCAGGTATGAAGATATCAATATATGTGTGCACTAGTATGAATATACAGTGTGCATGTGTGCAGGTATGAAGATATCAATATATGTGTGCACTAGTATGAATATACAGTGTGCATGTGTGCAGGTATGAACATATCAATATATGTGTGCACTGGTATGAATATACAGTGTGCATGTGCGCAGGTATGAACATATCAATATATGTGTGTACTGGTATGAATATACAGTGTGCATGTGTGCAGGTATGAGCATATCAATATATGTGTGCACTTGTATGAATATACAGTGTGCATGTGTGCAGGTATGAAGATATCAATATATGTGTGCACTGGTATGAATATACAGTGTGCATGTGTGCAGGTATGAGCATATCAATATATGTGTGCACTGGTATGAATATACATTGTGCATGTGTGCAGGTATGAAGATATCAATATATGTGTGCACTGGTATGAATATACAGTGTGCATGTGTGCAGGTATGAGCATATCAATATATGTGTGCACTGGTATGAATATACAGTATGCATGTGTGCAGGTATGAAGATATCAATATATGTGTGCACTGGTATGGATATAACATATGCTGTTATGCGGCAATTCATGACAACATCAATAGGGTGGAATCAGTATGATATATGATTTATAGCAATCCTATAATGTGAGTGTCATGGCAATCACTAACGGTGTGAGTGTAGCATATCAAGCGTGCTCGTGCGACTTGAACCGTTAGTGACAGTGCAGTGTCCTATGCTATCATTTCTTATATGCAACAATAAGGTATGCTACTACTGTCCATATGAACATCTACAACCTAATATCCTAACTCGCCCTGACGCTTAACGCCATACGGGCGATTTCCCCGTAGATGTTAAATCTACTCACCTGGTCGTGCGCTACTCATAGCCGACCACCTGCTTCCCTTTCTTAGCTTCGTCCGACGTACCCGCCTGCGAACCTGGAATTACACAAGAATCCATATATAAGCAACTATCTCGCAAAATGCGATATCGAAGTCAGACGATACGCTCGCGTCGCGAACTAAACGGGCGTGTGTACGATATGCTAAACGTGTGCACGCGTCTAAAACTAACCCCGATACGCCGCGATACGCTGAATCATGGAACCCTCTCGCGTATCGCGCGAACCAAAAGTACTAGAAATACGATATTACGTCCCAGATTCTACCCAGGCTAACAACTTACAAAACTATACATACCACTGGCCTAGAAATAACAACAGACTCCTACTCATCCAAACATCACCCAAAAATTCCCCTATCTGGCCGCAAATTGCAACCAGAAAGAATAAATTGGCGGCCGCTCTACGGGGTGGGGGTCTCGGGCTCTGGTGGTGTGTTCTATGCCTTGTATATAAGCTCCAGTCAACTCAATTTCAACCTGAACAACCCGGGCCTATAGCAGATCACAGAAATCCAAAAATTTCACTTAAAAACACTAAATTGCACAATTAGAAACCCTACGGTATTTTGGTGTAATCTGGGGTCTAACTAGGTTTACATGGCCTTAATAACACCTAATTAGGCTAGGTTAACCAATATTAACAGCACTAAACCATAAGTCCACACAAATCACCATTTCAAGCACAAAATCTCACTTTTTACACAAACCGAAGCTAAACTACGCATACGTTAAACAAACAAGAAGTTGGGCTCGGATTCTATACCTTACAAGACCCTAGGTGCAAGGAGAAAGGAGGTGGAGGAGATGGGAGTGCTGCTGCAACTGCTGGGGGCTGCTGTTGGTGTTGCTGCTGCTGCCACTGCCTGCTGCTGCTGATGCTGCTGATGATGCTGCTGCTGTGCTTCTTCTGCAGCTGCTGCCTCTCTCTCTCTCTCTCTCTCAGCTGAGTGTGTGTGTGTGGGTGTGTGTGTGTGTGTGTGAGTTGTGAGAATGAGAATGAGGAGGGAAATGAGAGCACAAGTCAAAGGCCCCTCTCTTTCTCTCTCTCTTTCTTCATTTAATGAGCATGCCTCAACCATGAAGCCCATACTCATTCTCTCTCACCAAGTCAACAAAATAAAAGAAATTCAAATAACAAACACACAATAAATAATACCCAATTAAATCCTAAAACACTTAATACAAATAGGTTAACCCTTCATGCTAGCTAATCATGGTTTAAACCCCAATTCTAAACCCTAGTTTACATGCACAAGTGTGTGTGTGCCTAGAAAAATCCTAATAAAATATTCATTAATTAGAATAAATTATCAAAAACTTAATTTGGTAAACTTTTTATCAAAAACTATCTAGTAAAATATAATTAACCTCTAAACACGACCTAAGGTGTTACAATCTTCCCCCCTTAAAGAAAATTCGTCCCCGAATTTTTAAAATACAAAGCTACGCATACCTTCAGAGAGATGAGGGAACTTCTTCCGCATCTCGCCTTCAGCCTCCCAAGTGATCTCTTCACCGTTTGGGATGCACCAAAATACCTTCTGTGATGGCAAGACCTTCGATCGATGTTTCTTCACCTGCCGGTCCAAAATTACAACTGGCTGATGGGTGAACGAAGGATCACGCTTGAACTAAATGTTCTGGCGCTGAATCCAATGAGAAAGGTCATGAAAGTAATTGCAAAGTATCGACATAGGAAATACGGGGTGAATACTCAATAATCTGGGTGGAAGTGCCCAACTTATGGCAACGAACCAACTCGCCTTAGGGATCCTAAAAAGACTTACTATCCTGGAAAGCTTCCCAAAACTCAACATGTCATTTATCGGAAATTTCCGTGGGAATACATGATCTGCCCTTGCGAACTTGAATCTGCGACCCTCTTGGTCAGCATCTAATCTCTATCCGCAACAAACCGATTCATCCTGACCCAAAACAACCGGGTCATTTCCGAAATTTCTAAACTAGTTAAGGTCCAATAATCCTATAACACGGAGTTAGGAAAAACAGACTGGTGATCGACATGACCTAACCTCTAATCCTAAAGGTTACCAATTGGAGTATCTCCTGATAACTGCTATCAAAGGAGAACCCTATCGATGGCAAACAACGATCCCCAACTGCCGACAATAATTTCTACATACGCACAACATAACAAGAACAACTGAGTTTCACCGGATGACAAGCATTCGAATGGAGTCACATCCTGACAACTCCTGGGTGGACACCATAACGAATTTCGGGAAGATCTGCTCTCGTTCCCTCTTCGGAACGGTTAAAGGTTGCAACTCTCCCGTCAGTCTCAGTTGCCCAGCTCAAACACATAACAAGACAGACACTTGAAACGAATCCCAAGACTTCTCTTTCTATTCCTGTTCCCCCGTAACTACCTTACAAGTCACGTTAACAGTTGGTGGGGCTTGAATGAGTACAGAAAGTTGACCGATGTGCCTGCCCTAGGATTCCTCGTCTCTTTCCTATAAAATTAGGTATACAAGTGCCTCTCTAGCCTAGCACACCCTTGCCACCAGTCAAAGATTCCAAATCATTACCCAGCCGAGTAGGCTCCAATACCTCTGACGAACGAGCGTCGGCGGGCAGTGCCTCGCGAAAGCGATTTAAGAAAAGTGGTCGGGCGTGGATATGAGCAAGCTGTCTCCTCAGAAGAGACAAAGTTATGCTGTACTCAACGATCGCACAAGAACTGTGAATCTGCGGAGGATTATCACAACAATCAATTTCCGTCGCAGGAAGATGTACCTTTAACTCTGGCGGTCCATGAAAATCTAACACGACTCTCAAACAAGTGGTGTCTCTGATCTCCAACGCAAAACCATCGCGGCCATCTCCAGATTATGAGTGGGATATCCATCTCGTACTTCCTCCGAATGTAAGGAAGCAAAAACGATTAACTCCATTGTGTCATCTCAGTACACATTCAAGTCCTACTCACGAAACATCACAGTTAAACCACAAGGTCGCCCGAACCTAAAGCAAGGAAGGAGCCGATGCAGTTGTTAACCTAGCCTTCAACTGCAGAAACTCCGAACACAAGCCTCAGTCTACAGAAAAGAAACCTCCATTCCAGTCAATTAATCAACGGGCAGCATTACACTAGCAATCCTGCAAGAGACGGCGGTAACACCTGCTAAGCCAAAAAAATGCGGACCTCCGTCCCGCTCACAAATTTGGGCCTAAGCTGTACGGCCACGATCTTCCTCGAAACCATACCAATTCGTCTCCGTAACTACAAAACCTAGGAGTCAACACAACAAGCTTGAAGGGAACACTCCGAGAATCTAGTGAACCGCTGGGGCTCTCCCAGTATCCGTATAACAGATCCTCAAGTGCTACCCTAACCCTCAAGGCACACTAAAAAGAGTAGGATGTCGTAAAACAACACAACAACAACTGGTCGAGGAACGGCCCGAAGAAAACCAGTTCATCATACCTACGAATGCTGCTAAAGCATTGATGAGTCCAGTGACACACCCAAAACACACAAAACCTGTAGCACGCACAAGGCAGTCTTTGGAATGTCATCACTCCGGACCCGCAACAATGATGACCTGATCCCAAACGAACTTAGACAAGTTCTCGCACTCTGGTGCTGATCGAAGAATTCGTCAGTGCGAGGTACAGGGTACTTATCCGCACCGTAAGTCGATTCAATTGACGATCCATCAATACACAACCTCAATCTGTCGTTTTCCTCCTGGACGACCAGAAATAGGAGCTTCCTAAATGCGAAACACTCGGACGCACAACTCCCTCAACAACCACTCTGCAGCAGATCCTTAGCTCCTTAAGCTTCGCCGGCACATCTTGGAATGACGTCGGAAAAATTCTCGCACGAAAGAAAACCGGTCCAACAAAACAACTGTGGATACCGCATCACGAAAAACGCCAAGAATCCACGACATCTCCTCAGAGCCGACTAGCGAACAAGGCTGAATTCAAGCTGTAAGAGGTGGCACCACTATCCATCCGCACAACAAGATCTGACTTGCCCGGGAAAACAAAACCTAACTGTTTCCTCATGGTAGCCCACAATGCCTAGCACGTAGCTAACCAGTCCATGCCCAGGAGATTGCCAAATCCAACATCTTTAGGAGGTTCAAAATGACAGACGAATCTCTATCTCCTATACGATGGGCACACGACCGAAGTACGTGTCGCGCAACAAAAGGATTGCTGACAGAAGTTAACTCAACAAACGGCTAATCTACCCAGCACGACTCTCGTCCTAAACTCGGCACGAAGTGTGTAAACATACGAGTGCAACAAAAGGATATACTAAAAGAGTACCTGAAACCACAGCATTGAACGCCCGCGCGTCCCGATGAGTCGAAGCGAAAACTTGTGCCTGTCCTTCATCTGCGACTGATCGAACTCCTCCTCTACTATCCTGACCCCTTTGTGCAAACCCTCCGCATCCACGACGTCTCAGAATACGACCCTGACGTGCTGTGAAGGAACACTGCCTGATGAGGTGCTGAAGGTTTCCGCATCGTAAACACTTACGCGCTGCCTGCTGTCCTGCCTGGGGATGGAAGCCAAACGACTGTCCTCGTCCTAAGCCTCTGCTCTGGGCTGGTACACCAGTACGATTCCACCACTGTTCCGAAACTCTCACGGTCTCTGGAAGACGTGTCTCGTAAACAGGGGCTACCTCCACCGGTGCTATGTAGGGGACGGAATACTGCATGATGATCGCAAGGAACAACTGGGTAACAGGGGTAGCAACCATCTGTCGCTACGCTCGAACGACCTCTACCAATGAGCTCATCGTCTGGCGTAAGCTCTGCATCTCTGCCACTAGTCTAGCGATCTGATCTGTCGTAGGAGAAATAATCTGTCCTGGTACAACATGGGTACTACTCGGATCGGTCCTCGTCTCAGATAAATCAACTCGAACCTCGGCTCTCCCGGCCTCTCTCTGCACCCTCGTAGTCCTTGGCGGCATAATGGCTGGAAAGAAGGTAGGATTCGATGAGGATACGAAAATCGAATCACAAAGATGTATACTATCATGAAGGAAATTTAATCAATAAGTCCTAAGGTCGCTTAGGCGGAGTACCGTGTCGTGAGTATGCCGCGGAACATACGCACGCTACGCCACTCTGCTGCAGCTACCTACTCCATCATACCAGGGTCATCCTACACTCCGAAGGTAAAACCTACGCTCTGATACCAACTTTGTCACGACCCAAAGTTTGGCCCGTGACCGGCACTTAACCACGTAACGTCTACAGGCGTAACGCGACTAAGTAAGCCGAAAACCCAGAAATCAAACCAATAATAGTATAGAGTGATTTAAGCAATTAATAGAACAAATTACTAAGATAACAATATACGACGCCGTAGCGAAGAAAATGAGCAACAGGTGGGAAACATCATAGATAGAATAAACTGCATAAGTAGAGTCGGCTCACAACGAGCTCGACACCAGAATACAAAATAACATAGATCGTCCTCACAACTGGTCTCTAAGTCAATACATAAATGGTAGATGGAGAGTACTAGATACAACAATGTACATAACTGAAAGATAACCAGATACCGCACAAAACCCACCGATCAGCAAAAGAGCTAGCACACCAACTGTAGGGGTATCTGTGTCAAAAGATGCAAGAATGCAGCCTGCCGCGACTACTCCGAAGGGCAACCTGCAAACACTATGGCACAACGGGGGTGAGTAGCCAACTCGTGAATAGAAGATAACATATAAAGGTAATCGCGAGTATGCACGTGCTACTATACTCTAACCTATATCAACAGATAACATCTATATGATGAATTGGATGCTCAAGCATGCAACAAGTGCGATCTAATAACATCTCCATGTAATGAGCAAGAATGTGATGATCATGTATAGCAATGCAATCTAACAACCCTATATAGAATGAACAGGGTATGCAATGATCAGGTATAGCAATGCAATCTAACAACCCTATATAGAATGAACAGGGTGTGCAATGATCAGGTATAGCGGTGCAATCTAACAACCCTATATAGAATGAACAGGGTATGCAATGATCAGGTATAGCAATGCAATCTAATAACCCTATATAGAGTGAACAGGGTATGCAATGATCAGATATAGCAATGCAATCTAATAACCCTATATACAATGAACAGGGTGTGCAATGATCAGGTACAATAGATACAGGATGAGATATCAATTACTACATACTGAGCATGGGAAATATAACATCTACACGGAATGTCATCGTGGAAAGTATAATCGGTACCCATCAATGTACCTGAAACCCAATACTACTCAGGCGTCGTCATCCTCATCGGTCCTCCAATCCTATAAATCTCATATAACCGTGAGTGCCCAACATCGGCACCCAAAATATCAAGAAATACTCGTGCCAAGCATCGACACGCAAATCCTCCTGTATAGGGCATCCGTCAGTTCGGATCAGCCCACGGGCTCTGTCTGCGGTATCGGCCCTCGGCCCCGGCAGTACGAGTCGTCCCGTATCCATCCATAGACTCTGGTCGGTACCCTCCGGATAACCGCCAGGTCCAACCAATCACCGGTAGGTAGTAGTCCCTCTGCCAGGCTCACCGACTACTACACAGCGAAACCGTTTCCGTCCCGGGGTACCATACCGGGTCCACCATGTACCCGTAATCGGTCTCATCCAACTCCTCAATTCGGGTTCACATATATGTCACTCTAGTACCGAGAAAACACATGGTGGACGCACCGAAATATCATATCAAGGGAAACCGGGTTTTTAAATAATTAACTATTCTCTTTGAAATATCCACGGTTCCCCAAATCCAGAATTAACATGGAAACAATATATCTCAATGCGTAATCTAAGCAAGTATGAAGATATCAATATATGTGTGCACTGGTACGAATAAACAGTGTGCATGTGCGCAGGTATGAACATATCAATATATGTGTGCACTGGTATGAATATACAGTGTGCATGTGCGCAGGTATGAACATATCAATATATGTGTGCACTGGTATGAATATACAGTGTGCATGTATGCAGGTATGAGCATATCAATATATGTGTGCACTGGTATGAATATACAGTGTGCATGTGTGCAGGTATGAAGATATCAATATATGTGTGCACTAATATGAATATACAGTGTGCATGTGTGCAGGTATGAACATATCAATATATGTGTGCACTGGTATGAATATACAGTGTGCATGTGCGCAGGTATGAACATATCAATATATGTGTGCACTGGTATTAATATACAGTGTGCATGTGTGCAGGTATGAGCATATCAATATATGTGTGCACTGGTATGAATATCCAGTGTGCATGTGTGCAGGTATGAAGATATCAATATATGTGTGCACTCGTATGAATATACAGTGTGCATGTGTGCAGGTATGAAGATATCAATATATGTGTGCACTAGTATGAGTATACAGTGTGCATGTGTGCAGGTATGAACATATCAATATATGTGTGCACTGGTATGAATATACTGTGTGCATGTGCGCAGGTATGAACATATCAATATATGTGTGCACTGGTATGAATATACAGTGTGCATGTGTGCAGATATGAGCATATCAATATATGTGTGCACTGGTATGAATATACAGTGTGCATGTGTGCAGGTATGAAGATATCAATATATGTGTGCACTGGTATGAATATACAGTGTGCATGTGTGCAGGTATGAGCATATCAATATATGTGTGCACTGGTATGAATATACAGTGTGCATGTAACATTTCAAAAAAATAAAATATTATTTTTGGGAATTTTCATAATTTAATATTAATTTTTAATGAATATTTTAATAGTCGGTATAATTAAATACCGATAAATAGTGAAAATTCTGGAGAAAATTTTAGAAATTCTAAAATAAGTTATTTTGTGGAAATATGCCATTTTATGGTTTTTATGATGGATTATATGGTATTCTAATGTTAATCGCGATTGAAAATCGCTAAGTTGTATTTTTGGCTTTTTGGTGTAAATTGTGCACATAACATTTCCTACACTTGCACACTTGTCTCATGTTTTGGACTCATGACAAGCCTAGGCTGAACCATGCTTAGATGACCTTGATGACTTGAACCAATTGGTTATGATATTGGGCTTAATTAGGGACCTTTAGCCTTGTTAAGGGTAATTAGGTGGAAGTTGACTTGTGTCAAGGAGAGAGAGAGAGAGAGAGAGAGCCATGATGGGTGAGATCTTATTTGGAGAGAGAGAAGGAAGGCTCCTAGGTTTTGTCACAATCACCCCATGTCATTTCAAAGATTTTGCCTCTCAAACACCCACATCTCTCACTCACTTACCTACACCATTATATACTACAAAGTTAGCCCTCAACACAACACAACCACAGCAGCACCTGCATCAGCCAAACCAGTCCCATACTATCTAGAGCAGCTGCATCAAAACCTCTCATTTCAGCCACAACAGCCTCCTTGTAACCAACAACAGCAGCTGTATCCACAAAGCAATAGCAGATGCTGCTGCAACAGCAGCCACATCAGCACATCAGCCCCAATTCAACACCTTTCAGCCCCATTTTATGAACCATCTGTAGGGTTCCTAGGCACTCTCAAGAGGTCTCACAAGGCATCAACCATGCCAATTTCAAAAATTCTAGGTGCCGAGAGACCCGACTACGGATCGTTTGCTAGAAATCTAGGCGAAAAGTAAACTAGTTAACACTTAACTAAGAGATACGGAAATACAACATTTGTAGATCCGGTTCTCCACCTCCATAGCTCCACAATGAAGTCTCCTCGCTGTCCATAACAAGTCCCGGGCTCTAGTGTCGGCTTCATCGGAGAATGGACGGGCTAGGTCATCGATGTCCATGCCGAAGATGATCTACGTCGAGGCATCGCAAGATCAAGATCTCGCTTCACCAAGTGATGAAACTTGTGAAGAAAACACACTCTACTACTTGGCAAGAGGTAGAGGACGAAGAAATAGGAAGTGGGTAGACTTTAGAATTGGATTTCTCACTCTAATTCATCAATCACCATTGATGGGGTGAAGGTTTCTTCATGGAAGAAGATGAAGAAGAAGAAGAAAGTATTATGATAAGTTAATTAAAAAGAAAAGAATATCCAAACTTATCATAATCCTAACTATGGTTATGTGTAGAGAATTTACCAAGGTTAAAGCAATGGTTAGGGTTAAGGATGAGATAAGAATGGTGGACAAAGTCAAAGCTTCATGAAGCTTCAACTAAACAACAAATAAAGCCACCATTCTTTTCTCTTTTCCATTTATTTTCCAAAATGTATAAACAAATAAATAAATGAATAAATAAAGGAAATGAAACCCTAGCCATTCTTTTAACCATGGTTTAATTCTTTGCACTTAACCAAGTAAACATGTATCATCAAACATGATACAATCAAGTGCACAAAATCATATCGCATATGTAATGCGCACATCCGAGTGAGAAAATCCATTTAAAGTGAACCAATACTAGTTAATGCAAAGTAATATATCAAATATATAATTATACATTAAATCATTAAATCAACACTTGATTCAATGATCCGGTCAAGTCGCACACAACCGACTAGTATACAATGTATCGGCTTATCGAATCAACGCTTGAATCGATAACTAGGTTATATCGCATACAACCATTCGATACATTCATCGCGAGAATGGAATACGGTATCACATACACGCATTATTCTCGGTCCCGCACATATCTCATATGCGCTCCTATTTCGTTTCGCTTGAGCCAGGAAACCTCTGTGTAGGACTCTAAAGACTCGTCAATACGCCGGCAGCAGGCGATGATCATATCAAACACCCACAAGCCGCAAGCGGTCTGCTAAACGTAACGGCCACCCGGGTATTGATCGATCTGAAGATCGACGAGCAAGCCCGCTCACACTCCAGTGAATCCGACCAGTAACACTACCGTACAGTCCGGTCTGATCGTCTGATATGTCGCATATCTCGCCTAGGGGTGGTAAACGTCAGACCCCAATAGCTTGATAAGTCGTGTCGATATGAGGTCTATAACAATTCGAGAAACTACTGGTAACACTTACCAGTAAATCTCAGCAACCCTGGCCAGGGATTTCCTGTTATAGCCAATCGAACACAGCGCAACATCAACTCCCTATACCGGGAGAGACGAATCCCCTCCTATCGCTCATTGCCTCCATGTGACTCGGGACTGTACCCAAAAACCACCGTTTTGCACGCCCTGTTGGACGTGGTAAGATGGAAATCAAAGCACAGTGGGAACCACACAAGACTCTATGACGATCTCGGGTCAACAGACTACTCTGTACCAGTGTCACCAGAGAACTGCCATCTGACGTGAGGTATAATACCATCTGGGAGTTCTCGGCGAGTCCGTCCAGTGTACCCAGTCTCAACTGAGCACCCGTATATCATCTCTGATGTCAAACACCAATGGATATGGGATCATCCATCGCCCATCTTTATGGGTCGAGAAGGTACACGCTAGTCTACTCTGGTATATCGATGCCCCGTCTCGATACACCCACGACTAGGGACTTTGAAGGATATACTTATGGACTACCATGTCCCCACTAGTATGATCCGCATCATAGTCCAGGTAGTCAAGTACACATCCTAAGGGCTTTACCAACATGTAACAGAGAGACAATCAGTATACACGTTAAGGTAAAGTTCAACCAGATAGCATACTATCATGTCGAGCAAGAAAGTCCTCCCTATATATGTCCCAGCATCCACTACAATATACATCCTATGTACAGTAATGGCCTCTAGGGCATACATATAACTAACAAGCTCCCACTTGCACCAGGGCCATCTGTAGCAGTGGTTGCAGTATCTCATACTTAACCATCCCATAAAAATCTCTCTCTGGGAACAGGCCTTTGTGAGTGGATCCGCTGTGTTGTCCTCTGAGTCTACTCTCCAAACCTCGATCACCCTGGAGATCAACCATCTCCATGATCAAGTGATACTGCCTTAGAATATGTCTGGATCACTGATGGGACCGGCGTTCCTTGGCATAAGCCACAACTCCATTGTCACACAATGGGAGGAACATAGTTCATCTCATGAACCAATATACACCCAAACAGCCTCTTTGGTAGCATCTCAAATAGCGATGTATCCAGCCTTAATCGTCTAGTATGCCACGGTATCATAGCTTGGAACTCTTCCAACATACCGTCCCTTTACTGAGGGTAAAGACAATGCCTGCGACTGACACTCTGTCGTCATTATTGTTGGAGATAGTGCCCTCAGAGTCAATTATTAGGTCACAGGTACGTGATTGTAATGATTGAGGGAGGACCTATCCCGGTAGGACAGTCTTACTCGAGATGATAGTATGCTATCTGGTTTACCTTTATCATCGTGTACTGCTTTAGGTGACCTGACACGTCGCTATTACACGTTGATAGAGCCCCTAGGATTCTTGCTTGACCACCAGCAGTATGAGGGCGATCATATAAGTGGGAGCTGGGGTCTATAAGCATATCCTTAAAAGGTCCCTAGTCGTGGGAGTTTCGAGACCGGGCATCGATACTCCATTAGTAGACTAGTGTATACAGTCGAGACCCCGACGAGGGGCGGTGGCCGGTCTCACAAGCCACTGGTGTCAGTTGGATCACCTAAGATGTATACAGGTGCTCATTGGGTTATGAGTACACCGGACAGGACTCGCCGGGAACATGCTAGTTGGTCATATACCAGACGTCAGATGGCAGTTCCCTGGTGACATGTGTGCAGGTTAGTTCATCGACCTGGGGATCGTCATTTGTCTCGTGTGAGTTCCCACTGTACTTTGATTACTACCCTACCACGGCTCAAAGGAGTCGTGCAAACAGGTTTTAGTTGGGTACAGTCCCGAGCCACATGGAGGCAGTGAGCGTATCTTCAGGGGTTCGTCTCTCCCGGTATTGGGGGTGAGGTCGTGCTGTGTCTAGGAGAGCCATTACACAAAGTCCTTGGCCAAGGCAAGGAGATTTACTGGTAGGTATTCCAGTAGTATCTCAGGGTGTTCTGGGCTACACTCCGACACGACTTGTAGCGCTTTTGGGGGTCTGACTTTTACCAACCCCCTAGGCCCGCCATGAGATACTCATAGACGAACGGACCGGACTGTACGGATATTGTCACTGACAGGCTCAGTTGGGTGTCGGGGTGAGCTTCCTCATCGACGTCCCATTTGGTCAGTACCTGGTAGCCCGTCACGTATTGGCTTATACCTCTGACGTGCTAGTGGTTAAATCCACAACCAAGGTGTTGACGAGTCTTTAGAGTCCCCCACATTCAGTTACTCAGCTTTCGGGCGAAAGGTTGTAGAGGCCGTATGGAGATATGGCAAGGTCTGATCAGATACGTGCGGTATTGCACGGATCAGGATCGGACAGTTTGTACTATAGGCCGTATGGTTATATGGCAGGGTTCGATCAGATACGTGCGGTATTGCACGGATCAGGATCGAACAGATTTTACTAGCCGGCTTTGGTATAAGCCGGAGCTTAGTATAGTACAGTGTAGACTTTGTCTCGTTGCATTTGTATTTCGGTCGAAATACAGATGCGGGTGTGTATGCACAGTATCGGGGTTTTCCTGTAATTTATTACGGGACCAGTTTTCTGGAGTTGCCAGTTTGCTTTCCGTTTCGGCCAATTTCCATTGTTCCGTTCATTGGCCGAAGATTGGTGGAGGAGGGCTTATTTGCATTGTTGCAAATAGGCATTTGTGGAGGGGGTCTTTGCATTTTTGTTGTATCATGATAGCACCATCCTTTGACTTGATTTCTTCATGATGGCTTGACTTCATAACCTCATCATGGCTTGACTTTTGTATGATGATGGAGGGACATGATGGTTGTTGATGATGAGGGGTGAGGTTGGTGGAGTGTTAGTTTACACTTGTGATCATTTCCTTTTTGGATGATAACCTTTCCTCTCTCTCTCTCTTGTATGGGGATTATTATTGGCCTCTCTCATATATTCTTTTGATAGAACCTCCTCATTCTCACTCACCCTCATTGGAATGGCCGGCCAATTCCCTATAGGGGCTGTCCAAGTTTTTGGGTGTGGGGTTTTTGTTCATTTCATGTTCCCAAAATCCCCAAAGTTCCTCCACATTGTTCTTGTATCATCCCTCCACCAAAAAGGCAATTCCGATAACCCCAAATGAGACTTGCTCGCTACATTCTATAGCGAACCTTGGGCACGTCGAGTAGCCGGGTTCGTGCCCGAGTTGCCTCGGCATTGAGGTGGGAGCCCGTAAAAGAAGTAGGCGGTGTGGTGCACTTCCGGCGACGAGGAGGAGACGGGACATTCCGCAGGAGATCGGGACCATGACGAGAAGACCGGAGGACTTGGATCGTCGGTATATCTCTAACCCATCTTCTTGTTAGCTTAGACTTGTTAATGGTTACGATCCGGGTGTATTAGTGCGCGGCGGTTTGCCAATTCAAGAAAATTTAAAGTTTATCACCGCTTCCGCTTTTGGCCGTCGGATTGACGGCCGGGGCGCCGCCGTGCACTTACATTGGTATCAGAGCCTCGCCATTAACTTCGTCTAGCTTTGTGTAATGTGTTTGCATTTCCGATTGATCAAAAAGTTCCAAAACCCGTATTACCTTCGCATCAGTTTCTGTTGAAAATTTTTGGTCTCGAAAATTTTTTCTGTTGGTCTCAGAATGATGTGCAGGGAGATGTAAGAACACTGGAAAAATTTCGTAGCACGATCCCTCCGTACGACCGCGGAAGGGCGGCCAAAACCCTCTTCTGGCCGCGCTTCCGCCGCAAGTTTGTGGGCTCGTGTGTTTATTTTTTTGCAGTGGGCTTATGGGCTTATTTCAGGGGTTTTGGGATATTAAAATTGGGTCCAGGTTTTCTTTAACTGCTGCAGTATTCTTTGTGGGCCCACTTGTTAAAGTTTGATCAATCGGAATATTTTAAACACATTTTTCACAGTATTTACATTATATCTGCGACCGTGAATGTCACTCGATCGGTAAATCCGGTCTAACTGCTATAGCCCGGTTAGACGGATTTGCGAACGTGATTTTCACGTTGATGTTCTATGTATTTGCTGTGATGTTGCGGATCGGTCGTGGGGGATAGCCTGGATGCAATGCTAGTACAGTTTTGTTGTATTATGTACATTTGATATTGCGGGGCGAGCGTCCGACATGTGGACTGCCGTCACTGCCTGTTTGTATTATTATTTTGGGGCACGACCTGGTTGCGGTCGATGTACCCGTTGTATGTATATTTTACTTTCTGTACTAGGATTGCCCCGCGGAGGGGTGCACGGATAGCCGGGTTCTGGAGGGCAACAAGCCCGCATCTCATGGCATTGAGACGGAGGGGGCTTCACTCTAGGATTGGCGGGCTATTCGCCGCACTCGTAGGGGGTACAGGTTGACCCAGGAGGGGTGCCCAAGTTACCGGATTCCGTGAAGTGCTGGGTGGTCCATTCACGTTGCTGAAGGGGGCTGCCTCGCTTCAGGTTTTGGCGGGTAACTTGCCGCGCCCGTAGGGGTCTAGGATTTCATTGCACAGGCTATCCACACGACCAGGGGAACGTCGGGTTTCAGCGGCTCTGTGAAACCCGGGGATCCCAGATATCTGTATTGTTTCTGTGATGCTGTTCATTCTCTGTGATGTTGCATTTTATTCACGCCTTGAGCGAATATAATATATTGGTATATATATTAGTAGATGTTGTATATGTTTTGCATCCGCGCTAGTCCAGTCCCCGCTCTGTCGTTAGTTAGCTAACCTAACGGGTAATGACGGGACCCAGTGGCGAATGCGGATGGCATATACGTACATCAGTATATTTTCGTTCTTTTTGGTGTGATCAATTGATGGGACTGCATTGATTTGGATCAATGCAAGTTAAAAACAAACCTAATCTGATGTTGTTGGAACACTTTTCAAAAAGCTGTTATTGCAAGGACGTTCTCTTTTGTTTTGCATCGTGGTATTCAGTTGGAATATCCTGCTCCTCAGTCGACGAGGCAAGGGCCGAGATCCCTTCACCGGGAGTGACCCCTTGGACAAAAAGTTTGCGTCAGGGCATTAACTTCACTATAGCCGATTACTTTTGCTTTGCACCGTGGTATTCAGTTGGAATATCCTGCACCCCATTCTACAGGGAAAGAGCCGAGATCCCTTCACCGGGAGTGACCTCTTTAGCAACGGTTTTCGTCACTATATTTTTAAAAGCTATCAGTTCCTTCAACGATATCAAGTTCTTTACGTTAAAGGTTTTCGCCAGAAACCATTCGTAGCCCTCCGTCGTTTCATATGGGTAGTCAATAGTATTCAAGCTGTGTTTGTTGGCCAAAGTCAAGCCACAGTGTTTGGTAGCTGTTGGTTATTCATATGCAGCATAGATAGATGCGTTGGTTTGGAACAGTCGTACTGCCTTGTTGGCCAAAGTCAAGGGTATGTACGGGTGGATTCAAAACAACCTGGAGAATGACGGGTAGAACTTGACATGTGACTTATGATTTGTTGGCCAATGTCAAGGTCATAAGAGCATGGGGCAGAAATCACATCGGGAGTTTCAAAAGAACTGAAACTTGCCAGATATGCGCATACCTTCTGGAGTGTGATACCGTGAGCGGATTCCGTCACGTTGTCATGCGATGAGAGTTGGATCCCGATTCCCACTGATGAGTTGGTTTACTCCTCGGGTGACCCCGACTAATTCTTCTTTCAGGTTTGGAGGAGAATTTGAGGTACAGTGGGAGGTTTCCAGATTAGATAAATTGGTAACCATTCTGATCTAGGTTAGAGTGCACGCTGAGTGTTTCTTTTCTCTCTCTCTTTGGCAGCGACCATTGACCCGACCCTAAGACTTTGACTCAGTGACCAAGTTAACCGAACCTTCTTAACACTGGCTTTTGGATTGTCAGAGTTGCAAACCTCATTGCCACTCCTACTTTTACCCTTTTCTCCCGGATACCCCGTTTTACTACGAACGTCCACTTCCATTGGACAAAACCATCGTATGGTTAGATACGAACTCGAAAGAATTTATTCGAGGATGGTTTCAGGTTCTGGAGAAAACGGATATGATAATTCAGTTGTCTTTTCCTTTTACCCTCTCTCAGGTTACGAGTACTCCTTGGTTTAGGGGTAGTACACCTATTACGCAAATTGGATTGTCTTCTTCCAAACCTTAGGCTGGTGCCGACCGGTAGGGAATGAAGAAAACCAATTAGCCTAACGATGGTGTACAGAAGGTATTAAGTTCAGACAAAGCAAGGGATTAGTAAGAGGGCAAAGTAAATTGCAACAGATTTTCACGACCAAACCAAATATTTCGTTACCACTCCCACATCACCTTTGTATTTCTCCAGGACACTCCGTATCACTACGAAGATCCACAGTTTGTTTGGATACTCCATCGTATGGTTATATACGAACTCGAATGGAACTTGTTCCAGTTCGGGGATGGATTCTGGTTCAGGAGAAATAGGAATAAGGTTTATTCGGTTGTCTTTTATCTTCACCCTCTCTCATTGCGAGTGTTCCTAGGATTGGGACAGTACACCCATTATGCTTATTGGATAGTCTTCTTCCAAACCATAGGCTGGTGCCGAACGGTAGGGAAGGAAGAAAACCATTTGGCCTAAAAGGGTGTGCAGAAGGTAAAGACTAAAGACATATGAAGGGATTTGGAGAGGTGGCAAAGAACTATACGGTTACAGTCGTGAATCTGGAAGAGGCATTACTAGGAATACCAGAATACCCCATCGGAACATTTCAATGTTTCAGTTTCACTGTGTAATGTTAAAGGAAAACTGATTTCCCGATTAGATACTTACTCCTGGGTATGTATTTACCAGGTACGATTCTCACATCTGTATGGTTTTACAGATGATGAGTGGGAGTAAGTTATTGGGAATTGGGTGATTATCCTCATTATATCGGGATTCGTTGTAATCAGTGATATTTGAGGAAATCACCTGGGCTGTTTGCCGGTCGGCAAATATTTGGTTTTGAATATCCGCAGTTATGCACCAATTTCAAATTGATATATCTGTACGTCTATTTTCATAGAGTGAGATATACCTTTCTGAAATTATGTCTACGACATTTACCTATATCAGTGGATGGTTAGGTAAGGAGCATTAAACAGCGGTGTAATTCTTCTTAACCATAAGTACAGTTTTCAACCTACGACACACAGTGAATGAGTTACAGACTCAAGAGACTTATACAGAGTATTGTATGTTGTCCAGTGTCCATTAGGACAGAGGGGTTGGTCCTCATACTATATTCTGTTTACTTTTAACTTCTCTAGTTCTTAGACATGTGTTTCGTTGAAACACAGGGTCTAAGTTTTGAGGAGTTATAGGTATTTGAATAGAGTAGAGAACCAGGTGTAGCAAGTATCGGGATTCTTCAAAGTGATCGAAGATGTAGATACTTGTGTATGGTATTCAGTTGATAGTAATGATAAAGAGAAATTGCTTCTCTTTCAGGTTACTCATAATTGGAAGCATTCCTAAGTTAAGTAACGCTGATCGGCCTCCTTCCATTTAGTTGACATGCGCTGGGGACAGCTGCATGATTTGAATCTGGTTCAATTAAATCAGTGCCTCTGTTTCTATATTGGATATAGAACAGTTCATATCTTAACGATGTTAAGGAACGGGGAGTTGTCCGGTTTATGATTAAAACCAGACACTAGACAACTCAAGGCACGTTTCTGTAATGGCTGTTTGTGGGTTGACCCAGGCTATGACGAGGGTTGACTTTCTACCATCTGGATGAACAATAGCGATATTGTTCTAGACTCGCCACAGTTTTATTAAAAATGGATTTTTTCAGAAAACAGTAGTGGGAGTATGGTAGAACTGGAAGTGATTCCAGAACCACAAACGATTACTGAAGATTTGATAAGGAACCTAAAGATTCAATCTGGATTGACATTCCATTAGCCACTCCGCAGATAAGGTGGGTAACTTCAGGCACCCGAGAGGCACTATGGTAGCCTCAAGGACGGCGACAGGGAAGTTCTTGTTTACCCACAATTGCCATTGCTGTTGGTCCAGGTTACGAGACCCGGCGGGAGGATGAGTATAGCGTCGTTCTAAACCAGTTTTAGAAGTGTACGTCTATATGACTCTGCCAGAGGGTTGTCGTAGTCAGTGGGAGCAGCGGAAGCATTGGTGGACAGGTTGCTTATGTCTATTTATAGACTAGAGCAGATGTAGCGGAGATAGATCATCTATTTCTGACGTGACAGTCATGGGTTTGACTTCATCAGAATAGGGGATGGATCTGTTGAGAAGGTAGTAGGGTGTAATATCCTGGTATTTGGATGATATACACAGAGTAGGAAAAGAAACTCCTACACTACGATCGGTTATACTTTGGTCGTCACATAGTTGTTTCTCCAAAAAGGAAATGGTTTTTATATCAGACATACTGGTTACTAGATCTATGGTCTTAGATCTAGATTTGGGTGGTTTCCCAATCAGGGTACTTGACAGCATTCTAAGAGTATTTAGGATGGACGACTCCTGGCACGGTAGTGTACCTGCAGGTAATGGAGTCACCCTCTCCAAAGGTGTCTTACAGACTAAAGGGGAGAGGGATGTGCATGATTGGCAGATCACTTGCTCAGGCGATTGAGTCAATCATGAGATGTCAAGTACCACACCAGACATTGTTCTTGCACTAAATGCAATAAGTTGACATTAATCCAATCCTGGAGAAACAGTCGGAAGCAGTTTTAGAACATAAGTGGATGTTCTAGGGATATGATAACGACAGCCTCATTCGGGAAACAGTTATCATTCCAGGCTTCCAAGGTGACATGGACGACAAGGAGGTTGTCAGAGTTATAGTTTTCCTTCTGATGAGGGGCAGTATTTTAGACAGGTGGTCCAAGGCAATACTGAGGGTGGCATGGCGCAGGATACTGATTAAGTTCAGTTGACGATACAGTCTAAGAAGTTTGGATTTGGAGTTCATTTATGAGCTATGTCCCATCAGACATCCAGACATATTCTGAGACAGGTATTGCTCTTTTCGGGAGATGGCTTTCTCCGCGAACTTGAGATATAGAGAGACATAGAAAGAAACAACTAAGCGGATCCACTCACTGAGGCTATTCCTCGAACGCAATAGTTCCGCAAACGAGCTTTGTGAGACTGACTAGTAGAGGAGTTGGATGTTCGGTATCACACGAGCTGTGAGTATGCGACATCGCAATAATTAGCCTTGAGTGCAAGTGGGAGATTGTTGGAGATAGTGCCCTCAGAGTCAATTATTAGGTCACAGGTACGTGATTGTAATGATTGAGGGAGGACCTATCCCGGTAGGACAGTCTTACTCGAGATGATAGTATGCTATCTGGTTTACCTTTATCATCGTGTACTGCTTTAGGTGACCTGACACGTCGCTATTACACGTTGATAGAGCCCCTAGGATTCTTGCTTGACCACCAGCAGTATGAGGGCGATCATATAAGTGGGAGCTGGGGTCTATAAGCATATCCTTAAAAGGTCCCTAGTCGTGGGAGTTTCGAGACCGGGCATCGATACTCCATTAGTAGACTAGTGTATACAGTCGAGACCCCGACGAGGGGCGGTGGCCGGTCTCACAAGCCACTGGTGTCAGTTGGATCACCTAAGATGTATACAGGTGCTCATTGGGTTATGAGTACACCGGACAGGACTCGCCGGGAACATGCTAGTTGGTCATATACCAGACGTCAGATGGCAGTTCCCTGGTGACATGTGTGCAGGTTAGTTCATCGACCTGGGGATCGTCATTTGTCTCGTGTGAGTTCCCACTGTACTTTGATTACTACCCTACCACGGCTCAAAGGAGTCGTGCAAACAGGTTTTAGTTGGGTACAGTCCCGAGCCACATGGAGGCAGTGAGCGTATCTTCAGGGGTTCGTCTCTCCCGGTATTGGGGGTGAGGTCGTGCTGTGTCTAGGAGAGCCATTACACAAAGTCCTTGGCCAAGGCAAGGAGATTTACTGGTAGGTATTCCAGTAGTATCTCAGGGTGTTCTGGGCTACACTCCGACACGACTTGTAGCGCTTTTGGGGGTCTGACTTTTACCAACCCCCTAGGCCCGCCATGAGATACTCATAGACGAACGGACCGGACTGTACGGATATTGTCACTGACAGGCTCAGTTGGGTGTCGGGGTGAGCTTCCTCATCGACGTCCCATTTGGTCAGTACCTGGTAGCCCGTCACGTATTGGCTTATACCTCTGACGTGCTAGTGGTTAAATCCACAACCAAGGTGTTGACGAGTCTTTAGAGTCCCCCACATTCAGTTACTCAGCTTTCGGGCGAAAGGTTGTAGAGGCCGTATGGAGATATGGCAAGGTCTGATCAGATACGTGCGGTATTGCACGGATCAGGATCGGACAGTTTGTACTATAGGCCGTATGGTTATATGGCAGGGTTCGATCAGATACGTGCGGTATTGCACGGATCAGGATCGAACAGATTTTACTAGCCGGCTTTGGTATAAGCCGGAGCTTATTATAGTACAGTGTAGACTTTGTCTCGTTGCATTTGTATTTCGGTCGAAATACAGATGCGGGTGTGTATGCACAGTATCGGGGTTTTCCTGTAATTTATTACGGGACCAGTTTTCTGGAGTTGCCAGTTTGCTTTCCGTTTCGGCCAATTTCCATTGTTCCGTTCATTGGCCGAAGATTGGTGGAGGAGGGCTTATTTGCATTGTTGCAAATAGGCATTTGTGGAGGGGGTCTTTGCATTTTTGTTGTATCATGATAGCACCATCCTTTGACTTGATTTCTTCATGATGGCTTGACTTCATAACCTCATCATGGCTTGACTTTTGTATGATGATGGAGGGACATGATGGTTGTTGATGATGAGGGGTGAGGTTGGTGGAGTGTTAGTTTACACTTGTGATCATTTCCTTTTGGATGATAACCTTTCCTCTCTCTCTCTTGTATGGGGATTATTATTGGCCTCTCTCATATATTCTTTTGATAGAACCTCCTCATTCTCACTCACCCTCATTGGAATGGCCGGCCACTTCCCTATAGGGGCTGTCCAAGTTTTTGGGTGTGGGGTTTTTGTTCATTTCATGTTCCCAAAATCCCCAAAGTTCCTCCACATTGTTCTTGTATCATCCCTCCACCAAAAAGGCAATTCCGATAACCCCAAATGAGACTTGCTCGCTACATTCTACAGCGAACCTTGGGCACGTCGAGTAGCCGGGTTCGTGCCCGAGTTGCCTCGGCATTGAGGTGGGAGCCCGTAAAAGAAGTAGGCGGTGTGGTGCACTTCCGGCGACGAGGAGGAGACGGGACATTCCGCAGGAGATCGGGACCATGACGAGAAGACCGGAGGACTTGGATCGTCGGTATATCTCTAACCCATCTTCTTGTTAGCTTAGACTTGTTAATGGTTACGATCCGGGTGTATTAGTGCGCGGCGGTTTGCCAATTCAAGAAAATTTAAAGTTTATCACCGCTTCCGCTTTTGGCCGTCGGATTGACGGCCGGGGCGCCGCCGTGCACTTACAATTATCACCCTGGAACCCTTCCAGTGATTCTCCCTAGGATCGATTGATACCATCTCACTACAACTAGTGAGAATCCTAACATCCAATTAGATCTATCTCATAGATCCAAACCCAGGATTTAGGAGGTATCACTTTGATCCTATTATGGAGAATCATTGTGATAAGCGGAGATTGATCGAGCGTAGCATAGGAAACTCCTTCCCTATCAAGAATATGTCATCCACGTACTCTACGAGGATCGTCACCATACTCCCTACTACCTTCTTGTTTATACAAGGTTCATCTACCATTTTGATGATGTCAACTTCTTTGACTAATCCATCAAAACAGATGTTCGAACTCCGCGATGCCTGCTTCATCCTATAAAGCATCTTGCACACGTTTCCGCTGCTCCCACTGTCTACGAAGCCCTCTGGCTGTGTACTTATAGACGCACTCTTCTAAAACATCATTTAGAAAAGCTGTCATGATACCCAACCACCAGATATCGTAGTTATGGTATGTAGCCGTGGCAAGTAGGATCTGGATGGACTTAAGCATAGCTACTTAGAAAAGGTTTCATCATCATCCATACCTGGTCAATGATGTAGACCTTTAACAAGTCTAGCTTTGAAAGTCTTAACTCTTCCATGTACACCATGTAATCTTCTCAAGATATACTTGCTCCTGATGGGGATTTAACCCTTCAGATATCGCAACCAAAGTCCATACTTTGTTGGTGTATAAGGATTCCATCTCAGATCGCTAAGCATCCAGCCATTCTTACAAAGTCTCACTCCTGATGGCCAGCTCGAAACTAGTTGGGTCATCATCTCATGATGCAGTCCTCGCTCCCACTGTCATAGAGAAACCGAAGTATCTCTCAGGTGGGTGAGGAACCCTACTAGATGGGCGGAGAGGCTGAGGTTCGTTGGTAACTATTGAATCATTTGGTTTTACCAAATCATCTGCTGTAGTTTGTATAGCTGGAACCTTTCCAGTTCTACATTACAGACTTTGCCTCGAGCTTGTCCGGATTTTGCTTTTAGACATAGGTCGGACAACCCCAAATCTTAACTGGCTTAGGACATGGGCTCTTCCCTTTCCATATCTCATATGGAGTGGTAGGCAACTGATTTGATTCGAACCCTATTCAATAGGTATGCAGCTTCTCAAGTGCATAACCCCTAAAAGGAAATAGGTAACTCAGTAGTACTCATCATAGAGCACACTATATCATATAGGGTGTAATTGCTCTGTCCCGATATACCATCATGCCATGGTGTATACGGAGGAATAATGCTGAGAGAGAATCTCATTCTCCTTTAGAAAAGTCCAGGATTTCCGTGCTCAAGTATTCTCCTCCTCGATCACATCAAAGGACATAATACTTATACCCTTATTGGTTCTCTACTTCTAACTTATATTCTATGAATATCTCAAAAGGTTCGGACTTGTGTTTCAACAGGAACATAGGTCTGAATCTCGAAAGATCATCAGAGAATGTAATGAAGTATAAAGAACCATTCCTGGCATGTGTAGACAGGGGACCTTACCTACATCAACATGTATCATCCCAAGAGTTTACTAACTCTTTCTCTGTTTCCAGTAAATGGAGCTATGGTCATCTTATCTTTGTGACATGACCGGCGAGTTTCACAAGATGTAAATTCAAACTAATTTAAATATGCATCTTTATGTAACTCTAGCTAGTCGGGTCACATTAATATGACCAAGTCTACAATACCTTAAGAAGGATCCGTTCATTTCTGAACTCTTCCTCTTATGTGTGTTCCATATACTAAGAACTGTAGTTTGATTTAGAACAACAATACTTTTAGATAACGTGCCTGAACCGATCAACTTTTGATATAGGAAATGTTCAAAACATTATCCATCAATACAAAATTATATCCTTTCTTTTCTAACAAAGAGAGTGATATGATTTGGTATATCAGGTTCGGTATCTAATAACATTCGTTCAGAATCAATGTATTGCCAATACAGGGTGACAGTGACCGACAGACTTGGCTGCAACTCTTGCCCCGTTTTCTGCCTCATGAAACTTATCACCCGTTCTCAGTTCTTTACCTATCTGTAGCCCTATGTAACATATTACATATCTGGGATCCTGATCCGGTATCATATACCCAGGACGTAAAGGATACTGAGAAACAGTTCTGTATAATGAACAAACCCGAAGATGATGCATCAGCATGCACTCTCTTCGTTTGGGCGGCACGGGAATTCTGGTAATCCCCAATTTCCTGCTCTGTCTTATAACAATTATAAGTTGGAGCGTGACCAACGTTCCCTAGCTCAGTATAACAAGCGGGTTCGGTCAAAAATCCGTATTATTATCTTGATTAAGGCGTAATATGGTCGCTACCTGGAGAGAGAGAGAAGAAAACACTCAGCGTGCGCTCTGTCAAGAATAGATTGGTTATTATTTTATCTAATCAGGATGGCTCCCACTGCTTTCTATCAAATCTTCCTTCAAACCCTAAAGGAAAGACTAGCCGGGATTAATTACACACTACAAGTTCGCCAATCTTTCAGCCAGGCCAGTGTCGGTACTTTGAGGGAGGTCCCCCGTGCTTTCGCACGAACCTAATTAATGTAAACCTCGTTTTTCCAGAGGCGTAACCTCGTTAACACCTTTCTAGACACCTACTTGATCGGCTAATTGTAATGTATAAAACTCTCCCAGGAGTAACTCTTACTCGCAGAGGGTATCGGGATCCAACTATCTCATAGAAGGTATGCAATCTCATTGCAAATTTCAACACTTGAAATTCCCGATAATATTTTGCCCCTAGCTCGCTATGACCTTGACGGAGGCCAAACAACCCATAGTCCGCTAGTCAAGTTCAACCCGTCATTTCCTGATTGAATTAAACCCACCCGCAGGACCCTTGACGGAGGCCAAACAACGCCGTACGAATACCCTAATCCAATCGCATCATATGCTAGCAGATAAGCACTAGTTAGCTACGGTACACTACGCCTTGACGGAGGCCAAACAACCGCAGCACGAATACTAACTAGTACGTATCTGAAATGACGGAGGGCTACGACAGGTTTTTCTGAAAACCTATTGCGTAATGAACTTGATATCGTTGTAGGATCGAATGAATTTTGAAATGGAGTGTTTTTGAGGCTTTTCTAGTTTTGCTAAAGGAGTCACTCCCGGTGAAGGGATCGTCGGTCCTTTCCTCGTCGAATGAGGTGCGGGATATATCATATATATCGCTGTGCAAAGCAGAACTCTTAAAAGCAATCAAAAGACAAACCGAGTGTGTAGCATCTGCCAGTTATTGCTAAAGGAGTCACTCCCGCTGAAGGGATCTCGGTCCTTTCCTTATCGAATAAGGTGCAGGATATATCATATATACCGCTGTGCAAAGCAAGAACTGTAGCTACCTGTTTTATTTTGAAATTCGATTCTACAACATCTTAGGTTTCTTTTTATTTCATTAATCACATTAATGAAGTCCCATCATTTAAGTTACCTAAACATCACAGATAAATACGACGTACACTTATGCCATCCGCATTCGCCTCGATGTCCCCTCGTGCACCGTTAGGTTAGGTAACTAACGGCAGAGCGGGGCAGGGCTAGCGCGGGTGTAAAACATAAGTAACGCCTATATAATATATCATATATACTATATATGTATCTATCACAGAACATCACATGATCACATCACAGATATCGCAGCAGTAGAATCATATGAAATATTGAATATACTAGGACGTCCGTGTTTTCAATACGAGCCAGTATAAAACACGGATTCCACGGTCGTGATGAATAGCCAAACCCATAACCCTAGACCCCTACGAGAGCGGCAAGCAACCCTACCAATTCTAGAGTTAGGAGACCCGGACTCGACTCCTCGAGTTAGTCTCCCACTGGACTCCAGAACCCGGTTACTTGTGCTCCCCTCCTTGGGTCTATCCTATTGCGGAAAAGTAAATAATATACAAAAGGTGACAACTTCCGCAACCTGGAAGCGCCCCAATAAAAGAATATTACATACAAGTTTTTACATGAATGAAAATGAAAAACACTCATCTCACATAAAAACCCCCGGCTATTCAAACACGACGATCCAATATAACATATCCAGCAACACATAACATCACATGTCATCAACGTAAGTAAACATGCGTATCCCAATTGTCGTTGACATATAGCAACGAAACCGGCGATATCACATATTACACTTACGGTCACAGAAAAGAAAGTGTAAAACTACAACAGTTGGAATCCGCAATCTTTATAGACATCGCATGCCTAATCAAATGAACTCCTTAGACATCGCATGCCTAACAATTATAAACCCCGCATTTTAGTCCCATCATCGAAAACACTTTTCAATATCAAGTCGGGCAATTCAACAAGATTCCCGACAGCCTGATCGAATGCTCGTCGCAAACTTCAGTAGACGGCCGCACCCCCGATATCGTCGACGAAGTGCACCAAGGCGGAACACCGCTACCGCGAGCACCCGGAGGGATGCTTTCGGCGACGGGGTTCTCCTACAGTCAATTGGTCGGGGCTATGGAGTGAGGTTGTCTATTAAGTTTACCCGGCGAGTATCCGCGTACGCTACGTGATTGCGACGGACTTTTGATCACATCAAAATTCCGTGGCAACCGATCAAGTGAGACTAAAGTGCTATGTTTATAACATTCATTTAGTTATCACATAACTTTTTGTGAATTCCAATTATTGTATCCCAATCCAGATAAATAGAAAATGTTAAACTTTCCGATCGAACAATCGAACACCCAAGTTTTCCCGATATAGATCAACACATGAAACAAGTCTAACAACATTCAGTTCATGCCTCAGTACCAACGGTCCAGCCGTAGAAGGGTCAAGCCAACGCCTCACATGTGGCACGCCGTACTGCCCCAAACCCGAAGGTTCAAAGGGCAGTTCAAGACGGTAACATAATCGAGTTAAGGTTTGTTGTCTTCTAGAGGGACCATCGCGTTACTTGCACTACTTTGAACGTCGTTGAACTACAGAAATATCCAACACTTGGAAATTTCCCGACAGGGGAAAAATTGGGTATTTATATCCGGTCGAACTTTTTAACATATTCTAAAATTTATCCGGAAAGTCACATAGACAAAATTTGAAACCCCGATCGAATCTTTGATTCCCAATACAACCCAAAAATGCTCAACTGTATACTGCATATTAAAAATTCCCAGGAAAACCAGCACTGAAAAATAGGAGTTACTGTGCAAAATTCAATGGCGGATAAGACAAAAGGGCCGCGGAAGGGCCGCATTAGCACGCTAATGCCGCGGTTCCGCCGCACTTTAGAAAGATCATTAGGTAATTTTTCCATCGTAATTCTTAGATTTACCTGCTGATTTTTCTGCATATTTTTAATTTGCAAAAATCCACATTTTACAAAAATGTCCAGAGAGCATTTTAAAGTCGGGGTTTCGGGTCGATCGGACTTATAACTCCGTCTACGCATCGCCTAAGGCTCTAGCTAGGCTCTGATACCACTGTAGGGTTCCTAGGCACTCTCAAGAGGTCTCACAAGGCATCAACCATGCCAATTTCAAAAATTCTAGGTGCCGAGAGACCCGACTACGGATCGTTTGCTAGAAATCTAGGCGAAAAGTAAACTAGTTAACACTTAACTAAGAGATACGAAAATACAACCTTTGTAGATCCGGTTCTCCACCTCTATAGCTCCGCAATGAAGTCTCCTTGTTGTCCATAACAAGTCCCGGGCTCTAGCGTCGGCTTCATCGGAGAATGGACGGGCTAGGTCATCGATGTCCATGCCGAAGATGATCTACGTCGAGGCATCGCAAGATCAAGCTCTCACTTCACCAAGTGATGAAACTTGTGAAGAAAACACACACTACTACTTGGCAAGAGGTAGAGGATGAAGAAATAGGAAGTGGGTAGACTTTATAATTGGATTTCTCACTCTAATTCATCAATCACCATTGATGGGGTGAAGGTTTCTTCATGGAAGAAGATGAAGAAGAAGAAGAAAGTATTATGATAAGTTAATTAAAAAGAAAAGAATATCCAAACTTATCATAATCCTAACTATGGTTATGTGTAGAGAATTTACCAAGGTTAAAGCAATGGTTAGGGTTAAGGATGAGATAAGAATGGTGGACAAAGTCAAAGCTTCATGAAGCTTCAACTAAACAACAAATAAAGCCACCATTCTTTTCTCTTTTCCATTTATTTTCCAAAATGTATAAATAAATAAATAAATGAATAAATAAAGGAAATGAAACCCTAGCCATTATTTTAACCATGGTTTAATTCTTTGCACTTAACCAAGTAAACATGTATCATCAAACATGATACAATCAAGTGCACAAAATCATATCGCATATGTAATGCGCACATCCGAGTGAGAAAATCCATTTAAAGTGAACCAATACTAGTTAATGCAAAGTAATATATCAAATATATAATTATACATTAAATCATTAAATCAACACTTGATTCAATGATCCGGTCAAGTCGCACACAACCGACTAGTATACAATGTATCGGCTTATCGAATCAACGCTTGAATCGATAACTAGGTTATATCGCATACAACCATTCGATACATTCATCGCGAGAATGGAATACGGTATCACATACACGCATTATTCTCGGTCCCGCACATATCTCATATGCGCTCCTATTTCGTTTCGCTTGAGCCAGGAAACCTCTGTGTAGGACTCTAAAGACTCGTCAATACGCCGGCAGCAGGCGATGATCATATCAAACACCCACAAGCCGCAAGCGGTCTGCTAAACGTAACGGCCACCCGGGTATTGATCGATCTGATGATCAACGAGCAAGCCCGCTCACACTCCAGTGAATCCGACCAGTAACACTACCGTACAGTCCGGTCTGATCGTCTGATATGTCGCATATCTCGCCTAGGGGTGGTAAACGTCAGACCCCAATAGCTTGATAAGTCGTGTCGATATGAGGTCTATAACAATTCGAGAAACTACTGGTAACACTTACCAGTAAATCTCAGCAACCCTGTCCAGGGATTTCCTGTTATAGCCAATCGAACACAGCGCAACATCAACTCCCTATACCGGGATAGACGAATCCCCTCCTATCGCTCATTGCCTCCATGTGACTCGGGACTGTACACAAAAACCACCGTTTTGCACGCCCTGTTGGACGTGGTAAGATGGAAATCAAAGCACAGTGGGAACCACACAAGACTCTATGACGATCTCGGGTCAACAGACTACTCTGTACCAGTGTCACTAGAGAACTGCCATCTGACGTGAGGTATAATACCATCTGGGAGTTCTCGGCGAGTCCGTCCAGTGTACCCAGTCTCAACTGAGCACCCGTATATCATCTCTGATGTCAAACACCAATGGATATGGGATCATCCATCGCCCATCTGTATGGGTCGAGAAGGTACACGCTAGTCTACTCTGGTATATCGATGCCCCGTCTCGATACACCCACGACTAGGGACTTTGAAGGATGTACTTATGGACTACTATGTCCCCACTAGTATGATCCGCATCATAGTCCAGGTAGTCAAGTACACATCCTAAGGGCTTTACCAACATGTAACAGAGAGACAATCAGTATACACGTTAAGGTAAAGTTCAACCAGATAGCATACTATCATGTCGAGCAAGAAAGTCCTCCGTATATATGTCCCAGCATCCACTACAATATACATCCTATGTACAGTAATGGCCTCTAGGGCATACATATAACTAACACCATCAGCAATCACTTCAGCCACCAGAACAGCCCCCCTACATCTACATCCTTATTAGCTGCTGAAATCTGGCATTTCAGCCATTGTATCTGCATCAGCCCCCACATCAACAACTTCAATACAACAGCATCATCACCTTTGCAAACTCCAGAAACAGCCCCAATTGCATCAGCTGCTACAGCTGCAGGAAACAGCCCCTAGCATCATTGTAACAACTCCAAACTTCACCACAAATGCCTCAAAACCCCTTCATTAGCTGCTACTTCATCAACAACAAAAAAATAGAAAACAGTAGCAACAGCAGCTTGAGTGGCAGCAACAACAACAAGCAGAGCCAGCCTCAGTTGCAACAGCAACTTCAGTCCCGGGGCACCCCAGCAGCACCAACCCACTTCACCTCATTCTCCTTCCCTTCTCCTACGTCTTAGGACCCCCTTGAGGTATAATCTCACATCCCAACTCAGTTCTTACTCAGTTCTGGTTAGATATCTGAAAGTTACTGTTTTATTGTGATATTATGCTAGTTTAGGCAAAACTTGAGTGAGACTTGACCAAGTGTGGTTTTGATCGTTAGTATAACCTAAATAGGTGTAGTTGAGACCAGTTAACCCTAGAATACCCCAAATTTCCAGTAAGTTACCGGAGTTGCTCGACTTGGTGTATTTTGGCATTTTTGTCGATTTTTGAGACCTTTCTGGAACCTGCTTTCACCCGGGACCTTCTAGGGAAAAATAGGCATGTCAGTGAGCTGTGCAGGCACCCTGGAACCCAAAGCCTTAGCCACCAATTCCAAATCCTGGCCGCAAATTTAATCCTCCTGGCCGCAATTTGCGGCCAGAGCAGCATAAAACTGCCTCGTTTTGCGTGCACAGCCCCTTTTCATGTAAAATTTGACCCCCGGTATGTCTAGTTTTGACTGTTTCCTGTTAGGGTAAAATCTGGGTCCATTTTCATGAGTTGGCGTATGATTTACGACTCGTTTTCGTATGGATTTTGATATTCGAGGATTCGTATCTGTCGGGTGGCGTTTGGACGTCAACGACGGCGGATATTGGCTGTTTTTGCACACAAGGTCACAGGTTTTTACCTATGGACGTAGTGTGCACCATTTTGGTTTCCGACATGGTTTTCATGAGTTTTAGCGTGTGATATCCTTGTAGGTACCCCACGTGGCGTCGAGGCATTGGAGATGCAAACGGCGACATCGGCACCGGCACACATAAGCAAGGTGAGTAGATTTATATCTACGGGGAGAAGTCGGGTGGATGGCGTATAGCACCCCCGCAGTCCGAGGTGATGTATACGGATGCGTATACACACCTACAATTATTATTTGTTGTTGGGATTATTATTGATGTTAAATGGATATTGGTATATTGGATTGGGGAAAGGTTACGAAACCATAGGGTAGTAGGTGCACTACACATACATACACACATACATACACACATACATACTTGTATACATCCTTGTTCATATATAATTATGGGATTCTATATAGATATGTGTTCACATGGATCTGAGGATGATACATGGGATTGATATGAGTCGATGAGTTGATCTGAGATTACGATATCGGTGATATGATAAAACTCATAATTAAGATACACCTTGATACTTTAGAGGATTTTGGGAATGATGATGCCATAATAATAGTGACATATATATTATGTGATCGACATGTGATTATGATATACGATGGGATATGATATGATATGTCAGGATATTTATGATAGGTCGCCTTGGGCGATGTATACTTTTGTGAGGATATATGAGGATAGTATCGATATATACTAGACTGTCGATCAGTAGTCAGATCTTGATTATGTTGATGATGTTAGCATTGTACTAGACATAGGTCAGTACCCAGATTATGATGATCTTGATAAATAGAATACTTGATGAATGACATGATAAATGTGATATTGACCCGTACCCGGATTTGGGGATGCCGTACGACGGATTTACGTACGACCTGTATTTTGATGTTTGATCCGCCTACTTGACTTGGGAATCACCGATTATAGAGATATGGTATCGGATGTGATATGATCGAGGCGGGATCACCGATTATATGTATATATATATGTATCGACTCAGAGGTTAGGCGGTTTCCCTTACCTACTGTTAGCTTTAGCTCAGCCTTTTAGTGGTATAGCAATATGACTCATTATGACATTAGATCCAGTTTAGTGATCATGGTGTTCAGTATTTCAGTTCTCGCATATTATTATTGTTGCTCTGCATCGCATACTGTTGTGATTCATATTCTATTATTGATATCCTGCTGCTAGGACACCAGCACCATTACCGATGATGCGTATGTACCACGTACACTTATTTGCTGTTGCACACACATCTTCATCGGTAATTGCCATGTCACGTACACTTAGAAAATATTATTGCCTGGTTTAGCTTGTTAGCTAGTAGTGACATGATATTAGTGCATTGCCTCATATGCCAGCTTGACATTGTAGCTATTACTTACCACTGCATGCATACTGTTATTCATTATATGCTGCATTCATGGATTCTCATGCTCATATTCATGATTTCATATGCTATTGATGATTTGGATTCGGTTTTCCATGTTGTTTTCTGGATTTGGAAGAAAACCGCAAAACATACATATAAACTGCTTTCTCTTTTTAATAAAAAATGCGGTTTTTCCATGATGTATGAGTCGTCCACCATGAGTTTGCTGATGTATTTCGAGACCCGATTCGAGGAGTGGAGGAACCGTTTCAGGTACATCGTGGGCCCGGTGCGGTACCCCGGGGCAAGAAGATCGCAGGAGATGGCGTTGAGCCTGGCAGGGGAGCACGACCGACCGGTGATATTACCCGACATGTCGGATATCCGGAGGATACCGTCGTAGTCATGAGATGGATGGTAGGGGCCGATCTGGACTGACGGCGCCCTGGATGTTATGATTGAGACATTGAGATTTGAGATATTGAGGTACAGAGATTGTGTTACAGAGATATCGAGACATGGAGATTTATGATTTGTGCCGGTGCTAGGTACTGTTTTATGCTGATTTCATTATGATACCTCATTTTAATGTACAGAAATCTCACAACTTATGAAAGCAGTTTTCTTCAGTACATGCATTCTGTTTCATGCATTCATACAGCATTCATATGATATATTGTCACCTGATGCACTGACATGTACACATGGGTTTACACTTAGGTTAGATATTTACCCTAGACATGGTTAGAGATTACTGGTTATATATTGGAGGATTATTTATATATTGATCGTATGACCTAGGATTGCGTCATACATGCGATTTTCTGTTCGTAGATCTTTTTCTACTCACGAGTTGGCAACTCACCCCCGTTGTGCCCCAGTTTCTTGCAGGTGTTGCCGTACGGATTTCATTACGGCTTTGCAGGCACTGTACCTTTCGGGTGACTTGCTAGTAGGTGGGTTATTGTATCTTACCCATCATTATACCTTGTATATTATATTTCAGTTGTATCTAGAAGTTCCATCAACCAAAACTTGTACTTATTATTTGAGATAGAGACCAGTGATGTTTATTCTTTCGACCTTAGAGTCGCGTGTTATATTTCCTTGGGTTCTTGCTGGTTGAGCTTCATTTCTGTTGTAATCCTCGCCTTTAGGCGTTGTATATTATGTTGCATACATGTTGATTTGATATGGATCTTCCTATTCTCTATTACTTCTCTTGGTTTGGATTTCTGGGTTTCGGCTTACTTAGCATACGTACGCCTTGAGACGTTCGTAGTCTAAGTGCCGGTCATGTTCCGTACTTTCGGGTCGTGACAGTGCATGTGTGCAGGTATGAAGATATCAATATATGTGTGCACTAGTATGAATATACAGTGTGCATGTGTGCAGGTATGAGCATATCAATATATCTGTGCCCTGGTATGAATATACAGTGTGCATGTGTGCAGGTATGAAGATATCAATATATGTGTGCACTGGTATGGATATAACATATGCTGTTATGCGGCAATTCATGACAACATCAATAGGGTGGAATCAGTATGATATATGATTTATAGCAATCCAATGTGAGTGTCATGGCAATCACTAACGGTGTGAGTGTAGCATATCAAGCGTGCTCGTGCGACTTGAACCGTTAGTGACAGTGCAGTGTCCTATGCTATCATTTCTTATATGCAACAATAAGGTATGCTACTACAGTCCATATGAACATCTACAACCTAATATCCTAACTCGACCTGACGCTTAACGCCATACGGGCGATTTCCCCGTAGATGTTAAATCTACTCACCTGGTCGTGCGCTACTCGTAGCCGACCACCTGCTTCCCTTTCTTAGCTTCGTCCGACGTACCCGCCTGCGAACCTGGAATTACATAAGAATCCATATATAAGCAACTATCTCGCAAAATGCGATATCGAAGTCAGACGATACGCTCGCGTCGCGAACTAAACGCGCGTGTGTACGATATGCTATACGTGTGCACGCGTCTAAAACAAACCCCGATACGCCGCGATACACTGAATCATAGAACCCTCTCGCGTATCACGCGTATCGCGCGAACCAAAAGTACTAGAAATACGATATTACGTCCCAGATTCTACCCAGGCTAACAACTTACAAAACTATACATACCACTGGCCTAGAAATAACAACAGACTCCTACCCTTCCAAACATCACCCAAAAATTCCCCTATCTAGCCGCAAATTGCTGCCAGAAAGAATAAATTGGTGGCCGCTCTTTGGGGTGGGGTCTCGGGCTCTGGTGGTGTGTTCTAAGCCTTGTATACAAGCTCCAGTCAACTCAATTTCAACCTGAACAACCCGGGCCTATAGCAGATCACAGAAATCCAAAAAGTTCACTTAAAAACACTAAATTGCACAATTAGAAACCCTATGGTATTTTGGTGTAATCTGGGGTCTAACTAGGTTTACATGGCCTTAATAACACCTAATTAGGCTAGGTTAACCAATATTAACAGCACTAAACCATAAGTCCACACAAATCACCATTTCAAGCACAAAATCTCACTTTTTACACAAACCGAAGCTAAACTACGCATACGTTAAACAAATAAGAAGTTGGGCTCGGATTCTATACCTTACAAGACCCTAGGTGCAAGGAGAAAGGAGGTGGAGGAGATGGGAGTGCTGCTGCAACTGCTGGGGGCTGCTGTTGGTGTTGCTGCTGCTGCCACTGCCTGCTGATGCTGATGCTGCTGATGATGCTGCTGCTGTTGCTGCTAGTTGCTGCTGCTGTGCTTCTTCTGCAGCTGCTGCCTCTCTCTCTCTCTCTCTCTCAGCTGAGTGTGTGTGTGTGTGTGTGTGTGAGAGTTGTGAGAATGAGAATGAGGAGGGAAATGAGAGCACAAGTCAAAGGCCCCTCTCTCTCTCTCTCTTTCTTCATTTAATGAGCATGGCTCAACCATGAAGCCCATACTCATTCTCTCTCACCAAGTCAACAAAATTAAATAAATTCAAATAACAAACACACAATAAATAATACCCAATTAAATCCCAAAACACTTAATACAAATAGGTTAACCCTTCATGCTAGCTAATCATGGTTTAAACCTTAATTCTAAACCCAAGTTTACATGCACAAGTGTGTGTGTGCCTAGAAAAATCCTAATAAAATATTCATTAATTAGAATAAATTATCAGAAACTTAATTTGGTAAACTTTTTATCAAAAACTATCTAGTAAAATATAATTAACCTCTAAACACGACCTAAGGTGTTACACGCCAAGAACTCCAAAATGGTAATATACATTACGTCAGATGGCAGTTCTCTGGTGACACTGGTACAGGTTAGTCTGTCGACCCGAGATCGTCATAGAGTCTTATGTGATTCCTACTGTGCTTTGATTTCCACCATACCACGGTCTAGAGATCATGCAAAAAGTTGTTTCTTAGGTACGGTCCCAAGTCACATGGAGGTAATGAGTGATAGGAGGGGAATCGTCTCTCCCGGTGTAGGGAGTTGATGTTGCGTTGTGCTGATTGGCTATAACAGGAAGTCCCTGGCTAGGGCTGATTCGAAGATATACTATTAAGTGTTATCAGTAGTTTCTCGACCTGTTATGAGCCTCAAAACGGCACAACTTATCGAGTTACTAAGGTCTGACGTTTACCACCCCTAGACGAGATATACGACATATCAGACGAAGAGACCGGACTGTATGGTAGTGTTACTGATTGGATTCGCAGCAGTATGAGCAGGCATGCTAGTTGATCTTCTGATCGTTCAATACCCGGGTGGCCGTTACTTTTAGCAGACCGCTTGAGGCTTGCGGGTGTTTGATATGATCATCACCTACTGCCGGCATATTGACGAGTCTTTAGAGTCCTCCACAGAAGTTTCCTGGCTCAAGAGAAACAGAGTAGGAGAACATATGTGATATGTGCGGGACTGAGATCAATACGCATATGTGATACCGCATTCTATTCTCGCGATATATGAAATCAGTCGGTTATATGAGATATGGCCGGGTTATCGGATCAAGTGTTGATTCGATAAGTTGTTACATTTGAGATTATTCGGTTATATGTGATATAGCCAGATTATTAAATCAAGTGTTGATTTAATGATTTAATCTATAATTATATATGTAATATATTGATTTACATTAACTAGTATTAGCTCACTTAAGATTTCTTTTCTCGCTTGATTTGTGAACATTGTATATATGTGATATATATTTGTGTACATGATTTTATTGTTAGTTATATATATGCCCTAGTGGCCATTGTTGTACATGTGATGTATATTATAGTGGACGCTTGGATATATATAGAGATGACTTTCTTGCCCGACATGATAGTATGCTATTTGGTTTCACTTTGTCTTAACATGTTGACTTATATTAGTTTACTGTCTTGCTCTCACATGTTGATAAAGCCCTTAGGATATGTACTCGACTACTAGAACTATGATGAGATCATACTAGTGGGGCCAGGGTAGTCAACGAGTACATCCTATAACTGTTCCTAGTCGAGGGTGTATCGAGACAGGGCATCGATAAACAAAAGTAGACTAGCGTATACGCATCTTGACCCATATGATGGGTGATGGATGATCCCATATCCATCGGAGTTTGACATCAAAAATGGTGTACAGGTGCTCAATGGAGACTGGGTACACTGGAAGGACTCGCCGAGAACTCCCAGATGGTATTATACCGCATGTCAGATGGCAGTTCTCCGGTGACACTGGTACAGGTTAGTCTGTAGACCCGAGATCGTCATAGAGTCTTGTGTGATTCCCACTGTGCTTTGATTTCCACCTTACCACGTCCAAGAGGGCGTACAAAACAGTAGCTTTTAGGTACAGTACTGAATCACATGGAGGCAATGAGCGATAGGAGGGGATTCGTCTCTCCCGGTATAGGGAGTTGATGTTGTGCTGTGTTCGATTGGCTATAACTAGAAGTCCCTGGCCAGGGCTGATATAGAGTACTACTGGTAAGTGTTATCAGTAGGTTCTCGACCTGTTATGAGCCTCACATTGACACGGCTTATCGGTTACTGTGGTCTGACGTTTATTACCCCTAGACCAGATATGCGACATATCAGACGAAGAGACCGGATTGTACGGTAGTGTTACTGATTGGATTCACAGGAGAATGTACAGGCTTGCTTCTTGATCTTCTGATCATTCAATACCTAGGTGGTTGTTACGTTTAGCTGACTGCTTGCAGCTTGTGGGTGTTTGATATGATCATCACCTACTGCCGGCGTATTGACGATTCTTTAGAGTCCTACACAGAAGTTTCTTGACTCAGGCAAAACGGAGTAGGAGCACATATGTGATATGTGCAGAACCGAGGATAATACGATATGAGATACTGTATTCTATTCTCGCGATATAAGATATCAGCCGGGTATATGTGATATAGCCGGGTCATCGGATCAAGTGTTGATTCGATGAACTGATACAGTTTATATTAGTCGGTTATTTGAGAAATAGCCGGATTGTCGGATCAAGAGTTGATTCGATAATTTAATGTATAATTATATATGTGATATATTACATTACATTATCTAATATTGGCTCGCTTTATTGATTCATTTTCTCACCGAGTAATACATTGATATATATGCGATATATGTTAATTGTATTATTTTCTTTTGTTATAAAAATATATTATATATATATGATATATAATATAGTAACAAGTTATGTTTACAAATGCAACATGATTAGTAGAGATTAAACATGGTTAGGGCTTGATTTGGGTTAGTCTTTTCTTTAAGCTTCTAGAAGCTTTTGTTTTGTTTTAAGCAAAAATATTATGTGTTGATATTTTGAAGATATTATTTAACCCAACCCAAACCCTTAACCCTAGTAAACTCTCTACATGAGTTAATACTTCATATTATGTCACGACCCGAAAGAGCACGTGATTGGCCCTTGAACCATATGAAGTCTATAGGACCCCATCTGACCCAAGTAAGCCAAAAGCCCAGAAATCTAAAACCATTTAAAGAGTAAATAAGGAAAACTGGTTTTAAGAAGTAAGGAAATCATGTTTCGAAAATCAAAGTTTTTAAATAACTAAGCCGAATATGCATTGTTAAAATGTGTAACCTTTCCTGAAAATTTCGGCAGAGTTTCTTTCGTAAAAACTGGCCCCGAACGGGGTACAACAAGAATAATATATATGAAATGATAAAAGGCATCCCCAAGCGGGAGCTAGCTCTTCGTCAATCGACGGTCACAACCACGCAAGCAATAATAATATACAACGCCAAAGGGCGAGGATCAAAACCCAAAAAGAACTCAAAACAACCAGAAAACCGTAATACTACAAGCGCGACTCTAAGGTCGAAATAATACAACACTGTTTTCTAAGTCTGAAACAATATACAAGTTTTGGTTGATGGAATTTCTAGATACAATGAATAATAAATGTACAATGGCGGTTCTGATATAAAAGAACGCACCTACACAAGCAAGTCACCCATAAGGAAGCAGTGTGCCAGAAATGCCGCTATGGAATCTGTACGGCAAAACCTGCAAGAACTGTGGCACAACGGGGGTGAGTTTCCAACTCGTGAATAGAAAAATATCTACAAGCAGAGATCGAATGCATGACCCATCCTTGGTCAATACGATCAGATATAAATAAACCTCAATATGAATAAGTCTGAAGCATGCTAAACTGGTAAGGAAATCTCTATGCATGAGTGTAGTGCTAAGTGCTCGTGCCAGTGCCTCAGGTAATAGCATATCATAAATGTGAGGTATGATCAATGTAATCAAATCTGCATGTACGTGGATCCCGTCCACTCGTCACCCAATGACAATAACCATCATGCATGCAAATATCATAAAGCATGTGCATGGAAATAATATGAGGATATAAACCATCTGTGTCCCTCGCGATACGTCAAAATCATGGAACCGGAGTGTCCAGCATCGACACTCGAAAACATCATGAAAACTGTGCCCAGCATCGGCAAGTAAATCCTCATATATCGGGCTCCGTCAGTCCGGATCGGCCCACGGGCTCTGTCTGCGGTATCGGCCCTCGGCCCCGGCAGTACGCCCATATCCATCTATCGACTCTGGTCAGTATCCTCCGGATAACCGCCAGGTCCAACCAATCACCGGTAGGTACTCGCCACCCTGCCAGGCTCATCGTCTACTCCACGAAAAACATTTCTTCCACCGGGGAACCATACCGGGTCCACCATGTACCAGCAATCGGCGTCATCTGCCTCCTCGAATAGGGTTTCACATATCGCTCTCAGCACCGAGAAAACACATAGTGGATGCACTGAAATATCATATCAAGGGTAACCGGGTTTTAAAACAATTACATATTCTCTTTTTGAAACACCCACGGTTCCCAAAAACCAGAAATATCATGGAAACAACATATCTCAATGCGTATAATCGGAAAGCATGATGTATGCGACATGTAAAGAAATGTAAGCAACATACACTGAATGCAACAGTACTACAGTGTAGTGACATGGCAATTATCGATGATGAAGTGTGTGAGCCGGCAAACAAGTGTACGTGGAACATACGCATCATCGATAATGGTGCTGGTGTCCTAGCAGCATGACTGAAATATATCAACAATACAAGCGATGCAATGCAAATAGCATGAAAATGCAGAATCGAATAATCAACGCAACAGTAGAGAACCTGCCTCAATAGATATATCATGCAACCTTGCCTTTTGAAATAAGACAAATCAGGGCTTTTGGTAAAATAAGGGCTACGGTGTTTTAAGAAAAGATGCGTCATTTGAAAATATCCGTATAAACCCTTTTGCCTATCTTTAAAATATCCCCGATTCGTTAGTTTTGAAATAGGTATGACTCGGGTCTAGTGTAACGCCTACTATGTGAACGACGAACCTAACAATCAAGTCAATCGGGAGGGGTATGGAAGCCACCTAAATCTGAGTTGATATACATATATATATATATAGTCGGTGATCTCGCCTCAATAATATCACGTACGATACAGTATATCACATAACATCCTCGAGTCATGAGTGCGGATCTAACATCAATATAAAGCTCGTACGGTAAATCGTCGTACGGCATCCCAATAGCTGGGTATGGGTCAATATCCCATTCATCTCATCACATATCCGGTATCACTACCATCATATCACATCTCAAATACGAACTTCGTCATATCACCGAATCTCACGGCCTCAATCAAACCTCATCGACTCATCTCAATCCCATGTATCATCCTCAATCCCGTATATGAACACATAGTCCTATACCCATGTGTAGATATACACACCTCCATATGCGCACAGATAAATGAAAGAATGTATGCAAGTATATGTGTACGTGTATGTGTGGGTGCAACCGCTACTCTAGGGTTTCGCACTATACTAAACCAATACATCCTTATCACCAATAATACCATTATAACCATCAATAATCCTAAACAACACATAGTAAATATATGTGTGTATACGTATTCGTAAACATCACCACGGACTGCGGGGGTGCTATACGCCATCCACCCGACTTCTCCCCGTAGATATAAATCTACTCACCTTGCTTCTCGTGTGTCAATGCCGATGTCGCTATCTTCATCTTCTTTTCCTCAACATCACGTAGGGTACCTACAAGTATATCAAAACGCTAAAGCACATGAAAATCACATCGGAAACCAAAATAGCACACGCTACTCACATAGGTAAAAACCAATCGTCTTGCATGTAAATACGTTCAATATCCACTTGTCGTTGACGTCCAAACGCCACCCGACAGAAACGAATCACCAAATACCAAAATCCATGCTAAAACAAGTCGTAAATCATACACCAACTCAAGCAAATCAACCCATATTTTACCCTAACTGGAATCAGTCAAAACTAGACATACCCAGGGTTAAGACTAGAGGAAATAGGGCCATGCACAAAAATCGAGGCAATTCCCCCCTGCTTTGGCCGCAATTTGCGGCTAGAAGGAATAAATTGGCGGCCGAGGGAATGAGTTGGGGGCTAGGGTTTGGTGTGGTGGTTCCATGGTGCCTGCACATCTCACTATCAACTCAGTTTCATTTTTGGGGTCTCGGGGTGATAGCAGATTACACAAAACACTCTCAGATTTACAGTTTTTCTCCGACATCGTCTCATAAATCCGTATTCTGGTTCTAGTTCCAGGTTTGGGTCTAAAATAACATCACACCAGGGTTTCTAAGGTGACCACAATCCTTAATTTCTTCTTTAATCTCAGATCTCACATAAACCCTAACTTAAAGTTTCACAAATCCACCAAACGACACCATATCGACACAAAACTAGTATTGATGCACAAGAAATGAGATACTATTCTAATTGGTGCAGAAACTAACTCCTTTTGCAACTCAAGAAAATTCTTGAGTTGCTCAAAGTCCTCCAAATCCAATCTTGCTAGGTTCAATGTGTAGCTAGTGAGCTTGGGAGCAAGTTTTGTGAAGTGGGAATGGGGTTTTGGGGTTGATTTCATTGTGGATCTAGGGTTGAAGAGAGAGGAGGAAGAAGAGGGAGCAGGAGCAACAGCAGCTCTACAAGAAGGGGGGAGAGAAAATGAGAAGGGAAATGATGAGATTATGGTTCAAAACGGCAAAGGTTGACTTGGTCTCTCTCTCTCTCATCATCATGCCACTTTTTCCTTTTCTTTTCTTTTCCTTTTTCTTTTCCTTCTCACTCTAATAGTGAACCCAAAAGAACAACCATGGCAATAGAAATGTAACACAAGTGTAACAAGTATGGAAAATGATATGTGCACATTTTTGCACAAAAAAGCTAAAAATCCAATTAGCGATTTTTAATCGCGATTAGCACTAAATTAGCATATAACTAATCTTAAAAACTTTAAAATGGCATAATTCCATAAAAATACCCTATTTATGAATTTTCCCTAATTTTCCAAAAACATTCCCCATTTATTTGTATTTAATTATACCCGAATATTAAAATATTCATAAAAATAATATTAAATTATAAAAATTCCCGAAAATAATATTTTATTATTTTGGTAACGTTACAATCTACCCCCCTTAAAGAAATTCGGTCCCCGAATTTAAATTTAAAACCCCCAACTACTAAAACATTTTGATACAAATTCTAATTCATCGGGGCTCCGAAATCAGCAATACATAAAACGTATCATAGCGCAATGCATGCGCACGAGTACTGAGCAGATAACTCAAAAGCAACACTCCATCAAGCATCCCGCAATCATCGGAGTCATGGTAAAGACACAAATGTCAAATCCAATACAAAACCAATATGATATAGATCAGAACTATACATGTAAACATCCAATCTAAACATGTGAATAGCTGATGTAAATGCATGCCAAATCTTTTTGAGTCGCTGTGCGATGCGCGTAACACTGCACAGTGGCAGACGTTTTTCATAAGAAAATAACTACTTACGTATATATATCCTTTGTTTAATAGGTACGTTTCGCCGTTTTGAAAGCAATTTAGAAGGGTTTCCTTGTTTTTAAACGTTTCGTGTCATATCGGACACGTAGGTATATATATATCGAGACCATAGCTCGCTCTTGGAAATCCCTTCGAACTAACAATGCATGCAAAATATATCCAGGTATTGTCCTCTGACTAGTCCTGCTCAGTATGAAAACAATATCCAATATCATAAAAATATACTGCTCCAAAAGGAATAAATCCCAAAAATGCACATAACACCACCCTGTGCGTCTGGTGTGCACGGAAATCAATATCCTTATATGTGCCATACTGGTGCACAAAACAACATCTAGGTGCAATGGGTGTGCACGAAGCATCTGTCATAGGCAACGTGTGTGCCTGACAGCCACAATCCGGTGCATCTGACATGCACGAAGAATCTCGATTTAGTGCATCGGGTGTGCACCAAAATCGTATATCAAAACATGCGCCCAACATGCGCGAAAATCCAAATCGGTGCATCCATCGTGCATGAATGAAAATCTAAACCCTGCTCACTCAACATGCACGGAATCACAAAATCCAATAGCAAACGTCGAACATGCGTAAGTCCAATCGAAAGCACGGAGTGCAAAAATCATAAATATCAGGGTCAAAATCGACAATATATAATGCGGCTCAATCAAAATCAAGTGTACCGCGATGGAAAATCTCACAACCGTGTGCATCAGCGTGCACAAATAAAATCAAAACACTAAAAGTACATGAAAACTACGTTGGAAGCGTAAATCAAATCACCGGCATAAAATAGGCATGAAATCACAATCAATACCTCAAGAATAATAACTCTGCACAAAATATGAATACCCAGTAAGTGCAACCATGGTGCAAGAAAACAAATACCATGAAACTCAGTCATCAAAACTAAATCATGCAAATAGATCACCCAAAATACCGAAATCCAAGATGACGGATACGTGATAATCAAATCACAAAATCACAAATCATACATCATAAATACCGTCGTCGGTATATCTTCGTTCAAGTCGAGAAGGTGCCGGTACATCCAATGCTAGCGGCGCAAGATATCTACATTCCTCATGCTCGCGGCTGGCGTCCTCTGCCTCTGGTTCCTTATCTTCCCTGTGGATTACCAATCTCGCAATTCATTGGCTCATCGGCCCTGTCAGGTGTGCTGACAGGAACGATTCCGTTCTGGCACTTTCCTGTTCATCTCTCGGTCAATCCTCACGATCGCTCGTAACGCAGCACATCTTTGGCGCCGACCTCTGGTCCTCTAAATGCACATCACGCATCTTCTCCTGGTGCAAATCTTATTGCAACAGTGTACTGGAAGGAATCCTACTCAAGGTCTCTTCTGATATTGCCTAAGCCAAACTGTACGGAGGCTGGTACTCTGGCATAATCTTTCCTCGCTTTCTAGATGCCTGCGCCCTTAGTACAACATCTCCTTGGAAGCTGGTTGCATCCCTGCGCCTCTGCATGCATATCCGGCCTTTAATCTTAACGGGGTGTGGTACCAGCTCGTCTGCATCTCGCACGAATTTCTTGTCCCGCTTGTCTGTATCATCCACCATTTGACGTCGCGTCTTTATCTGCGCACTGCAATGTCCTCGGCTACGGTCCATACGAAGTCTCTAACACGGACTCGAAATCACGAACTCGGTATCCTCGTCACTCAGTAGGAGATATCTTGCCGATCACGTCCTCAACGTGCATATCGCATCTCTAACGTCGGCGGAGTGGAACGTCATCTCGTCGAAATCTCATGCGAACTCTTTACTCCACTCTGCTTCAATATCGACTGATTCGGACTCATCTCATCGTGGCTACACAGATTGCGCTCCAACGGCTATGCCCGTATTTGGAGTCTCCCAAGCAGTGTCCCATCACAATATCCGAATGATGTCGAACCATCCGATCGACTCATCAGAATCTCACAATCCCCCAAGAGCTCAACATCTCGGGTACAGTTTAATAGTATCGAGTACATACCATAGCATCGGTGGTCCAGCCGTAGAAGGGCAAACCCAAGCCTCACGAATGGCGCCGCGGAACTGCCGCAAACCCTAAGGTTCAAAGGCTTTCACACGGTCATTACGTCGAGTTAGGGTTTCATTCTTCTAGAGGGTCCATAGAATCGCTTGCATGTATTTCCGAATACTTTAAACTTAGAAAACGGGTTCCTGACATTCGATCGTCTCAATCGACTCTCAACGAATCTGCGTGAAGTCGTCTCTAGCTGGAATCAATCTATCTGATGACCTTGCATCGGGGTAAGCGAACGAACCACATGTCCTAATCAATAATCCTCGGTGACTAGTGACTCATTATCATATCTCCAAGAATATGCTCATGCTGCAGTAGCTCCAATCATCTGGGCAATATCTCATCATTTGCAGCAACAACTGGCTCCTTCGTCCGTGCGCTGAACAGCGCCTCAATCGTCCTGGACAAGAGATAATATCAACGGTCATCACATCCTGGCTGGCCTCTATCAATGGCTCAAACCTCTGGTGCCGATCAGCACATCCGGAAATCTCGTAAAAGCGATCAACCCAACGCTCATGGCGCGAAAACACAAAAAGACGACTCCTCAATACAATCGTATGTCTCTGGAATCATGCCCTGGTCAGTCCTCGTCCACGACGAGCTCATGCTGACGCAACTCGAGCCGTAGCTCACTCTGCCCGTGCAATCGTGGCGGCTAAACCATAACCAGTATCGATGAGCATAGATCATAGGAAGGAATACAATACGGTGCAAGGAAATATACAACCTAAGGTTTCTTAAGCGGAGTGGCGTGTCGTAAGTATGCTGCGGAACATACCCACGGTACGTCACTCTACTTTAGTCACCTATTCCATCAACCAAGGGTCATCCTACGCGACGAAAGTTCGGGTCTAATACCCCCTCAACTAAGTCTAAGTTCCGTAAGGTCAAGCCTAAGTTCCGTATATATATAACGCCCTAGGCTCCACATAGTCAAACTTAGACTCGAACCAAGGTCAACCTAGCGCTCTGATACCAACTTTGTCACGACCCGAAAGAGCACGTGACTGGCCCTTGAACCATATGAAGTCTATAGGACCCCATCTGACCCAAGTAAGGCAAAAGCCCAGAAATCTAAAACCATTTAAAGAGTAAATAAGGAAAACTGGTTTTAAGAAGTAAGGAAATCATGTTTCGAAAATCAAAGTTTTTAAATAACTAAGCCGAATATGCATTTTTAAAATGTGTAACCTTTCCTGAAAATTTCGGCAGAGTTTCCTTTATAAAAACTGGCCCCGAACGGGATACAACAAGAATAATATATATGAAATGATAAAAGGCATCCCCAAGCGGGAGCTAGCTCTTCGTCAATCGACGGTCACAACCACGCAAGCAATAATAATATACAACGCCAAAGGGCGAGGATCAAAACCCAAAAAGAACTCAAAACAGCCAGAAAACCGTAATACTACAAGCACGACTCTATGGTCGAAATAATACAATACTGTGTTCTAAGTCTGAAACAATATACAAGTTTTGGTTGATGGAATTTCTAGATACAATAAATAATACATGTACAATGGCGGTTCTGATACAAAAGAACCCACCTACCCAAGCAAGTCACCCATAAGGAAGCAGTGTGCCAGAAATGCCGCTATGGAAACTGTACGGCAAAACCTGCAAGAACTATGGCACAACGGGGGTGAGTTGCTAACTCGTGAATAGAAAAATATCTACAAGCAGAGATCGAATGCATGACCCATCCTAGGTCAATACGATCAGATATAAATAAACCTCAATAGGAATAAGTCTGAAGCATGCTAAACTGGCAAGGAAATCTCTATGCATGAGTGTAGTGCCAAGTACTCGTGCCAGTGCCTCAGGTAAAAGCATATCATAAATGTGAGGTATGATCAATGTAATCAAATCTGCATGTACGTGGATCCCGTCCACTCGTCACCCAATGACAATAACTATCATGCATGCAAATATCATAAAGCATGTGCATGGAAATAATATGAGGATATAAACCATCTGTGTCCCTCGCGACACGTCAAAATCATGGAACCGGAGTGCCCAGCATCGACACTCGAAAACATCATGAAAACTATGCCCAGCATCGGCACATAAATCCTCATATATCGGTCTCCGTCAGTCCGGATCGGCCCACGGGCTCTGTCTGCGGTATCGGCCCTCGGCCCCGGTGTTTGTGTATATGCCCTAAAGGCCATTACTGTATCATACTAGTTTGTATATTACTTAATAGAAGCTTGTGATATTCACCTTGTATATACAATCTTGCTCAAAATAGTAGTATGCTACTTGGTTTGTTTCTACTTCAATGTGTACATGTGTTTATTTTATTATATCACCTATACGCATTAGTGGAGCCCTTAGGATCTTTGCTTGATTGCCAGCGTTGTGATGGCAGTCACACTAGTGGGGGCTGGGTAATCTATAAGCACATCCTTATGCAGGTCCCTAATCGCAGGACTATCGAGACAGGGCATCGATACTCCGGAGTAGAATAGCGCATGCGCTTCTCATCCCAGTGTGGGAGATGGTCTGTCCCACAGCCATCAGTACGTCGTACTGGAGATAGTATGCTGGTGCTCGTTAGGTTACGCGTACACTGGACAGGACTCGTCGGGAACTGACCGGTTGGTATTATACCTAACGTCAGTTATCAGTTCCCAGGTGACATGAGTACAGCTTAGTCCGCTGACTTGAAACTGTCACTTCGCCTCGAGTGTGTTCCCACTGTACTTAGATTACTACCCTACCACGGCTCAAAGGAGTCGTGCAAACTGGTAGAAGTTGGGTGCAGTCCCGAAACACTTGGAGGCAGTGACGGTTAGACACGATTCGTCTCTCCCGGTATTGGGGGTTGACATCGCGCTGTGTCTAGGAGAGCCATTACACGAGTAGTCCCGGGCCAAGGCAAGCGAGACATACTGGTAGGCATCCAGTGTTATCTCAGGGTGTTTTGGGATTCACTCCGACACGACTCGTACCGCTATTAGAGGACTGACATTTTCCACCCCCTAGGCCCGCCATGCGATGTATCAGACGAACAGAACGGACTGTACGGAGACTGTCACATTCAGGCTCAGTAGGAGTTCAGATGGGTTTCACCTCGTCAGTCTTCTTGTCGGCATCTACCTGGGGACCGTTACGCACAGCTAGTGCCGCTTGCGGTCTGTGGTTAAACCCACTGCCAGCGCAGTGTCGAGTCTTTAGAGTCCCACACAGAAAGCTATTCGCGTTTAGGCAAAATAGTAGAGGTCGCATGGTTTTGCGACAGGTCGCATGGTTTTGCGACAGGGTCCGGTCACATCCGTGCACTTGTGCACGTACAGTGTCCGGACAGTTAACACTAGCGGGCTTTGGTTTTAGCCAGATCCTAGTGTACGTTTTGGGATTGGTTTTATCCAGTATGTATTCGTGTTCCTCGAAACGCGGATGCGGGTGTGTATGCACAGTTTACGGAGAGACAGAGGCAGAGGATTCTCATTAGGGTTGTTGACCGTTGACTGTTGACTATTGACTTTTTGCTCAACTCTAAAGAGAATATGATTTGTAATTAACAATAATATTAATTAAGTATTATAGTGACATGGTTGTTGAGGGGTTGACTTTGTTGACTTATTGACTTTGTTGACCGGTTGACTAGGTTGGACTAGTTGACCATCATGATGACAATGGCTATCATTTCATGCAAAGACTTTTGCTTGCTTGTTCTCTTGTGCAAAATGAGTGCATGAAATGATATGGCTATTGTAGCTTAAACCATCACTAATACTTGATTGCTATTATGGGTTATGATGCTTTTGGATTATGAGGGCCAAAAGAGAAAAGTCTTTCTCATTCTTTCATTTCTTTTCTCTCTCTTGTGTTCTTGAGCTCTCATCTTCTTCCTCTTGCTCTCCCTCTCTTTAGTTTATGGTTCACTTGTCTCATGTGTTGAGAACCAAGAACCAAGAACCATAGAGAAAATCCCAACACACTCTCCTCTACTCACTCTAGTTCATAAGGTTTAGCAAACCAAGTGAACTAGTTTCTTCAAAGTTCGAAGAAGAAGCCAAAGGTTGAAGCTTTCGGATGGATCGATCTTCGGCGCAAGGAGACGACGGGGTGAAGCCGATCCGTACACCATCGAGGTTTGAAGACGAAGGAGTTCAAGAAAGAAAGGTATAACCCCCTAACCCAGTAGTTAACAACTCCTAGTTAGGTTGTTAGTTAGATGTTTAACAAAGATCCGGTTTTGAGTCCATGTTACCGCCTCTAGAAAATTGATTTTTCACCAAATTCCGCATGCCCGAAAGTACCGGGAGAGGTAGCATGGACTTACAGTGGTATCAGAGCCTAGTTAAACTCTATCTAACATGTTAGCATAGTAGCTAGAAATTCGATTGGAGAAAAAGTCCCGAAATGAACCCGGAATTCATGCTTGCTGTCGATTTTTTTAAGTCTGTAAAAATAATAAATCAAGCTTTAAAAATCGACTCAGGGTTTTTTAAAGATACTGTAGATAAACGATGCAGAGATTCCATCAAACCACCGCGGAAACACGGCAATAGCTTTCTATTGTCGCGGTTCCGCGGCCTTCTTGGCTCTTCTCTGGATCGTCTTTGCTACAGTATACTCAGTGGGTTATTTTGGGATTTTTGGTATATGTGTTTTCAGCCCAGATTTTCCAGAAAGAAAATTTTGTTTTTGGGGCTTTAAAAACCGTATTTCGATCGAGTTTCTAAAGACTTATGTTGACGGGTATTTCTGTGATGTGATATTTGTATTGAACGTCTGCTAATCGCTATATGTCGATTAGTGGGGGTTATACAAATCTGTGATCTGTAATGTTGCTGGAATGTGTATATGAATTCATTGGATTGTCGCTGGTGAATAGCCGGGGGTTGTGAGACGAGAGTTTTCTTTTCTTTCAATTCATGTAAATTTGTAAATTGATGTAATAATTATTTGTATGGCCGCACAACCGGGTCGGGATTGTAGCCATCATTGTATAATTTCTTTTTACTGTTTTTGCTCCTAGGATAGACCCATGGAGGGGGTGCACAAACTACCGGGTATGCCGAAGTGCCGAGTGGCCTACTCACGGAGTTGAGGGAGGTTGCTTCGCTTCGGGTACTTGGCGGGTAGTTTGCCGCACCCGTAGGGGTCTTGGGTGGGGTATTGGCTATTCACCGCGACCGTGTAATCTGCTTTTCGTTACAGGCTCGTACGAATTGCGGGTTCCTAGTATATCCAATGTGTTCATCTGTGATCTGAAATGGCTATCATTGCAATATATCTATATATGATATTATTTAGGCGTTGCTTATGTTTTACAGCCGTGCTAGCCCAGCCCCCGCTTTGTCGTTAGTTAAGTAAAGTAACGGGTAATGACGGGGCCGCGTGGCGAATGCGAATGGCATAAGAGTACGTCATATTTTGGTTGTTTTCTGCAATGGTAGGATTAAATGATGGGACGCATTAAAAGAACTAATGCAAGAATATCACGCATTAAAGGAACTAATGCAAGAAAATAAACCAAGTAAAAGTCGTTGGAACACTTTCGAAAAACCACACGGTTCTTTTCAAAACCAACTTTTAAATGCGGAGCTTGAGCCACTCCTTTTAAAAGCTATCTCGTTCCATCGATTATATCAAGTTCACTACGTTCACGGTTTTTCCAAAACCATTCGTAGCCCTCCGTCGTTTCACATGAATGGTCAATATTATTCAAGCTATGTATGTTGGCCAAAGTCAAGGCATAGTGATTGGTAGTTATTGGGTATTCATGTGTAGCATAGATATATGCGTTGGTTTGGGACAGTCGTACTGCCATTTTGGCCAAAGTCAAGGGTAGGTACGGGTGGATCCAAATTAACCTGGAGAATGACGGGTAGAACTTGACATGTGACTTATGATATTTTGGCCAAAGTCAAGGTAATAAGAGCATGGGGCAAAAATCCACATCGGGAGTTTCAAAAGAACTGAAATTTGCTAGTGTTGCATACCATTTAGAGTGTGATGATTCTGGTAGGATTCCTTCAGTTTCATAACGCGATGATATTTGGATCCCGATCCTACTGTGAGTATATGCTACTCCTCGGGAAATTTCTCACTTAACGATCAATGCTATAAACCAAGTAGGTGTCCAGAAAGGTGTTAGCAGGGCTACGTCCCCAGGGAAAAGAGGTTATTTAATTAAGGAACTTCGCGAAAGCGTTGGAAAACCTCCCTCGAAGTACCGACACTGGCCTGGCTGAACGGTTAAGCAAGTATTGTACGGTGAGATTGATCCTGACTAATTCTTCCTTTTTGGTTTGAGGAGGGATTCGAGAAAAAGTCGGAAAGCTTGTGGATAAAGAAGAATGCTTCTATTGTCATAAGAAGGGACACTGGAAGAATGATTGCAGGGCTTGGAAAGACAGAACACAGGAACTGAAGCAGGTTGCGGCTTCAGCTTCAGGTGTGTATGTTATTGAAAACTGTCTTTCAATAAACTCTACTTCCTGGGTATTGGATACCGGATCAGGATCTCATATCTGTAATTCTTTGCAGGCGTTGAGAAACCGTAGGTTTTTGAAGGCAGGTGACATGACCCTCAAAGTTGCAAACGGAGCTAGCATGGATGCTAAGGCCGTGGGGGACTATCACCTGAGAATGTCAGATGGACATGTTTTGGTATTGCGTAATTACTTTTTTGTACCCAACGCAACTTGTAATATCATTTCTGTATCTTTGGTTTCTAAAGAAGGTTATGAATTTGCGTTTGTAAGCAATGTTGTAAACATTCACCTTAATCAAGTTTTGATTGGGTCAGGTACATTAAGCAATGGTATATACGTATTAAACCAACCACAGATTTTCAATGTCCAGAATACACACAAAAGAATGTCTCCAGAAATCAATCAGACTTTCTTGTGGCATTGTAGACTGGGTCACATCAATAAGAGAAGGTTGACGAAATTACATACAGAAGGATATTTTAATCCGTTCGAATATCAATCGTATGCCACTTGTCAATCCTGTCTCAAAGGAAAGATGACAAAGACTCCATTCACTGGACACGGAGTAAGAGCGAGCGAGCTCTTGGGACTCGTACACAGCGACGTGTGCGGTCCAATGTCCACACATGCGCGAAGCGGTTATTCTTACTTCATTACTTTTACGGATGACTTTTCAAGGTACGGTTATGTCTTCTTAATGAAACATAAGTCCGAAGCCTTTGGAAAATTCCAGGAATATAAGAATGAAGTAGAAAAACAAACCGGCAAAAGTATCAAGATTCTAAGATCGTATCGAGGTAGTGAATACTTGAGTGCCGAGTTCCTGGACTATTTAAAAGAGAACGGAATTCTCTCTCAGCTTACTCCTCCATACACTCCGCAACATAACGGTGTATCGGAGAGACGGAACCGAACCCTATTGGATATGGTACGGTCCATGATGAGTAACGCTGAGTTACCGCGATCATTCTGGGGGTATGCGCTAGAATCAGCTGCATACCTTTTGAACCGTGTTCCAACTAAGACTGTGCCTACTACACCATATGAGATGTGGTGTGGGAAGAGACCCTATCTTAATCACATTAAGACATGGGGAAGTCCAGCTTTTGTCAAAAAGTAGCATGCGGACAAGCTCGAGGAACGCTCAGTGCAGTGCAAGTTTGTGGGATATCCAAAGTACTCCAAGGGATATTTCTTCTACTGCGAAGAGGAACAAAAGGTTTTTGTTTCTCGGCATACCCACTTTCTAAAGCACCAGTTCTTGGAAAAGGAAATTAGTGGGAGCGCAGTAGAACTGGAAGAAATTCCAGAACCACAGACTATTACTGAAAGCTTAGTGGAACCAGAGGGTTCAAAAGAACAGGACATTCCTACGCCACTCCGCAGGAGTAGTAGGCAGTCTCATCTGCCCGAGAGATACTACGGTTTTCTCATAGACGGGGATAGAGAGGATTGCATCATAGATTATGATGAGCCTACTAGCTTCCAGCAGGCCGTTCAGAGCGTTGACTCGGTAAAATGGCTGGATGCAATGCGGACCGAAATGGAGTCCATGTACACCAACAAAGTATGGACGTTGGACGTTGCTCCAGACGGGGTAAAACCCGTAGGATGCAAGTGGATCTTCAAAAGGAAGATTGGTGTAGATGGACAGGTTGAGACCTATAAAGCTAGACTTGTTGCAAAGGGTTTCCGTCAAAGACCTGGTTTGGACTATGACGAAACCTTTTCTCCTGTGGCTACGCTGAAATCCATTCGGATCCTTCTTGCCATTGCTGCCTTCCACGATTATGAGATTTGGCAGATGGACGTAAAGACCGCTTTTCTAAATGGAAATTTAGAGGTGTGTGTCTATATGGTCCAGCCATAGGGTTTCATTCAGAGAGGGAGCAGCGGAAAGGTGTGCAAGTTGCTTAAGTCCATCTATGGACTAAAGCAGGCATCGCGGAGTTGGAACATCTGTTTTGATGAGACGGTCAAGGAATTTGGCTTTATCAAAAATCCAGATGAACCATGCATCTATAGTAGATTTGTAGCGAGAACTGTAGTATTCCTCGTTTTATACGTGGATGACATTCTCTTGATAGGAAATGACATTCCTATGCTACAATCTGTCAAGGGGTTCTTGTCACACAGGTTCTCCATGAAAGACCTGGGTGATGCCTCATACATCCTGGGGATCCGGATCCATCGTGATAGATCTAAGAGGATATTAGGACTTTCACAGTCCAGGTACATCGACACCAGACTGAAAAGATTCAGTATGGAAGATTCCAAGCGCGGTAACCTACCGGCTTGTCACGGGATCACCCTCTCTAAAGAGATGTCTCACAAGACTGATTTGGAGAGGGATCGCATGTCTATTATACCCTATGCTTCTGCGGTAGGCTCTATAATATATGCGATGTTGTGTACCAGACCAGATGTAGCTTATGCACTTAGTGTAGTAAGCCGGTATCAGTCAAACCCCGGGGAGAAACACTGGATAGCGGTAAAGAACATTCTCAAGTACCTGAGAAGGACTAAGGAGATGTTCTTGGTGTATGGCGGAAAAGACCTCCAGATCGAGGCCTTTGCTGACTCCAGCTTCCAGAGTGACAAGGATGATTCCAAGTCCATGTCGGGTTTTGTTTTTACCCTCAATGGAGGGGCGGTGTGTTGGAAGAGTTCCAAACAGGAAACTATTGCAGACTCGACGATGGAAGCGGAATACATCGCTGCATCTGATGCCGCAAAAGAAGCTGTCTGGATGAGGAAGTTCTTGAAAGAACTTCTGGTGGTTCCGTCCATTGTTGATCCAATACTTCTGTATTGCGACAACAACGGGGCCATAGCTTTAGCGAAGGAACCCAGGTCCCATCAGAGATCCAGACACATCTTGAGGCGGTATCACCTGATCAGGGAGATCGTGGATCGCCAGGAGATCGAGGTTCGGAGGGTTGCTTCAGAAGATAACACTGCAGATCCATTCACCAAGGCCTTGCCCAGACTCAGTTCGAGCGGCTGATCGAGATGATGGGTCTTCGATACGCCAGTACATGGCCTTAGTGCAAGTGGGAGATTGTCAGTGTATATGCCCTAGAGGCCATTACTGTATCATACTAGTTTGTATATTACTTAATAGAAGCTTGGGATATTCACCTTGTATATACAATCTTACTCAAAATAGTAGTATGCTACTTGGTTTGTTTCTACTTCAATGTGTACATGTGTTTATTTTATTATATCACCTATACGCATTAGTGGAGACCTTAAGATCTTTGCTTGATTACCAGCGTTGTGATGGCAGTCACACTAGTGGGGGCTGGGTAATCTATAAGCACATCCTTATGCAGGTCCCTAGTCGCAGGACTATCGAGACAGGGCATCGATACTCCGGAGTAGACTAGCGCATGCGCTTCTCATCCCAGTGTAAGAGATGGTCTGTCCCACAGCCATCAGTACGTCGTACTGGAGAAGTATGCGGGTGCTCGTTAGGTTACGAGTACACTGGACAGGACTCGTCGGGAACTGACCGGTTGGTATTATACCTATCGTCAGTTATCAGTTCCCAGGTGACATGAGTACAGCTTAGTCCGCTGACTTGACACTGTCACTTCGCCTCGAGTGTGTTCCCACTGTACCTAGATTACTACCCTACCACGGCTCAAAGGAGTCGTGCAAACAGGTAGTAGTTGGGTGCAGTCCCGAAACACTTGGAGGCAGTGACGGTTAGACAGGATTCGTCTCTCCCGGTATTGGGGGTTGACATCGCGCTGTGTCTAGAAGAGCCATTAAACGAGTAGTCCCTGGCCAGGGCAAGCGAGACATACTGGTAGGCTTCCAGTGTTATCTCAGGGTGTTTTGGGCTTCACTCCGATCCGACTTGTACCGCTATTAGGGGACTAACGTTTTCCGCCCCCCTAGGCCCGCCATGCGATGTATCAGACGAACAGACCGGACTGTACGGAGACTGTCACATTCAGGCTCAGTAGGAGTTCAGATAGGTTTCACCTCGTCAGTCTTCTTGTCGGCATCTACCTGGGGACCTTTACGCACAGCTAGTGCCGCTTGCGGTCTGTGGTTAAACCCACTGCCAGCGTAGTGTCGAGTCTTTAGAGTCCCACACAGAAAGCTATTCGCCTTTAGGCAAAAGAGTAGAGGTCGCATGGTTTTGCGACAGGTCGCATGGTTTTGCGACAGGGTCCGGTCACATCCGTGCACTTGTGCACGTACAGTGTCCGGACAGTTAACACTAGAGGGCTTTGGTTTAAGCCAGATCCTAGTGTACGTTTTGGGATTGGTTTTATCCAGTATGTATTCGTGTTCCTCGAAACGCGGATGCGGGTGTGTACGCACAGTTGACGGAGAGACAGAGGCAGAGGATTCTCATTAGGGTTGTTGACCATTGACTGTTGACTATTGACTTTTTGCTCAACCCTAATGAGAATATGATATGTAATTAACAATAATATTAATTAAGTATTATAGTGACATGGTTGTTGAGGGGTTGACTTTGTTGACTTGTTGACTTTGTGGACCGGTTGACTAGGTTGGACTAGTTGACCATCATGATGACAATGGCTATCATTTCATGCAAAGACTTTTGCTTGCTTGTTCTCTTGTGCAAAATGAGTGCATGAAATGATATGGCTATTGTAGCTTAAACCATCACTAATACTTGATTGCTATTATGGGTTATGATGGTTTTGGATTATGAGAGCCAAAAGAGAAAAGGCTTTCTCATTCTTTCATTTCTTTTCTCTCTCTTGTGTTCTTGAGCTCTCATCTTCTTCCTCTTGCTCTCCCTCTCTTTAGTTTGTGGTTCACTTGTCTCATGTGTTGAGAACCAAGAACCATAGAGAAAAATCCCAACACACTCTCCTCTACTCACTCTAGTTCACAAGGTTTAGCAAACTAAGTGAACTAGTTTCTTCAAAGTTCGAAGAAGAAGCCAAAGGTAGAAGCTTTCGGGTGGATCGATCTTCGGCGCAAGGAGACGACGGGGTGAAGCCGATCCGTACACCATCGAGGTTTGATGACGAAGGAGTTCAAGAAAGAAAGGTATAACCCCCTAACCCAATAGTTAACAACTCCTAGTTAGGATGTTAGTTAGTTGTTTAACAACGATCCGGTTTTGAGTCCATGTTACCGCCTCTAGAAAATTGTTTTTTCACCAAATTCCGCATGCCCGAAAGTACCGGGAAAGGTAGCATGGACTTACACCCGGCAGTACGCCCATATCCATCTATCGACTCTGGTCAGTATCCTCCGGATAACCGCCAGGTCCAACCAATCACCGGTAGGTACTCGCCACCCTGCCAGGCTCATCGTCTACTCCACGAAAAACATTTCATGCCCCAGGGAACCATACCGGGTCCACCATGTACCCGCAATCGGCCTCATCCGCCTCCTCGAATCGGGTTTCACATGTCGCTCTCAGCACCGAGAAAACACATGGTGGACGCACTGAAATATCATATCAAGGGTAACCGGGTTTTAAAACAATTACAAAATCTCTTTTTGAAACACCCACGGTTCCCAAAAACCAGAAATATCATGGAAACAACATATCTCAATGCGTATAATCGGAAAGCATGATGTATGCGACATGTAAAGAAATGTAAGCGACATACACTGAATGCAACAGTACTACAGTGTAGTGACATGGCAATTATCGATGATGAAGTGTGTGAGCCGGCAAACAAGTGTACGTGGAACATACGCATCATCGATAATGGTGCTGGTGTCCTAGCAGCATGACTGAAACATATCAACAATACAAGCGATGCAATGCAAATAGCATGAAAATGCAGAATCGAATAATCAACGCAACAGTAGAGAACCTGCCTCAATAGATATATCATGCAACCTTGCCTTTTGAAATAAGACGAATCAGGGCTTTTGGTAAAATAAGGACTACGGTGTTTTAAGAAAAGATGCGTCATTTGAAAATATCCGTATAAACCCTTTTGCCTATCTTTAAAATATCCCCGATTCATTAGTTTTGAAATAGGTATGACTCGGGTCTAGTGTAACGCCTACTATGTGAACTACGAACCCAACAATCAAGTCAATCGGGAGGGGTATGGAAGCCACCTAAATCTGAGTCGATATACATATATATATATATATAGTCGGTGATCTCGCCTCAATAGTATCACATACGATACAGTATATCACATAACATCCTCGAGTCAGGAGTGCGGATCTAACATCAATATAAAGCTCGTACGGTAAATCGTCGTACGGCATCCCAATAGCTGGGTACGGGTCAATATCCCATGCATCTCATCACATATCCGGTATCACTACCATCATATCACATCTCAAATACGAACTCCGTCATATCGCCGAATCTCACGGCCTCAATCAAACCTCATCGACTCATCTCAATCCCATGTATCATCCTCAATCCCGTATATGAACACATAGTCCCATACCCATGTGTAGATATACACACCTCCATATGCGCACAGATAAATGAAAGAATGTATGCAAGTATATTTGTACGTGTATGTGTGGGTGCAACCACCACTCTAGGGTTTCGCACTATACTAAACCAATACATCCTTATCACTAATAATACCATTATTACCATCAATAATCCTAAACAATACATAGTAAATATATGTGTGTATACGTATTCGTATACATCCCCACGGACTGCGGGGGTGCTATACGCCATCCACCCGACTTCTCCCCGTAGATATAAATCTACTCACCTTACTTCTCGTATGCCAATGCCGATGTCGCTATCTTCATCTTCTTTGCCTCAACATCACGTAGGGTACCTACAAGTATATCACAACGCTAAAGCACATGAAAATCACATCGGAAACCAAAATAGCACACGCTACTCACATAGGTAAAAACCTATCGTCTCGCATGTAAACACGTTCAATATCCACTTGTCGTTGACGTCCAAACGCCACCCGACAAAAATGAATCACCAAATACCAAAATCCATGCTAAAACAAGTCATAAATCATACACCAACTCAAGCAAATCAACCCAGATTTTACCCTAACTGAAATCAGTCAAAACTGGACATACCCAGGGTCAAGACTAGAGGAAATAGGGCCATGTACAAAAATCGAGGCAATTCCCTCCTGCTCTGGCCGCAATTTACGGCCAGAAGGAAAAAATTGGCGGCCGAGGTAATGAGTTGGGGGCTAGGGTTTAGTGTGGTGGTTCCATGGTGCCTGCACATCTCACTGTCAACTCAGTTTCATTTTTGGGGTCGCGGGGTGATAGTAGATTACATAAAACACTCCTAGATTTACAGTTTTTCTCCGACATCGTCTCATAAATCCGTATTCTGGTTCTAGTTCCAGGTTTGGGTCTAAAATAACATCACACCAGGGCTTCTAAGGTCACCACAATCCTCAATTTCATCTTTAATCTCAGATCTCACATAAACCCTAACTTAAAGTTTCATAAATCAACCAAACGACACCATATCAACACAAAACTAGTATTGATGCACAAGAAATGAGATACCACTCTAATAGGTGCAGAAATTACCTCCTTTGGCAACTCAAGAAAATTCTTGAGTTGCTCAAAGTCCTCCAAATCCAATCTTGCTAGGTTTAATGTGTAGCTAGTGAGCTTGGGAGCAAGTTTTGTGAAGTGGGAATGGGGTTTTGGGGTTGATTTCATTGTGGATCTAGGGTTGAAGAGAGAGGAGGAAGAAGAGGGAGCAGGAGTAGCAGCAGCTCTTCATGAAGGGGGGAGAGAAAATGAGAAGGGAAATGATGGGAGTATGGTTCAAAAAGGTAAAGTTTGACTTGGTCTCTCTCTCTCTCTCATCATCATGCCACTTTTTCCTTTTCTTTTCTTTTCCTTTTTCTTTTCCTTCTCAGTCCAATAGTGAACCCAGAAGAACAACCATGGCAATAGAAATGTAACACAAGTGTAACAAGTGTGGAAAATGATATGTGCACATTTTTGCACAAAAAAGCTAAAAATCCAATTAGCGATTTTTAATCGCGATTAGCACTAAATTAGCATATAACTAATCTTAAAAACTTTAAAATGGAATAATTCCATAAAAATACCCTATTTATGAATTTTCCCTAATTTTCCAAAAATTTTCCCCATTTATTTGTATTTAATTATACCCGAATATTAAAATATTCATTAAAATAATATTAAATTATAAAAATTCCCGAAAATAATATTTTATTATTTTGGAAACGTTACATATTATTAACTCAAGGTTCATTTGTAAGCATAGTAACTTTTCATTATTTATCACAAAAGAAATCATCTTCTTCTTTCTTCATGAAAGCTTTCTAGTTTTTTGATTTTGTGATGAATTAGTGTGAGATCTTGAAAATAAAAGAGTGCATAATTCCTACTTCATCATCCTCATCTAATCTAGCCAATTAGATTAGGGTGTTCACTTCATTAATACTTGATTAAAGAAGTGAGAGCTTGAGTTAAAGATTCTTCAAGCTAGATCATCTTCAAAAAGGAAGATTTTAAGCAAGCATGGATCATTCATGTTGTGGAGCCTATCTTGAGTCCGGAAGATCATGGATCGCAGAGAAGGGACTACTACTTGGAGTTTATGAAGCGAAGGAGCGGACTACAAAGGTTGTAATCGCACTCTTTTAGTTGTGAAGATGTTTACTTGCATGTTTAACCCTAATTATCTAGCAAAGATCCTCGCTTTAGGTTGTTTGGCACGTCTAAATTTTAAATCGGGTATAGTTGGTGCCTTATAGACCCTTATGATAGTGCCTAGTAACCCTACAGTGGTATTAGAGACAAGCTAGAGCAATAGGCGACGTGTATACGAAGTTAAAAGTCCGATCGAACCCCGAAACGTCGTATTTTGACCCGTCTCCGGAATTTTTTTAAAAATATGATTTTTTCCGTATTAAAAATACTCAGAAAATTCAGCAGGGAATTCTAAGGATTACTGTGAAAAACGACATCCTAATTCCCTTAAAGCGCCGCGGAACCGCGGCAATACCATGCCTTGCGCGGTGGTTCCGCGGCCGTACAGGGGTATTAGGGTTAGCTTTTTTCATAGTAACATCCGTATGTACTTTTGCATGCTTCTGGGAATTTTTAATTCTACTCAAGTGTTGAGTTTTCTTAAGATCTTTTGCATTGGTTGATTCGATCGAAAAGTTTAACTTCGTTAAGTTTTCCGGATAATTTAGAACGTGTTAAAATTTTCGAACGGATATCAATAACTTATTTTTTCCCGACACGAAAAACTTTCAAGTGTTGAATTTTTCTCGAGTTTAAAACTTTCAGAAAAACATGCAAGCATATTTGTGGACCTTCTAGAAGAACGTAACCTTAACTCGATTATGTGACCGTCAAAACTGCCACTGAACCCTAGGGTTTGTGGTAGTTTGGCGTTGTCACATGTGAGGCGTTGGGTTGACCCTTCTACGGCTGGTTCACTGGGCGGTGACATGTTCTGGGATTTTTGAACTCCGCTCAAGTGTTGAGCTATTTGGGAAATCTTGGGTATTTGATTATTCGATCGGAAAGTTTAATATTGTCTATTTATCTGGAATGTGATACAATATGTGGAATTCATATGGTTAGGCATGAAATGCGAAGTATGGGATATTTCGGATTTGAGATGTCTAAAGTGAATGTGGATTCCAAATTTTGTACTTTTACACATTCTTTTTTATGACTGTATGCATAGTATGTGGTGTATCGCTGGCTTCGTTGCTATACATCAACGACAATCGGGATACGCATACTTGCTTATGTTGATGATATGAGATATTATGTGTTGCTGTGATATGTTGTATTGGATCGTCGTGTTCTGAATAGCCGGGGGTTTTATATGAGATGAGGGTTTTTATTTTCTTTCATGTAAAATTCATTGTATGTAATATTCTTTTTTTGGGGCACTTCCGCGATGAGGTTGATGTCACTAATGTATATTATTTACTTTTCCGCATTAGGTAGACCCAAGGAGGGGAGCACAAGTAACCGGGTTCTACGGTACAGTGGGAGGCTATCTCGAGGAGTCGAGACCGGGTTTCCTAACCCTAGCATTGGCAGAGTTGCTTGCCGCTCTCGTAGGGGTCCAGGGATGTGGGTTTGGGTATTCAACGCGACCGTGGAATCCATGTTTTATACAGGCTCGATGTAAAACACGGACGTCCTAGTATATCCAATATTTCATATGTTATCTTCTGCTGCAATGTTCTGTGATGAGATCATATTACTGCCTGAGACGAATGCTTATACTATATATATATGTTGATATATAAATATTACTGCTTTCGTTTCTTCTGTGATGCTTAGGAAGCATAACTTATGGGATTTATTAATGAGATTAATAAAAGAAAAGAAGCCTAAAAGATGTTGTAGAATCAAAATTTTATAAAAAGGGTACCTACAGTCTTGCTTTGCACAACAGTATATATGATATACCCTGCACCTTATTTGATGAGGAAAGAGCCGAGATCCCTTCACCGAGAGTGACCTCTTTAGCAAAACTGGCAGATGCTACAAACTCGCGGTTTAGTTTTTGATTGCTTTTATAGTTTTTGCTTTGCACAGTGGTATATATGATATACCCTGCACTTTATTCGATGGGGAAAGAGCCGAGATCCCTTCACCGGGAGTGACCACTTTAGCGAAACTAGAAAAGCTTCAAAAACACACCTTTTCAAAATCACTTGTTTCTACAACGATATCAAGTTTATTACGCAATAGGTTTTCTGAAAAACCTGTCGTAGCCCTCCGTCATTTCAGATAAATCTTGCTTAGTATTCGTGCTGCGTTTGTTGACCTTGTCAAGCCACAATGCACGGTAGCTAATTAATGTTTATCTGCTAAAACATGAGATGTGATTGGATTAGGGTATTCGTACGGCCTTATTGACCTTGTCAAGGGTCATGCGGGTGGGTTTAATTCAATCGGGAAATGACGGGTTGAACTTTACTTACGATTTACGGTTTGTTGACCTTGTCAAGGTCATAGATCGCTAGGGACAGAATATTATCGTGAATTTCAAGTGTTGAAATTTGCAATGAGATTGCATACTTCCTATGAGATAGTTGGATCCCGGTACCCACTGCGAGTAAGAGTTACTCCTGGGAGAGTTTTGCACAGGACAATTAGCCGATAAAGTAAGTGTCTAGAAAGGTGTTAACGGGGTTATGCCTCTGGGAAAACGAGTTTTATTTTAATTAGGTCCGTGCGAAAGCATAGGGAACCTCCCTCAAAGTACCAACACTGATCTGGCTGAAAGATTGACGAAATTGTAGGGTGTAATTAATCCTGGCTAATCTTGCCTTTTACGGTTAGAAGGAAGATTTGATAAAAACAGTGGGAGACATCCTGATTGGATAAGATAATAACCAATCTAAATCTTGCAAGAGCATATGCTAAAGTTTTTCCTTCTCTCTCTCTCTCCAGGTAGCGACAGTGTCAGGCCTTAATCAAGATAATAATATGGATGTATTGGTTGAACCCCCTTATTATACTGAGCAGGGGAATGTTGGTCCCGTTCTTTCTTATAAGTGTTATAAGACTGAACAGGGAATAAGAGAATATCTGGATTCTCACGCCGCCCCAACGAAGAACAAGTATGTTGATGCATCTTCTTCGGGTGTGTTAGTTATTGAGAACTGTTTCTCAGTTCACCCTATGTCCTGGGTATTAGATACCGGATCAAGATCCCACATATGTAATTTGTTACGTGGGCTACGTAAAGGTAGAGAACTGGGAAAGGGTGATCATTCCGTACAAGTAGGGAATGGTACAAATATTGCAGCCAAAGCAGTTGGCGAATATCACCTAGTATTACCATGTAGTAATACATTGATTCTGAACGAGTGCTATTATATACCGAACATGATGTGCAACATTATATCAGTTTCTTTATTAAGTAAAGAAGAATAAAATTTTGTAATAGAGGATAATGTTATGAACATCTTCCTAGATCAAAAGTTGATTGGATCAGGCTCGTTACATAATGGAATATATGTTCTAAATCAAACTACAGTCCTTAATATACGAAACACACACAAGAGGAAGAGTTCAGAAATGAATGAATCCTACTTATAGCATTGTAGAATTGGTCATATCAATGCGACACGGCTAGCTAAGTTACATAAGGATGGATATTTGAATCCATTCGAATTATCATCTTATGAAACTTGCCATTCATGTCTCAAAGGCAAAATGACCAAAACTCCGTTTAGTGGACACGGAGAAAGAGTTGAAGAACTCTTAGGACTGGTACAAAGTGATGTATGCGGTCCCATGTCTACATATGCCAGGAACGGTTCTTCCTACGTCATTACATTCACTGACGATCTCTCAAGATACGTACATGTATTCCTGATGAAATACACGTCTGAAGCTTTTGAGAAATTTAGAGAATATAAGCACGAAGTAGAGAACCGAACGGGAAAGAGTATTAATATCCTTCGATCTGATCGAGGACGAGAATACTTAAGAAATGAGTTCCTGGACAATCTAAAAGAGAATGGGATTCTCTCTCAGCTTACACCTCCTTATACACCACAGCACAACGGTGTATCGGAACGGAGGAATCGCGCCCTATTAGATATGGTGCGCTCTATGATGAGCAATGCTGAGTTACCTATTTCCTTCTGGGGTTATGCGCTTGAGACAGCGGCATACCTATTGAATCAAGTTCCGTCTAAATCTGTACCTACCACACCATATGAGACATGGAGTAGGAAGAGACCGTATCTTAAACGAGTTAAGATATGGGGTTGTCCGGCCTATGTCAAAAGGCAAAATCCGGACAAACTCGAGGCACGATCAGTTCTTTGCAAGTTTGTGGGATATCCGAAGAATTCATATGGATATTTTTTTTACCACAGTTAGGAGCAAAAGATGTTTGTTGCTCAATATGCCACCTTTTTAGAAAAGGAATTTCTTACAAAAGAAATTAGTGCCAAAGAGGTAGAACTGGAAGAAGTTCCAGCGACACAAACTGCAACTGAAGATTTAGTAGAACCAGAGGATTCAGTAGTTCCCGACGAACCCCAGCCTCTCCGCCGATCTAGTAGGGTTTCTCATCCACCTGAGAGATACTACGGTTTTCTCATTGATGGTGGAAGTGAGGATTGCATCATGGAAGATGATGACCCGACTAGTTTCGAGCAGGCCATCACGAGTGGTGACTCTGTGAAATGGCTGGATGCAATGCGATCTGAGATGGAATCCATGTACACCAACAAAGTATGGACTCTGGAAGTTTCTCCTGAAGGGGTAAAACCACTGGGAGCAAGTGGATCTTTAAGAAGAAACTTGGTGTAGATGAAAAAGTTGAGACTTTCAAAGCTAGACTTGTTGCAAAGGGGTTTCATCAATGACCAGGTGTGGATTATGACGAAACCTTTTCTCCAGTGGCTATGCTTAAGTCCATCCGGATCTTACTTGCCATTGCTGCATACCATGACTACGAAATCTGGCAGGATGTTAAGACCGCCTTTCTAAATGGAGATTTAGAAGAGTGCGTGTATATGACCCAGCCAGAGGGCTTCGTAGATAGTGGGAGCAGCGGAAAGGTGTGCAAGTTGCTTAAATCCATTTATGGGTTAAAGAAAGCATCACGGAGTTGGAACATCTGCTTTGATGTTGTAGTCAAAGAGTTTGACTTCATCAAAAACGTAGATGAACCTTGTATTTACAAGAAGGTTGCAGAGAGTAAGGTTTTCTTCCTCGTATTGTACGTTGATGACATACTCTTGATAGGAAATGATGTTCCTATGCTGCAATCAGTCAAGCATTTCTTATCACGAAGATTCCAAATGAAAGATCTTGGTGATGCCTCCTGCATACTAGGAATTATGATCTATAAAGATAGATCTAAAAGGATACTGGGATTGTCCCAATCCAGGTACATTGACACCATACTAAATAGGTATAGTACGGAAGAATCCAAGCGTGGGAACCTACCTACGATCTCTGTACTCACTCTCTCCAAAGATAAGTCCCCTAAGACTGATTTGGAAAGAGCTCGCATGCAAGGGATACCCTATGCTTTGGCAGTAGGCTCTATCATGTATGCGCTGCTATGTACCAGACCCGATGTAGCATACTCACTGAGTGTAGTGAGTCGGTATCAAGCAGATTCTGGAGAGAATCACTAGACTGCTGTGAAGAACATTCTCAAGTGCTTGAGAAAAACTAAGGAGATGTTCTTGGTGCATGCTAACGGAGAACTCCAGGTAGAGTCCTTTACCGATTCAAGCGTCCAAAGTGATAAGGACGACTCTAAGTCACACTCGGGATTTGTCTTTACCCTTAATGGAGGGGCGGTGTGTTGGAAGAGTTCCAAATAGGAAACTGCTGCTGACTCGACGTTGGAGGCTGAATATATCGCTGCCAACGATACTGCAAAAGAGGCTGTCTGGATGAAGATGTTCATTAATGAACTTGGTGTGGTTCCATCCATTGAGCATCCAATAACTTTGTATTGTGATAACAATGGAGCTGTGGCTTTGGCCAAGGAACCCAGGTCCCATCAGAAGTCCAGACATATACTGAGGCGGTATCACCTGATCAGGGAGATAGTTGATCGCCGGGAGATGGAGGTCAGGAGAGTTGATACGAAGGACAACACTACGGATCCACTCATGAAGGCCATTCCCCAAACACAGTTTGAGAGACTCTTCGGGATATTGGGTATGAGATACTACAACAGCTGGCCTTAGTGCAAGTGGGAGATTGTTAGTTATATATATGCCCTAGAGGCCATTGTTGTACAAATGATGTATATTATAGTGGATGCTTGGATATATATAGAGAGGACTTTCTTGCTCGACATGATAGTATGCTATTTGGTTTCACATTGTCTTAACATGTTGACTTATATTAGTTTACTGTCTTGCTCTCACATGTTGATAAAGCCCTTAGGATATGTACTCGACTACTGGCACTATGATGAGATCATACTAGTGGGGCCAGGGTAGTCAACGAGTACATCCTATAACTGTTCCAAGTAGAGGGTGTATCGAGACAGGGCATCGATACACCAGAGTAGACTAGCGTATACGCATCTTGACCCATATGATGGGCGATGGATGATCCCATATCCATTGGTGTTTGACATCAAAGATAGTGTACGGGTGCTCAGTGGAGACTGGGTACACTGGACAGACTCGCCGAGAACTCCCAGATGGTATTATACCTCACGTCAGATGGCAGTTCTCCGGTGACACTGGTACAGGTTAGTCTGTAAACCCAAGATCGTCATAGAGTCTAGTGTGATTCCCACTGTGCTTTGATTTCCACCTTACCACGTCCAAGTGGGCATGCAAAACGGTGGCTTTTGGGTAAAGTCCCGAATCACATGGAGGCAATGAGCGATATGAGGGGATTCGTCTCTCCCGGTATATGGAGTTGATGTTGTGCTATGTTCGATTGGCTATAACTGGAAGTCCCTGGCCAGGGCTGATATTGAGTAATACAGGTAAGTGTTATCTGTAGGTTCTTGACCTGTTATGAGCCTCACATCGACACGACTTATCGGTTACTAGGGTCTGATGTTTACCACCCCTAGACCAGATATGCGACATATCAGACGAAGAGACCGGACTGTACGGTAGTGTTACTGATTGGATTCAAAAGAGAATCTATAGGCTTGCTTGTTGATCTTCTGATCGCTCAATACCTGGGTGGATGTTACGCTTAGCTGACTGCTTACAGCTTGTGGGTGTTTGATATGATCATCACCTACTGCCGGTGTATTGACGATTCTTTAGAGTCCTACACAGAGGTTTCTTGACTCAGGCAAAACGGAGTAGGAGCACATATTTGATATGTACAGAACCGAGGATAATACGATATGAGATACCGTATTCTATTCTCGCGATATAAGATATCAGCCGGGTATATGTGATATAGCCGGGTCATCGGATCAAGTGTTGATTCGATGGACTGATACAGTTTATATTAGTCGGTTATTTGAGAAATAGTCGGATTGTTGGATCAAGTGTTGATTCGATAATTTAATGTATAATTATATATGTGATATATTATATTACATTATCTAATATCGGTTCGCTTTATTGATTCATTTTCTCACCGGGTAATACATTAATATATTTACGATATATGTTAATTGTATTATTTTCTTTTGTTACAAAAATATATTATATATATGTGATATATAATATTGTAACAAGTTATGTTTACAAATGAAACATGATTAGTAGAGATTAAACATGGTTAGGGTTTGATTTGGGTTAGTCTTTTCTTGAAGCTTCTAGAAGCTTTTGTTTTGTTTTAAGCAAAGATATTATGTGTTGATATTTTAGAGATATTATTTAACCCAACCTAAACCCTTAACCCTAGTAAACTCTCTACATGAGTTAATGCTTCATATTATTAACTCATGGTTCATTTGTAAGCATAGTAACTTTTCATTATTCATCACAAAAGAAATCATCTTCTTCTTCCTTCATGAAAGCTTTCTAGCTTTTTGATTTTGTGATAAATTAGTGTGAGATCTTGAAAATAAAAGAGAGTATAATTCCTACTTCATCATTCTCTGTAAGTCTACGGTAGCACCCCGGCCGTCTGTCCGAGGCCAAAATGCGGAAACGAAAACTTTTTCTTAACTAGAAACCGGCCTTTCGCAGACTTTAAACCCGGATCGAACCATTAACCTGTAACTAGCAACTAGAGGAAGGGTTGGAAAGCTATACCTATCGATCCGTGTCCTTCGGTCTTTGGCCACCATCCCAAGCTCCTCGCGGCATCACCGGTCTCGATCTCCTCGTCGGAAAGGGCACCACATCTTCGAGTCTTTTTACGGGCTCCCGCTTCATCCGAAGCAACTCAGGCACGAAGTTCGCTAGCCGACGTGTCTATGGTGAAGTAGAGAATGTGTGTGACAACTTTGTCTCTTGCATCCATTGTATGGATTGACGTTGAAGGTGAAGCCATCAATGGAGATTGTGAGCTAGAGGAAGAAGAGGAAGAGATGCCTTTTCTTTCTTTTGTTATCTATCAAAAATGAGAGTGGGTGTGAAAAATACAAGCCCTAACTCAATACAATGGCTGCCCTTCTTTCTCTTCCTCTCATTTCAAACCACAAATCAATCACATAATGTGACATTAGCATAAGAAAAGAGACCATGCGTCACTAATGAAGTCTATGTCACATTAAATGCACAAAATGATGATTTAAGCTCACAATTTCCATTTGTAAACATTAATCCAAATGTTTACAACAATAAAAAGATACGGCAACATATAAAGTAAACTCGTGATGGATCACAAGGATACCCCTCACCTGTATATATATATACCTGCATTCGCATTCCGACCGAATGCGAATGTGATGAGACTAAAGTAATCCAACAAATCTAATACTAGGATCCGGCTTAAACCAAAGCCCGTTAGTATGATCCGTATACTACTGCACGTATATGATCGAACCCTGCCATATATCATACAGCCTCTACAACGTTTTTCCCGAAACCTGAAAACTGTCTGTGGAGGACTCTAATGACTCGTCAATACTTTGGCTGTGGATTTAACCACTAGCACGTCAGTGGTACTAGCCGTATGTGACGGGCCACCAGGTATTGACCAAAAGGGAGGTCGATGAGCGAACTCATCCTGACACCCTACTGAGCCTGTCAGTGACAATATCCGTATAGTCCGGTCCGTTCGTCTATGAGCATCGCATGGCGGGACTAGGGGGTTGGTAAAAGTCAGACCACTAAAAGCGGTACAAGTCGTGTCGGAGTGTAGCCCAGAACACCCTGAGATACTACTGGAATACTTACTAGTAAATCTCCTGCCTTGGCTAAGGACTTTATATAATGGCTTTCCTAAACACGGCCCGATCTCACCCCCAATACCGGTAGAGACGAAACCCCAGCCGATCCGCTCACTGCCTCCATGTGCTCGGGACTCTAGCCAACTAAAACCTGTTTGCATGACTCCTTTGATCCGTGGTAGGGTAGTAATCAAAGCACAGTGGGAACTCACACGAGACAAATGACGATCTCAGGTCGATGAACTAACCTGTACACATGTCACCAGGGAACTGCTATCTGTCGTCAGGTATAATACCAACTAGCATGCTCCCGGCGAGTCCTGTCTGTTGTACTCATAACCCAATGAGCACCTGTATACATCTTAGGTGATCCAACTGACACCAATGGCTTGTGAGACTGGCCACCGCCCCTCGTCGGGGTCTCGACTGTATACACTAGTCTAATAATGGAGTATCGATGCCAAGTCTCGAAACTCCCACGACTAGGGACCAATTAAGGATGTGCTTACAGACCCCAGCTCCTACGTATATGATCACCATCATACTGCTGGCCGTCAAGCAAGAATCCTAAGGGCTCTATCAACGTGTAATAGCGACCTGTAAGGTCACCTAAAGCTGTATACGTTGATAAAGATAAACCAAATAGCATACTATCATCTTGAGTAAGACCGTCCTACTGGCATAGGTCCTCCCTCAATCATAGCAATCACGTGCCAGTGATCCAATAATTGACTCTGAGGGCATTATATCCAACAATCTCCCACTTGCACTCAAGGCTAATTATTGCGATGTCGTATACTCACAGCCCGTATGATACCGAACACCCAACTCTTCTACTAATCAGTCTGACAAAGCCCGTTTGCGAAACTGTTGCGTTCGAGGAATAGCCTCAGTGAGTGGATCCGTCCTGATGTTTCTTTCTATATCTCTCTTTATCCCAAGTTCGCGGAGAAAGCTATCTCCCGAAATGAGCAATACCTATTTTAGAATACGTTTGGTTGTCTGATGGGACCTAGTTCATAAATAAACTCCAAATCCAAACTTCTTAGACTGTATCGTCAACTGAATTTAATCTGTATCCTGCGCCATGCCTCCCTCAGTATCCGCTTGGACCACTTGTCCAAACTACTGCCCCTCGTCAGAGGGAAAACTACAACTCTGACAGCCACTCTGTCATCCAGGTCACCTTGGAAGCCTGGAATGATAACTGCCTCCCAAAGAGGTTGTTGTTATCATATCCCTAGAACATTCACTTATGTTATAAAACTGCTTCCGATCGTTTCTCCAGGATAGGATAGGATTAATATCAACCTTTTGCATCTAGTGCAAAAAAAACATCTGGTGTGGTACTTGACATCTCATGATTGACTCAATTGCCTAAGCAAGTGATCTGCTAATCATGCACATCTCTCTCCCCTTTAATTGTAAGAAACTTTAGAGAGGGTGACTCCATCACCTGCAGGTACACCACCATGCCAGGAGTCATCCATTCTAAAACACCTTTAGAATGCTGTCTAAGTACCCTGATTGGGAAACTACCTAAATCTAGATCTAAAACAATAGATCTAGTAACCAGAATGTCTGATATAATATCCAAATCCTTTGTGGAGAAACCTTCGTGTGACAACCAAAGTATAACCGATCGTAGTATAGGAATTTCACTTCATACTTGTAGGGTTCCTAGGCTTGCTCAAGAGGTCTCACAAGGCATCAACCATGCCAAATTCAAAATTTTCCATGTGCCTAACAACCCTAATCATAGATCGATAACTAGAGGATAGGCGAAACAAATGCGAATAAACAACTTTACTTTAAAGTGAACGGAAATACAACCTTTGTAGATCTGGTCCTCCACCTCCATAGCTCCGCGTTGACGTCCCTCCGCTGTGATCATCGGATCCCAGACTCTAGTAATGGTTTCGTCGAAGAAATGATCAGGCTAGGTCGTCGACTTCGATGCCGAAGATGATCTACGTCGAGGAAACTCAAGATCAAGCTCCAACTTCACCAAGTAATGAAACTTGTGAAGAAAACACCCTATACTACATGGCAAGTGGTAGAGGATGAAGAAATAGGAAGTGGGTTCACTTTGGATTTGGATTTCTCACTTGGATTCATCACTTGAATTTTTCTAGTAAAGTTTTCCTTTTTCTTCACTTGAAGAAGAAGATGAAGAAGAAGAAAAGAATGAATTATTTTTAAAATAAAATTCAAGTGAATACTTATCATGTTGCAACCATGGGTGAAGTTTGCTCATGTAGAGAATAAACTAGGGTTTAGTTAAATGGTTAGGGTTGAGGACAAAACAAAAATGGTAGACTTTTCAAAGATGCTAGAAAAGCTTCATGAAGCTTCAAGCATAACAACAAAAGAAAACCACCATTTCTTTTTGCCAAATATTAATAAATAAGTGAAATGAAACCCTAACCATTCACTAAACATGGTGCATAGCATACACACACCCAAGTTTGCATGTATTATCAAACATGATTCAAGCGTGTGCACAAAAATATATCACATATACAATGTGCACAATCAAGTGAGAAAATAATCTTAAGTGAACCAATACTAGTTAATGTAAAGTGATATATCAAATATATAATTATACATTAAATCATTAAATCAACACTTGACTTAATGATCCGGTCATATCACATATGACCGACTAATATCCAATGTATCGACTTATCGAATAAATCCTCGATTCGATAACTAGGTTATATCGCATACAACCAATCGATACATTCATCGTGAGAATAGAATACGGTATCACATACACGGATTATTCTCGGTCCCGTACATATCTCATATGCGCTCCTATTTCGTTTCGCTTGAGCCAGGAAACCTCTGTGTAAGACTCTAAAGACTCGTCAATACGTCGGCAGCAGGTGATGATCATATCAAACACCCACAAGCCGCAAGCGGTCTGCTAAACGTAACGGCCATCCGGGTATTGAGCAATCAGAAGATCGACGAGCAAGCCCACTCACACTCCTGTGAATCCAACCAGTAACACTTACCGTACAGTCCGGTCTCGTCGTCTGATATGTCGCATATCTTACCTAGGGGTGGTAAACGTCAGACCCCAATAGCTCGATATGTCGTGTCGATATGAGGTCTATAACAGTTCGAGAAACTTCTGGTAACACTTACCAGTAAATCTCAGCAACCCTGGCTAGGGATTTCCGGTTATAGCCAATCGAACACAGTGCAACATCAACTCCCTATACCGGGAGAGACGAATCCCCTCCTATCGCTCATTGTCTCCATGTGATTCGGGACTGTACCCAAAAACCACCGTTTTGCACGCCCTCTTGGATGTGGTAAGGTGGAAATCAAAGCATAGTGGGAATCACACAAGACTCTATGAAGATCTCGGGTCTACAGACTAACCTGTACTAGTGTCACCAGAGAACTGCCATCTGACGTAAGGTATAATACCATCTGGGAGTTCTCGGCAAGTCCGTCCAGTGTACCCAGTCTCCACTGAGCACCCGTATATCATCTCTGATTTCAAACACCAATGGATATGTGATCATCCATCGCCCATCTGTATGGGTCGAGAAGGATACGCTAGTCTACACTGGTATATCGATGCCCCATCTCGATACACCCACGACTAGGGACCTTGAAGGATGTACTTATGGACTACCATGTCCCCACTAGTATGATCCGCATCATAGTCCAAGTAGTCAAGTACACATCCTAAGGGCTTTACCAACATGTAACAGAGAGACAATCAGTGTACACGTTAAGGTAAAGTGCAACCAGATAGCATACTATCATGTCGAGCAAGAAATTCCTCCCTATATATGTCCAAGCATCCTCTACAATATACATCCTATGTATAGTAATGGCCTCTAGGGCATACATATAACTAACAATCTCCCACTTGCACTAGGGCCATCTGTAGCAGTGGTTGTATTATCACATACTCAACCATCCCATAAAAATATCTCTCTGGGAAAAGGCCTTTGTAAGTGGATCCGCCGTGTTGTCCTCTGAGTCTGTTCTCCTAACCTCAATCACCCTGGAGATCAACCATCTCCATGATCAGGTGATACTGCCTTTGATTATGTCTGGGTCACTGATGGGACCGGGGTTCCCGGGCCAAAGCCACACTTCCATTGTCACACAATGGTAGGAACCTAGTTCATCTAATGAACCAATATACACCCAGATTTCCTCTTTGGTAGCATCTTAAGTAGCGATGTATCCAGCCTTTATCGTCTAGTTTGCCACGGTATCTGGCTTGGAACTCTTCCAACATACCGTCCCTTTACTGAGGGTAAAGACAATGCCTGTGACTGACATTCAGTCGTCCTTATCACCCTAGAACTTTTCCAGTGATTCTCCCCAGGATCGATTGATACGATCTCACTACAACTAGTGAGAATCCTAACATCCAATTACTTCTATCTCATAGATCATATCTCAGGATTTATGAGGTATCACTTTGATCCTATATGGATAATCCTTGTGATAAGCGGAGATTGACTGAGCGTAGCATAGGAAACTCCTTCCCTATCAAGAGTATATCATCCACGTACACTACGAGGATCACCACCATACTCCCAACTACCTTTTGGTATATACAAGGTTCATCTACCATTTTGATGAAGTCAAACTCTTTGACTACCATATCAAAACAGATGTTCCAACTCCGCGATGCCTACTTTATCCTATAAAGCATCTTGTACACGTTTCCGCTGCTCCCACTGTCTACGAAGCCCTCTACTGTGTACTTATGGACTCTCTCTTCCAAAATATCATTTAGAAGAGCAGTCATGACATCCAACCGCCAGATATCGTAGTCATGGTATGTAGCCGTGGCAAGTAGGATCCGTATGGACTTAAGCATAGCCACTGGAAAAGGTTTCATCATTATCCACGCCTGGTCGATGACGAAAACCTTTAACAAGTCTAGCTTTGAAAGTCTCAACTTTTCCATCTACACCAAGTAATCTTCTCAAGATATACTTGCTCCTGATGGGGATTTAACCCTTCAGATATAGCAACCAAAGTCCATACTTTGTTGGTGTACATGGATTCCATCTCAGATTGCTAAGTATCCAGCCATTCTTACAGAGTCCTTACTCTCGATGGCCTGCTCAAAACTAGTTGGGTCATCATCTCATGATGCAATCCTCGCTCTCACTGTCATAGAGAAACCGAAGTATCTCTCAGGTGGGTGAGGAACCCTACTAGATCGGCGAAGAGGCTGAGATTCGTTGGTAACTATTGAATCCTTTGGTTTTATCAAATCATCTGCTGCAGTTTGTATAGCTGGAACCTTTCCAGTTCTACATTACAGACCTTGCCTCAAGCTTGTCCGGATTTTGCTTTTAGACATAGGCCGGTCAACCCCAAATCTTAACTAGCTTAAGACATGGGCTCTTCCCTTTCCATATCACATATGAAGTGGTAGGCAGCTGATTTGATTGGAACTCTATTCAATAGGTATGCATCTTCTCAAACGCATAACTCCCAAAAGGAAATAGGTAACTCAGTAGTACTCATCATAGAGCACACCATATCACATAGGGTGCTATTGCTCCACCCCGATATACCATCGTGCTATAGTGTATACGGAGGAGTAATGCTGAGAGAGAATCTCATTCTCCTGTAGAATAGTCCAGGAATTTCGTGCTCAAGTATTCTCCTCCTTGATCTCATCAAAGGACATAATACTTATACCCGTATTAGTTCTCTACTTCTAACTTATATTCTGTGAATATCTCAAAAAGGTTCGGACTTGTGTTTCAACAGGAACATATGACTGAATCTTGAGAGATCATCAGAGAATGTAATGAAGTACAAAGAACCGGTCTTGGTATGTATAGACAGGGGACCTTCATACATCAGTATGTATCAATCCCAAGAGTTCACTAACTCTTTCTCTGTTTACAATAAACGGAGCTATGGTCATCTAATCTTTGTGACATGACTGGCAATTTTCATAAGATGTAAATTCAAACAGATTTAAATATGCATCTATGTGCAACTTAGCTAGTCGGGTCGCATTGATATGACCTAGTCTACAATACCTCAAGAAGGATCCGTTCAATTCTGAACTCTTCCTCTTGTGTGTGTTCCATATACTAAGAACTGTAGTTTGATTTAGAAAATCAATGCTTTTAGATAACGTGCCTGAACCGATCAACTTTTGATATAGGAAATGTTCAAAACATTATCCAACAATACAAAATTATATCCTTTCTTTACTAATAAAGAGACTGATATGATTTTGTATATCAGGTTCGGTATCTAATAACATTCGTTCAGAATCAATGTATTGGTAATACAGGGTGACAGTGACCAACAGACTTGGCTGCAACACTTGCCCCGTTTTCTGTCTCATGAAACTTAGCACCCGTTCTCAGTTCTTTACCTATCTGTAGCCCATGTAACAAATTACATATGCGGGATCCTGATCCGGTATCTCATATCCAGGACGTAAAGAATACTGAGAAACAGTTCTGTATAATGAACACACCCGAAGATGATGCAACAGTATGCACTTTCTTTGTTTGGGAGGCACGGGAATTCTGGTAATCCCCAATTTCCTGCTCTGTCTTATAACAATTATAAGTTGGAGCGGGACCAACGTTCCCCAGCTCAGTATAACAAGCGGGTTCGGTCAATATTCCGTATTATTATCTTGATTATGGCGTGATATGGTCGCTACCTGGAGAGAGAGAGAAGAAAACACTCAGCGTATGCTCTTGCAAGATCAGATTGGTTATTATTTTATCTAATCAGGATGGCTCCCACTGTTTTTTTATCAAATCTTCCTTCAAACCTTAAAAGGAAAGGCTAGCCGGGATTAATTACACACTACAAGTTCGCCAATCTTTCAGCCAGGCCAGTGTCGGTACTTTGAGGGAGGTCCCTCGTGCTTTCGCACGAACCTAATTAATGTAAACCTCGTTTTCCCAGAGGTGTAACCCCGTTGACACCTTTCCAGACACCTACTTGATCGGCTAATTGTAATGTGTAAAACTCTCCCAGGAGTAACTCTTACTCGCAGCGGGTATCGGGATCCAACTATCTCATAGAAGGTATGCAATCTCATTGCAAATTTCAACACTTGAAATTCCCGATAATATTTTGCCTTTAACGTGCTATGACCTTGACGAAAGCCAACAAACCATAGCCCGCTAGTCAAGTTCAACCCGTACATTTCTTGATTGAATTAAACCCACCCGCACGACCCTTGACGAAAGCCAATAAAGCAGCACGACTACCCTAATCCAATCGCATCGTATACAACAGATAACCAGCATATAGCTACCGCACACTACACCTTGACGAAAGCCAACAAATGTAGCACGAATACTATATACAACTTATCTGAAATAACGGAGGGCTACGACATGTTTTTCTGAAAACCTATTGCGTAATGAACTTGATATCGTTGTAGGATCGAATGAATTTTGAAATGGATTGTTTTTTAGGCTTTTCTAGTTTTGCTAAAGGGGTCACTCCCGGTGAAGGGATCGTCGGCCCTTACCTCGTCGAATGAGGTGCGGGATATATTATATATCACTGTGCAAAGCAGAAACTATAGAAGCAATCAAAAGAAAAACCGAGGGTTGTAGCATCTGCCAGTTATTGCTAAAGGGGTCACTCCCGGTGAAGGGATCGTCGGCCCTTTCCTCATCGAATAAGGTGCATGATATATCATATATACCGCTGTGCAAAGCAAGAACTGTAGCTACCTGTTTTATTTTTGAAATTCGATTCCACAACATCTTAGGTTTCTTTTTCTTTCATTAATCATATTAATGAAGTCCCATCATTTAAGTACCTAAACATCACAGATAAATACGACGTACACTTGTGCCATCCGCATTCTCCTCGATGTCCCCTCGTTCACCGTTAGGTTAGGTAACTAACGGCAGAGTTGGGCAGGGCTAGCGCAGGTGTAAAACATAAGTAACGTCTATATAATATATCATATATACTATATACTGTATCTATCACAGAACATCAAATGATCACATCACAGATATCGCAGCAGAAGAATCATATGAAACATTGGATATACTAAGACGTCTGTGTTTTCAATACGAGCCAGTATAAAACACGGATTCCACGGTCGCGATGAATATCCAAACCCACACCCCTAGACCCCTACGAGAGCTGCAAGCAACCCTACCAATTCTAGAGTTAGGAGACCCGGACTCGACTCCTCGAGTTGGTCTCCCACTGGACTCCAGAACCCGGTTACTTGTGCCCTCCTCCTTGGGTCTATCCTAGTGCGGAAAAGTAAATAATATACAATCGGTGACATCTTCCGCAACCTGGAAGTGCCCCAATAAAAGAATATTACATTCAAGTTTTTACATGAATGAAAATGAAAAACACTCATCTCACATAAAACTCCCCGGCTATTCAAACACGACGATCCAATATAACATATCCAGCAACACATAACATCACATGTCATCAACGCATAACATCACATGTCATCTCACATAACATCACATGTCAGCAACACATGTCATCACATGTCTAAATATGCCCATCCCAATTGTCGTTGACATATAGCAACGAAACCGGCGATATCACATATTACACTTACGGTCACAGAAAAGAAAGTGTAAAACTACAACAGTTGGAATTCGCAACCTCCATAGACATCGCATGCCTAATCAAATGAATTCTTTAGACACCGCATGCCTAACAATTATAAACCCTGCATTTCAGTCTTATTATCGAAAACACTTTTCAATATCATGTCGGACAATTCAACAAGATTCCCGACATTTTGATTGAATGCTCGTCGCAAACTTTAGTAGACGGCCGCACCCCCGATACCGTCGACGAAGTGCACTAAGGCGTAACACTGCCGCCGCGAGCACCCGAATGGATGCTTTCGGCGATGGAGTTCTCCTACAGTCACTTGGTCGGGGCTATGGGGCGTAGCTGTCTATTAAGTTTACCGGCGAGTATCCGCGTACGCTACGTGATTGCGACGGACTTTTGATCACATCAAAATTCCATGGCAACCGATCAAGTGAGACTAAACTGCTATGTTTATAACATTCATTCAGTTATCTCATAACTACTTGTGGATTCCAAATATTGTATCACATTCCAGATAAATAGAAAATGTTAAACTTTCCGATCGAACAATCAAACACCCAAGTTTTCCCGAAACAGCTCAGCACATGAAATAAGTCTAAAAACATCCATTTCATGCCACAGTACCAATGGTCCAGCCGTAGAAGGGTCAAGCCAACGCCTCACATGTGGCACGCCGTACTGCCCCAAACCCTAAGATTCAAAGGGCAGTTCAAGACGGTCACATATTCGAGTTAAGGTTTATTGTCTTCTAGAGGGTCTATCGCGTTACTTGCACTACTTAGAACGTTCTTAAACTACGGAAATATCCAACAATTGGAAATTTCCTGGCAGGGGAAAAAGTGGGTATTTATATCCAGTCGAACTTTTTAACAGTTTCTAAAATATCCGGAAAAATATAAACGAAGTTAAATTATCCGATCAAATTAATGAGTCCCCAATAAAACCCGAGAAAACTCAACACTTGAGTGGAATTAAAAAATTCCCATAAAAAATTGCCAAGAAAGGACCTAAGAATAAGTATATGAAATTTCAGGGACTAAGTCCAAATTTTGGCCGCGGAACCGCCGCCAAACCCATGGTTTCGCCGCGGTTCCGCGGTCAAATTATTGACTTAGAGGACCATACATCACAGTAATTCTTAGTTTTTCCTGCTTGTTTTTCTGAGAATTTTTAATTCACAAAAATCCACTGTTTTGAAAAATGTACAGAGAAGGGTTTTGTCAGGGTTTACGGGTTCGATCGGACTTCTAACTTCGTCTACACTTTGCCTAAACCTCTAGCTAGGCTCTGATACCACTGTAGGGTTCCTAGGCACGCTCAAGAGGTCTCACAAGGCATCAACCATGCCAAAGTCAAAATTTTCCATGTGCCTAACAACCCTAATCATAGATCGATAACTAGAGGATAGGCGAAACAAATGCGAATAAACAACTTTACTCTAAAGTGAACGGAAATACAACCTTTGTAGATCCGGTCCTATCACGACCCAAAAGAGCACGTGACTGGCCCTTGAACCATATGAAGTCTATAGGACTCCATCTGATCCAAGTAAGCCAAAAGCCCAGAAATCTAAAACCATTTTAAGAGTAAATAAAGAAAACTGGTTTAAAGAAGTGAAGAAAAACATGTTTGAAGTCAAGGTTTTTAAATAACTAAGCCGAATATGCATTTTAAAAAAATGTAAAGTTTTTTCTAAAAATTTCGGCAGAGTTTTTTTGTAAATACTGGACCCGAACGGGGTACAACAAGAACAATATATATATATATAATGAATAAAAGGCATTCCCAAGCGGGAGCTAGCTCTTCGTCAATCGACGGTCACAACCACGCAAGCAATATAATATACAACGCCGAATGGCGAGGGTTAAATCCAAAAGAAACTCAATAAGCATGAAAACCGCAATACTACTAAGCGCGACTCTAAGGTCGAATAATACATCACTAATGTCTAAGTCTGAAACAATATACAAGTTTTCGTTGATGGAATTCTAGATACAAAGGAATAATACAAGTACAATGGTGGTTCGGATACAAACGAACCCACCTAACAAAGAAAATCACCCTCACTAGAAGCAGTGTGCCAGAAATGCCGCAATAGAACCTGTACGGCAAAACCTGCAAGAACTGTGGCACAACGCGGGTGAGTTGCCAACTCGTGAATAGAGAATATCTACAAGCAGAAATCGAATGCATGACATAATCCTAGGTCAATACAATCAGATAAATAAACCTCAAAGAATAAGCCTGAAGCATGAAAAGGTGGCAATGTAAGATCTAATCGTGTATGTAGTACCAAGTACCTGTGCCAGTGCATCAGGTAATAACATGTCGTAAATATAAGGTATGTCTGCATGAAGTGAATATGATGAAGTATCAAAAAGAAAGTCAATACACATATATTAGCGTCCCATTCCACTAATATTGGTGTAAGGGTATATATAACAGCGCCCTCATACCCTGTTATATATACAAATGAAGTATGATCAATGTAGTAAAAGTCTGTATATATGTGGATCCCGTCCACTTGTCACCCAATGACAATATGCATCATGCATGTAAATGTGAGTATATAATAAAAATCATGGAAACATCATGAAACCTGTGCCTAGCATCGGCACGTAAATCCTCGTCCATATAGGGCTCCGTTTGCGGTATCGGCCCTCGGCCCCGGCAGCACGGGCCAACCCATGTCCATCTCTCGGTTCCGGTCGGTATCCCCCGGATATCCGCCGAGCTCAAATACAATCACCGGTAGATACTCGCCCACCTCCAGGCTCAATCGGCATAATCCTTCGATCTTCTCGCCGAGGGGAACCATACCGGGCCCCACCATGTACCCTCATACGGCACACACTCCTCGTATGGGGTATATAATCAGAACCGATAAATCTCATGGTGGCTGCGCAAATATCATAATCAAGGAAACCGGGTTTTTCAAATAAGTACATACTCTCCTTTGAAAAATCCCCACGGTTCCCAAATCCAGAAATATCATGAAAACGAATATCTCAATGTGTATAATCAGAAAGCATGATGTATGTGACATATAAATGAGATGCAAGTATAACAGTATATCATGCAACATAGAATACTGGCATGCATATACAAAGTCATATCCTGATGCAATAATACTATGTTTAGTGACATGGCAATTATCGATGATGAAGTGTGTGAGCCGGCAAACAAGTGTACGTGGAACATATGCAACATCGATAATGGTGCTGGTGTCCTAAAAGCAAGATGGTAATATAGCAATAAACACATGCAAGGCGATGTGAATAGCATGAATATGCGGAAATCGAATAATCAATGCAACAGTAAGGAATCTACATCCATATGTATATATCCTGCAGTGGTGCCTTTTGAAATAAGACGAATCGGGGTTTTAGTGAGATAAGGGTTACGGTGTTTTTAAGAATAGATACGCCTTTTGAAAATACCCGTAGAACCCCTTTACTTGCCCTTAAGATATTCCCGATTCGCTAGTTTTGAAATAGATATGACTCGGGTCTAGTCTAACATCTACTAAGCCAAGTCCATCAGGAGGGGTGTAGAAACCACCTAAATCTGAGTCGATATATATATATATAGTCGGTGATCCCGCCTCAATAGTATCGCGTACAATACAGTATATCATCTGACATCCTCGAGTCATGAGTGCGGATCTATCATCAATATAAAGCTCGTACGGTAAATCGTCGTACGACATCCCAATAGCTGGGTATGGGTCAATATCACAATCAGCTCATCAATTATTTAGTATCCTCATCATCATATCACAAAATCTGGGGTACTGATCTAAGTCTAGTACAACTGATACCATCTATATCACTGCGTGTGTAAACACACGTCCAAAGGCCCGCTAGAGATCACATGTCGTATCCCAAATACGAATCATATCAAAGTCTCCGATCTCGCGGTACAAAACCCAATATCATCGACTCATCTCCAAAGTCATCCACTATCCATCATCATCACAGTATAAGTGTAGCAAATCAATATGTGTGTGCGTGTGGGTGTAAACCTATCCTAGGGTTCGCAGCTAGGAAATATTCTAGTTTACTTCTAACCATATCACATCTAACACATCTCAAATAATACACTACACTACACTATCATAAATAATATACATATAAGGTATACCAACTACGGACTGCGGGGGTGCTATACGCCATCCACCCGACTTCCCCCGTAGATATAATCTACTCAACTTGCGTCTTCATTTGTCGACGTCGCCACGCGCTTGCTTGTCATCCCGAAGTCTTCAAGGGGTACCACAACATCAAAGTATCGTATATACGCATTAAAACCAGATCAAAGCTAAAACGGCATATGAAACCCCAAACGATACGATAAAGGGCCTATAGGTTAGAACCTATGGGCACACCTTCAAAACCATCAATCAATCCTCGATATCGTCGTATAAACGCCAAATAGTCGAGGTAAAGCACAATACACAATTGCAGAATTAAAAATACGGAATACGGAAACACGAATCCAAAACAGCAACTTAGGAAATAGGCTCCAGATTTCACCCTAGGTCAAATTAGACAAATCTATATATACCAGGAGTCTAATCTATACATGTAGGAGCTGCAGAACCAAAACGACACAGATTGGTGCTGGTCGGACCGCAAATTGCGGTCAATTGGGTTAAATTAGCGGCCATGGAAAAGAGTTAGGGGCTGGGGTCTTGGTGGTAGCTTCCTGGGTGCCTGCACATGTCACTGTTCAATCAATTTTAATTTAGGATGTCCCGGGTGATAGCAGATCCCAAATAACCTTCACAGATTTCACAAATTTTCCGATATCGGTTCTACAAATCAGTATTCTGGGTTTAAGCTTCAGGTTTGGATCTCAATTATAGAACTAAGGTGTTGGTGTAGCCTCTACTGAGCTCAATTTCATATCATAACTCAAATTTTCCTCAAACCCTAACTAGGTTTTTACTAAATCCACAAAATCATACGATATCGATTCTAATCTTAACATGGGGGGTATAAGTATGCAAAGACTAAGTTAATGGTCCAGAAAAATACCTCATTTGGCAACTCAAGAATTTTCTTGAGTTGCCCCTAGTGGCCAAAATCCTCGCTTTCTTGATCCAATGTGTAGATCTTGAGCTTGTGCACACTTTTAATGAAATGAGAGTGGGGTTTTGGTGATGTTTTAGAGATGAATTGAGGGCTTGAAGGTGAGGGAGAATGAGGTGCAGGAGCAGCAGCAGCAGCAGCAAGCAAAGAAGAGGGAGAGAGAAATGGTGAAGAAAATGGAGGAATGGCTAAGTCTTGGTCAAAGGTTACCCTCTCTCTCACCCATACCTCATTATCTTATTTCTTTTCCATTTTCTTTTTCTTTTCCCTTCTACAAAATTCCTTTGTCACTTAAATAGTAACCCCAAATAACATAATAGAAAATGCACAAGTGTGATAAAAATGATATGTGCATATTTTGCACAAAATTGCTAAAATCCCGATTAGCGATTTTTAATCGCGATTAGCACTAAATTATTATATAACTAATTATAAAAACTTAAAAATGGTATAATTCCATAAAATAACCTATTTTAGAATTTTCCATAATTTTTCCAAATTTTTCTGTATTTAATTATACCTAAATATTAAAATATTCAATAAAATAATGTTAAATTATAAAAATTCCCAAAAAAATCATATTTATTATTTTGAAACTTTACAGGTCCTCCACCTCCATAGCTCCGCGTTGACGTCCTTCCGCTGCGATCATCGGATCCCGGACTCTAGTAGTGGTTTCGTCGAAGAAATGATCGGGCAAGGTCGTCGACTTCGATGCCGAAGATGATCTACGTCGAGGAAACTCAAGATCAAGCTCCAACTTCACCAAGTAATGAAACATGTGAAGAAAACACCCTATACTACATGGCAAGTGGTAGAGGATGAAGAAATAGGAAATGGGTTCACTTTGGATTTGGATTTCTCACTTGGATTCATCACTTGAATTTTTCTAGCAAAGTTTTCCTTTTTCTTCACTTGAAGAAGAAGATGAAGAAGAAGAAAAGAATGAATTATTTTTAAAATAAAATTCAAGTGAATACTTATCATGTTGCAATAATGGGTGAAGTTTACTCATGTAGAGAATAAACCAGGGTTTAGTTAAAGTGTTAGGGTTAAGGACAAAACAAAAATGGTAGACTTTTCAAAGATGCTAGAAAAGCTTCATGAAGCTTCAAGCATAACAACAAAAGAAAGACACCATTTCTTTTTGCCAAATATTAATAAATAAGTGAAATGAAACCCTAACCATTCACAAAACATGGTGTATAGCATACACACACCCAAGTTTGCATGTATCATCAAACATGATACAAGCTTGTGCACAAAAATATATGACATATACAATGTGCACAATCAAGTGAGAAAATAATCTTAAGTGAACCAATACTAGTTAATGTAAAGTGATATATCAAATATATAATTATATATTAAATCATTAAATCAACACTTGATTTAATGATCCGGTCATATCGCATATGACCGACTAATATCCAATGTATCGACTTATCGAATCAATCCTCGATTCGATAACTAGGTTATATCGCATACAACCAATCGATACATTCATCGCGAGAATAGAATACGGTATCACATACATGCATTATTCTCGGTCCCGCACATATCTCATATGCGCTCCTATTTCATTTCGCTTGAGCCCGAAAACCCCTGTGTAGGACTCTAAAGACTCGTCAATACGCCGGCAGCAGGTGATGATCATATCAAACACTCACAAGCCGCAAGCGGTCTGCTAAACGTAACGGCCACTCGGGTATTGAGCGATCAGAAGATCGACGAGCAAGCCCGCTCACACTCCTGGGAATCCAACCAGTAACACTTACCGTACAGTCCGGTCTCGTCGTCTGATATGTCGCATATCTTGCCTAGGGGTGGTAAACGTCAGACCCCAATAGCTCGATAAGTCGTGTCGATATGAGGTCTATAACTGTTCGAGAAACTACTGGTAACACTTACCAGTAAATCTCAGCAAGCCTGGCCAGGGATTTCTGGTTATAGCCAATCGAACAAAGCGCAACATCAACTCCCTATACCGAGAGAGACGAATCCCCTCCTATCGCTCATTGCCTCCATGTGATTCGGGACTGTACCCAAAAACCACCGTTTTGCACGCCTTCTTGGACGTGGTAAGGTGGAAATCAAAGCACAGTTGGAATCACACAAGACTCTATGTCGATCTCGGGTCTACAGACTAACCTGTACCAGTGTCACCAGAGAACTGCCATCTGACGTAAGGTATAATACCATCTGGGAGTTCTCGGCGAGTCCGTCCAGTGTACCCAGTCTCCACTGAGCACCCGTATATCATCTCTGATGTCAAACACCAATGGATATGGGATCATCGATCGCCCATCTGTATGGGTCGAGAAGGATACGCTAGTCTACTCTGGTATATCGATGTCCCGTCTCGATACACCCATGACTAGGGACCTTGAAGGATGTACTTATGGACTACTATGTCCCCACTAGTATGATCCGCATCATAGTCCAGGTAGTCAAGTACACATCCTAAGGGCTTTACCAACATGTAACAGAGAGACAATCAGTTTACACGTTAAGGTAAAGAGCAACCAGATAGCATACTATCATGTCGAGCAAGAAAGTCCTCCCTATATATGTCCAAGCATCCACTACAATATACATCCTATGTATAGTAATGGCCTCTAGGGCATACATATAACTAACAATACTATGTGTATGTCATCCAAATACCAGGACATCACATCCAACTACCTTCTTAACAGATCCATCCCCTATTCTGATGAAGTCAAACCTATGACTGTCACATTAGAAATAGATGATCTTTCTCCGCTATATCCGCTTTAGTCCATAACTAGACATAAGCTACTTGTCCACTATGCTTCCGCTGCTCCCACTGACTACGACAACCCTCTGGCAGAGTCATATATACGTGCACTTCTAAAGCTAGTTTAGAACGACGCTATACTCATCCTCCTGCCATGTCTCACAGTCTGGAACAACAGCAATGGCAAGTCTGGGTAAACAAGAACCTCCCTGACACCGTCCTTGAGCATACCGAAGTACCTCTCGAGTGCCTGAGGTTACCCACCATCTCTGCGGATGGCTAACGGAATGTCAATCCAGATCGAAACTTTAAGTTCTTATCAAATTTTCAGTAATTGTTTATGGTTCTGGAATCACTTCTAGTTATACCATACTCCCACTACTGTTTTCTGAAAAAATCCATTTTACTAAAACAGTGGCGAGTCAAGAACAATATCACTATTGATCTTCCAGATGGTAGAAAGTCAACCCTCGTCATAGCCCGGGTCAACCCACAAACAACCATTACAGAAACGTGCCTTGAGTTATCCAGAGTCTGGTTTTAAGCATAAGCCGAACAACTCCCCGTACCTTAACATTGTTATGATATGAACTATTTGTTAGTTATATGTATGCCCTAGAGGCCATTGCTATACATAGGATGTATATTTTAGTGGATACTGGGACATATATAGGGAGGACTTTCTTGCTCGACATGATAGTATGCTATCTGGTTACTCTTTACCTTAACGTGTATACTAATTATCTCTCTGTTACATGTTGGTAAAGCCCTTAGGATGTGTACTTGACTACCTGGACTATGATGCGGATCATACTAGTGGGGACATGGTATTCCATAAGTACATCCTTCAAGGTCCCTAGTCGTGGGTGTATCGAGACAGGGCATCGATATACCAGAGTAGACTAGCGTATACCTTCTCGACCCATACAGATGGGCGATGGATGATCCCATATCCATTGGTGTTTGACATCAGAGATGATATACGGGTGCTCAGTAGAGACTGGGTACACTGGACGGACTCGCCGAGAACTCCCAGATGGTATTATACCTTACGTCGGATGGCAGTTCTCTGGTGACACTGGTACAGAGTAGTCTGTTGACCCGAGATCGTCATAGAGTCTTGTGTGATTCCCACTGTGCTTTGATTTCCACCTTACCACGTCCAAGTGGGCGTGCAAAACGGTGGCTTTTGGGTACAGTCCCGAATCACATGGAGGCAATGAGCGATAGGAGAGGATTCGTCTCTCCCGGTATAGGGAGTTGATGTTGCGCTGTGTTCGACTGGCTATAACCGGAAATCCCTGGCCATTGTTGCTGAGATTTACTGGTAAGTGTTACCAGTAGTTTCTCGAACTGTTATAGACCTCATATCGACACGACTTATCGAGCTATTGGGGTCTGACGTTTACCACCCCTAGGCGAGATATGCGACATATCGGACGATCAGACCGAACTGTACGGTAAGTGTTACTGGTTGGATTCACAGGAGTGTGAGCGGGCTTGCTCTTCGATCTTCTAATCGCTCAATACCCGGGTGTCCGTTACGTTTAGCAGACCGCTTGCGGCTTTTGGGTGTTTGATATGATCATCACCTGCTGCCGGCGTATTGACGAGTCTTTAGAGTCCTACACAGAGGTTTCCTGGCTCAAGCGAAACGAAATAGGAGCGCATATGAGATATGTGCGGGGCCGAGAATAATGCGTGTATGTGATACCGTATTCTATTCTCGCGATGAATGTATCGATTGGTTGTATGCGATATAACCTAGCTATCGAATCAAGGATTGATTCGATAAGCCGATACATTGGATATTAGTCGGTCATATGCGATATGACCGGATCGTTAAATCAAGTGTTGATTTAATGATTTAATGTATAATTATATATTTGATATATTACTTTGCATTAACTAATATTTTTTCACTTTAAATGGATTTTCTCACTTGAATTGCACAAGTTGTATATGTGATATACTTTTGGGCACTTGTTTGTATCATATTTGATGATACATGCAAACTTGGGTTTGTGTAAAGACTTAAACCATGTTTAGTGAATGGTTAGGGTTTCATTTCACTTATTCATTTATCTATTTATTTTGGTTGAAAAGGGAAAGAAAAACTAAATGGTTACTTTCATACTAGAAGGTTCTTGATGCTTCATGCATCTTTGACTAAAGCAACCATTTTGTCTTCATCTCCTAAACCTAACCATTAAACTAAACCCTAGTTAGTTCTCTACACTAAACCATGGTTGTTAATATGATAAGTATCATTTTATTTTATAATGAAAATAATACTCATCATATTCTTCTTCTTCTTCTTCTTCTTCTTGAACAAAGAAGAAAACCTTGCTTCCATCAATTGCAACTTGAGAAAAAGAGTGAGAAATCCAATTCTAAAGTGAACCCACTTCCTATTTCTTCATCCTCTACCACTTGCCAAGTAGTATAGGGTGTTTTCTTCACAAGTTTCATGACTTGGTGAAGTGGGAGCTTGATCTTGTGTTGCCTCGACGTAGATCATCTTCGGCATCGAAGTTGACGACCTAGCCCGATCATTCTTTCGATGAAACCACCGTGAGAGTCCGGGATCCGATGGGTACAGCGGAGGGACTTCATCACGGAGCTATGGAGGTAGAGGACCGGATCTACAAAGGTTGTATTTCCGTTCAGTTATTAGTAAAGCTGTTTACTAGTTCTTGTTTTCACCTAAAATCTAGTTAACGATCCGTATTAGGGTTTCTCGGCACTTGTAAAATTTGAAATTGGCATGGTTGATGCCTTGTGAGACCTCATTAGTGTAACTAGGAACCCTACACTATTCTATATCCAATATAGAAACAGAGGCACTGATTTAATTGGAACCAGATTTAAATCATGCAGCTGTCTTCAGTGCATGTCAACTAATTGGAGAGAGGCCGATCAGCATTACTCAACTTACGAGTGCTTCCAATTATGAGTAACCTGAAAGAGAAGCATGTTCTCTTAATCATTACTATCAACAGAATACCATACATAAGTATCTACATCTTCGATCATCTTGAAGAATCCTATTACTTGCAACGCCTGGTTCTCTACTTTATTCTTATGCCTATAACTTCTCAAAACTTAGACCTTGCATTTCTACGAAACACATGTCTAAGAACTAGAGAAGTCATAAGTAAACAGAATATAGTACGGGTACCAACCACTCTGTCCTAATGGACACTGGACAACATACAATACTCTTTATAAGTCCCCTGAGTCTAATAACTCATTTCCTGTGTGTCGTAGGTTGAAAACTGTACTTATGGTTAAGAAGAATTACACCGCTGTTTAATGTCCTTACCTAACCATCCACTGATATAGGTAAATGTCATGGACATAATTACAAAAGGTTATATCTCACTTTATAGAAATAAACGTACAGATATATCAATTTGAAATTGGTGCATAACAACGGATATTCAAAACCAAATATTTGCCATCCGGCAAAACAACCCAGGCGATTTCCTTAAATATCACCAATTACAACGAATCCCGATATAATGAGGATGATCACCCAATTCCCAATAATTTACTCCCACTCATCATCTGTAAAACCATACAGATGCGAGAATCAAACTTGGTAAATACATACCATGGAGCAAGGGCTAATTAGGAAATCAGTTTTCTTTTAACAATACACAGTGAAACTGAAACATGTAAACGTTTCGAAGGGGTATCCTGGTATTCTTATTAATGCCTCTTCCATTATCAAATTCACAACTGTAACCGTATATTTTTTTGGCATCTCTCCAAATCCCTTTATATGTCTTTAGTCATTACCTTCTGCACACCATCTTTAGGCAAAATGGTTTTCTTCCTTCCCTACCGTTCGGCACCAGCCTATGGTTTGGATGAAGACTATTCAATAATCGTAATAGGTGTACTGTCCTAATCCTAGGAGTACTCGCAACCCGAGAGAAGATAAAAATAAAAGACAACTGAATAAAACCTTATTCCTGTTTCTCCTGAACCAGAATCCATCCCCGAACTGGAACAAGTTCCTTCGAGTTCGTATATAACCATACGATGGAGTATCCAAATAACTGTGGATCTTCGTAGTGATACGCGGTGTTCCGGAGAAATACAAAGGTGAAGTAGGAGTGGCGATGAAATACTTGGTTTGGTCGTGAATAGCAGTCGCAATTTAATTTGCCCTCTTACTAATTATTTATTTGTCTTTACTAAATACCTTCTGTACACCATTTAGGCTAAATGGTTTTCTTCATTCCCTACCGTTCGGCACCTGCCTATGGTTTGGAAGAAGACTATCCAATTAGCGTAATAGGTGTACTGTCCTTATCCAAGGAGCACTCGCAACCTGAAAGAAGGTAAAAGACAACTGAATAGTCCTATTCATTTTCTCCAGAACCAGAAACCATCCTCGAATCTGGAACAAGTTCCTTCGAGTTCGTATATAACCATACGATGGTTTTATCCAATGGAAGTGGACGTTTGTAGTAATACGGGGTGTTCTGGAGAAAAGGGTAAAAGTAGGAGTGGCAATGAGGTATGCAACTCTGACAATCCAAAAGCCAGTGTTTTAAGAAAGTTCGGTTAACTTGGTCACTGAGTCATAGTCAAGGGTCGGGTCATGGTCGCTGCCAAAGAGAGAGAGAAAAGAAACACTCTGCGTGCACTCTACCCTAGATCAGAATGGTTATCAATTTATCTAATCAGGAAACCTCCCACTATATCATCAAATTCTCTTCCAAACCTGAAAGAAGAATTAGTCGGGATCACCCGAGGAGTAAACCAACTCATCAGTGGAAATCGGGATCAAACTATCATCGCATGATAACGTGATGGAATCCACTCACGTTATCACACTCCAGAAGGTATTCGCATATCTTGTAAGTTTCAGTTTCTTTAGAAACTCCCGATGTGATTTTTACCCTATGCTCTTATGACCTTGACTTTGGCTAAAAAATCATAAGTCACATGTCAAGTTCTACCCGTCATTGTTCAGGTTAATTTGAACACACCCGTACCAACCCTTGACTTTGGCCAACAAAGCAGTACGACTGCCCCAAACCAACGCATCTATCTATGCAACAGAAAAGTAACAAATAGCTACCATACACTATGCCTTGACTTTGGCCAACAAACATAGCATGAATACTAAGTGCTACCCGTCTGAAATGTGTTAGTGTATATGCCCTAGAGGCCATTACTTTATCATACTAGTTTGTATATTACTTGATGGAAGCTTGGGATATTCACAGTTGTATATACAATCTTGCTCGAAATGGTAGTATGCTACTTGGTTTGTCTCTGCTTTAATATATGCATGTGTTTCTTTTAGCATATCGCTGATATACATATTAGTAGAGCCCTTAGGATCTTTGCTTGATTACCAGCGTTGTGATGGCGCTCACACTCGTGGGAGCTGGGTGATCTATAAGCACATCCTTATACAGGTCCCTAGTCGTTGGACTATTGAGACAGGGCATCGATACTCCGGTGTAGACTAGCGTATGCGCTTCTCATCCCAGCGTGGGAGACGGTCTGTCCCACAGCCATCAGCATGTCGCACTTGAGATAGTATGCGGGTGCTCGTTAGGTTATGAGTACACTGGACAGGACTCTCGGGGACTGTTGGTTGGTATTATACCTATCGTCAGTTATCAGTTCCCAGGTGACATGAGTACAGCTTAGTCCGCTGACTTGACACTGTCACTTCGCCTCGAGTGTGTTCCTACTGCACTTTGATTACTACCCTACGACGGCTCAAAGGAGTCGTGTAAACAGGTAGTTTTAGGGTGCAGTCCCGAAGTACTTGGAGGCAGTGACGGTTTGACAGGATTCTTCTCTCCCGGTATTGGGGGTTGACATCGCGCTGTGTCCAGGAGAGCTATTACACGAGTAGTCCCTGGCCAGGGCAACAGAGATATTCTGGTAGGTTTCCAGTGTTATCTCAGGGTGTTCTGGGCTACACTCCGACACGACTTGTACCGCAATTAGGGGACTGACGTTCACCACCCCTTAGGCCCGCCATGCGATGTATCAGACGAACAGACCGGACTGTACGGAGACTGTCACATACAGGCTCAGTAGGAGTTCAGATGGGGTTCACCTCGTCAGTCTTCTTATCGACATCTACCTGGGGACTGTTACGTACAGCTAGTGCCGCTTGCGGTCTGTGGTTAAACCCACTGCCGGCGTAGTGTCGAGTCTTTAGAGTCCCACACAGAGAGCTATTCGCCTTTAGGAAAAATGAGTAGAGGTCGCATGGTTTTGCGACAGGGTTCGTTCACATCCGCGCACTTGTGCACGTTTGCTGTCCGGACAGCTTATACTAGCGGGCTTTGGTTTAAGCCGGATCCTAGTATATGATTTGGGATTGGTTTTATCTCATTGTGTTCGTGTTCCTCGGATCATGAATACGGGTGCGTATGCACAGTTGCTTGAGACAGAGGGAGAGGACTTTGATTAGGGTTAATGACCATTGTCATTTTATTAACCCTAATACTTATGTGTGTATTATGGTTAATTGATATTAGTTTAAATAATTGTGCATGGTTATGGTTGTTGACCATTTGACCTCCTTGACTTGTTGACCTAGGTTGACACTTTGACCATCATCATTTCATTTGAAAGATGCTCTTTGATCCTTGCAAATTGCATTAAAAATGAAATGATAATGGTCATGTCTTGATTAACCATGACAATTATCTAGCTAATTATCTAATTACAATAATTCACACATATATGAGAGAATGTTTCATATTTTCTCTGATTCTATTATTTACTTTCTTTCTCTTGTTCTTCCTCTCCCTCAAGCTCTCCCCTCTCATGTGTTGAGAAACACTTGAGCTTGAGAAAAACCCCTTCTTGATAATCTCTACTCTCATCTAGGGTTTAAGGATTAGCACTTCTTACACCCTAGTTACTTCTAGCTTGGAGTTGAAGCCAAAGGTTGAGGCTTTCGGGTGGATCTTTCTTCGACGTGAGAAGACGACAAAGGTGATCCCTTTCTACTACTCCAAGGAGCAAGGAGAGAAGGACATAAAGCCCTAGGTATAACCTTTCTAACACTTATCTAGTTTCTAGTTAGCTTTAGCTTGTTTTTGTTTAGCAAAGATCCTTCTTTGTCTAGTCCATGTTGCCTAAGTTGATAAAAATTTGATTTTTATTCCGTTTTCCGCCTCCCCGCAAGTACCGTGGTGGGCAACGTGGACTTACAGTGGTATCAGAGCCTAACTAAACATAAACTAGCTAGGTAGTAAAGTGTATGGAAGTTCGAATCGGAAAAATCGCAAAACCGAGTTTTCAAAACCCAAACTTTCAGTTAAATTTTTTTCTGTTCAAAATGAAATAAATCATACTCCAAAAATCATCTCAGGGTTTTTTGAAGAAAGCCACCAAAAACGATCCAGAGATTTGACCAAAGAGCCGCGGTTCCGCGGCAATAGCAAGCTATTGCCGCGCAACCACGGCCGTTTTGGCTCGGCTCTGGGTTGAGTTTGGTGCAGTGTCTTTCTGGCTTGGTTTTGGGATTTTTAAGATGGTTTATATGTGCCCAGATTTTCCAGAATAGAAATTTGTTTTTGGGGGACTATAAATCCGTATTTTTTTATCGAACTTCACTACACTTTGACTAAAGGGTTATATCTGTGATGTTTATATGTATTGAACGTCGGCTAATCGCTATATGTCGATTAGTCGGGATTATACATATCTGTGATCTGTGTTTGATGATGGTATGTGTATATGAATGTGTTGGATTGTCGCGGATGAATAGCCGGGGTGGATGTGAGATGAGTGTTTCTTTTTCTTTCATTCATTGTAATATGTAAATTGATGTAATATTATTTGTATGGCCGCACAACCGGGTCGGGGTTGTAGCCGTCATTGTATAATTCTTTTTACTGTTTTTGCTCCTAGGATAGACCAATGGAGGGGTGCACAAACTACCGGGTATCTCGAAGTGCCGAGTGGCCTACTCACGGTGGTGAGGGAGGTTGCTTCGCTTTGGGCACTTGGCGGGTAGTTTGCCGCACCCGTACGGGTCTTGGGTGGGGTATTTGCTATTCACAGCGACCGTGTAACCCGCTTTTCGTTGCAGGCTCGAACGGATCGCGGATTCCTAGTATATCCAATGTATTCATCTGTGATCTGTAATGTCTATCATTGCTATATATTTATATATTATAATTTAGGCGTTGCTTATGTTTTACAGCCGCGCTAGCCCAGCCCCCGCTCTGTCGTTAGTTAAGTAACCTAACGGGTGATGACGGGGCCCCGTGGTGAATGCGAATGGCATAAGCGTACGTCATATTTTGGTTGTTTTCTGCAATGGTAGGATTAAATGATGGGACGCATTAAAAGAACTAATGCAAGAAAATAAACCAAGTAAAAGTCGATTGGAACACTTTGAAAACCACTCGGTTCTTTTCAAAACTAAACTTTTAAACACGGAGCTTGAACCACTCCTTTTAAAAGCTATCTCGTTCCATCGATTATATCAAGTTCACTACGTTCACGGTTTCGCCAAAACCATCCGTAGCCCTCCATCATTTCAGTTAAATATTCGGCAGTATTCAAGCTGTGTATTTTGACCTCACGCCAAGGCATAGTGATTGGTAGCTGCCGGATATTTATCTGTTGCATAGATAGAATGCGTTGGTTTGAGACAGTCGTACTGCCATTTTGGCCTACGTCAAGGGTAGGTACGGGTGGGTTCAAATTAACCGGGATAATGATGGGAAGAACTTGACATGTGACTTATGACATTTTGACCTCACGCCAAGGTCATAAGAGCATGGGGCAAAAATCCACATCGGGAGTTTCATAAGTACTGAAACTTGCTAGCGCTGCATACCATTTGGAGTGTGATGATTCTGATAGGATTTCTTCGGTTTTATCACGCAATGATATTTGGATCCCGATCCTACTGTGAGTATATGCTACTCCTCCGGAAAACTCTCACTTAACGATCAATGCTATAAACCTAGTAGGTGTCTAGAAAGGTGTTAGCGGGGCTACGCCCATAGGGAAAAGAGGTTACTTAATTAAGGAACTTCGCGAAAGCGTTGGAAAACCTCCCTCGAAGTACCGACACTGGCCTGGCTGAACGGTTAAGCAAGTATTGTACGGTGAGATTGATCCTGACTAATCCTTTCTTTACGGTTTGAGAAGGGATTCGAGAGACAGTGGGAGCCATCCTGTTTAGACAAACTAAAAACCACTTTAAACTTGCAAGAGCATCATGCTAAAGTGTTTCTTTTCTCTCTCCTAATTGCAGCGACCATTCAACATGACCGGACTTAAGTTATTACTAGATAAAAACATATTGACAGGGCCAAACTACAAAGATTGGCTCAGGAATGTCAAGATGGCAATCACTTACGACAAGTTGGGGTATGTCCTTACCACCAAAGCTCCCCCTGTCCCAGGTCCCAAAACCAGTGTCGTGGATAGGGAAATCTACAAAAGCTGGGAAATAGATTGCGCGAAGGCCAGATGTCTCATACTAGCCTCGATGGACAACGAACATCAGAGAAGGCACGAGAATATGGACCTAGAGTCCATATTTCTTCATACAAAAGAACTGTATGGAGAGCAGTCTCGTATTGCAAGATACGAAGTGTCGAAGAAATTGTTTTCGGTAAGGTTGGCCGTCGGATCATCGGTAGCGGAACACGTGCTTAAGATGATTGGCTACATAGAGGAGCTCGCGGACCTTGGGACCACGTTGGAGAATGAACTCTATACTGATTTGATTCTCCAGTCCCTTCCTTCCACTTACGCCCAGTTTATTCTTAACTTCAACATGCAAGGAAAGGAGGTTGAACTTTCCGAACTTCTGAACTTGTTGAGGAGTGCTGAGGGCACCCTACAGAAGGGTAGGGAGACATCCACTTTGTTTATAGGAGGATCTTCCTCTTCTAGGTCCAGGGCGAAAGCCAAGGGCAAGAAGAAGAAAGCCCCCGCCAAACCAAGAGGCGGTGTCAGTAAAGTGGATATGAAGGGAAAAGGAAAAGCAACAAAGGTAGCGGGAAAGCTGGTAGGGAAGGAAGAATGCTTCTATTGTCACAAAAGTGGTCACTGGAAACAGGATTGCAAGGCTTAGAAGGCCAGAACACAGGATTTGAAGCGAGTTGCAGCTTCAGCTTCAGGTGTGTATGTTATTGAAAACTGTCTATCAATAAACTCTACATCCTGGGTATTGGATACCGGATCAGGATCTCATATCTGTAATTCTTTGCAGGCGTTAAGAAAGCGTAGAGTTTTGAAGGCAGGTGACATGACCCTCAGAGTTGCAAACGGTGCTAGCATGGATGCTGAGACCGTGGGGGACTATCACCTGGGATTGTCGGATGGACACTTTTTGGTTTTGCGTAGTTGTTATTATGTACCAAATGCAACCTGTAATATCTTTTCTGTATCTTTATTATCTAAAGAAGGTTATGAATTTGCATTTGTAAGTAATGTAGTGAACATTCACCTTAATCAAGTTTTGATTGGGTCAGGTACATTGAACAACGGTATATACGTATTAAACCAACCACAGATTTTCAATGTCCAGAATACACACAAAAGAAAGTCTCCAGAAATCAATAAAACTTTCTTATGGCATTGTAGACTGGGTCACATCAATGAGAGAAGGTTGACTAAGTTACATGCAGAAGGATATTTGGATCCGTTCGAATATCAATCGTTTGCAACTTGTCAATTCTGTCTCAAAGGAAAGATGACAAAGACTCCGTTCACTGGACACGGAGTAAGAGCGAGCGAGCTCTTGGGACTCGTACACAGCGACGTGTGCGGTCCAATGTCTACACATGCGCGAAGCAGTTATTCTTACTTCATTACTTTTACGGATGATTTCTCAAGGTTCGGACATGTCTTCTTGATGAAGCATAAATCCGAAGCTTTTGAAAAGTTCCAGGAATATAAGAATGAAGTAGAAAAACAAACAGGCAAAAGTATCAAGGCACTGAGATCTGATCGAGGTGGTGAATACTTGAGTGCCGAGTTCCTGGGTCATTTAAAAGAGAATGGAATTCTCTCTGAGCTTACTCCTCCATACACTCCGAAACATAACGGTGTATCGGAGAGACGGAACCGAACCCTATTGGATATGGTACGGTCCATGATGAGTAACGCTGAGTTGCCGCGATCATTCTGGGGATATGCACTAGAAACAGCTGCATACCTTTTGAACCGAGTTCCCCACTAAGACTGTGCCTACCACACCATATGAGTTATGGAGTGGGAAGAAACCCTATCTTCAGTACTTGATGATTTGGGGATGTCCAGCTTATGTCAAAAAGCAGCATGCGAACAAACTCGAGGCACGCTCAGTACTGTGCAAGTTTGTGGGATACCCAAAGAACTCCAGGGGGTATCTTTTATATTACGCAGATGAACAAAAAGTCCTTGTTTCTCGTAATGCCCATTTTCTGGAACATCAGTTCATAGAAAAAGAAATAAGTGGGAGCGCAATAGAACTGGAAGAAATTCCAGAACCACAGGCTATTACTGAAAGCTTAGTAGAACCAGAGGGTTCGAAAGATAAGACATTCCCACGCCACTCCGCAGGAGTAGTAGGCAATCTCATCCGCCCGAGAGATACTACGGTTTTCTCATTGACGGGGATAGAGAGGATTGTATCATAGACTGTGATGAGCCTACTAGCTTCCAGCAAGCCATTCAGAGCGTCGACTCGGTAAAATGGCTGGATGCAATGCGGACCGAAATGGAGTCCATGTACACCAACAAAATATGGACGTTGGACATTGCTCCAGATGGGGTAAAACCCGTAGGATGCAAGTGGATCTTTAAAAGGAAGATTGGTGTAGATGGACAGGTTGAGACCTATAAAGCTAGACTGGTAGCAAAGGGTTTTCGTCAGCGACCTGGTTTGGACTATGACGAAACCTTTTCTCCAGTAGCTATGCTGAAATCCATTCGGATCCTTCTTGCCATTTCTGCCTTCCACGATTATGAGATTTGGCAGATGGACGTAAAGACAGCTTTTCTAAATGGACATTTAGAGGAGTGTGTCTATATGGACCAGCCAGAGGGTTTCATTCAGAGTGGGAGCAGCGGAAAGGTGTGCTAGTTGCTTAAGTCCATTTATGGACTAAAGCAGGCATCGCGGAGTTAGAACATCTGTTTTGATGAGACGGTCAAGGAATTTGGCTTTATCAAAAATCCAGATGAACCATGCATCTATTGTAGATTTGTAGCGAGAACTGTAGTATTCCTCATTTTATACGTGGATGACATTCTCTTAATAGGAAATGATATTCCTATGCTACAATCTGTCAAGGGGTTCTTGTCACACAGGTTCTCCATGAAAGACCTGGGTGACGCCTCATACATTCTGGGTATCCGGATCTACCGTGACAGATCCAAGAGGATATTAGGACTTTCGCAGTCCAGGTACGTCGACACCATACTGAAGAGATTCAGTATGGAAGATTCCAAGCGCGGTAATCTACCGGCCTGTCACGGGATCACCCTCTCCAAAGAGATGTCTCCCAAGACTGATTTGGAGAGGGATCGCATGTCTATTATACCCTACGCTTCTGCGGTAGGCTCTATAATGTATGCGATGTTGTGTACCAGACCGGATGTGGCTTATGCACTGAGTGTGGTAAGCAGGTATCAGTCAAACCCTGGGGAGAAACATTGGATAGCAGTAAAGAACATTCTCAAGTACCTGAGAAGGACTAAGGAGATGTTCTTGGTGTATGGCGGAAAAGACCTCCAGATTGAGGCCTTTCCTGACTCCAGCTTCCAGAGTGACAAGGATGATTCCAAGTCCATGTCGGGTTTTGTCTTTACCCTCAATGGAGGGGCGGTGTGTTGGAAGAGCTCCAAACAGGAAACCGTTGCTGACTCGACTATGGAAGCGGAATACATCGCTGCATCTGATGCCGCAAAAGAAGCTGTCTGGATGAGGAAGTTCTTGAGAGAACTTCAGGTGGTTCCGTCCATTGTTGACCCAATACCTCTGTATTGCGACAACAACGGGGCTATAGCTTTAGCGAAGGAACCCAGGTCCCATCAGAAATCCAGACACATCTTGAGGCGGTGTCACCTGATCAGGTAGATCGTGGATCGCCAGGAGATCGAGGTTCGGAGGGTTGCTTCAGAAGATAACACAGCAGATCCATTCACCAAGGCCTTGCCCCAGACTCAGTTCGAGCGGCTGATCGAGATGATAGGTCTACGATACGCCAGTACATGGCCTTAGTGCAAGTGGGAGATTGTTAGTGTATATGCCCAAGAGGCCATTACTGTATCATACTAGTTTGTATATTACTTGATGGAAGCTTGGGATATTCACAGTTGTATATACAATCTTGCTCGAAATGGTAGTATGCTACTTGGTTTGTCTCTGCTTTAATATGTGCATGTGTTTCTTTTAGCATATCGCTGATATACATATTAGTAGAGCCCTTAGGATCTTTGCTTGATTACCAGCGTTGTGATGGCGCTCACACTCGTGGGAGCTGGGTGATCTATAAGCATATCCTTATACAGGTCCCTAGTCGTTGGACTATCGAGACAGGGCATCGATACTCCGAAGTAGACTAGCGCATGCGCTTCTCATCCCAGCGTGGGATACGGTCTGTCCCACAGCCGTCAATACGTCGTACTTGAGATAGTATGCGGGTGCTCGTTAGGTTACGAGTACACTGGACAGGACTCGTCGGGGACTGTTGGTTGGTATTATACCTATCGTCAGTTATCAGTTCCCAGGTGACATGAGTACAGCTTAGTCCGCTGACTTGACACTGTCACTTCGCCTCGAGTGTGTTCCCACTGCACTTTTATTACTACCGTACCACGGCTCAAAGGAGTCGTGCAAATAGGTAGTTTTTGGGTGCAGTCCCGAAGCACTTCGAGGTAGTGACGGTTAGACAGGATTCGTCTCTCTCGGTATTGGGGGTTGACATCGCGCTGTGTCCAGGAGAGCCATTACACGAGTAGTCCCTGGCCAGGGCAAGAGAGATATACTGGTAGGTTTCCAGTGTTATCTCAGGGTGTTCTGGGCTACACTCCGACACGACTTGTACCGCTATTAGGGGACTGACGTTCACCGCCACCCTAGGCCCGCCATGCGATGTATCAGACGAACAGACCGGACTGTACGGAGACTGTCACATACAGGCTCAGTAGGAGTTCAGATGGGGTTCACCTCGTCAGTCTTCTTATCGACATCTACCTGGGGACCGTTACGTACAGCTAGTGCCGCTTGCTGTCTGTGGTTAAACCCACTGCCAGCGTAGTGTCGAGTCTTTAGAGTCCCACACAGAGAGCTATTCGCCTTTAGGCAAAATGAGTAGAGGTCGCATGGTTTTGCGACAGGATTCGTTCACATCCGCGCACTTGTGCACGTTTGCTGTCCGGACAGCTTATACTAGCGGGCTTTGGTTTAAGCCGGATCCTAGTATATGATTTGGGATTGGTTTTATCTCATTGTGTTCGTGTTCCTCGGATCACGAATACGGGTGTGTATGCACAGTTGCTTGAGACAGAGGTAGAGGACTTTGATTAGGGTTAATGACCATTGTCATTTTATTAACCCTAATAATTATGTGTGTATTATGGTTAATTGATATTAGTTTAAATAATTGTGCATGGTTATGGTTATTGACCATTTGACCTCCTTGACTTGTTGACCTAGGTTGACACTTTGACCATCATCATTTCATTTGAAAGATGCTCTTTGATCCTTGCAAATTGCATTAAAAATGAAATGATAATGGTCATGTCTTGATTAACCATGACAATTATCTAGCTAATTATCTAATTACAATAATTCACACATATATGAGAGAATGCTTCATATTTTCTCTCATTCTATTATTTACTTTCTCTCTCTTGTTCTTCCTCTCCCTCAAGCTCTCCCCTCTCATGTGTTGAGAAATACTTGAGCTTGAGAAAAACCCCTTCTTGATAATCTCTACTCTTATCTAGGGTTTAAGGATTAGCACTTCTTACACCCTAGTTACTTCTAACTTGGAGTTGAAGCCAAAGGTTGAGGCTTTCGGGTGGATTCTTCTTCGACGTTAGAAGACGACAAAGATGATCCCTTTCTACTACTCCAAGGAGCAAGGAGAGAAGGACATAAAGCCCTAGGTATAACCTTTCTAACACTTAGCTAGTTTCTAGTTAGCTTTAGCTTGTTTTTGTTTAGCAAAGATCCTTCTTTGTCTAGTCCATGTTGCCTAAGTTGATAAAAATTTGATTTTTATTCCGTTTTCCGCCTCCCCGCAAGTACCGGGGTGGGCAACGTGGACTTACAAAATGATGGAGGGCTACGAAGGGTTTTTGGTGAAAAACCTTTACCGTAATGAACTTGATATCGTTGAAGGAACCGGATAGCTTTATATAAAAATATAGTGGTGAAAACCTTTGCTAAAGAGGTCACTCCCGGTGAAAGGATCTCGGCTCTTTCCGCGTAGAATGAGGTGCAGGATATTCCAACTGAATACCACGATGCAAAGCAAAAAGTAATCGGCTATAGTAAAGTTATTACCCTGACACAAACTTCTGTCCAAGGGGTCACTCCCGGTGAAGGGATCTCGGCCCTTGCCTCGTCGACTGAGGTGCTGGATATTCATAACCGAATACCACTGTGCAAAACAAAAGAGAATGTCCTTGTAATAAGGGCTTTTTTTGAAAAATGTTCCAACAACATTAAATAGTTTTGTTTAGCTTGCATTGATCTGAATCAATGCAGTCCCATCAATTAAACACACCACAAAAGAACGAAAATATGATGTACGTATATGCCATCCGCATTTGCCGCTGGGTCCCGTCATCACCCGTTAGGTTACTTAATTAACGACAGAGCGGGGACTGGACTAGCGCGGGTGTAAAACATATACAACATCTACTAGTATATATATCAATATATAATAATCGCTTAAGGCGTGATAAAATGCAACATCACAGAAATGTAATAAGCATCACAGGACAATACAGATAATCTGGGATCCCCGGGTTTCATAGAGCCGCTACTGAAACCCGACATTCCCCTGGTCGTGTGGAAAGCCTATGCAATGAAAACCTAGACCCCTACGGGCGCGGAAAGTTACCCGCCAAAACCTGAAGCGAGGCAGCCCCTTCAACAAAGTGAATGGACCACCCAGCACTTCACGGAATCCGACAACTTGGGCACCCCTCCTTGGGTCAACCTGTACCCCTTACGAGTGCGGCGAATAGCCCGCCAATTCTAGAGTAAAGCCCCTCCGTCTTAAAGCCATGAGATGTGGGCCCGTTGCCCTCTAGAACCTGGCTATCCGTGCACCCCACCACGGGGTAATCCTAGTACAGAAAGTAAATTATATACAACGGGTACATCGACCTCAGCCTGGTCCTGCCCTAAAAGAATAATATACAAACAGGCAGTGACGGCAGACCACATGTCGGACGCTCGCCCCGCAATATCAAATGTACAAATATAACCAAACTGTACTACCATTGCATCCAGGCTATCCACCACGACAAATCCGCAACATCACAGCACAACACAGAACATCAACGTGAATATCACATTCGCAAATCCGTCTAAAAGGGCTATAGCAATTAAACAAGATTTACCGATCAAATGTCATTCATGGTCGCAGATATAATGTAAATATTATGAACTAACATGTTTAAAATTTTCGATCGACTAAATTTCCCGAAGTGGGCCCTAAGCACAATTCCTAGTATTCAAACAAATCTGGGCCCAAACAAAAATTACCAGAAACCCCAATTCCAACTCAGAGACAACTTCAGAAAGTTTGGTGCATTGATGCTACAGGAGTGCGGCGGAACCACGGTCAAAACAAGGGTAATGTCGCGGTTCCGCGGTGCTACAGTGTGATCACTTGACCAAATTTCAGTTGTGGTCTTAGAAAAGCCTGCCTGATTTTCTGCAATACTCAAAATAATTTTTCGACGACAAAAAAAATTCGACAGAAACTTCGTTTTTGAAATTGCGGTTTCGGAAATTTTGTTCGATCGATGTTCTAAATACGTTAGAGCAAGCTAATAAAGGTTAATGGCGTGGCTCTGATACCATGTAAGTCTACGGTAGTGCCCCGTCCGTCTGTCCGAGGCCAAATGCGGAAACGGAAACTTTTTCAAAACTTTAAACCGGCGCTACCGCGGACTTTAAATACGGATCGAACCATTAACCTACAACTAGAAACTAGAGAAAGGGTTGGAAAGCTATACCGATCGATCCGTGTCCTTCGGTCTTTGGCCACCATCCCAAGCTTCTCGCGGCATCTCCGGTCTCGATCTCTTCGTCGGAAAGGGCACAACATCCTCTAGTCTTTTTACGGGCTCCCGCTTCATCCGAAGCAACTTAGGCACGAAGTTCGCTAGCAGACGTGTCCAAGGTGAAGTAGAGAATGTGTGTGACAACTTTGTCTCTTGCATCCATTGTATGGATGGAGGTTGAAGGTGAAGCCATCAATGGAGATTGTGAGCTAGAGGAAGAAGAAGAAGCCTTTTCTTTCTTTTGTTATCTATAAAAAATGAGAGTGGGTGTGAAAAATACAAGCCCCAACTCAATACAATGGTTGCCCTTCTCTCTCTTCCTCTCATTTCAAACCACAAATCAATCACATAATGTGACATTAGCACAAGAAAAGAGACCATGAGTCACTAATGAAGTCTATGTCACATTAAATGCACAAAATGATGATTTAAGCTCACAATTTCCATTTGTAAACATAATCCAAATGTTTACAACAATAAAAAGATACGGCAACATCTAAAGTAAACTCGTGATGGATCACAAGGATACCCCTCACCTGTATATACATACCTGCATCCGCATTCCGACCGAATGCGAATGCGATGAGAATAAAGTAATCCAACAAATCTAATACTAGGATCCGGCTTAAACCAAAGCCCACTAGTATGATCCGTCGGATCATGATCCATGCACTACTGCACGTATATGATCAAACCCTGCCTTATATCATACGGCCTCTACAACGTTTCGCCCGAAACTTGAAAAACTGTCTGTGGGGGACTCTAAAGACTCGTCAATACTTTGGCTGTGGATTTAACCACTAGCACGTCACTGGTACTAGCCGTACGTGACGGGCCACCAGGTATTGACCAAAAGGGAATCGATGAGCAAACTCATCCTGACACCCTACTGAGCCTATCAGTGACAATATCCGTACTGTCCGGTCCATTCGTCTACGAGCATCGCATGGCGGGCCTAAGGGGTTGGTAAAAGTCAGACACCCAAAAGCGGTACAAGTCGTGTCGGAGTGTAGCCCAGAACACCCTGAGATACTACTGGAATACCTACCAGTAAATATCCTGCCTTGGCCAAGGACTTTGTGTAATGGCTCTCCTAGACACAGCGCGATCTCACCCCCAATACCGGGAGAGACGAAACCCCTGCCGATCCGCTCACTTCCTCCTTGTGGCTCGGGACTGCACCCAACTAAAACCTGTTTGCACGACTCCTTTGAGTCGTAGTAGGGTAGTAATCAAAGCACGGTGGGAACTCACACGAGACAAATGACGATTTCAGGTCCATAAACTAAACTGTACACATGTCACCAGGGAACAGCTATCTGACGCCAGGTATAATGCCAAATAGCATGCTCCCGGCGAGTCCTGTCCGGTGTACTCATAACCCAATGAGCACCTGTATACATCTTAGGTGAACCAAATGACACCAATGGCTTGTGAGACCGGCCACCGCCCCTCGTCGGGGTCTCGACTGTATACACTAGTCTACTAATGGAGTATCGATGCCCAGTCTCGAAACTCCCACGACTAGGGACCAATTAAGGATGTGCTTATAGACCCCAGCTCCCATGTATATGATCGCCATCATACTGCTGGCCGTCAAGCAAGAATTCAAAGGGCTCTATCAACGTGTAATAGCGACCTGTAAGGTCACCTAAAGCGCGCTGTACACGCTGATAAAGATAAACAAGATAGCATACTATCATCTTGAGTAAGACTGTCCTACCGGCATAGGTCCTCCCTCAATCATTGCAATCAAGTGCCTGTGATCCAATAATTGACTCTGAGGGCACTATATCCAACATTCTCATCTAATCTAGCCAATTAGATTAGGGTGTTCATTTCATTAATACTTGATTTGAGAAGTGAGAGCTTGAGTTAAAGATTCTTCAAGGTAGATCGTCTTCGAAAAGGAAGATTTTAAGCAAGCATGGATCATTCGAGTTGTGGAGCCTCTCTTGAGTCCGGGAGATTATGGATCGCGGCGAAGGGACTACTACTCGGAGCTTATGAAGCGAAGGAGCAGACTACAAAGGTTGTAATCCCTCTCTCTTAGTTGTAAAGATGTTTACTTGCATGTTTATCCCTAATTATCTAGAAAAGATCCTCGCTTCAGGTTGTTCGGCACGTCTAAATTTTAAATCGGGCATGGTTGATGCCTTATAGACCCTTGTGACAGTGCCTAGTAACCGTACATTTTTCTCATGCTAGATGATACATGCTTCATGGGTGTGTGTACGAATTACACCATGCTAGATATAATTTAGGGTTTTTAATTTTCTAGGTAATTCAAAATTGGTTGGAAATTGATTAAAGGATGAAGCTTTAAGAAGCTTGGATTTCCATTGACCAAGTCAACTAGTTTTGTTTTGCCTAAGATATTTATAAACCCAACCATTATAGTTAGCCAAGATTAAATCTCTACAAAGGTTAGTATATGATACTAACTCAACTTGGGTTGCCAGGCTCTACTTGATTTTTATCATGAGAGATTTCTTTATGTCCTTCCTCAAAGCTCAGTAGCTTTTGGGAAATGAAGAAAAATGTGTAAGAAAAATTATTTCTAAAGTGATTAAAATTCCTACTTGTAACATTTTAGAAAATATAAAATATTATTTTTGGAATTTAATATTAAAATAATATATTTCCCGAAAACTGCCCGATTTGGGAAATTGGGGTTTTGCGAAAAAAAGAGTATAAATATATATCAATAATTATGAAATAGTTGGAAATTGAAAATGATTTATTCATTTAAAAATATATTTATCAGATTTGGTATTTTTATAATTTATTATATGCAGTTTGGATAAAAATTGATTAGTGCACTGCTAATCGCGATTAAGCCAAATCCGTGTTTCTACATTTTTCCATGGTAAGTGCACCATGACATGTTTTATTTGGTTACATGTTTCCTTTATGTTGTTTTATTTATGGTTGGTTTTATTTTTTGGTGAGAAAACAAAGAAATAAGTGGAATGACTGAGGTGAGAGAGGGGGGACATAATGATGTTAGGACCATGCCATGAGAGAGAGTGTGGGTGAGATTAAGAGAGAGAGAGGGAGAGGGAGAGAGGGAGAGGGCTGCCTATTCTTTTCCACCCCCCCATTTTCCTTCTCCTTCTTCATCTGCAAGCTCCATCTTCTACCATCATGACCCATCTCAAAATATTCACGAAAACCCTATACCTCTTTCACAAAAATGATCACATCTTCATCCTCTACACAATGGACGAAGGAAAGTTGGATTTTGATGACATTGGGAAGCTAGGGTTTTCTTGAGTTTCCCCAAATAAGGTAAAGCTTCTCCCGTTTAGTTTAGTTTGAGTTTTCTGGTATTTTAGTTTAGTTTAGAAGTTGTTTGGTGGTTGATTTGTGAATTTGGAAAATTCTAGTGAAGGGTTTGTGAAATTGTGTGGAATTGACGATGGGTAGTGGCTGTTAACAAGGCTTGAGTAGTGTTTTCACTGACCTAGAAGAGAGAATACGGATTTAGGGATTTCACCCATGTCGGTTTAGTGATATAGTAGTGGCCTACAGGGAATCTGGGATGACCTGCAGTGTTTATGAGAAAAACAAACAATACCAGAGGCCTAATTACCACACAAGGAGACCACCATGACGAAACGAACCCAAACAGAGGCAACTTGGCCGAGGTGGCCGGATTTGGAGGGTGTGTGGCCGGCCACTTTGTGGTGTCTGGTGTTGGGATTGGTACTGTAGCTCACATACTCCATATACTACCCCATAGTACTGTTTGTTTATCCCTATTTTACCTGAGTCAAAATCTGGGAGCACTTTGGTGTGATTTTTGTCTATGTTTTCCGTATTTTGATTGCCAGGTTTTGATATTTCGAATTGTATTTGGTTGTTGGATTTTTGTACGTCAACAACAAGGGATAATTGGTTGGTTTTGCAAGCGTGGGCTATAGGTTCTAACCTATATGCGATCCGTGTGCCGTATCGGTTTTCCGGATTCGATTTTAATAGCGTTTGCGATTGTGTATTATTGTAGGTGCCATCGCGTGGATTCCGAGGTGACGGAGCATGGCGTCATCGACTTCGGAAAGCAAGGATCAAGGTGAGTAGATCTATATCTACGGGGGAAGTCGGGTGGATGGCGTATAGCACCACCGCAAGTTTTTGATGGAAACCGATTTATAGGGTACAGTCGTAGAAACCTAGATTTGAAAACTAGGAATATGATTAAAAAGATAGTTAAAGTTGAATGACTAAATATATACATATGAAGGTATGAGATGAAAGCTATAAGGATATGAAAAGTGAATGTGAATCACGACTTATAGATTTGTAGTTATACTAGAATAGTATGAATTTTAGAGTATCATGACAATTGATGTGTAGTGTAGAATGTATATATAAACTTGACGTGATGTGAGATATAAATGCGATGAAAAGAATATAAGTTGTGATATGATGACTTGATGATATGTTGGTATACGGATGCGAGTCGATTGAGATGATTGATACCTTTGCCGGTCCCCTGATATGAGGTTGTTGTGGATGTGACCTAAGGATATAGGTATATAAATATATATAAATGTGGTGAATCATGAGTGATATGCCGTACGGGACGTTAGGTCCGTACGCTCATTGTCATATAGGTTGATAAGATCCTTGATGGTTTAATGCCGCCGTACGATGATTTACCGTACGTGATGAGTTTTATGATGATTGATCTATACCCTTGACTAGAGGATGCCGTACGATGGATTATACCGTACGTGATGTTGTGAGGCTGGATGCCGACTGATAGATTCACCAACTCGGTCAGGTTAGATACGTATACCTGTCAGCATTCACATACGATTTACTTTATTCTACGTTCATATCATTCTCATTGCATTTCATATACCTGTGCTAGTACACCTACACAATTATCGATGATGCGTATATTACACTTACACAGATTGGCCGGCTCACACACTTCATCATCGATAATTGCCATATCACTACACAGTAGAATTGATGCATCATGATTTGATTCCTTGCATGAATTGCCTGCTATAGTTGCATATGTACCTTTATACGATGTTGCATTGACCTTGGAGAAATTGGGAACCGCAGGATATATTTAAAAACATGATTCATTTTAAAGAGCGGTTTTCCCTCGTTATGTGCATATTACCGTTCCATGTTGCATGTTATACGCATATGCTTCATTTCTGTTATATGTCGCATACATCATGCTTTATGATTATACGCATTGGGATATGCCATTTTCATGAGATTTCTGGATTTGAGAACCATGGTGATTTCAAAAGAAAGTGTGTATTGTTCTAAAAACCTGGTTTCTCTTGATATGATATTTCAGTGCGTCCACCATGTGTTTTCTTGGTTCTGAGAGTGGCATGTGAAACCCGATTCGAGGAGTGGTAGGCACCGTCTGTGGGTACATGTAGACCCGGTAAGGTACCCGGGGCAACAAGACTCGTATAGTTAGACTGTGAGCCTGGCAGGGGAGCACTACACATCGTTGATAGTATTTAGGCTCGACGGTTATCCATAGGATACCGACCAGAGTCATGAGATATATAGGCCGATCCGGACTGACGGAGTTCATGGGCCGATCCGGACTGATGGAGCCCAAGAGATACGAGGATTTACATATCGATGCTGGATATGGGTTTCATGATGTTTTGAGTGTCGATGTTGGACACTCAGGTTCCACGATTTTAATGTGTCGCGATGAACACACGTTGATTTATATCCTCATATCTTCATGCATATGCTTTTATAATATTTACATGCATGATGTTGTTGTGTTAGTGGTTTACACGTGGATAAAATCCACATGCATGCAGGCATTGATTTTATGGTTGGATGATATCCATATACATATGGACATTGATTAGATTGGCGGCACATATGCAGATACGGCCATCCTAGATATCATAGTATTACCTTTATGATACAGTTGACCTAGGAGTCGTTGTTTATTCGATTTCTACCTGCTGATATTTTTTCTACTCTCAAGTTGGCAACTCACCCCCATTGTGCAACAGTTCTTGCAGATTGACCGCAGGGATCAGTAGCGGTATCGCTGGCACACAGTTGCTTTCGGGTGATTGCTTTGTTAGGTGGTACATGTTGGATCGTAACCCTCTTGTATTTTTTATTCATATTGTATCTAGTCAACTACATCAATCAAACTAGTATTTGTATAAGTAATGAGACTTAGTGAGACTTGTGGTTGCGAGACTTAGAGCGAGGGGTATTCCGCTACTTGTGATTTGGATGCCTTGCTTATTTCTTTATCTTTTGTGGTGAACTTTGTCGTTCGGCGTCGTATACTTATATTTATGCTTTGCGTGGTTGTGGATCCGCCGATTGGCGAAGTGCTAGCTCCCGGTTGGGGATGCCTTTATATTATCATGCATTGTGGTTTTGGATCAAAAAAATAAAAATGAGGTGCTACCCAAATTTTTAAAAAGACGAAACATGTTTTTAACTAGTAAAATTTACTTGCATTTTCATATTCCATCATTTATGTATTTAAGAAAACTTATGATTTTCACCATACCTTTATTTCAAAACTTCACCTCTTTATTTTCTTAAAAAGATTTAGATTTCCGGTTTTCGGCTTACTTGATTTATGTTATGCCTTTAGACATGGCGTGATTCAAGTTCCGGTCAGGAGCTAATATTTTCGGGTCGTGACAAAGTTGGTATCAGTGCACTAGGTTTAACCTTGGTTCGAGTCTATGTTTGACTATGCGGAGTCTAGGTCGGGTATGTATATTTCTGAACCTAGTCTTGACCTTACGGAACTTAGACTTGAACAATGGGGTATTAGACCCGATCTTTCGTTTCATAGGCTAGCCCTGATTGATGGAGTTGGTAGCTTGGGTAGCGTAACGTACCGTATGTATGTTCCACGGCATATTTACGATATGATACTCCACTTAAGAAACCTTAAGATGTACATATTTTGAGATCTATGATTCTCTTCCATTCCATGAACATACTCTCATTGATGTTGTTTCTTCTTATGATCATGTATCCATTCTGGATCTGTCTTTTCCTTTCATGCCCTTGATCTGTTTCATCGATACACGCTTGAGGTTCCGATCAGCAGGGTTTCAGCGCAGATTGAGCTGTTGCTAGTGATGCGGTCAGGGAGAGCTCGTCATGGACGAGGACTGACCATTGTGTTTTCTGGTGACATGGGAACGTCTCGATGTAGTGTTGTGTTGTGACCTCTTGTTAGGAGAGTGTTTGGTTTTGCACCAGATGATCGAGGCGTTGATCGAGGCTGCCAGTTGTGAGAGGACTGTTGATGTACAGCTTACTTCAGAGATTGTGATATCGTCTACCGTGTGAACAGATGACCCAGCTGTTGCTGAGATTGATGGGATGTCGCTTCCAGAGCTTATGTGTAACATTTAAAAAAAAATAAATAGATAAATAAAATGCTTTAGGTGAATTTTCTGATAATCGGTAAAATAAACCGCATTTTTCGTAAAACTTAACTATAATTATTTTTCACTATAAATTTAAAAATACCTATTTTAACTATGTAATTGCTAGTATTTGGTATTTAATTAGTCACTTGTAAATTTCTGGTTTAGTAAAATATTTTTCCTTAATTAATTAATTTAAATATTAATATAAGCTTTTAAATGTACATTAAATTAGTGATAAATACAAATGAGAATGGGTTAATTACATTTTAATGAACCATGACAAATTAAAACATGTTTGTAACATGCTTACTCTTTTCATAATATGTCTCCAATATTCTAGTAGATTCTATCATGAAACAATTAGTAAATAAATAAAACAATTATTGAAAAGAATAAAATGATGTAATAAATTGTGAAGCTTCTAAACATTTCAACACTCATTTCTCTCTCTCTCTCCCTCTCCAAACCTGGCCGAAATTATCCTCCCCCTATTTCTCCAATTCCCCTCTTCCTTTTCTCTCAAAAACTCTTCAAAAATTCAAAAAAAATCCAAAATAAAACCTCAAATTCCAAATCCAATCTTTACCCATTATTCTTTGGCCTATCTAGCATGGATCTTGGAGCAAAGTTAGCACATAGGAGGCTATGATTTTCATGTTTGATCTCATGTTTATTGAGGTATAATCCTAACCCTAGTGTTAATTATAAGCTAATTACTTTAATTTAATGGATTTCGGTGTTTAATTATGGTTTTAGTTGCTAAATTAAAAATTCATGATTAGGGTTTGTGATCAAGTGAGGATTTTTATCAAGTATTCATGGTTTTAATGAGGAGATTAACATGTTAATGGAATGCAAAACCAAATCTAGTTACTAGTTGGTAATTGTTAGTTTAAAATTATGCTAATTATGCTAATGTTGCAAAGTAGGTTTTTTTGGTAATTGATTAAATAATTGAGATTAAAATATAATTAGGGTTTCATGACATTATTAACATTATAAATTGTAGTTTAATACATTAGATCATGCAAAAATTAGCTTAGTTGTTGTTTTGTGCATTTTTACTTTGAAATTGTTAAAATTGGATAAATTTGCAAACTAGAGTTTTGGGTTTAATAAAAAATTGATGAGATTAAATTATGGTAATGGTTTGTATGACTTAGTTATAATATTTAGTGAATATTATGGTCATTAGCTTTGTTAAAACATCAAGTTTCGTATTAAAACGGCAATTAACTGCTTTCTAGGTTTTTGCGAAATAAAACTATTTGATTAATTTTAATGTTTTGATGATTTAAAGCCTATTTTATATTATAATTAGTGAGTTTTGGAACTACGATTTGTAAGTTTGTGTTTTATCTCGATCAATCGGCGTTTGTATGCCGATATCGAGGGTTATTTGTTTTTTTTTGCATGAGCAGGTCATAGGTTTTAACCAATGCGCGTTTCTTGCGCCGTTTCGGTTTTGTTCGTGATTTCAGTTTACGATATTATATATGTTTACATATAGGTACCTCTCACGTGGACTTCGGATGATGAAGAAGAGGATGGCGGCATCGACTTCGGCAGACAAGGACCAGGTGAATAGATGTATATCTATGGGGGAAGTCGGGTGGATGGCATATAGCACCCCCGCAAACGTAGAATAAGGATATTACGTACTATTATTAGGAAGTCGGACATGGCCTTAGATTCTTGGCGAGTAGGCTACTACTGAAGACTTTAAGTTGGATTAGACTGATTTAGAAAGACTTAACCAGAGGATGATTGCCTTGGAGGGAATTCGTAGGTTTCATGTAGACACACATACGAACACACATAAACTTGACTTGGTGTATGTGTGTGTGTGTGTGTGTATGAATGTGTGTAGGTATATATATATATATATACACACACACACACACACACAACATATACATGTGATATGAGGATGTTATATAATACTTGGGCAATGAGAAAATATATACCCATACGATGAAATGTGTGATGACATTGGCATGTATGAGAATGTATGAGACTTAAATCAGTAACCAGATCATGATATTGTTTGACGATGATGCCATGTGAATGATGATATATATAGATATGATAGTTGACAATTGATCGAGATGTGATATGAGAAATGGTATGATATTTATAACGGATCGTTTGGGCAATGTGCGTTCATATATGATGATTTGTGTTGATGACATCGGAATATAGGAGACTTTAGAATAGTACCTAGATTGTGATATTGATTGATGATGATACCCAAATGAATGACCTATATATGATACCTGACCCGTACCCCTATTTTAGGATGTCGTACGATGGATATTACCGTACGAGATATATATGTGATGATTGATCCGCACTTTTGACTTGAGGAAGTCGTACTATGTACATGACGCTATTGTGGCTGGATCACCGACTAGTAGAAATAGAAATATCGACTCGGACATTAGGTCGATTCTTATTACCTATCGACTAGTTTCTTTAGTTTAGTTCCTTAATGGGTTAGATAGATACTAGTTTAGGCTCGAGTTATATTTATTTTCAAAACTAAGGAATTGTGCGCAATTTAAAAGACAGCCGAAGGGATACTACGGATTATTCCAAGGACATATCTTTTCTATAAAACCCCGTAGCCCTTACTTTTCCTAAAAAAAACACGATTCGTGCTATTTCAAACAACAAACTATATGACTCGTAGTTAGATATGTATATTCTAAATGTGTGGTTAATACACATTCACCATTATATTCAGATTGTATTCATCGCATTGCATGTTCATACATATGTTTCTTTAGCTAATATGAAACCCTGCCTGTTAGGACACCAGCACCATTACCGATGATGCGCATGATCCACGTACACTTATTTGCCGGCTCACACACATCATCATCGGTAATTGCCATGTCACGTACACTTTAGAACATACTATCTCATTAATATAAACAGCTAAATGCTAGTTACCGCATAATATTTGTGTGATTGCTTTCATGTGTTAACTTAGAGATTGCATTCTTTACATAGATAATTCATGCATTCATATATTCATTCATATACTATTCTGCGGCTTTATGCCGATATTCACTGTTTATTTACTCTTAATTCTTGGATTTCGGATTTCCATGATATTTCTGTATTTTGGGGAAAACCGCAAGAATTTATAATAACTTCTTTCTCTTTCTCTCTCATTTTAAAATGCAAGTTGCGGTTTTCTCGTGATGTATATGTCGTCCACCATGAGTTTTCTTGATTTCTGTTGGATTTGGAGACCCGATTCGAGGAGTAGGATGAACCGTTTCGGGTATATGATGGGCCCGGTAGGTACCCCGGGGCATGAAGATCGCAGATGATGGCGTTGAGCCTGGCAGGGGCACGGACTATCTACCGGTGATGTCTGGCGCGGCGGATATCCGGAGGATACCGACCGTTGTCGTGAGATTTGATGATATGGGCCGATCCGTATTGACGGAGCCCGAGATATTGAAACATTGAGATGTTGAAACATTGAGATTCCGAGACATTGATATATTGAGACTTGAGATATTGAGATATTGTGTCGATGCTGGACACGGATTTCTGTCGATTTCGCTGATGATGTTTCATTTTTATTATATGAGATTTATTGATGTTTTCATATATCAGATAATTCAGATTTCGTGATTGATTTTATTATTCATGATGCATTCATACCTCAGATATGTGACTCGTTACTGTTTAATGATATTGACACGATGCACTGAGTACTGCACTTTTGCGCAGATGATTACCCTATCACTACTAGATGACTAATGTTATTTATATATATTATGATGACCTAGGAGATCGTCGTGCATACGATTTCAACTCGCAGATGTCTTCTACTCATGAGTTGGCAACTCACCCCCGTTGTGCCAAACTTTCTTACAGGTTTCGATGTACAGGTCTCCTTGGCGGCTTGTTGGAACACCATTTTATTCAGGGTGATAGCTTGGTAGGTTGGTTCACTTGTATCGAGACCGTCGTTGTACTTTTATTATTATTTCATTTGTATCTAGTAAGCTCCATCAACCAGACTTGTATTACTTGATAGATTTAGAAGACCAGTTGTTTATTCTTTCGACCTTAGAGTCGCGCTTATGTTATTATTGTTTTCTGGTCGATTTGGTTTCTTTTGAGTTTTGTCTCTCGCCCTTCGGCGTTGTATATTATATTGCGTGTGTGGTTGTTTCCACCAATTGCGTAGAGCTAGCTCCAGCTTTGGGATGCCTTTTATTATTGCTTGTATATTATTCTTGTTTGTACCCGTTTGGGGACGGTTTTTAGAAAGGAGACTCTGCCGAAAGTTTTGAGAAAATTTGATGTTGCTTTTAAACTTTTTTCCTACACTTCTTCTTTTAAATGGTTTAGATTTCTGGGCTTCGGCTTACTTAGATTACGTTACGCCTTTAGGCGCTTCGTAATGTAAGTGCCGGTCACGTTCCGTACTTTCGGGTCGTGACAAAGTTGGTATCAGAGCGTTAGGTTTTACTTTCTACGTGTAGGATGACCCTTGGCTGATGGAGTAGGTGACTAAAGTAAAGTGACGTACCGTGGGTATGTTCCGCGGCATACTTACGATACGCTACTCCGCTTAAGGATCCTTAGGATGTACATTTCTTTGTACCCTATTCTATTCGTTCCTTCGATCTATCTTCGTCGACATCGAATGGTGGTTCTGTTACTACGGTCGCAGGGGCAGAGAGAGCTGCTGTAAGAGTTGCGGTCAGCATGAGCGTTTCGATATGTCATTTACTATGTTTTTTCGGTGACGCGAGCGTCTGATATCTGCACCAGAGGATCGGGCCACTTCTAGAGATCGGCTAGAATGTGATGACCGTTAGTGAATCGTCTGTTCTTGAGGATCGAGCATTGTTTAGTGTGCGGACGAACGGTATTCACATGCATTTAGGCGAAGTTAAAAGGTTCTAACGAATGTCAGAAACCCATTTTTCCAAGTTTAAGGTACTCGGAAGAACATGCAGGTAATTCTATGGACCCTCTAGAAGGATGAAACCCTAACTCGACATAATGACCATGAGAATACCTTTGAAACTTAGGGTTTGCGGCAGTTCTGCGGTGCCATTATTGATGCTTAGGTTTGCCCTTCTACGGCTGGTCCGCAGGTGCTGTGGCATGTACTGGATATTTTTAAACTGTACTTGGGTGTTGGGCTCTCGGGGGATTTTGGGACTTTGATGAATCGGTCGAAAAGTTTAACGTACTCCGGATATCATGTGATGAGATAAATTACTTGGGAGACTCTAGATATGAGTATAGCTGTTTGTAGCGCCGTTCATACAGCTACGAAGAGACGAGTTCGAATCAGTCGACACCAGAGGAAAGAGGAGCACATTGACTTCGGTGTTACGAATTGCGATTTGGTGATTTGAATATCACATTTCAGTTGTTTAGATTTTGGTAATTTGAGGATTTTGTTTTATGATTGGTTTTCCTATGTACTCATTCTTCTCACCGAATTCGTGTTCCATGAATCAGATGTATTGATGTTCGTTTTGTGCATACCTATTGCACTTGATTTTGATTTTATACATTTTGAGATACTGATTTGATTTTGTGTATATGGGTTGCACATGATGTTGAACTTCTGCTTTCAGTATAGTTTTCATGCACTTTCCGTACTTTTATTTGGTCTTGTGCACACTGATGCATGTGGTTGTAAGTTTATCTATCGCGGTATACTTGATTTTGATTTGGTGTATGTCGTACACCGCTGATTTTGATTTTGGATATTCGATATATGTTTTCGTGCACCATGTGCACTTGGTTGAGATTCTTACGCACATTTGGCGCACTTGATGCGATTTTGTGGACACCAGATGCATTAAATCGGGGTTTTGTGCAGATTAGATGCACCTGATATTGTTGTCGTGCACGCCCGTTGCACTTGACAGATATTTTTAGTGCACACTCATTGCACTCAGTTTTGTTCCTGTGCATATTCGCGACATCTGTATTTGGTTTCGATTTTCGTGCGCACCGAACGCACGTGGTACTTTGTATACTTTATTTTAGATTGGTTTCATTTAAGCAGTACGTTTTTATGATATTTACTATTTGGTTTAGTAACCGAGCAGGACTGTTCTGAGAACCGTACCAAAGGTGTTTTTGCATGTATTGATAGTTACCGAAGGGATTTCCAAAATTGAGCTATAGTCTCAATATTTTCTTATGTGTATCAGACACGAAATATTTTCAAAGGAAACCCTTCTAAATTATTTTCAAAAGGAGGGACGTGTATGTTAAATAAAAATATATATGTTTAGCTATTTTTCCTTAAAACGAATGTCCACTGCTTACGGTGTGATATGTGCATCGCACAGCGATTTGAAAAAGGGGGTTTTGCATGCTTCTCTATTCAGATGTTTGGACGATTTTACTATGATGCCTACTATATACAAGTTATAGTTTTGATGTATATCATGTTGGTTTTCGTATTGGACTTTGACATCGTATTTTCACCATAACTCCGATGATTGCGTTATGCTTGACGGAGTTTTGATTTTGAGTTATGTACCTGTTTTTCATGGGTGTGCATTGCGCAAGATATGTTTTGTGTATTGATTGTTTCGTAGCCCCGACGATTTGAGTGCTTTGCTAAATGTTTTAGTATCTGAGGGAGTTTTGATTTAAATTCGGGGACCGAATTTCTTTAAGGGGGAAGATTGTAACATTTAAAAATAAATAAATAAATAAATAAATTGATAAATAAAATGTTTTATGTGAATTTTCTGATAATCGGTAAAATAAACCGTATTTTCCGTAAAACTTAACTATAATTATTTTTCATTATAGATTTAAAAAGACCTATTTTAACTATGCAAGTGCTAGTATTTGGTATTTAAATGGCCACTTGTAAATTTCTGGTTTACTAAAATATTTTTCTTTAATTAATTAATTTAAATATTAATATAAGCTTTTAAATATACATTAAATTAGTGATAAATACAAATGAGAATGGGTTAATTACATTTTAATGAACCATGACAAATTAAAACAAGTTTGTAACATGCTTACTCTTTTCTTAATATGACTCCAATATTCTAGTAGATTCTAGCATTAAACAATTAGTAAATAAATAAATAAATAAAACAATTATTGGGAAGAATAAAATGATGTAATAAATTGTGAAGCTTCTATACATTTCTACACTCATTTCTCTCTCTCTCCCCCTCTCCAAACCTGGCCGAAATTGACCTCCCCCCATTTCTCCAATTCCCCACTTCATTTTCTCTCAATAACTCTTCAAAAATTCAACAAAAATCCAAAATAAAACCTCAAATTCCAAATCCAATCTCTACCCATTATTCTTTGGCCTATCAAGCATGGTTCTTGGAGCAAAGTTAGCACTTTGGAGGCTATGACTTTCATGTTTGATCTCATATTTATTGAGGTATAATCCTAACCCTAGTGTTAATTATAGGCTAATTAATTTAATTTAATAGATTTCGGTGTTTAATTATGGTTTTAGTTGCTAAATTAAAAAATCAAGATTAGGGTTTGTGATCGAGTGAATTTTTTTTTATCAATTATTCATGCTTTTCATGAGGAGATTAACATATTAATGGAATGCAAAACTTAATCTAGTTACTAGTTGCTAATTGTTAGTTTAAAATTATACTAATTATGCTAATGTTTCAAACTAGGTTTTTTTAAAATTGATTAAATAATTGAGATTAAAATATAATTAGGGTTTTATGACATTATTAACATTATAAATTGTAGTTTAATACTTTAGATCATGCTAAACCGAGCTTGGTTGTTGTTTTGTGCATTTTTACTTTAAAATCGTTAAAATTGGATAAATTTGCAAACTAGAATTTTGGGTTTAACAAAAAATAGATGAGATTAAATTATGGTAATGATCTGACTTAGTTATGATATTTAGGGAATATTATGACCATTAGTTTTGTTAAAACATCAAGTTTCGAAATAAAACGGTAATTAAGTGTTTTCTAGGTTTTTGCGAAATAAAACGATTTGATTAATTTTAAGGTTTTGATGATTTAAACCCTATTTTATATTATAATTAGTGAGTTTTTGTCACGACCCGAAAAGTACGGAACATGACCGGCACTCAAATTACGAAACGTCTCGAGGCGTACGTAACCAAAGTAAGCCAAAACCCAGAAATCAAAACCAAAGAAGCAGTAGTGTGAAAGAAAAACCAATTTAAAACAAGTAGTTTTAATCAACATAGGCCGAAGTATATATTTTTAAAATCTCATGTATTTTATAAAAAAATTCGGCAGAGTCTCCTTTGTAAATACTTGCCCAAACGGGATACAGAATGAATAGTATACAAAATAAATAAAAAGGCCTCCCCAAGCGGGAGCTAGCTCTTCGTCAATCGACGGTCACAACCACGCAAGCAATATAATATACAACGCCGAAGGACGAGGATCAAAACTCAAAAGAAACTCAAAATCAGCATGAAAACCATAATAATACAACGTACGACTCTAAGGTCGAAATAATAACAAGTCTAGTTTCTGTCTCTATCAAATATACAATCTGGTTGATGGAGTTTCTAGATACAGCTGAAATAATAATTAAACAATGGTGGTCCTGATGCAAAGAACCCACCTACCAAAGCAATCACCCGGAAGGAATAGTGTGCCAGCAAAACCGCAACGAAACCTGTACGGCAAAACCTGCAAGGAACTGTGGCACAACTGGGGCGAGTTGCCAACTCGTGAATAGAAAACATCGTAGAATAGAAATCGTATGCATGACATAATTCTAGGTCAATACGATCAGTAATAATATATCCTCAATATGAATAAGTCTGAAGCATGATAAGGTGGCTAGGGTAAACATCTATACATAAGTGTAGTACCAAAAGCTCGTGTCAGTGCCTCAGGTAGCAATATATCATAAATATGAGGTATGATCAATGTAATTAATGTCAACTATATCAGGGAGTCTATGAGTATGTGGGTATCATCCAACTATGTGATCAATGTCTGTATGTATGTGGATCTCGTCCACGTGTCACCCAATGACAATAAGCATCATGCATGTAAATATCATAAATCATATGCATAGAAGTATGAGAATATAAATCTACATGTGTCCCTCGAGACATATCAAAATCATGGAACCTGAGTTTCTAGCATCAACACTCGAAAACATCATGAAAACTGTGCCTAGCATTGGCACGTAAATCCTCATATATATGGGGCTCGTCAGTCCGGATCGGCCCACATCATCTCTCAACTCCGGTTGGTATCCTCCGGATATCCGCCGAGCTCAAATACAATCACCGGTAGATACTAGCTACCCTGCCAGGCTCATCGTCTACTCCACGAAAAATATTTCTCGCCCTGGGTAACAATACCGGGTCCACCATGTACCTGCAATCGGCCTCATCCGCCTCCTCGAATCGAGTTTCACATGTCGCTCTCAGAACCGAGAAAACACATGGTGGACGCACTGAAATATCATATCAAGGGTAACCGGGTTTTTAAAACAATTACTTACTCTCTTTTGAAAAACTAACGGTTCCCAAATCCAGAAATATCATGGAAACAACATATCTCAATGTGTATAATCATAAAGCATGATGTATGCGACATATAAAAGAAATGTAAGCGTATTGGTATATCATGCAACATGGAATAGTAATATGTACATATTGAGGGGAATCGCTCCTTTAAAAATGAATACAGTTTAAGATATATCTTGCGGTTCCCAAATCTCCAAATCAAGCCAGAAACATCTATGTATGTGAGTATGTCATGCAAGGGGGCATATCCTGAATGTAACAGTCCTACAGTGTAGTGACATGGCAATTATCGATGATGAAGTGTGTGAGCCGGCAAGTAAGTGTACGTGGAACATATGCATCATCGATAATGGTGCTGGTGTCCTAACAGCATGATTTTTATATAACAATAACCATTTGTACATGCAATGCGATGTGAATAACAAGAGTTTGCAGAAATCGACTAATAAATGCAACAGTGAAGAATCTACATCCATATGCGAATGTCATACATTTTTGCCAATTGAAATAAGACGAATCGGGGTTTTTAGAAAAATAAGGGCTACGGTGTTTTCAAAAAATTATGCGTCTTTTGAAAATATCTGTAGAATCCCTTTGCCTGTCTTTAAAATACTCCTGATTCGTTAGTTTTGAAATATGTATGACTCGGGTCTAATCTAACGTCTACTAAGTAATCTATAGACCTAACTAACAAGCTAATCGAAAGGTATGGAAACCACCTAAATCTGAGTCGATATATATATATATATATATATATATATATATATATGTAAATATAATAATCGGTGATCCCGCCTCAAAGGTACCGCGTACGATACAATATCATATGACGTCCTCGAGTCATGAGTGCGGATCTATCATCAATATGAAGCTCGTACGGTAAATCATCGTACGGCATCCCAAAAGCTGGGTACGGGTCAATATCACATTCCTCTTTTCAATTATCAGGTATCGTTATCACCATATCTCATGATCTGGGGTACTGATCTAAGTCTAGTACAAATCGATGCCATCTATATAAATATAATTGCGTGTGTGGAACACACGTCCAAAGGCCCGCTAAAATCACATGTCGTATCCCAAATACGAATCACATCAGATCACCAATCTCATGGCACTATGCCTAATCTCATCGACTCATCTCTAAATATCATACACTATCCTCGTCATCTAGGTATATGTATAACGAATATGCATGTGTGTGCGTGTAGGTGTAAACCTATTCTAGGGTTCGCAACTAGGAACTATACTAGTTTACTTCTACGCCCTAATCTAACCATAGTACACCTAATCTCATCTCAAATGTCCACGACACACAATAAGCTATCATATATAGTATATATATACTATACTAAATATCGAACTGCGGGGGTGCTATACGCCATCCACCCGAATTCCCCCGTAGATATAATCTACTAACCTTGCGTCTTGCTTGTCGATGTTGATGTCGCCATCATCTTCTTCATCGTCTCAAATCGTCGTGAGGGTACCTACATGTCACACGTACCGCATCACATTAAAACCAAATCGAAACCAAAACGACGCACGAAAACCTAAACGACACGCTTAAAGGCCTATAGGTTAGAACCTATGGGCTACGCTTTCAAAACAATCAAACAATCCTCGATATCGTCGTATAAACGCCAATTAATCAAGGTAAAACTCAATTATACAAATCCAGAATTTAAAATACGCAAAGCAAAAACACGAATTAAAACAGCAACTCAGGAAAAAGGCTCCAGATTCTACCCTAGGTCAAATTGGACAATTTTGCACATGCCAGGGGTCCAATTTACTGGAGATGGGGCTACAGAACCAATACGAGGCAGATTGGCCCAGGTCTGGCTGCAAATTGCGGCCAGAGGGATTAAACTTGTGGCCGTAGTTGGGAGTTAGGGGCTAGGGTTTTGGTGGTAGCTTCCTTGGTGCCTGCATGTATCACTGTCCATGCAAAATAATTTTCAGAGTCTCGGGGTGATAGCAGATTCCATTTAACCTTCACAGAATCACAGTTTTTCCGACATTGACTTTTCTAAATCCATATTTCGGGTTTCTAGTCTCTGGTTTAGGTTTTAATTCTAGCACGAGGGGGTTTGTATGGCCTCTACTGAGCTTAATTGCTCACCACAACTCTCAATTTCCAATAACCCTAACTAGAATTTGCAGACCCTCACTAAACATCACTATATCGGTTTAAAGCTAACATGGATGTGAAAGCAATAGGAAGACTAAGCTAGTGGTTCAGAAATTACCACATTTGGCAACTCAAGAAAATTCTTGAGTTGGCTCAGGTGTCCAAAACCTTTCCTTTCTTGGTCCAATGTGTTTCCCTTGAGTTTGTGCACAACTTTTGTGAAATGAGGGTGAGGTTTTGAGTTGATTTCCATGGTGTTTTGGGGGATTTTGTGAAGTGGGAGAGAGGGGCAGCTGCAGCAGCAGCAATGTGAGGGAGAGGGAGAAAAATGAGTGAAGAATGAAGAGGAATGGCCAAGTCAAAGCACCCTACCCTCTCTCTCTCTCACCCATACCTATTATTATATCCTTTTCCTTTTCTTTTTCTATTCTTTTCCCCTCTCTAATAAACCATCAACCATGAAATAAAATATGTATGAAAGCCATAAGAATATATAACAAGTGAAAAAAGATATGGTGCGTGTTTTGCACAAATATGCTAAAAATCTGATTAGCGATTTTTAATCGTGATTAGTACTAAATTAACATATAATTAATCATAAAAACTTAAAAATTCCATAATTGACATAAACACCCTCTTTTAGTAATTTCCAAAATTTTCAAAATTTTTCCCAATTTTATCGGTAATTAATTATACCGAAATATTAAAATATTCATTAAAAATAATATTAAATTATAAAAATTCACAAAAATAATATTTTATTTTTTTGAAATGTTACAATCTTCCCCCCTTAAAGAAATTCGGTCCCCGAATTAAAATTTTAAACCCCCAAATTCTAGAACATTTCAATAAAAAGTCCAAGTCGTCGGATGTCTATTGTAAGAAAATAGCTATATAAATACTTATCTTTGTTTAATATGTACGTCCCACCGTTTTGAAAATAATTTAGAAGGGTTCCCTTGTTTTAAACGTGTCGTGTCATATCGGACACATAGGTAAATACTAAGACTATAGCTCCCTTTTTTGGAAATCCATTCGATAACTATCAATGCATGCAAAATATATGCAGGTACTGTCCTCTTACTAGTCCTGCTCAGTACGAAAACAAATAGAAATATCATAAAAACGTACTGGTCCATAAGGAATAAATCCCAAAATGTATATAAGAATACCCTGTGCGTTTGGTGCGCATGGAAATCAAAATCCATATATGTGCCATACATGTGCACAGAAACGACATTTAAGTGCAACGGGTGTGCACGAAACATCTGTCATAGGCAACGTGTGTGCTTGACAACAAAATCAGGTGCATCTGACATGCACGAAGAATCCCGATTTAGTGCATCTGGTGTGCACCAAAATCCCATCTCAAAACATGCGCTCAACATGCGCGAAAATCCAAATCAACTGCACGAAGTGCAAGAAATCAATATCAATATCAGAATCGAAGTCGACGGTGTACAATATGACTGAATCAAAAGCAGGTATACCGCGATATATAAGCTCACAATCATGTGCATCAGCGTGCACAAATCAAATCAAAACACTAAAAGTGCCTGAAAACCATGCTGGAAGCATAAATCAAATCACCGGCATAAAATGGGCATGAAATCACAATCGATACCTCAAGCGTAACAACTATGCGCAAAATATAAATACCCAGTAGGTGCAACCATGGTGCACTAAAACAGAAATCATGGAACTCAGCCATCAAGACCAAATCATGCGAATAGGTCGCCCAAAATACCGAAATCCAAGGTGACGGATACGTGATAATCAAATCGCAAAATCACAAATCATAATTACCGTCGTCGATATATCTTCTTCCAAAGTCGAGAAGGTGCCGGTGCATCCAATGCTAGCAGTGTAAGATATCTACTTGCCTCTTGCTCACGGTCTGCCGTACTCTGTCTCTGAGTCCTCTGAATGCACATCACACATCTGCGCCTGGGTGCAAATCTTTTTGCAGCGGTGTCCTGGAAGGAATCCGGCTCAAGGTCTCTTTCGATCTCGTCTATGCCGAACTGTACAGAGGCTGGTACTCTTGCATAATCTTTTCTCGCTCTCTGGACATCTGCATTCTCGTTACAGCATTTACTCGGAAGCTGGTCGCTTCCCAAGGCCTCTGCATGCGTATCGCATCTCTGATGCCAGCGGAGTGGAACGTCATCCCGTCGAAATCTCGTGCGAACTCTTTACTCCACTCTGCTCCCATGTCGACTGATTCGGACTCGCCTTCTCGTGGCTGCATGGACTGTGCTCCAACGGCTATACTCGTGTCTGGAGTCTCCCAAGCAATGCATCCTCTCATATGATATCCGTAAGGTGTCTAACCTTTTGATCGATTCGTCAAAACCTCATAATCCCACAAGAGCTCAACAACTTGGGTACAGTTTAATAGTATCGAGTACATACCTAAGCATTGGTGGACCAGCCGTAGAAGGGAAAACCCAAGCCTCACTAATGGCGCCGCGGAACTGCAGCAAACCCTAAGGTTCAAAGGCTTTCACACGGTCATTATGTCGAGTTAGGGTTTCTTTCTTCTAGAGGGTCCATAGAATTGCTTGCATGTCTTTCCGAATACTTTAAACTTGGAATATGGGTTTCTGACATTCGATCGCCTCTATCGACTCTCAACGTACCTGCGTGAAGTCGTCTCTGGCTGGAATCAATCAAGTTGATGACCTCGCATCAGGGTAAGCGAATGAACTACATGTCCTAGTCTTTCATCTCTGGTGACTAGCGATCTTCTGTCATATCTCGAAGTATAACTCGTGCGACATTAGCTTCAAACACCTGGGGCGATATCTTTTCACTCGCCGAAATCACTGGCTCATTCGTCCGCATGCTGAACAGTGCCTCATATCATCAAAATAATTTGTGCTTTGACGGTCATCACAATCTGGCTGGCCTCTTGCAGTGGCCCAATCCTCTGGTGCTGATCTGCACGTCCAAGAAATCTCATAAAAGCGATCCATCAAACGCTCGAGGCGTGAAAACACAATAAAAAGACACATCTCTGCAATCTTGTGTCGCCGGAATTACGCCCTGGTCAGTCCGCGTCCATGATGAGCTCGTGCTGACCGTAACTTTAGCCGTATCTCTCCACGCCCGTACAGCCGTGGTAAAAAAACCATAAACTGCTAATGATTAGGCTAGATCATAGGAATGAATATAATACTGTGCAAGGAAATGTACATCCTAAGGCTTCTTAAGCGGAGTAGTGTATCGTAAGTATGCCGCGGAACATACGTAGGGTACGTCACTCTACTCAAGCCACCTACTCCATCAACCAAGGGTCATCGTACGCGACGAAAGTTCCGGTATAATACCTCCCGACTAAGTCTAAGTTCCGTAAGGTCAAGCTTAAGTTCCGTATATATATAAACGCTCTAGGTTCCGCAAAGTCAAACTTACACTCGAACCAAGATTAACCTAACACTCTGATACCAACTTTGTTACGACCCGAAAAGTACGGAACATGATCGGTATAAGTCAACGGTAGCGTCCCGGCCGTCTGTACGAGGCCAAAATGCGGAAACGAAAACTTTTTCAAACTAGAAACCGGCGTTATCGTATGCTTAAAACCCGGATCGAACCATTAACCTACAACTAGCTAACTAGAGAAGGGTTGGAAAGCTATACTGATCGATCCGTGTCCTTCGGTCTTTGGCCACCATCACATGGTCCTCGCGGCATCTCCGGTCTTGATCTCCTCGTCGGAAAGGGCACTACATCTACGAGTCTTTTTATGGGCTCCCGCTTCATCCGAAGCAACTCGGGCACGAAATGTGCTAGCCGACGTGTCCAAGGTGTTGTAGAGAATGTTTGTGATCACTTTGTCTCTTGCATCCATTGCTTGGATGGAGGTTGAAGGTGTTGCCATTAATGGAGGTTATGAGCTAAAGGAGGAAGAAGAAAAGAAGAGCTTTTTTTTCTTTTGTTGTTATCATAAAAAGAGAGAGTATGAGATCAAAAATAATACAAGTATGGCAACCCCTTTCTCTCTCTTCTCATCATATCAACATAAATCAAGCTCATAATGTGACACATGCACAAGAAAAGAGACCATGAGTCACCACTTGTGCATGTGTCACAATAAATGCTCCAAATAATGATATCTAGCTTATAATTACCAGTTACAAACATTAATCCAAATGTTTGCAACAATAAAAAGATACGGCAAACCCTAAAGTAAACTCGTGACGTATCACAAGGATACCCCTCACCTTTATATACATACCTGCACATGCATTCCGACTGAATGCGAATGCGATGAGACTAAAGTAATCCAACAAATCTAATACTAGGATCCGGCTTAAACCAAAGCCCACTAGTATGATCCGCCCGATCAAGATCCGTGCACTACTGCACGTATATGATCGGACCATGGCATATATCATACGGCCTCTACAACGTTTCGCCCGAAACTTAAGAAACTGTCTGTGGGGGACTCTAAAGACTCTTCAATACATTGACTTTGGATTTAACCACTAGCACGTCAGAGGTACTAGCCGTACGTAACGGGCTACCAGGTATTGACCAAAAGGGAGGTCATTAGCGAACTCATCCTGACACCCTACTGAGCCTGTCAGTGAAAATATCCGTACAGTCCGGTCCGTTCGTCTATGAGTATCGCATGGCGGGTCTAGGGGGTTGGTAAAAGTCAGACCCCCAAAAGCGGTACAAATCGTGTCGGAGTGTAGCCTAGAACACCCTGAGATACTACTGGAATACCTACCGGTAAATCTCCTGCCTTGGCCAAGGACATCGTGTAATGGCTCTCCTAGACACAGCGCGACCTCACCCTCAATACCAGGAGAGACGAAACCCTGCCGATCCGCTCACTGCCTCCATGTGGCTCGGTACTGTACCCAACTAAAACCTGTTTGCACGACTCCTTTGAGCCGTGGCAGGGTAGTAGTCAAAGTACAGTGGGAACTCACACGAGACAAATGACGATCTCAGGTCGATGAACTAACCTGTACACATGTCACCATGGAACTGCTATCTGACATCAAGTATAATACCAACTAGCATGTTCTCGGTGAGTCCTGTCCGGTGTACTCATAACCCAATGAGCACCTGTATACATCTTATGTGATCCAACTGACACCAATGGCTTGTGAGTCCAGCCACCGCCCCTCGTCAGGGTCTTGATTGTATACACTAGTCTACTAATGGAGTATCGATGCACAGTCTCGAAACTCCCACGACTAGAGACCTTTTAAGGATGTGCTTATAGACCCTAGCTCCCACATATATGATCGCCATCATACTGCTGGCCGTCAAGCAAGAATCCTAAGGGCTCTATCAACGTGCAATAGTGACCTCTAAGGTCACCTAAAGCTGTACATGATGATAAAGATAAACCAGATAGCATACTATCATCTTGAGTAAGACTGTCCTACCGGTATAGGTCCTCCCTCAATCATTGCAATCACGTGCCTGTGATCCAATAATTGACTTTGAGGGCACTATATCCAACAATCTCCCACTTTCACTCAAGGCTAATTATTGCGTTGTCGCATACTCACAGCCCGTGTGATACCGAACACCCAACTCCTTTACTAATAAGTCTCGCAAAGCCCGTTTGCGAAACTATTGTGTTCGAGGTATAGCCTCAGTGAGTGGATCCGCTCTAATGTTTCTTTCTATGTCTCTCTTTATCTCAAGTTCGCGGAGAAAGCCATCTCCCGAAATGAGCAATACTTGTCTTAGAATATGTCTGGATATCTGATGGGACCTAGTTCATAAATGAACTCCAAATCCAAACATCTTAGACCGTATCGTCAACTGAACTTAATTAGTATCCTGTGCCACACCTCCCTCAGTATCCGCTTGGACCACCTGTCCAAAATACTTCCCCTTGTCAGAAGGAAAACTATAACTCTGATAGTCACTCTGTCATCCAGGTCACCTTGGAAGCCTGGAATGATAACCGTCTCCCGAAGGACGATGCCATTATCAAATCCATAGAACATCCACTTATGTTCTAAAACTGCTTCCGAATGTTTCTCCAGGATAGGATCAATATCAACTTATTATATCTAGTGCAAAAACAACATCTGGTGTGGTACTTGTCATCTCATGATTAACTCAATTGTCTAAGCAAGTGATCTGCTAATCATGCACATTCCTCTCCCCTTTAGTCTGTATGACACCTTTAGAGAGGGTGACTCCATCACCTGCAGGTACACTACCGTGCCAGGAGTCGTCCATTCTAAAACACCTCTAGAATGTTGTCTAAGTAGCCAAATTGGGAAACTATCCAAATCTAGATCTAGTAACCAGAATATCTGATATAATATCTATGCCCCATGTGGAGAAACCACTGTGTGACAACCAAAGTATAACCGATCGTAGTATAGGAATTCCACTTCATACTCTGTGTATGTCATCCAAATACCAGGACATCACACCCTACTACTTTCTTAACAGATCCATCTCTTATTCTGATGAAGTCAAACCAATGACTGTCACATCAGAAATAGATGATCTATCTCCGCTATATCTGCTTTTGTCTATAAATAGACACAAGCTACTTATCCACTTTGCTTCCGCTGCTCCCACTGACTACGACAACCCTCTGGTAAAGTCATATACACGTACACTTCTAAAGCTAGTTCAGAACGACTCTATACTCTTCCTCCTGCCGGGTCTCATATCCTGCAACAACAGCAATGGCAAGTCTGGTTAAACAAGAACCTCCCTTTCACCATCTTTGAGTATACCGAAGTACCTCTCGAGTGTCTGAGGTTACCCACCATATCTGCGGAGTGGCCAATGGAATATCAAACTAGATTGAATCTTTAGGTTCTTATCAAATTTTCAGTAATCGTTTGCGGTTCTGAAATCACTTCCAGTTCTACCATACTCCCATTACTGTTTTCTTAAAAAAATCCATTTTACTAAAACTGTGGCGAGTCAAGAACAATATCACTTTTGATCTTCCAGATGGTAGAAAGTCAACCCTCGTCATAGCCCGGGTCAATGCACAAACAGCCATTACAGAAACGTGTCTTGAGTTATCCAGAGTCTGGTTTTAAGCATAAGCCGAACAACTCCCCGTACCTTAAGAATGTTAAGATATGAACTATTCTATATCCAATATAGAAATAGAAGCACTGATTTAATTGGAACCAGATTCAAATCATGCAGCTGTCTCCAATGCATGACAACTAAATGGAAAGAGGCCGACCAGCATTACTCAACTTAGGAATACATCCAAATATGAGCAACCTGAAAGAGAAGCAAGTTCTCATAATCATTACTATCAACTGAATACCATACACAAGTATCTACATCTTCGATCACCTTGAAGAATCCTGATACTTGCAATGCCTGGTTCTCTACTTTATTCATATACCTATAACTTCTCAAAACTTAGACCATGCATTTCTACGAAACACATGTCTAAGAACTAGAGAAATCACAAGTAAACAGAATACAGTACGAGTACCAACCCCTCTGTCCTCATGGACACTGGACAACATATAATACTCTGTATAAGTCCCCTGAGTCTAATAACTCATTCTCTGTGTGTCGTAGGTTGAAAACTGTACTTATGGTTAAGAAGAATTACACCGCTGTTTAATACTTCTTACCTAACCATCCACTGATATAGGTAAATGCCATAGACATAATTTCAAAAAGTTATATCTCACTTAATAAAAAATAAACGTACAGATATATCAATTTGAAATTGGTGCATAACAACGGATATTCAAAACTAAATATTTGCTGTCCGACAAACAAACCAGACGATTTCTTCAAATATCACCAATTACAACGAATTCCGATATAATGAGGATACTCACCTAATTCCCAATAACTTGCTCCCACTCATCATCTGTAAAACCATACAGATGTGAGAATCAAACCTGGTAAATACATACCCTGAAGTAAGTACTAATTGGGAAATTAGTTATCTTTTAACAATATATAGTGAAACTGAAACATGTAAATGTTTCGAAGGGGTATCCGGGTATTCCTAGTAATGCCTCTTCCATTATCAGATTCACAACTGTAACCGTATATTTCTTTTCCATCTCTCCAAATCCCTTTATATGTCTTTAGTCATTACCTTTTGTACACCCCTTTAGGCTAAATGGTTTTCTTCCCTCCCTACCGTTCGGCACCAGCCTATGGTTTGGAAGAAGACTATCTAATAAGCATAATCGGTGTACTCTCATAATCCTAGGAGTACTCGTAACCTGAGATAAAGTGAACATAAAAGACAACTGAATTAAAACCTTATTCCTATTTCTCCTGAACCAGAATCCATCCCCGAACTGGAATAAGTCCCTTCGAGTTCGTATATAACCATACGATGGAGTATCCAATAAACTGTGGATCTTCGTAGTGATACGGAGTGTCCTGGAGAAATACAAAGGTGAAGTAGGATTGGCGAAGAAATACTTGGTTTGGTCGTGAATGATAGCAATCGTAATTTATTTTTCTCTCTTACTAATCCCTTTATTTGTCTTTACTTAATACCTTTTGTACACCTTCGTTAGGCTAATTGGTTTTCTTCATTCCCTACCGTTCGGCACCTGCCTATGGTTTAGAAGAAGACTATCTATCTATTTAATAGGTGTACTATCCTAATCCAAGGAGCACTCGCAACCTGAGAGAAGTTAAAAGGAAAAGACAACTGAATAGTCCTATTCATTTTCTTCAGAACCGGAAACCATCCTCGAATCTGGAACAAGTTCCTTCGAGTTCGTATATAACCATACAATGGTTTTATCTAATGGAAGTGGATGTTCGTAGTAATACGGGGTGTTCTGGAGAAAAGGGTAAGAGAAGGAGTGGCAATAAGGTATGCAACATAGACAATCCAAAAAGCCAGTGTTTCAAGAAGGCTCGGTTAACTTGGTTACTGAGTCATAGTCAAGGGTCGGGTCATGGTCGTTGCCAAAGAGAGAGAGAAAAGAAACACTCAGCATGCACTCTAACCTAGATCAGAATGGTTATCACTTTATCTAATCAGGAAACCTCCCACTGTAACCACAAATTCTCCTCCAAACGTGAAAGAAGAATTTGTCGAGATCACCCGAGGAGTAAACCAACTCAACAGTGGGAATCGGGATCCAACTATCATCGCATGATAACGTGATGGAATCCACTCATGTTATCACACTCCAGAAGGTATGCGCATATCTGTCAAGTTTCAGTTTCTTTAGAAACTCCCGATGTGATTTTTACCCCATGCTCTTATGACCTTGATGAAGGTCAACAAATCATAAGTCACATGTCAAGTTCTACCCGTCATTGTCCAGGCTAATTTGAACCCACCCGTACAAGCCCTTGACGAAGATCAACAAGGCTATACGATTGTCCCAAACCAACGCATCTATCTATGCAACAGAAAGGTAACAAGCAGCTACCATTCACTATGCCTTGACGAAGGTCAACAAACATAGCATGAATACTAAGTGCTACCCGTCTGAAATGACGGAGGGCTACGAATGGTTTTTGGCGAAAAACCATTAACGTAATGAACTTGATATCGTTGAAGGAACCGAATAGCTTTTTATAAAAATATAGTGGCGAAAACCTTTGCTAAAGAGGTCACTCCCAGTGATGGGATCTCGGCTCTTTCCCCGTAGAATGAGGTGCATGATATTCCAACTGAATACCGCGATGCAAAGCAAAAAGTAATCGACTATAGTGAAGTTATTACCCTGACGCAAACTTCTGTCTAAGGGGTCACTCCCGGTGAAGGGATCTCGGCCCTTGCCTCGTCGACTGAGGTGCTGGATATTCATAACCGAATACCACTGTGCAAAACAAAAAAGAACATCCTTGCAATAACAGCTTTTTGAAAAATGTTCCAACAACATCAGAATAGGTTTGTTTAGCTTGCATTGATCCGAATCAATGTAGTCCCATCAATTGATCACACCACAAAAGAACGAAAATACGATGTATGTATATGCCATCCGCATTCGCCACTGGGTCCCGTCATCACCCGTTAGGTTACTTAACTAACGACAGAGCGGGGACTGGACTAGCACGTGTGTAAAACATATACAACATCTACTAGTATATATATCAATATATAATAATCGCTCATGGCGTGATAAAATGCAGCATCACAGAAATGTAATAAGCATCACAAAACAATACAGATAATCTGGGATCCCCAGGTTTTATAGAGCCGCTACTGAAACCCGACGTTCCCCTGGTCGTGTGGATAGCCAGTGCAATAAAATCCTAGACCCCTACGGGCATGGCAAGTTACCTGCCAAAACCTGAAGCGAGGCAGCCCCCTTCAACAACGTGAATGGACTACCCAGCACTTCACGGAATCCGGTAACTTGAGCACCCCTCCTTGGTTCAGCCTGGACCCCCTCCGTGTACGGCGAATAGCCCGCCAATTCTAGAGTAAAGCCCCCTCCGTCTCAAAGCCATGAGATGCGGGCCCGTTTCCCTCTAGAACCCAGGTACCCGTACACCCCTCCACGGAGTAATCCTAGTACAGTAAGTAAAATATATAACGGGTACATCGACCTCAGCCTGATCGTGCCCCAAAAGAATAATATACAAACAGGCAGTGACGGCAGTCCACATGTCGGACGCTCGCCCCGCAATATCAAATGTACAAATACAACCAAACTGTACTACCATTGCATCAAGGCTATCCACCACGATAAATCCGCAACATCACATCACAACACAGAACATCAACGTGAATGTCACGTTCGTAAATCCGTCTAAAAGAGCTATAGCAATTAGATAAGATTTACCGATCAAATGACATTCATGGTCACAGATATAATGTAAATACTGTGAACTAACATGTTTAAAATTTTTGATCGACAAAATTTCCCGAAGTGGGCCCCAAGCACAATTCCCAGTGCTCAAACAAATCTGGGCCTAAACAAAAATTACCAAAAACCCCAATTCCAACTCAGAGAGCACTGTAGAAAATTTGGTGCATTGATGACATGGAATGGTGGCGGAACCACGGCCAAAGCATGCGTAAGGCCGCGGTTCCGCGGCGCAACAGTAGTATTAGGCAACCAAATTTTCACAGTAATCTTAGAAAAGCCTGCACTAATTTCTGCAATACTCCAAATAATTTTTCGAGCATAAAAAAAATTCGACAGAAAGTTCAACATTGGAAATGCAGTTTTTGGAAATTTCGTCCGATCGATGTTCTAAACACGTTAGAGTAAGCTAGTGAAGGTTAATGGCGTGGCTCTGATACCATATAAGTCTACGGTAGTGCCCCGGCCTTCTGTACGAGGCCAAAATGAGGAAACGAAAACTTTTTCAAACTAGAAACCGGTGCTATCGTATGCTAAAAACCCGGATCGAACCATTAACCTATAACTAGCTGACTAGAGAAGGGTTGGAAAGCTATACGGATCGATCCGTGTCCTTCGGTCTTTGGCCACCATCCCAAGCTCCTCGTGGCATCTCCGGTCTTGATCTCCTCGTCGGAAAGGGCACCATATCTACGAGTCTTTTTACGGGCTCCCGCTTCATCCGAAGCAACTCGGGGACGAAGTGTGCTAGCCGACGTGTCCAAGGTGTTGTAGAGAATGTTTGTGATCACTTTGTCTCTTGCATCCATTGCTTGGATGGAGGTTGAAGGTGTTGCCATTAATGGAGGTTATGAGCTAGTGGAGGAAGAACAAGAGAAGAGCTTTTTTTCCTTTTGTTGTTATCATAAAAAGAGAGAGTATGAGATCGAAAATAATACAAGTATGGCAGCCCCTTTCTCCCTCTCTTCTCATCATATCAACATAAATCAAGCTCATAATGTGACACTGTTAGTTATATGTATGCCCTAGAGGCCATTACTGTACATTGGATGTATATTGTAGTGGATGCTGGGACATATATAGGTAGGACTTTCTTGCTCGACATGATAGTACGCTATCTGGTTGCTCTTTGTCATAACGTGTATACTTTCCGTCTCTCTGTCACATGTTGATAAAGCCCTTAGGATGTGTACTCGATTTCCAGGACTATGATGCAGATCATACTAGAAGGGCCTGGATAGTCCATGAGTACATCCTTGAAATGTTCCTAGTCGAGGGAATATCGAGACGGGGCATCGATATTCCAGAGTAGACTAGCGTATATCTTCTCGACCCATGCGATGGGCGATGGATGATCCCATATCCATTGGTGTTTGACATCGGAGATGGTATGCGGGTGCTCAGTGCAGACTGGGTACACTGAACGGACTCGCCGAGAACTCCAAGATGGTATTATACCTCACGTCAGATGGCAGTTCTCTGGTGACACTGGTACAGCTTAGTCTGTTGACCCGAGATCATCATAGAGTCTTGTGTGTCTCCCACTGTGCTTTGATTTCCACCCTACCACGGCTCTACTGAGTCATGCAAACAGGTGGTTTTTGGGTACGGTCCCGATTCACATGGAGGCAATGAGCGATAGGAGGGGATTCGTCTCTCCCGGTATTGGTGGTTGATGTTGTGCTATGCTCGACTGGCCAAAACAGGAAATCCCTGGCCAGGGTTGCAGTGATATACTGGTAAGAGTTATCAGTAGTTTCACGAATGTTATGGACCTTAAGTCGGCATGACTTATCGAGCTACTGGGGTCTGACGTTTACCACCCCTAGGAGAGATATGCGACATATCAGACGAACAGACCGGACTGTACGGTAAGTGTTACTGGTTGGATTCACAGGAGTGTGAGAGGGCTTGCTCGTCGATCTTCTGATCGCTCAATACCCGGGTGGCCGTTACGTTTAGCAGACCGCTTGCGGCTTGTGGGTGTTTGATATGATCATCATCTGCTGCCGGCGTATTGACGAGTCTTTAGAGTCCTACACAGAGGTTTCCTGGCTCAAGCGAAACGAAATAGGAGCGCATATGAGATATGTGCGGGACCGAGAATAATGCGTGTATGTGATACCGCATTCTATTCTCGCGATGAATGTATCGATTGGTTATATGCGATATAACCTAGTTATCGAATCAAGGATTGATTCGATAAGCCGATACATTGGATACTAGTCGGTTATATACGATATGACCGGATCGTTAAATCAAGTGTTGGTTTAATGATTTAATGTATAATTATATATTTGATATATTACTTTGCATTAACTAGTATTGGTTCACTTTAAATGGATTTACTCACTTGTTTTGTGCACATTACATATGTGATATATTTTGTGCACATGATTGTATCATGTTTGATGATACATGCAAGCTAGGGTTAGTGTAAAGAATTAGACCATGGTTAAGATTATGATTAGGGTTTTCTTTTTTCTTATTTATTTATTTATTTATTTTGGAAAAAGATGAGAAAAGAATGGTTGCTTTTTTTGTTTGCTAGTTGAACATTCTTGAAGCTTTGAATTAGTCCACCATCCGTGTCTTATACTTAACCCTAACCATTCTAGTTAACCATGGTCCATTCTCTACAACTAACCAAGGGTTAGTAAATGATAAGTATTGATTTATTTATCATTTACATAATACTTATCATATTCTTTTTCTTCATCTTCTTCTTCTTCAACATGAGAAAAAAGCTTGCTACATCAATGGTGATTGATGAAAAAGTGCGGGAAATCCAAAACTAAAGTCTACCCAATTCCTATTTCTTCATCCTCTACCTCTTGCCAAGTAGTATACGGTGTTTCCTTCACAAGTTTTCAAGGATTGGTGAAGTTGGAGCTTGTTCTTGTGATGCCTCGACGTAGATCATCTTCGGCATCGAACCGACGATCAAGCCCGCCCATTCTTCGATGATGCCAATGCTAGAGTCAAGGGTTCGATTTGGACAGCGGAGGGAGATCATCGTGGAGCTTAGGAAGTGGTGGACCGGATCTACAAAGGTTGTAGCCCCTTTCCTTTAGCTATATTTCCGATTACATGCTTGCTTTGCCTATATATCTAGTTAACGATCCGTATTAGGGTTTGTAGGCACTTGTAAAATTTGATTTGTGCATGTTTGATCACTTGTGAGACTCCATTAGAGTGCCTAGGAACCCTACAGTGGTATCAGAGACTAGCTAGAGCCTTAGGCGAAGTCCCGACGGAATCAGAAGTCCGATCGACCCAAAACCCGACTTGAAAAATGCTCTCTGGACTTTTTTGAAAAACATGTTTTTTTGTAGATTAAAAATATTCAGAAAAATCAGCAGGATAATCTAAGAGTTACTGTGAATTTCGATGGACTAATTCCATCAATGAGCCGCGGATCCGCGGCACGAGCATGGTTCGTGCGGCGGTTCCGCGGCCATTTTGTCGTTTTGTGTATTTAATTTTTCACAGTAATTCTCAGTTTTCTGTTCTGGTTTTCCTGGGAATTTTTAATATTTATTCCAGAGTTGTATTTTCTGAGTTGTATTGGGGATTCGGTGTTTCGATTGGAGTATCAGATTTTGTCTGTGTGGCTTTCCGGATAAATTTTAGAATATGTTAAAAAGTTCGACCGGATATAAATACCCAATTTTTTTCCCCTGCCGGGAAATTTCCAATTGTTGGATTTTTCCGTAGTTTAACGACGTTCTAATTTTTGCAAGTAACGCGATGGACCCTCTAGAAGACAACAAACCTTAACTCGATTATGTGACCGTCTTGAACTGCCCTTTGAACCTTCGGGTTTGGGGCAGTACGGCGTGCCACATGTGAGGCGTTGGCTTGACCCTTCTACGGCTGGACCGTTGGTACTGAGGCACGAACTGAATGTTGTTAGACTTATTTCATGTGTTGAGCTGTATCGGGAAAACTTGGGTGTTCGATTGTTCGATCGGAAAGTTTAACATTTTCTATTTATCCGGAATGTGATACAATACTTGGAATTCGCAAATAGTTATGAGATAACTGAATGAATGTTATAAACATAGCACTTTAGTCTCACTTGATCGGTTGCCACAGAATTTTGATGTGATCAAAAGTCCGTCGCAATCACGTAGCGTACGCGGATACTCGCCGGGTAAACTTAATAGACAGCCTCACTCCATGTCCCCGACCAAGTGACTGTAGGAGAACCCCGTCGCCGAAAGCATCCGTTCGGGTGCTCGCGGCAGCGGTGTTCCGTCTTGGTGCACTTTGTCGACGGCGTCGGGGGTGCGGCCGCCTACTAAAGTTTGCGACGAGCATTCGATCAGAATGTCGGGAATCCTGTTGAATTGCCCGACTTGATATTGAAAAGAGTTTTCGATAATGAGACTAAAATGCGGGGTTTATAATTGTTAGGCATGCGATGTCTAAAGAATTCATTTGGTCAGGCATTCGATGTCTGAGGTGATTGCGGATTCCAACTATTGTAGTTTTACACTTTCTTTTCTGTGACCGCAAGTGTAATATGTGATATCGCCGGTTTCGTTGCTATATGTCAACGACAATTGGGATGCGCATATTTACTTACGTTGATGACATGAGATGTTATGTGTTGCTGGATATATTATATTGGATCGTCGTGTTTGAATAGCCGGGGGTTTTTATGTGAGATGAGTGTTTTTTCATTTTCATTCATGTAAAAACTTGTATGTAATATTCTTTTATTGGGGCACTTCCAGGTTGCGGATGTTGTCACCATTTGTATATTATTTACTTTTCTGCACTAGGATAGACCCAAGGAGGGGAGCACAAGTAACCGGGTTCTGGGGTCCAGTGGGAGACCATCTCGAGGAGTCGAGTTCGGGTCTCCTAATCCTAGAATTGGTAGGGTTACTTGCCGCTCTCGTAGGGGTCTAGGGGTGTGGGATTGGCTATTCATCACGACCGTGGAATCCGTGTTTTATACTGGCTCGTATTGAAAACACGGACGTCCTAGTATATCCAATATTTCATATGATTCTTTCTGCTGCGTTATCTATGATGTGATCATGCGATGTTCTGTGCTCTGTTCAGATAGATGTTATATATAGTATATATGATATATTATATAAACGTTGCTTATGTTTTACACCCGCGCTAGCCCTGCCCCGCTCTGCCGTTAGTTACCTAACCTAACGGTGCAGACGGGACATCGAGACGAATGCGGATGGCATAAGCGTACGTTATATTTATCTGTGATGGTTAGGTGGACTTAAATGATGGGATATTCATTAATGAGATTAATGAAAGAAAATAAACCTAATTGATGTTGTGGAATCGAATTTCAAAATAAAAACAGGTAGCTACAGTTCTTGCTTTGCATCGCGGTGTTCATTATAGAACATCCTGCACCTTATTCGATGAGGAAAGGACCGAGATCCCTTCACCGGGAGTGACTCCTTTAGCAATAACTGGCAGATGCTACAACTCTCGGTTTGTCTTTGATCGCTTCTATAGTTTCCGCTTTGCACAGTGATATATATGATATATCCCGCACCTCATTCGACGAGGAAAGGGCCGACGATCCCTTCACCGGGTGTGACCCCTTTAGCAAAACTAGAAAAGCCTCGAAAACATTCCATTTAAAAATCATTTGATTCCGCAACGAGATCAAGTTCAAAGCGTTAAAGGTTTTCATAAAAACCATTCGCAACCCTCCGTCATTTTAGGAAGTAGAGTACTTAGTATTCGTGCTGTGTTTATTGACCATAGTCAAGGCACAGTGTACGGTAGCTAAGTGATGTCTTCCTACACCGCATATGATGCGATTAGTTAGGACAGTCATGTGGCTTTGTTGACCTTAGCCAAGGATCATGTGGGTGGGTCTAATTAATCACGAAATGACGGGTAGAACTTGACTAGTACCTATGATTTGTTGACCTTAGCCAAGGTCATAGGTGCTAGGGGTAAAAACCATTATCGGGAGTTTCAAGTGTTGAAATTTGCAATGAGATTGCATACCTTCTATATGATAGTTGGATCCCGATACCCACTGCGAGTAATTGTTACTCCTGGGAGAGTTTTGCACTTTACAATTAGCCGATCAAGTAGGTGTCTAGAAAGGTGTCAACGGGGTTACGCCTCTGGAAAAACGAGGTTTACTGTAATTAGGTCCGTGCGAAAGCACGGGAAACCTCCCTCAAAGTACCGACACTGGTCTGGCTGAAAGATTGGCGAACTTGTAGAGTGTAATTAATCCCGGCTAGTCTTTCCTTTTAGGGTTTGAAGGAAGATTTGATAAAAACAGTGGGAGCCATCCTGATTAGATAAAATATATAACCAATCTGATCTTGCAAGAGCGCACGCAGAGTGTTTTCTTCTCTCTCTCTCCTGGTAGCGACCATATCACGCCTTAATCAAGATAACAAAATGGATGTATTGACCGAACCCGCTTGTTATACTGAGCTGGGGAACGTTGCTCCCGCTCCAACTTATAATTGTTATGAGACAGAGCAGGAAATTAGGGAATACCAGAATTCCTATGCCGCCCAAACGAAGACAGTGCATATGATGCATCTCCTTCGGATGTGTTCATTACAAAGAACTGTTTCTCAGTATCCTCTGCATCCTGGGTATATGATACCGGATCAGGATCCCAGATATGTAATCTGTTACATAGGGCTACAAAAGGGTAGAAAAACTGAGAAAGGGTGATAAGTTTCATGAGACAGAAAACGGGGCAAGTGTTGCAGCCAAGTCTGTTGGTCACTGTCACCCTGTATTACGAATACATTGATTCTGAACAAATGCTGTTAGATACCGAACCTGATATACAAAATCATATCAGTCTCTTTATTAGTAAAGAAATGATAAAATTTTGTATTGATGGATAATGTTTTGAACATTTCCTATATCAAAAGTTGATCGGTTCAGGCACGTTATCTAAAAGCATTAACGTTCTAAATCAAACTACAGTTCCTTGTTTACTGAACACACACAGGAAGAAGAGTTCAGAAATGAACGATTCGTTCTTGAGGCATTGTAGACTAGGTCATATCAATGCGACCCGACTGGCTAAAGTTACATTTTGGATGCATATTTAAATCAGTTTGAATTTACATCTTGTGAAACTTGCCAGTCATGTCACAAAGATATAATGACACCAGCTCTGTTTTCTGGAAGCAGAGGAAGAGTTAGTAAACTCTTGGGACTGATACATGATGATGTATGTAAGGTCTCCTGTCTACACATGCCAGGACTGGTTCTTTATACTTCAGTATATTCTCTGATAATCTCTCAAGATTCAGTCGTATGTTCCTGTTGAAACATAAGTCTGAACCTTTTGAGGTATTCACAGAATATAAGTTAGAAATAGAGAACCAAAGTACGGGTATACGTATTATGTCCTATGATGAGATCAGGGAGGAGAATACTTGTGCATGGCATTCCTGGACCATTCTAAAGGAGAATGAGATTCTCTCTCCGTATTACTCCTCTGAATACACTACAGCACAACGGTGTGTCAGGGCGGAGCAATCACACGATATTAGATATGGTGTGCTCTATGATGAGTATTACTGAGTTACCTATTTCCTTTTTGGGTGTTATGCGCTTGAGAAGCTGCATACCTATTGAATTAGGTTCGAATCAAATCACTGCCTACCACTCCATATAAGATATGGTGTGGGAAGATCCTATCTCTTAAGTTAGTTAAGATTTGGGATTGTCCGTCCTATGTCAAAAGCAAAATCCGGACAAGATCGAGGCAAGATCAGTTCTGTAGAACTGGAAAGGTTCCAGCTGTACAAAACTGCTAATGATTTGACAGAACCAAAGGATTCAATAGTTTCCGACGAACCTCAGCCTCTCCGCCGATCTAGTAGGGTTCCTCACCCACCTGAGAGATACCTCGGTTTCTCGATGACAGTGGGAGCGAGGATTGCATCATGAGATGATGACCCAACTAGATTCGAGCAGGCCATCAAGAGTAGGGACTCTGTAAGAATGGCTGGATGCTTAGCCATCGGAGATGGAATCCATATACACCAACAAAGTATGGACTTTGGTTGCGATATCTGAAGGGTTAAATCCCCATCAGGAGCAAGTATATCTTGAGAAGATTACTTGATGTAGATGGACAAGTTGAGACTTTCAAAGCTAGACTTGTTAAAGGTTTTCGTCATCGACCAGGCACGGATAATGATGAAACCTTTTCCAAGGACTATGCTTAAGTCCATCCAGATCCTACTTGCCACGGCTACATACCATGACTACGATATCTGGTGGTTGGGTGCCATGACAACTTTTCTAAATAATGATTTAGAAGAGAACGTCTATAAGAACACAGCCAGAAGGCCTCGTAGACAGTGGGAGCAGCGGAAAAGTGTGCAAGATGCTTTATAGGATAAAGCAGGCATCGCGGAGTTGGAACATCTGTTTTGATGGATTAGTCAAAGATGTTGACTTCATCAAAATGGTAGACGAACCTTGTATATACAAAAGGGTAGTAGAGTGTAAGGTGGTCATCTTCGTATTGTACGTAGACAACATACTCTTGATAGGAAAAGAGTTTCCTATACTACGATCGGTCAATCTCCTATTATCACTAGGATTCCCCAAATAGGATCAAAGTGATACCTCCTAAATCCTGAGTTTTCATCTATGAGATAGATGTAATTGGATGTTAGGATTCTCATTAGATGTAGTGAGATGGTATCAATCGATCCTGGGGGGAATCACTGGAAGAGTTCCAGGGTGATAAAGACGACTGAATGTCAGTCACGGGCATTGTCTTTACCCTCAGTAGAGGGACGGTATGTTGGAAGAGTTCCAAGCTAGATACCGTGGCAAACTAGACGATAAAGGCTGGTAACATCGCTATTAAAGATACTACCAAAGAGGAAGTTTGGGTGTATATTGGTTCATAAGATGAACTAGGTTCCTGCCATTGTATGACAATGGAAGTGTGGCTTTGGCCCTGGAACCCTGGTCCCTTCAGTGACCCAGACAAATTCTGAGGAAGCATCACCTGATCATGGAGATAGTTGATCTCCGGGATGATCGAGGTTAGGAGAGTAGACTCAGAGGACAACACGGCGGATCCACTCACGAAGGCCTTTTCCCAAAGAGAGACAATTTAGGGGATGGTTGAGTATGTGATACTGCAACCACTGCTACAGATGGCCCTAGTGCAAGTGGGAGATTGTTAGTTATATGTATGCCCTAGAGGCCATTACTGTACATTGGATGTATATTGTAGTGGATGCTGGGACATATATAGGTAGGACTTTCTTGCTCGACATGATAGTACGCTATCTGGTTGCTCTTTGTCTTAACGTGTATACTTTTCGTCTCTCTGTTACATGTTGATAAAGCCCTTAGGATGTGTACTCGACTTCCAGGACTATGATGCAGATCATACTAGCGGGGCCTAGATAGTCCATGAGTACATCCTTGAAATGTTCCTAGTCGAGGGAATATCGAGACGGGGCATCGATATTCCAGAGTAGACTAGCGTATATCTTCTCGACCCATGCGATGGGCGATGGATGATCCCATATCCATTGGTGTTTGACATCGGAGATGGTATGCGGGTGCTCAGTGCAGACTGGGTACACTGAACGGACTCGCCGAGAACTCCCAGATGGTATTATACCTCACGTCAGATGGCAGTTCTCTGGTGACACTGGTACAGCTTAGTCTGTTGACCCGAGATCGTCATAGAGTCTTGTGTGTCTCCCACTGTGCTTTGATTTCCACCCTACCACGGCTCTACTGAGTCGTGCAAACAGGTGGTTTTTGGGTACAGTCCCGATTCACATGGAGGCAATGAGCGATAGGAGGGGATTCGTCTCTCCCGGTATTGGGGGTTGATGTTGTGCTATGATCGACTGGCCATAACAGGAAATCCCTGGCCAGGGTTGCAGTGATATACTGGTAAGAGTTATCAGTAGTTTCACGAATGTTATGGACCTTAAGTCGGCATGACTTATCGAGCTACTGGGGTCTGACGTTTACCACCCCTAGGCGAGATATGCGACATATCAGACGAACAGACCGGATTGTACTGTAAGTGTTACTGGTTAGATTCACAGGAGTGTGAGCGGGCTTGCTCGTCGATCTTCTGATCGCTCAATACCCGGGTGGCCGTTACGTTTAGCAGAACGCTTGCGGCTTGTGGGTGTTTGATATGATCATCATCTGCTGCCGGCGTATTGACGAGTCTTTAGAGTCCTACACAGAGGTTTCCTGGATCAAGCGAAACGAAATAGGAGCGCATATGAGATATGTGCGGGACCGAGAATAATGCGTGTATGTGATACCGCATTCTATTCTCGCGATGAATGTATCGATTGGTTATATGCGATATAACCTAGTTATCGAATCAAGGATTGATTCGATAAGCCGATACATTGGATACTAGTCGGTTATATACGATATGACCGGATCGTTAAATCAAGTGTTGGTTTAATGATTTAATGTATAATTATATATTTGATATATTACTTTGCATTAACTAGTATTGGTTCACTTTAAATGGATTTACTCACTTGTTTTGTGCACATTGCATATGTGATATATTTTGTGCACATGATTGTATCATGTTTGATGATACATGCAAGCTAGGGTTAGTGTAAAGAATTAGACCATGGTTAAGATTATGATTAGGGTTTTCTTTTTTCTTATTTATTTATTTATTTATTTTGGAAAAAGATGAGAAAAGAATGGTTGCTTTTTTTGTTTGCTAGTTGAACATTCTTGAAGCTTTGAATTAGTCCACCATCCTTGTCTTATACTTAATCCTAACCATTCTAGTTAACCATGGTCCATTCTCTACAACTAACCAAGGGTTAGTAAATGATAAGTATTGATTTATTTATCATTTACATAATACTTATCATATTCTTTTTCTTCATCTTCTTCTTCTTCAACATGAGAAAAAAGCTTGCTACATCAATGGTGATTGATGAAAAAGTGTGGGAAATCCAAAACTAAAGTCTACCCAATTCCTATTTCTTCATCCTCTACCTCTTGCCAAGTAGTATAGGGTGTTTCCTTCACAAGATTTCAGGGCTTGGTGAAGTTGGAGCTTGTTCTTGTGATGCCTCGACGTAGATCATCTTCGGCATCGAACCGACGATCAAGCCCGCCCATTCTTCGATGATGCCAATGCTAGAGTCAAGGGTTCGATTTGGACAGCGGAGGGAGATCATCATGGAGCTTAGGAAGTGGTGGACCGGATCTACAAAGGTTGTAGCCCCTTTCCTTTAGCTATATTTCCGATTACATGCTTGCTTCGCCTATATATCTAGTTAACGATCCGTATTAGGGTTTGTAGGCACTTGTAAAATTTGATTTGTGCATGTTTGATCACTTGTGAGACTCCATTAGAGTGCCTAGGAACTCTACAGACACATGCACAAGAAAAGAGACCATGAGTCACCACTTGTGCATGTGTCACAATAAATGCTCCAAATCATGATATCTAGCTCATAATTACCATATACAAACATTAATCCAAATGTTTCCAACAATAAAAAGATACGGCAACATCTAAAGTAAACTCGTGACGGATCACAAGGATACCCCTCACCTGTATATACATACCTGCATGTGCATTCCGATTGAATGCGAATGCGATGAGACTAAAATAATCCAACAAATCTAATACTAGGATTCGGCTTAAACCAAAGCCCGCTAGTATGATCCACCCGATCATGATCCGTTCACTCCTGCACGTATACGATCGGACCCTGCCATATATCATACAGCCTCTACAACGTTCCGCCCAAAACTTGAGAAACTGTCTGTGTGGAACTCTAAAAACTCGTCAATACATTAGCTGTGGATTTAACTACTAGCACGTCAGAGGTAATAGCCGTACGTAACGGGATACCAGGTATTGACCAAAAGGGAGGTCGATGAGCGAACTCATCCTGACACCCTACAGAGCCTGTCAGTGACATTATCCGTACAGTCCGGTCCGTTCGTCTATGAGTATCGCATGGCAGGCCTAGGGGGTTTGTAAAAGTCAGACTCCCAAAAGCGGTACAAGTCATTTCGGAGTGTAGCCCATAACACCCTGAGATACTACTGGAATACCTGCCTGTAAATCTCCTGCCATGGCCAAGGACTTCGTGTAATGGCTCTCCTAGACACAGCGTGACCCCACCCCCAATACTGGGAGAGTCGAACCCCTGCCGATCCGCTCACTGCCTCCATGTGGCTCGGGACAGTACTCAACTAAAACCTGTTTGCACGACTCCTTTGAGCCGTGGTAGGGTAGTAATCAAAGTACAGTGGGAACTCACACAAGACAAATGACGATCTCAGGTCGATGAACTAACCTGTACACATGTCACCAGGGAACTGCTATCTGACGTCAGGTATAATACCTACTAGCATGTCCCCGGCGAGTCCTGTCCGGTGTACTCATAACCCAATGAGCACATGTATACATCTTAGGTGATCCAACTGACACCAATAGCTTGTGAGACCAGCCACCGCCCCTCGTCGGGGTCTCGACTGTATACACTAGTCTACTTATGGAGTATCGATGCCCAGTCTCGAAACTCCCACGACTAGGGACCTTTTAAGGATGTGCTTATAGACCCCAGCTCCTACGTATATGATCGCCATCATACTGCTGGCCGTCAAGCTAGAATCCAAAGGGCTCTATCAACGTGCAATAGTGACCTCTAAGGTCACCTAAAGCTGTACACGATGATAAAAATAAACCAGATAGCATATTATCATCTTCAGTAAGATTGTCTTACCGGTATAGGTCCTCCCTCAATCAATGCAATCACGTGCCTGTGATCCAATAATTGACTTTGAGGGCACTATATCCAACAACCGGCACTTAAATTATGAAAAGCCTCGAGGCGTACGTAGCCTAAGTAAGCCAAAACCCAGAAATCAAAACCAAAGAAGCAGTAGAGTGAAGGAAAAACTAATTTAAAACAAGTAGTCTTAATCAACATAGGCCGAAGTATGTATTTTTAAAATCTCAAGTATTTTCTGAAAATTTCGGCAGAGTCTCCTTTGCAAATACTGGCCCCAAACAGGATACAACATGAATAGTATACGACATAAATAAAAAGGCATCCCCAAGCGGGAGCTAGCTCTTCGTCAATCGACGGTCACAACCACGCAAGCAATATAATATACAACGCCGAAGGGAGAGAATCAAAACTCAAAAGAAACTCAAAATCAGCATGAAAACCATAATAATACAACGCACGACTCTAAGGTCGAAATAATAACAATCCGGTCTTCTATCTCTATCAAATATGCAATCTGGTTGATGGAGTTTCTAGATACAGCTGAAATAATAAATAAACAATGGTGGTCCTGATGCAAAGAACCCACCTACCAAAGCGATCACCCGGAAGGAATAGTGTGCCAGCAAAGCCGCAACGAAACCTGTATGGCAAAACCTGCAAGGAACTGTGGCACAACGGGGGTGAGTTGCCAACTCGTGAATAGAAAACATTGCAGAGTAGAAATCGTATGCATGACATAATTCTAGGTCAATACGATCAGTAATAATATATCCTCAATATGAATAAGTCTGAAGCATGATAAGGTGGTTAGGGTAAACATCTATACATAAGTGTAGTACCAAAAGATTGTGTCAGTGCCTCAGGTAGCAATATATCATAAATATGAGGTATGATCAATGTAATCAATGACAACTATATCAGGGAGCCTATGAGTATATGGATATCATCCAACTATGTGATCAATGTCTGTATATATGTGGATCTCGTCCACGTGTCACCCAATGATAATAAGCATCTTGCATGTAAATATCATAAAGCATATGCATGGAAGTATGAGAACATAAATCAACATGTGTCCCTCGAGACATATCAAAATCATGGAACCTGAGTGTCTAGCATCGACACTCGAAAACATCATGAAAACTGTGCCTAGCATCGGCACGTAAATCCTCATATATACGTGGCTCGTCAGTCCGGATCCGCCCACATCATCTCTCAACTCCGGTCGGTATCCTCCGGATATCCGCCGATCTCAAATACAATCACCGTTAGGTACTAGCCATCCTGCCAGGCTCATCGTCTACTCCACGAAAAACATTTCTCGCCCCGGGGAACCATACCGGGTCCACCATATACCCGCAATCGGCCTCATCCGCCTCCTCGAATCGGGTTTCACATGTCGCTCTCAGAACCGAGAAAACACATGGTGGACGCACTGAAATATCATATCAAGGGTAACCGGGTTTTTAAAACAATTACTTACTCTCTTTTGAAAAACTCATGGTTCCCATATTCAGAAATATCATGGAAACAACATATCTCAATGCGTATAATCATAAAGCATGATGTATGCGACATATAAAAGAAATGTAAGCGTATCGGTATATCATGCAACATGGAATAGTAATATTCACATATTAAGGGGAACCGCTCCTTTAAAAATGAATACAGTTTAAGATATATCTTGCGGTTCCCAAATCTCCAAATCAAGCCAGAAACATCTATGTATGTGAGTATGTCATGCAATGGGGCATATCCTGAATGTAACAGTCCTACAGTGTAGTGACATGGCAATTATCGATGATGAAGTGTGTGAGCCAGCAAGTAAGTGTACGTGGAACAAATGCTCCATCGATAATGGGGCTGGTGTCCTAACAACATGATTTTTATATAACAATAACCATTTGCACATGCAATGCGATGCGAATAACAAGAGTTTGCAGAAATCGACTAATAAATGCAAAAGTGAAGAATCTACATTAATATGCGAATGTCATTCATTTTTGCCATTTGAAATAAGTCGAATCGAGGTTTTTAGAAAAATAAGGGCTACGGTGTTTTTAAAAAAATACGCGTCTTTTGAAAATATCCGTAGAATCCCTTTGCCTGTCATTAAAATACTTGTTTTGAAATAGGTATGACTCGGGTCTAGTCTAACGTCTACTAAGTAATCTACAGACCTAACTAACAAGCTAATCGAAGGGTATGAAAACCATCTAAATCTGAGTCGATATATATATATATATAAATATAATAGTCGTGTAGCGCCTTGAAAAGTCGTTTTGGTGTTTTCCTGAAAATCGGTGAAAATTCGGTATTTTTCCGTAAACCGTCTTTTTTATTATTTTGCAGTTTAGGACTAATTATACCTAATTTGGATAGGTAATTGCTAGTTTTTAGTAGCTAATGAGTTACTTATGAAATTCTGGTCGTTTAAAATTTTTCCCTAATTTTTCAATTTTTAATATTATTTTAAGCCGGTAAGAAAATATATTAAATTAGCGATAAATACAAATTTAAATGGGCTAAATTTAAGCTTTAAAATCATATTAATTAAAATTTAGTTGTAACATAAATTTTTAGTATTTTATTTTAAGTTTTAACTAATTTTTATTATAGAAAACGAAATTTATTGAATTTTAAGCTTAAACTTGCAATTTTGAACTTGTGGGGGTCCTTATCGCATAGAACCTTTTTGTATTCACTCCCACTCTCGACCACTCCCCAAGGCCGGCCCCACCACTGCTGCAGCAGCCCCATCCTCCTCTATTTGGTTTTAACTATTGTGAATGAATTGTTTTGAATAGGATTAAAATATAGTAATTTGGGTATGGGTTTTAGGTGAGATATGAGGGCTTTGACTTTGGATTTTTCTTTCACAACTCCCCCTCTCCCTTGTTCTGGCCGAGAGCAGCCCCCCCTCCATTATTTTTTTCCCTTCTCTTTTCTCTCATTTTCTTCAAGAAAATTCCAAAAAAATTCAACAAAAATCAACAATTTCCTTCACAATTTCAAAGCAAAACCTTATTCCCTCTTTTCTCTAACCTAATTGGTTCAAATCTTGGAGAAAGATGGCATCTTTGGAGGCATATTGTTCTTGCTAGATCTCTAGTTGAGGTATAATTTCAATTCTTGGCTAATTTATAGTTTAAAGTGTGTTAATTAGAACTTGAAAGTGTTAATTTTAGTGCTAATTTCTAACCTAGTTTTTTTTAGTTCATGGCTTGAATTTTAATTAGGGTTTAGAAAAACATTATTAGGTTAATTAATTTTTTTTGCTATCTAGTGTTTTTCTAACCTAAATCTAAGTGGTTAACTTGCTAATTGGGCTAAAATCTAGTGTTAATTTAGGGTTTTTCATGTATAGTTTGGATTAAGATTGCTAATTACAAAAATCAAGAAAGGGTTGGTTGTGGAATATAGGTTTTGAAGCATAGTTAATTGTTTAAAATTAGTGTAGTGGCTATCTAGTGGGTTAGTTTGGATGTTTGTGCTGGATTGTGAGCACTTTATCGCATAACGACGATGTTGCGCCGATTTTTGGAATGTTTTGTGCTTACTAGTTTTGTTATAAAATTATGTGGTGAATTATTTTTGATATTTTGATGATTGTATTGGCTTATCCTATGACATTTAGGATGTGTGAGTGCGGATTTTTGAGTGGTCAGGTTTTAGTTTTGTCGGGCGACCAAATCGATGATTTTAGTTAGTTTTTGCAATTTTCGCGTGTGTTCCGCGCACCTTATGCACGTTGTACCTAGCTTGTGAACGTTGGTATTTTCGTTTGGGATTTGCGTCGTTTCATGGTATGTAACCTTATGTTTGGTATTGATGTAAATTCCAGGTTAGGTCGCGGAGACGTCAGACGCGGTACGAAAGGGGAAAGCGGTGATTGGACGTGACTAGCTAGGGATTCCGGTGAGTAGATGTAACATCTACGGGAGACTATCGTTGGATGGCGCAAGTCGCCCGATAGTTTTAGTAGCTTAAAAAGATTCTTTGTAATGTTAGTAATTAGGGGTGTAATACTTGTATGATTATTTTCTACATCCATGCCTTATATTGACATACATATACGAACCCATTTTATAGGACACCTGCACCATTGCCAGGGTTTTTATATGCAGCACGAGCACTATTCATGCTTACACCCACGCCCTGGTAATTTCCATGCCACCACACTAGATAACCTATAATTTGAAACCTTTTACTATAATTGATACTTAAACTTGTGCTATTGCCTTTAATTCCTTAAAATGAAATCGTAGGATTGCCATTCATGTGCATGTACCTCATCATATTATTTGTTCATGCCTAGTTTATTAATCACACATCGCAACTTGATTATTGATACCATATGCATTCATTATCATTGACATATGCACTTATGAGGATTTCTTGAGATTTTATGATATTTCTGGATTTCGGGGGAAAGCCGCAAAATTTCTAAACTTACTATATTTTTAAATATGTAAATTGCGGTTTTCTAGTGATGTAAGTGTCGTCCACCATGAGTTTTCTGTCGTTTTCGAGACCCGTTTCGTGGAGTTGGATGAACCGTCTCGGGTACATGGTGGGCCCGGTAAGGTACCCAAGCTCGTGGTGCTGACGATGAGCCTGGCAGGGGACGGATTACCTACCGGTGACTGTTTGGGACGGCGGATATCCAGAGGATACCGACCGTGGCCGCGAGATGATGAGATATTGATATTGAGATGGGTCAGCCGGATGGCTGAGGCCAGAGATACTATGACATGGATATATGAGATTTGTGATAGTTTTGATGTGTCGTTGCTGGACACAGGTTCTTGTTGATTCTAGTGGTATTGTGCTGGTATTTCAAAAGAGATTCCTAAAGGAAAAACATGATTCTTATACTTACACATTCAGATCATGAGTTGATTCACATTGCATTCATACCTGCTAGCATATTCATATTGCATACATACCTGCTATTATGTCCTGCCATACCTGTATTATAGATGCTAGGATGCTTGTGTGCATACTTGCGATAGCCTCTATAGATGTTATTTATTACTCACGAGTTGGCAACTCACCCCCGTTGTGCCACAGTCTTTTGCAGGTCCGCTCCGTCAGCACAGTAGCGGCGGGCGCACTTGCTTCTTTTGCTTCTTATGCCTGGACCCGAGGTTTTGCTCTTAGGTGGGTTATATTATTATTTTTGTACCACCTTGTATATTTTTTGTATCTAGTGTACTCCATCTACTGTATCTACCAGTATTGTTGTATATTGACATAGAGATTAGACTGTGAGATTTGTGTACTTTTTATGCTGTATTTTGGGGTCGAGCTCACTTGAGTTGACATGCTGTTTTTCTCATGCTCCTTCATGATTATCTTGCATGTTGTTGTTTTATATTGCGTGGGATTGTGACCGCCGTGTGGCGAAGAGCTAGCTCCTGCTTGGGGATGCCATAATTGTTGGATTTACATATATTCTTGTTGTACTCATTTTGGGGGCCAGTATTTGCAAAGGAGACTCTGCCGAAATTTTCGAAAAAAAATTGATATTGTTTTTAAAAAGGTTTTATATGACTTATTTGATAAACTCTCTTTCAATTGATCGGTTTTTCTTCACTCTTTTGCTTTTTGCTTTTGTTTTCTGGGCTTTGGCTTACTTATTTTACGGACGTCTTGAGACGTTTCGTAAACTTAAGTGCCAGTCACGTCCGTACACTGCGGGTCGTGACAAAGTTGGTATCAGAGCAATAGGTTTTACCTTTTTGAGTGTAGGATGACCCTTGGTAGATGGAGTAAGTGACTTAAGTAGGGTAACGTAGCGTGTGTATGTCCGCGGCATACTTGCGATACGGTACTCCGCCTAATTGACTTTAGGATATACTTGCTTGAAATTCCTTCTTCAATTCCGTGTATCCTATGATTCTATTGCACTGTTCTTATTATCCCTTTTTCCTGTACAAGCCACTATGCCGTCGAAGGCTATGAGGGAACAGAGGGCTGCCGCCCGAGACGAGATTCGAGCTGGCTCGTCCGAGACTAGGACTGATCAGGGTGGTATGCCTACGCCGCAGGGACAGACCGATCCACCTTCCCCAGGCCGTATGGATATGCTTAAGACTGGTATGGAGGAGTTGCGACAGATGATGGGGGGCATGCAGGAGCTACGTCAGATGGTAGGATCCCTAGTTGCATCCAATCGTACACCGAGGCCGGATGACGTACCTACTACATCACAGACGACTATGATACCTGCTCCTACTACTACAGCCGTGACCATCCCGGTTTCACTATAGGATTTCATGAGGCTGAGACCTCCAGTATTCACCGGCACCGAGGCAGCGGAGGACCTACAGACGTTCCTTGACAGTTTAGCCAGGATCTGCCGTTCGCTGAGATTTTCGGATGATCGATGGGTAGAGCTTGCGAGTTTCCGACTAGAGGGTCTTGCGCAGACATGGTGGGAGTCAGTCTTGAGAGGTCGAGCTGTAGGTCTACCGCCTATGACTTGGGCCAAGTTTACATTGGTCTTTCTAGCTCGTTTCCTCCCAGAGAGCGTTCGTGACGCCAGAGCTCATAGCTTCGAGGCCTTAGTCAATACACCTGGGATGACGTTGTCTGAGTATGACATCCAGTTTACACAGTTATCCCGATATGCTCCGTATTTGGTGGATACCGAAGAGAAGATAGTGAAGAGGTTCGTACAGGGACTTGATGCCCAGCTATATCTTGCCATTGGCACCCAGCACTACGACACTTATTCAGCTGCTATGGATACGGCATTACGGATGGAGGCACGCCTATCATAGACTTCGGCCGTTTCTGGGCCGAAGAGGATTCGCACCGATGTACCGTCTCAGAGGCAGCGCGCCAGATTCTTTCCGAGAGATAGGCCTGGCAGAGGATTTGGACGGGGTCAGTTATTTGGTTCATATCCCCAGGGACAGCAGTCGTCGCCAGGGTGTTTTGGGTGCGGGAGTCCGCACCATCTTGTCAGAGACTGTCCGGCGAGACGACAGGGAGCGGCGACCGTTCCGCATGTGACCCTACCACCATCACCACCCCCTCCTCAGAGAGCCCTACTTCCTACCACAGGTGATGCTCCACGCCAGTTAGGTGCACCCAGAGGCCGTGGACGCAGCGGTCCTGTTCAGAGAGGACAAGGAGGCAGAGGCCGAGGTCGAGGTCAGCCCGCTATCGGTGGAGGACAGGCCCGAGTATTTGCTTTGACACCGCAAGATGCGCAGGCATCCAACGCCGTTGTGACAGGTGTTGGAGATAGTGCCCTCAGAGTCAATTATTAGGTCACAGGTACGTGATTGTAATGATTGAGGGAGGACCTATCCCGGTAGGACAGTCTTACTCGAGATGATAGTATGCTATCTGGTTTACCTTTATCATCGTGTACTGTTTTAGGTGACCTGACACGTCGCTATTACACGTTGATAGAGCCCCTAGGATTCTTGCTTGACCACCAGCAGTATGAGGGCGATCATATAAGTGGGAGCTGGGGGTCTACAAGCATATCCTTAAAAGGTCCCTAGTCGTGGGAGTTTCGAAACCGGGCATCGATACTCCATTAGTAGACTAGTGTATACAGTCGAGACCCCGACGAGGGGCGGTGGCCGGTCTCACAAGCCACTGGTGTCAGTTGGATCACCTAAGATGTATACAGGTGCTCATTGGGTTATGAGTACACCGGACAGGACTCGCCGGGAACATGCTAGTTGGTCATATACCAGACGTCAGATGGCAGTTCCCTGGTGACATGTGTGCAGGTTAGTTCATCGACCTGGGGATCGTCATTTGTCTCGTGTGAGTTCCCACTGTACTTTGATTACTACCCTACCACGGCTCAAAGGAGTCGTGCAAACAGGTTTTAGTTGGGTACAGTCCCGAGCCACATGGAGGCAGTGAGCGTATCTTCAGGGGTTCGTCTCTCCCGGTATTGGGGGTGAGGTCGTGCTGTGTCTAGGAGAGCCATTACACAAAGTCCTTGGCCAAGGCAAGGAGATTTACTGGTAGGTATTCCAGTAGTATCTCAGGGTGTTCTGGGCTACACTCCGACACGACTTGTACCGCTTTTGGGGGTCTGACTTTTACCAACCCCCTAGGCCCGCCATGCGATACTCATAGACGAACGGACCGGACTGCACGGATATTGTCACTGACAGGCTCAGTTGGGTGTCGGGGTGAGCTTCCTCATCGACGTCCCATTTGGTCAGTACCTGGTAGCCCGTCACGTATTGGCTTATACCTCTGACGTGCTAGTGGTTAAATCCACAACCAAGGTGTTGACGAGTCTTTAGAGTCCCCCACATTCAGTTACTCAGCTTTCGGGCGAAAGGTTGTAGAGGCCGTATGGAGATATGGCAGGGTCCGATCAGATACGTGCGGTATTGCACGGATCAGGATCGGACAGTTTGTACTATAGGCCGTATGGTTATATGGCAGGGTTCGATCAGATACGTGCGGTATTGCACGGATCAGGATCGAACGGATATTACTAGCCGGCTTTGGTATAAGCCGGATCCTAGTATAGTACAGTAGAGATTTTGTCTCATTGCATTTGTATTTCGGTCGGAATACAAATGCGGGTGTGTATGCACAGTATCGGGGTTTTCCTGTAATTTATTACGGGACCAATTTTCTGGAGTTGCCAGTTTGCTTTCCGTTTCGGCCAATTTCCATTGTTCCGTTCATTGGCCGAAGATTGGTGGAGGAGGGCTTATTTGCATTGTTCCAAATAGGCATTTGTGGAGGGGGTCTTTGCATCTTTGTTTTATCATGATAGCCTCTCATTGACCTTGACTTCTAGCTTCATGATTGCTTGACTTTTAGTGATCATCATGGTTGTTGATGATGAGTTTGGTGATGATGGTTGGATGAGTGTTGGTTTTACTTGCAATCATTTCTTGATATCATGAGCTTTTCTCTCTCCCTTGCATTATGGTGGTGATTGATTAATCCTTGGCTCTCTCCTCACTCACACTCGCTCCCCATTCACAAAGAGGGCCGGCCATTCTTAAGGAGGGGGTGATTGATTTTTGGTGTGGCATTTTTGGTTCTCTTCATTCTCCAAAAATCACACTAGAACCCTCTCCAAAAGTTCACTTCATTTTCCTCCACCACAAAGGCATCTCCATGAACCCCAAATGAGACTTCTTCTACTACGAATTCTACAACGAATCTTGGGCACGTCGAGTAGCCGGCTTCGTCCCCGAGTTGCCTCGGCATTGAGGTGGGAGCCCGTAAACAAAGTAGGCGATGTGGTGCACTTCCGGCGACGAGGAGGAGACGGGACTTTTCCGCAGGAGATCGGGAGCATGACGAGAAGACCGGAGGACTTGGATCGTCGGTATATCTCTATTCCCCTTCTCTTTGTAGATAGCCTAGACTAGTTAATGGTTCGATCCGGGTTATAGTGCGCGGTGGTGCCGGTTTGCTAAGTCCGCAAAATTTTAGTTATTCACCGCTTCCGCATTCCGGCGTCGGATCGACGGCCGGGGCGCCGCCGTGCACTTACAACAGGTACCTTATCCGTATGTTCTTTCGACGCACGGGTATTATTCGACCCAGGTTCTATACATTCGTACGTCGCTACACACTTTGCACCGATATTGGGCCGTGAGTCGTCGTCGTTAGATCATCCGCTTGTTGTTGTTACTCCGGTAGGCGAGTCGTTTGTCGCTCGTTTTGTATTTCGATTGTGTTCCGTTCGTATCGGGGAGAGGGATTCATCGGTTGATTTGATTCTCCTCGATATGTTGGACTTTGATGTTCTTCTGGGCATGGATTGGCTAGCCACTTGTTATGCTTCGGTGTACTGCCGTGAGAAGGCAGTCAGATTTAGCTTTCGGGGAGAGCCAGTCCTTGTTATTCAGGGAGACCGCGGTGTCACCCTTCCTAGCTTGATTTCGTCTCTTCGCGCTGGTCAGCTCTTGCGGAAGGGATGTCGGGGATTCTTAGCGTATATTTGTAATACTCGAGCTGCAGAGGTTCCGTTGGACCGGGTCCCGGTTGTTTGTGAGTTCCCTGATGTTTTCCCTGATGAGCTACCTGGGCTACCACCTGAGCGCGACGTTGAGTTCTGCATCGATTTGATTCCCGGCTCGAGGCCTATTTCTATACCGCCTTATCGAATGGCCCCGGCAGAGCTTCGAGAGCTGAAGGATCAGTTGCAGGATTTGTTAGATAAGGGGCTTATTCGACCTAGTGTTTCTTCGTGGGGTGCTCCGGTCCTGTTTGTCAAGAAGAAGGATGGAAGTTTGCGCTTATGTATCGACTACCGCCAGCTGAACAAGGTTACCGTGCGGAACAGATATCCGTTGCCACGCATTGATGATTTGTTCGACCAGCTTCAGGGTGCGGGGTATTTTTCGAGGATCGACATGCGATCAGGATACCATCAGCTGCGAGTTCGACAGGAGGATATACCGAGGACAGCTTTCCGCACGCGCTACGGCCACTATGAGTTTTTGGTGATGTTGTTCGGACTCACCAACGCCCCAGCAGCATTCATGGATTTGATGAACCATACATTCAGGCCGTATCTCGACTTGTTCATCATCGTGTTTATCGACGATATTTTGGTGTACTCCCGGAGCAGAGACGAGCACGAGCAGCACTTGCGGATTACGTTACAGACTCTGAGGGAGCACCAGCTGTTCGCAAAGTTCTCCAAGTGTGCATTCTGGCTGGACAGCGTCAGATTCTTGGGTCACGTGATTACGAGAGACGGCATATGTGTGGACCCGAAGAAGATTGAGGCTGTTCAGCAGTGGCCTCGACCTACATCGGTTACTGAGATCCGTAGTTTTCTAGGCCTGGCGGGCTACTACAGGCGTTTTGTTCAGGACTTCTCCCGTATAGCTGCACCTTTGACTGGTTTGACCCGGAAAGGAGTTCCTTTCGTTTGGACAGAGGAGTGCGAGCGCAGTTTTCAGCAGCTACGGACTTGTTTGACTACGGCGCCGGTATTATCTTTGCCTTCGGGATCAGGCGGATTTATGGTCTACTGTGATGCTTCGCGAGTGGGGTTAGGATGCGTATTGATGCAGCATGGCGGGGTGATCGCTTATGCTTCTCGGCAGTTGAAGAAGCATGAACAGAACTACCCCACTCATAATTTGGAGATGGCTGCAGTGGTCTTTGCACTGAAGATTTGGCGACATTACCTATATGGAGAGTCATGCCAAATATTCACAGACCACAAGAGCTTAAAATACATATTTCAGCAGCGAGACCTGAATCTCAGACAGCGTCGTTGGATGGAGTTGGTGAAAGACTACGACTGCGAGATCTTATATCACCCAAGCAAGGCGAATGTAGTGGCAGATGCTTTGAGCAGGAGGCCCGGGGGTAGTCTATCCTATTTGCGCGCAGTGCAGAGGCAGTCGTCAGCAGATTGGCAGATTTTATGCGACAGCCGAGTTGAGTTCGAGTTCACTCAGACAGGGGGACAGCTCGCGCATGTTCGTGCACGCCCACAGTTGCTTGACCGTATATATGAGGCACAGCGCAGTGACGACCGTTGCTCAGAGATCATGGCACAGATGGGACAGGGCAGATTTTCCGAGTTCGTGATTGACGATCAGGGGATTTTACGCTATGGATATAGACTGTGCGTACCAGATACTGATGGATTGCGGCGCGACATTCTTGAGGAGGCACACCGATCAGTGTATAGTGTCCACCCCGGTTCCACCAAGATGTACCATGATATGAGAGAGACCTACTGGTGGGGCGGGATGAAGAGGGACATTGCGGAGTTTGTATCGAGATGCCTGACTTGTCAGCAAGTCAAGGCCGAGCACCAGAGGCCCGCAGGAGAGCTACAGCCGTTGCCCATTCCGAAGTGGAAATGGGAGCAGATTTCTATGGACTTCATTATGGGTTTACCCAGGACCAGTCGAGGGTACGACTCTATTTAGGTGATCGTGGATCGATTGACGAAAGCGGCTCACTTCCTGCCAGTGAAGACCACTTTCAGCTTCGCTCAGTATGCCCAGCTTTACATCGACGAGATCGTGCGGTTGCATGGCGTACCGACTTGTATCGTGTCAGATCGAGGCACCCAGTTCACCAGCCGACTTTGGCAGAGACTTCAGGAGGCTTTGGGCACTCGTTTGTGTTAGTGTATATGCCCTAGAGGCCATTACTGTATCATACTAGTTTGTATATTACTTAATGGATGCTTGGGATATTCACCTTGTATATACAATCTTGCTCAAAATAGTAGTATGCTACTTGGTTTGTTTCTACTTCAATGTGTACTTGTGTTTATTTCAGTATATCACTTATACGCATTAGTGGAGCCCTTAGGATCTTTGCTTGATTACCAGCGATGTGATGGCCGTCACACTAGTGGGGCTGGGTAATCTATAAGCACATCCTTATGCAGGTCCCTGGTCGCAGGACTATCGAGACAGGGCATCGATACTCCGGAGTAGACCAGCGCATGCGCTTCTCATCCCAGTGTGGGAGATGGTCTGTCCCACAGCCGTCAGTACGTCGTACTTGAGATAGTATGCGGGTGCTCGTTAGGTTACGGGTACACTGGACAGGACTCGTCGGGAACTGACTAGTTGGTATTATACCTATCGTCAGTTATCAGTTCCCAGGTGACATGAGTACAGCTTAGTCCGCTGACTTGACACTGTCACTTCGCCTCGGGTGTGTTCCCACTGTACTTTGATCACTACCCTACCACGGCTCAAAGGAGTCGTGCAAACAGGTGGTGGTTGGGTGCAGTCCCGAAGCACTTGGAGGCAGTGACGGTTAGACAGGATTCGTCTCTCCCGGTATTGGGGGTTGACATCGCGCTGTGTCTAGGAGAGCCATTACACGAGTAGTCTCTGGCTAGGGCAAACGAGATATACTGGTAGGTTTCCAGTGTTATCTCAGGGTGTATTGGGCTTCACTCCGGCACGACTTGTACCGCTATTGGGGGACTGACGTTTACCGCCCCCTAGGCCCGCCATGCGATGTATCAGACGAACAGACCGGACTGTATGGAGAATGTCACACTCAGGCTCAGTAGGAGTTCAGATGGGTTTCGCCTCGTCGGTCTTCTTGTCGGCATTACCTGGGGACCGTTACGCACAGCTAGTGCCGCTTGCGGTCTGTGGTTAAACCCACTGCCAGCGTAGTGTCGAGTCTTTAGAGTCCCACACAGAAAGCTTTTCGCCTTTAGGCAAAAGAGTAGAGGTCGCATGGTATTGCGACAGGTCGCATGGTTTTGCGACAGGGTTCGGTCACATCCGTGCACTTGTGCACGTACAGTGTCCGGACAGTTTACACTAGCGGGCTTTGGTTTAAGCCAGATCCTAGTGTACCTTATGGGATTGGATTTATCCAGTTTGCATTCGTGTTCCTCGGAACGCGGATGCGGGTGTGTATGCACAGTTGACAGGGAGGCAGAGGCAGCGGATTCTCATTAGGGTTGTTGACGGTTGACCGTTGACTTTTTGACTTTATGCTCAACCCTAATGAGAATATGATATGTGATTAACTATTATATTAATTAAGTATTATGGTGATATGGTTGTTGACTTGTTGACTTTTGTTGACTTGTTGACTTTGGTGACTTGTTGACTTTTGTTGACTTGTTGACCGGTTGACTAGGCTTGACTAGTTGACCATCATGATAACCATGGTTATCATTTCATGCCAAAGACTTTTTCTTGCTTGCTCATTTGAGTAAAATGAGTGCATGACATGATAAGGTTATGGTTGCTTCTAACCATCACATAAGACTTTTTTGATATGATGAGTTATGATCACTTTGGATTATGAGAGGGTGAGAGACAAAATACTTGCTCATTCTTTCTTGCTCATTCTCTCTCTTGTTCTTGAGCTCTCCTCTTGCTCTCACCCTCAACCGCTTGCTCCCTCTCTTGATCTATGGTTCTCTTGTCTCATGAGTTGAGAATCAAGAACCATAGATAAAATCCCATTCTATTTCCTCTCTACTCATTCTAGTTCACTAGGTTTAGCAAACCAAGTGAACTAGTTTCTTCAAAGAACGAAGAAGGAGCTAAAGGTTGGAGCTTTCAAGTGGATCTATCTTCGGCGTACGGAGACGACGAGAAGGAGCCATCGGACCACCATCGGAGCTTGAAGAGAAGGAGTTCAATTTTAGGTATAACCATCTTCATCCGAGTAGCTAAATATCTTTAGCTTAGTTTGCTAGTTTTAGTTTAGGTAAAGATCCCGACCTAGCTTAGTCCATGTTGCCTCTTGCGTTAAAATTTTGATTTTATACCGTTTCCGCCTCCCCGTAAGAACCGGGGGTCGCAACGTGGACTTACAGTGGTATCAGAGCCTAACTAAACTTAAACTAGCTTGGTAGTGAAGTGTAACGAAGTTCGGAACCGTAAAAATCCAAAAACCAAACTTTTACAAAAACTGAGTTTCTGTTGAAATTTTTTTGGCTCAAAATGAAAAACTTTACACTTGTAAATTCGGCTCAGGGTTTTGTGTGAACACCCAAGAAAAACGATACAGTAATTCGTCCAAACCGCCGCCCTTCCGCCGCGAGATCTAGGCATCCGCCGCGGAACCGCCGCACTTTGTCGTCTTCTGTGCATCGTTTTTCGTGCAGTGTGTGTCTGTGTTGGTTTTGGGATTTTTGGAATATATTATATGTGCCCAGATTTTCCAGAAAAGAAATTTCCTTTTGGGGTCCTATAATTCCGTATTTTTCCGAACTTCACTGCACTTTGACTATGATGGTTATATCTGTGATGTTTGCATGTATTGAACGTCGGCTAATCGCTATAAGTCGATTAGTCGGGGTTATACATGATCTGTAATGTGCTGGAATGTGTATATAAATATGTTGGATTGTCGCGGGTGAATAGCCGGGGGTTGTGAGACGAGAGTTTTCTTTTCTTGCAATTCATGTAAATTTGTAAATTGATGTAATAATTATTTGTATGGCCGCACAACCGGGTCGGGGTTGTAGCCGTCATTGTATAATTTCTTTTTACTGTTTTTGCTCCTAGGATAGACCCATGGAGGGGTGCACAAACTACCGAGTATGCCGAAGTGTCGAGTGGCCTACTCATGGAGATGAGGGAGGTTGCTACGCTTCGGGTACTTGGCGGGTAGTTTGCCGCACCCGTAGGGGTCTTGGGTGGGGTTTTGGCTATTCACCGCGACCGTGTAATCTGTTTTTGTTACAGGCTCGTACAAATTACAGATTCCTAGTATATCCAATGTATTTATCTGTGATCTGAAATGTTTATCATTGCAGTATATCTATATATGATATTATTTAGGCGTTGCTTATGTTTTACAGACGCGCTAGCCCAGCCCCCGCTCTGTCGTTAGTTAAGTAACCTAACGGGTAATGACGGGGCCCCGTGGCGAATGCGAATGGCATAAGCGTACGTCATATTTTGGTTGTTTTCTGCAATGGTAGGATTAAATGATGGGACGCATTAAAAGAACTAATGCAAGAATATCACGCATTAAAAGAACTAATGAAAGATAATAAACCAAGTTGAAGTCGTTGGAACACTTTCGAAAAACCACTCGGTTCTTTTCAAAACAACTTTTAAATACGGAGCTTGAGCCACTCCTTTTAAAAGCTATCTCGTTCCATCGACCAAATCAAGTTCACTACGTTCACGGTTTTGCCAAAACCATCCGTAGCCCTCCGTCGTTTCACATGAATAGTCAATAGTATTCAAGCTGTGTTTGTTGGCCAAAGTCAAGGCACAGTGATTGGTAGCTATTGGGTATTCATGTGCAGCATAGATAGATGCGTTGGTTTGGAACAGTCGTACTGCCTTGTTGGCCAAAGTCAAGGGTAGGTGCGGGTGGATTCAAATTAACCTGGAGAACGACGGGCAGAACTTGACATGTGACTTATGATTTGTTGGCCAAAGTCAAGGTCATAAGAGCATGGGGCAAAAATCCACATCGGGAGTTTCATAAGTACTGAAACTTGCTAGATTTGCATACCATTTGGAGTGTGATGATTCTGGTAGGATTCCTTCAGTTTCGTCACACGATGATATTTGGATCCCGATCCTACTGTGAGTATATGCTACTCCTCGGGAAATTTCTCACTTAACGATCAATGCTATAAGCCTAGTAGGTGCCTAGAAAGGTGTTAGCGGGGCTACGCCCCCAGGGAAAAGAGGTTCTCTAATTAAGGAACTTCGCGAAAGCGTTGGAAAACCTCCCTCGAAGTACCGACACCGGCCTGGCTGAACGGTTAAGCAAGTATTGTACGGTGGGATTGATCCTGACTAATTCTTCCTTTATGGTTTGAGGAGGGATTCGAGAAACAGTGGGAGCCATCCTGTTTAGACAAACTAAAAACCACTCTAAACTTGCAAGAGCATCATGCTGAGTGTTTCTTCTTCTCTCTTCTAATTGCAGCGACCAATCAACATGACTGGACTTAAGTTACTCCTAGATAAAAACAAACTGACAGGGCCAAACTACAAAGATTGGCTCAAGAATGTCAAGATAGCAATCACTTATGACAAGCTGGGGTATCTTCTTACCACCAAAGCTCCCCCTGTCCCTGGTCCAACTTCCAGCGTCGCGGATAAGGAAATCCGCAAGACTTGGGAGATTGATAGCGCGAAGGCCAAGTGCCTCCTGCTTGCCTCGATGGACAACGAACATCAGAGGAGGCATGAGAATATGGACATGGAGTCCATATTGCTCCATACAAAAGAACTGTATGGAGAGCAATCACGTATCGTAAGATACGAAGCGTCGAAAAAGTTATTTTCGACAAGAATGGCCGTCGGATCATCAGTAGCCGAGCACGTGCTAAAGATGATCGGCTTCATTGAGGAGCTCGCTGACCTAGGGATCACATTGGAGAGTGAGCTATATACGGATATAGTTCTCCAGTCCCTTCCTTCCACTAACGCCCAGTTTATACTGAACTTCAACTTACAAGAAAAAGAGGTTGAACTTTCAGAGCTCCTCAACATGCTGAGGAGCGCAGAGGGCACCCTACAGAAAGGTAGGGATACATCCACTTTGTTTGTAGGAGGATCATCTTCTTCTAGGTCCAAGGCGAAAGCCAAGGGAAAGAAGAAGAAGGCCCCCGCCAAACCAAGGGGCGGTGTTAGTAAAGTGGATACGAAGGGAAAAGCAAAAGCAACAAAGATAGCGGGGAAGCTTGTGGATAAGGAAGAATGCTTCTATTGTCATAAGAAAGGACACTGGAAGAATGATTGCAGGGCCTGGAAGGCCAGAACACAGGAATTGAAGCAGGTTGCAGCTTCAGCTTCAGGTGTGTATGTTATTGAAAACTGTCTTTCAATAAACTCTACTTCCTGGGTATTGGATACCGGATCAGGATCTCATATCTGTAATTCTTTGCAGGCGTTGAGAAACCGTAGGGTTTTGAAAGCAGGTGACATGACCCTCAGAGTTGCAAACGGAGCTAGCATGGATGCTAAAGCCGTGGGGGACTATCACCTGGGAATGTCAGATGGACATGTTTTGGTTTTGCGTAATTGCTTTTTTGTACCCAACGCAACTTGTAATATCATTTCTGTATCTTTAGTTTCTAAAGAAGGTTACGAATTTGCGTTTGTAAGTAATGTTGTAAACATTCACCTTAATCAAGTATTGATTGGGTCAGGTACTCTGAGTAATGGTATATACGTGTTAAACCAACCACAGATTTTTAATGTCCAGAATACACACAAAAGAAAGTCTCCAGAAATAAATCAGACTTTCTTATGGCATTGTAGATTGGGTCACATCAATGAGAGAAGGTTGACTAAGTTACATACAGAAGGATATTTGAATGCGTTCGAATATCAATCGTATGCCACTTGTCAATCTTGTCTCAAAGGAAAGATGACAAAGACTCTGTTTACTGGACATGGAGTAAGAGCGAGCGAGCTCTTGGGACTCGTACACAGTGACGTGTGCGGTCCAATGTCTACACATGCCCGAAGCGGACATTCTTACTTCATTACTTTTACGGATGACTTCTCAAGGTACGGTTATGTCTTCTTAATGAAACATAAGTCCGAGGCCTTTGGAAAATTCCAGGAGTATAAGAATGAAGTAGAGAAACAGACCGGCAAAAGTATTAAGATTCTAAGATCGGATCGAGGTGGAGAATACTTAAGTGCCGAGTTCCTGGACTATTTAAAAGAGAACGGAATTCTCTCTCAGCTTACTCCTCCATACACCCCGCAACATAACGGTGTATCGGAGAGACGGAACCGCACCCTATTGGATATGGTGCGGTCCATGATGAGTAACGCTGAGTTACCGCGATCATTCTGGGGGTATGCGCTAGAATCAGCAGCGTACCTTTTGAACCGAGTTCCGACTAAGACTGTGCCTTCCACACCATATGAAATGTGGTGTGGGAAGAGACCCTATCTTAAGCACATTAAGACATGGGGATGTCCGGCTTTTGTCAAAAAGCAGCATGCGGACAAGCTCGAGGCACGCTCAGTACAGTGCAAGTTTGTGGGGTATCCAAAGAACTCAAAAGGATATTTCTTCTATACTGTGAAGAGGAACAAAAAGTTCTTGTTTCTCGTCATGCCTACTTCTTGGAAACTGAGTTTTTGGAAAACCAGATAAGTGGGAGCACAGTAGAACTGGAAGAAATTCCAGAACCACGGACTGTTACTGAAAGTTTAGTGGAACCAGAAGGTTCGGAAGAACAGGACATTCCTACGCCGCTCCGCAGAAGTAGTAGGCAGTCTCATCCGCCCGAGAGATACTACGGTTTTCTCATAGACGGGGATAGAGAGGATTGCATCATAGATTATGATGAGCCTACTAGCTTCCAGCAGGCCGTTCAGAGCGTTGACTCAGTGAAATGGCTGGATGCAATGCGGACCGAAATGGAGTCCATGTACACCAACAAGGTATGGACGTTGGACATTGCTCCAGACGGGGTAAAACCCGTAGGATGCAAGTGGATCTTCAAAAGGAAGATTGGTGTAGATGGACAGGTTGAGACCTATAAAGCTAGGCTGGTAGCAAAGGGTTTTCGTCAAAGACCTGGCTTGGACTACGACGAAACCTTTTCTCCAGTAGCCATGCTGAAATCCATTCGGATCCTTCTTGCCATTGCTGCCTTCCACGATTATGAGATCTGGCAAATGGACGTAAAGACAGCTTTTCTAAATGGAAATTTAGAGGAGTGTGTCTATATGGACCAGCCAGAGGGTTTCATTCAGAGTGGGAGCAGCGGAAAGGTGTGCAAGTTGCTTAAGTCCATCTATGGACTAAAGCAGGCATCGCGGAGTTAGAACATCTGCTTTGATGAGACGGTCAAAGAATTTGGCTTTATCAAAAATCCAGATGAACCATGCATCTATAGTAGATTTGTAGCGAGAACTGTAGTATTCCTCGTTTTATACGTGGATGACATTCTCTTAATAGGAAATGACATTCCTATGCTACAATCTGTCAAGGGGTTCTTGTCACACAGGTTCTCCATGAAAGACCTGGGTGATGCCTCATACATTCTGGGTATCCGGATCTACCGTGACAGATCCAAGAGGATATTAGGACTTTCTCAGTCCAGGTACATCGACACCGTGCTGAAAAGATTCAGTATGGAAGATTCCAAGCGCGGTAACCTACCGGCTTGTCACGGGATCACCCTCTCTAAAGAGATGTCTCCCAAGACTGATTTGGAGAGGGATCGCATGTCTATTATACCCTACGCTTCTGCGGTAGGCTCTATAATGTATGCGATGTTGTGTACCAGACCGGATGTAGCTTATGCACTGAGTGTGGTAAGCCGGTATCAGTCTAACCCTGGGGAGAAACACTGGATAGCGGTAAAGAACATTCTCAAGTACCTGAGAAGGACTAAGGAGATGTTCTTGGTGTATGGCGGAAAAGACCTCCAGATCGAGGCCTTTGCTGACTCCAGCTTCCAGAGTGACAAGGATGATTCCAAGTCCATGTCGGGTTTTGTCTTTACCCTCAATGGAGGGGCGGTGTGTTGGAAGAGTTCCAAACAGGAAACCGTTGCAGACTCGACGATGGAAGCGGAATACATCGCTGCATCTGATGCCGCAAAAGAAGCTGTCTGGATGAGGAAGTTCTTGAAAGAACTTCAGGTGGTTCCGTCCATTGTTGATCCAATACCTCTGTATTGCGACAACAACGGGGCTATAGCTTTAGCGAAGGAACCCAGGTCCCATCAGAGATCCAGGCACATCTTGAGGCGGTATCACCTGATCAGGGAGATCGTGGATCGCCAGGAGATCGAGGTTCGGAGAGTCGCTTCAGAAGATAACACTGCAGATCCATTCACCAAGGCCATGCCCCAGACTCAGTTCGAGCGGCTGATCGAGATGATAGGTCTTCGATACGCCAGTACATGGCCTTAGTGCAAGTGGGAGATTGTTAGTGTATATGCCCTAGAGGCCATTACTGTATCATACTAGTTTGTATATTACTTAATGGATGCTTGGGATATTCACCTTGTATATACAATCTTGCTCAAAATAGTAGTATGCTACTTGGTTTGTTTCTACTTCAATGTGTACTTGTGTTTATTTCAGCATATCACTTATACGCATTAGTGGAGCCCTTAGGATCTTTGCTTGATTACCAGCAATGTGATGGCCGTCACACTAGTGGGGCTGGGTAATCTATAAGCACATCCTTATGCAGGTCCCTGGTCGCAGGACTATCGAGACAGGGCATCGATACTCCGGAGTAGACCAGCGCATGCGCTTCTCATCCCAGTGTGGGAGACGGTCTGTCCCACAGCCATCAGCACGTCGTACTTGAGATAGTATGCGGGTGCTCGTTAGGTTACGGGTACACTGGACAGGACTCGTCGGGAACTGACTAGTTGGTATTATACCTATCGTCAGTTATCAATTCCCAGGTGACATGAGTACAGCTTAGTCCGCTGACTTGACACTGTCACTTCGCCTCGGGTGTGTTCCCACTGTACTTTGATCACTACCCTACCACGGCTCAAAGGAGTCGTGCAAACAGGTGGTGGTTGGGTGCAGTCCCGAAGCACTTGGAGGCAGTGACGGTTAGACAGGATTCGTCTCTCCCGGTATTGGGGGTTGACATCGCGCTGTGTCTAGGAGAGCCATTACACGAGTAGTCCCTGGCCAGGGCAAACGAGATATACTGGTAGGTTTCCAGTGTTATCTCAGGGTGTATTGGGCTTCACTCCGGCACGACTTGTACCGCTATTGGGGGACTGACGTTTACCGCCCCCTAGGCCCGCCATGCGATGTATCAGACGAACAGACCGGACTGTATGGAGAATGTCACACTCAGGCTCAGTAGGAGTTCAGATGGGTTTCGCCTCGTCGGTCTTCTTGTCGGCATTACCTGGGGACCGTTACGCACAGCTAATGCCGCTTGCGGTCTGTGGTTAAACCCACTGCCAGCGTAGTGTCGAGTCTTTAGAGTCCCACACAGAAAGCTTTTCGCCTTTAGGCAAAAGAGTAGAGGTCGCATGGTATTGCGACAGGTCGCATGGTTTTGCGACAGGGTTCGGTCACATCCGTGCACTTGTGCACGTACAGTGTCCGGACAGTTTACACTAGCGGGCTTTGGTTTAAGCCAGATCCTAGTGTACCTTATGGGATTGGATTTATCCAGTTTGCATTCGTGTTCCTCGGAACGCGGATGCGGGTGTGTATGCACAGTTGACAGGGAGGCAGAGGCAGCGGATTCTCATTAGGGTTGTTGACAGTTGACCGTTGACTTTTTGACTTTATGCTCAACCCTAATGAGAATATGATATGTGATTAACTATTATATTAATTAAGTATTATGGTGATATGGTTGTTGACTTGTTGACTTTTGTTGACTTGTTGACTTTGGTGACTTGTTGACTTTTGTTGACCGGTTGACTAGGCTTGACTAGTTGACCATCATGATAACCATGGTTATCATTTCATGCCAAAGACTTTTTCTTGCTTGCTCATTTGAGTAAAATGAGTGCATGACATGATAAGGTTATGGTTGCTTCTAACCATCACATAAGACTTTTTTGATATGATGAGTTATGATCACTTTGGATTATGAGAGGGTGAGAGACAAAATACTTGCTCATTCTTTCTTGCTCATTCTCTCTCTTGTTCTTGAGCTCTCCTCTTTCTCTCACCCTCAACCTCTTGCTCCCTCTCTTGATCTATGGTTCTCTTGTCTCATGAGTTGAGAATCAAGAACCATAGATAAAATCCCATTCTATTTCCTCTCTACTCATCTAGTTCACTAGGTTTAGCAAACCAAGTGAACTAGTTTCTTCAAAGAACGAAGAAGGAGCTAAAGGTTGGAGCTTTCAAGTGGATCTATCTTCGGCGTACGGAGACGACGAGAAGGAGCCATCGGACCACCATCGGAGCTTGAAGAGAAGGAGTTCAAGTTTAGGTATAACCATCTTCATCCGAGTAGCTAAATATCTTTAGCTTAGTTTGCTAGTTTTAGTTTAGGTAAAGATCCCGACCTAGCTTAGTCCATGTTGCCTCTTGCGTTAAAATTTTGATTTTATACCGTTTCCGCCTCCCCGTAAGAACCGGGGGTCGCAACGTGGACTTACAGTTTGAGCTTCAGCACAGCGTTTCATCCGCAGACCGACGGCCAGTCAGAGCGGACTATTCAGACTCTCGAGGACATGCTCAGAGCGTGCGTTTTAGACTTCGGCGGTAGCCGGGATCGTCATTTACCGTTAATGGAGTTCTCCTACAACAACAGCTTCCAGGATACTATTTAGATGGCACCTTTCGAGGCATTGTATGGGAGGAGATGCAGATCGCCCATTTGTTGGACAGAGCTCAGCGAGAGCAGTATACTGGGGCCGCAGCTTGTTGAGGAGACGAAAGCGAAGATACAGTTGATTTGAGACCGGATGAGAGTGATTGGTTAGGTTTTGTCGATCAAAAATAATTACCGCAATCAAGAACGGCGTCGCTTGAAGCTAGCCGGTGAATACGGGTCGGTCCACAGGGATGTGTAAATCTTCTTTAAGTTCTTACGAGTTAATTCCAAAAGGTGTTTGGAAGTTTAATTAAATCAAAAAAAATCGAAGTTGTATGAAGGTAGAATTATAAACTTGCTAGGATTAGGTTTAGGGAAAATTTGGTAATTAAAGATTTACATCTCTTTCCATTGCCATCAATTAAATCAATCATATTAGAGTTATGGTAAATATTAACAAAGGTGATTAGGATGATTGGGAAGATTGATTCTTCCTCTAGATCCTTGTCCTCCTTTCTTAATCTTCACCCTAACCTCCATGGAAAACCTTAAGATCCGGGCCTTTAGACTACGGAGTTCACCGTTACCTTGAAGGTAAAAGTGCCGTAGGGAGCGGAATCAAAAGGTATGCATGGAGTTCTAATGTTCATAAAAGTTTAGCGATGAAAAGAGATGAGAGATCTTCATCTCTCAAATCCTTCCCTATTCCTAACCCTAACAAGCGAGGAAATTACTCGCTCATTGAGGGGATGAAAGAAAACAAGAGTTTATCGAAGAAAGAAAACATCGATTGCAATTTAATAAAAGCTAGACTAAATTAAATTAAAGCGAGAAAATAAGAACAGATATGAAAAACTAAAATTATTGCAAAGAAATTAACCTACTTACTTTTGATGCACTCTTAGAAAAAAAACAGAATTTTATTTCATGAGAAGAGGCATAAGAAAATACAAGGTCTTGGGTTCTATTTATAGGACATAGAAACCCTAGGGCTACAGATTGCACCGCATGTCTAAAGTTACAATTATACCCCTAAAAAGATCTCTCCAGAGCCGTCACAAAATATGGCAAAATTTAGATGCACTAGGGCTTCAAATTGCCGCGGAAGCGCCGCGTATATGGGCTTTGGGCCGCGCTTCCGCGGCGCAATGATGAGGTCAACTTCTGGAATTTTTTGGGCTGCTTGGTATTCTTCTGGGCTTCTTGGTTCTGTATTCAGATCATCATTTGGGATTATACAGTGATACCAGATTTTCAACGAACACTTTGCAATGATTCTTGTAACCGTCTTTCTTGCAAATTTGGATCTTTTGTTGTTTTGTTGATGGTGAACCGTTCTTTTGCTGAGCTTTACTAAGATCTTCCTTTTTGCTGGTCAAAATCCTTCTTTTGTGTCGTCTTTTGTGTTTTTCACTGTTTTCGTGCCAAGAACCTGTAACCTGTAACATGTAGCAGACATGGGTCAAAAGCACCTGTTTTTATTCTTAAATGCATAAGAATGGGGCATACAAAAATGCAATATTATGTGATAAACAAATACCCCCAAACTTATCTTTTGCTCGCCCTCGAGCAAACCTATTATTTAAAAATCTAACCTAGCCACACTTTCGCAGGGAAAACGCGATTGCACTGAGCTCGTGCAACAAGCCGTTAAACCTCTAGGTGTCCCTAGTAGGAGGAGTGTTGTCTCCTGAGGGTTTTCAGCGGATACTACCCACAAAATCCTATCAACTTGGTTTCTCGACTTTTGTTCTCCATTTAGGTTTTCTAACAAGGAATTCTATTATCGTCGACCCGCAAATTATCCACCCATATTCTTCACACTTCCTCATTATTTAACTTAAGATTACATATATCCTGTAGAATTACCTAGCCTTCGGCATTTCTTAAGTTTTCCTTCTAGAGTTCCATCTCCACTTAGGAATTTCTATCAACTCTATTAAAGACACAAGTTCTATTCTTCATTCCCTTCTCTTATCTAAACTCTAATCACATATCCCCACGTGTGTGTAAATATCACCCCTACACTTGGAAATTCAAATCAAGCAATCGTACTCCCGCCCATTGTCCAAAGCACTGGTGAGACTTCGCTTTCGCATCCTTCATGCGACTGTTAATACTTCTTGAGGTACCAACAACCGATTACCAGATGCGTTAGCATTTTAAGGCGTACTTCCTAGTTTTGCAACACCCAAGGCTTTTAGCAATAGCACCTTTGCTAAATATTTTTCTATTTTTTTTTCTCTCTTTTTTTTTTTTTAGCCTTAAGTAATCACAAAAACCAGTGTCCATTTTTTTTTTTTTATCCATTCTTTTTTTCTTTTTCATTGTGCTAAGGACGTTAGACAAGAGTATTTCAAGGTCTCTTCTACTAATCCAAGTTTCAAGGTGCGTGTTTGTGCAATTTTGTAGGGTATACATTTTCAGAATCTAGACTTAAGCTAGGAACTATTTTTCAAACTTATACTCTAATAAAAGTTTTAATACTTTTCCTTCGTTTCGACTTAGCCCAAGAACTGAACCCAAAATTTTGCCTATTTCTAAATAACCTACAAAGACATATGCTTTCCGCAGTTAAACTTTAAGGAAGGTTATTTTTAGGGTTTTCAATTTGCTAAGTCTAAGATTTAGTTTTTCCTAGCCAGTTAACCCATCTATCAAACTCAAGTCAATTAACCAGAATTGAATACATTAATTTTTATAATTTTTGAAATTTTTCAATTTTTATGGGTTTTTCTGTTTTCTAATTTTTTTTATTTTTCAAATTTTTCAAATTTTTATGATTTTTATATAAAGATGCAATGCAGAAATATACATATGAATGCAAAAGGAAAACTTACCGAACATACCCCCAAACTTATAATGGACAGTGTCCTCACTGTCATGCTGCACCAAATGGGTTGATAATATCGGGCGAGTTCCTGCTTATTATTATATTTACATAGTATACACACCCCCAAACTTATTTTAAATAAAGTTTTGGAAAAAAGGAAATTCGAGGGTGAAGGTGGAGGAAAATCAATCGATGTAAATTGGCTCCTGCAAGAACAGGAGCTCCTCCGAAGGGTCCGCTGAGAAGAACGGTTTCAAACGATGTCCATTTACTTTGAATAAAGTACCGTCTTCAGGATTCTCAAGATCAACCGCACCGTGCGGATAAACGGTGCGGACTACAAAAGGTCCTCTCCATCTAGAACGGAGCTTGCCGGGATGAAAGTGTAACCGAGTATCATATAATAAAACCTGTTGACCCGGTTTAAATGTCTTTCGCAAAAGGTTTTTATCATGAAAAACTTTAGCTCGGTTCTTAGCAATCACGGCATTATCATATGCCTCATCCCGCAGCTCCTCCAATTCATTCAACTGCAGCTTTCGATTGCTGCCCGCATCTCCTAAAGATAAATTCAGCTCCTTAATGGCCCAAAATGCTTTATGCTCAATTTCTACTGGAAGGTGGCAAGCCTTCCCGTAAACAAGCCGGTATGGAGACATGCCGAGATCGGTCTTGTATGCAGTACGGAAGGCCCATAGTGCATCTATCAATTTTAGCGACCAATCTTTACGGTTTTTAGAAACCGTTTTCTCCAAGATCTGCTTAATTTGTCGATTCGAGATCTCGGCTTGCCCACATGTTTGGGGATGGTATGGCGTTGACAGCTTATGGGTGATAGAGTATTTGCGCATTAAGGACTCAAAAGTCCTATTGCAAAAGTGAGAACCATTATCACTTATGATTGCGCGAGGGTGCCCAAATCGAGAAAAGATGTGATCTTTCAGAAATCGAACGACAACCTTGTTGTCATTCGTTCGACTTGGTATAGCCTCGACCCACTTTGAAACATAGTCAACAGCCAAAAGAATATACACATTTCCGAAAGAGTTGGGAAATGGTCCCATGAAGTCTATGCCCCAAACATCAAAAATGTCTACAACCAAAATTGGTTGGAGCGGCATTTCATTTCTCCGCGATATCCGGCCCAAGTGTTGGCACCGGGAGCAAGTTTTGCAGTATTCGAATGCATCTTTGAAGAGTCGTGGCCAATAGAAACCACACTGCAAAACTTTCTCGGCTGTCTTCTTTGGGCCAAAGTGCCCGCCACATGCTTGATCGTGGCAAAAAGACAGCACGCTCTTGACCTCATTTTCAGGTACACACCGGCGAATGATTTGGTCGGAACAATATTTAAAAAGATAAGGTTCATCCCAGTAAAAATGCTTTACTTGGGACAAAAATCGTAGTTTGTCTTGTTTTGACCAATCGTTAGGTATCAAGCCGGTGGCTAAGTAGTTTACAATATCGGCGAACCATGGTTCGCAAGAGACAGTCAAGAGTTGCTCATCGGGGAAAGCATCAGTGATGGGCAGTTCAAGCGTGGGCGACGAAGGAAGTCGTGAAAGGTGATCGGCCACTACGTTTTCACATCCCTTCTTGTCCCGTATGATAAGGTCAAATTCTTGGAGCAAGAGGATCCAACGTATGAGCCTAGACTTAGCATCCTTCTTCGCAAAAAGGTGGCGAAGAGCTGAGTGATCCGTGTATACTATAACTGGAGAGCCGATTAAATAAGGCCGAAATTTTTCAAGTGCAAACACAACCGCTAAAAACTCTTTTTCAGTTGTTGTGTAGTTTAATTGGGCCTCATTTAATGTTCGGCTAGCGTAGTAAATTACATGCGGCATTTTGTTAATGTGCTGTCCAAGAACAGCACCAATGGCAAAATCTGATGCGTCGCACATAATTTCAAAAGGGTGCGTCCAGTCTGGAGATGAAAGAATGGGCGCAGATATGAGTGAGTGTTTCAAAGACTCGAACGCTTTCATGCAAGTTGAGTCGAAGACAAAAGTAGTGTCCTTGGCCAACAAGAGAGTCAAGGGTCTAGCAATCTTGCTAAAGTCCTTGATGAACCGTCTATAAAAACCGGCATGGCCAAGGAAAGCTCGGATATCTTTGACGCATTTAGGAGGAGGAAGATTAGAAATGACTTCGATTTTAGCTCTATCAACCTCTATGCCGTTTTGCGAGATCACATGTCCTAAGACAATGCCTTCTCGTACCATAAAGTGGCACTTCTCCCAGTTCAAGGTCAAGTTCTTTTCCCTACAGCGGGTGAGAACCGCGTCAAGATGCCGTAAACACTCATCGAAGGAGTCACCAAAGATGGAGAAATCATCCATAAAGATTTCTAAAAACTTCTCCACCATGTCCGAAAAGATCCCCATCATACACCGCTGAAATGTAGCGGGTGCATTGCACAACCCAAAGGGCATGCGACGATAAGCAAAAGTGCCAAAGGGACAAGTAAATGTAGTCTTGTCTTGATCCTCTTTGGCTATGGGGACTTGATTATAACCGGAATAGCCATCTAAAAAGCAGTAGAATTCATGCCCCGCTAATCGTTCTAGCATTTGGTCAATGAATGGTAAAGGAAAGTGGTCCTTCCTTGTCGCGGCATTGAGTTTCCGGTAGTCGATGCAAACTCGCCACCCGGTTTGGGTGCGAGTAGGAATTAACTCATTTGCCTCATTGGTGATGACCGTGATGCCCGATTTCTTTGGCACGACATGAATGGGGCTAACCCATTGGCTATCCGAGATAGGGTAAATGATACCGCTATCAAGACACTTAACAATCTCCTTCTTAACCGCCTCTTTCATGATGGGGTTGAGGCGTCTTTGTGGATCCCTTGTTGGCTTGGCATCATCCATCAAGTGTATATGATGTTCGACTATGAGGGGACTAATCCCCTTGATGTCCGCCATAGACCAGCCGAAAGCTTGCCGATTATTGTATAAGACCGTTAAAAGAGCCTTCTCTTGCTCAAGAGCTAGAGAGGCCGATATGATAACGGGTAAGGTCTCATCTTCACCTAGATAAGCATATTTTAGGTGTGACGGCAAAAGCTTTAGTTCGAGTTTTGGTGGTGAAACAATAGATGGTAACAATGGAGTAACTGTTTCAAACTCGAAGGATTCCATCAAAGGTTCAAATTGAGTGTACGCTACCGAGTCGGATGGTTCAACTAACTCATCCGAAAAAGCAAAAGACTCAAACTCGGGTGGAGAGTCTTCAAAATCATCAACAAAGGTGAAACACTCATAATCTTTGTCCGACGTGAAAGCTGTGTCGGATTCTAGGAGGAACGCACTAGTGGCGTCAATAATACTGTGATCAAACATGAAATTCTCGAACTCACAGTCCTCCTCCGCGATCTCATCGATCGAGCACACATCAAGTACGCTAGAATTAGGCTCGCAAGGCTGACTTCCTAACTTGAAAATGTTGAGTTCAACTGTCATCTTGCCAAAAGATAGATTCATGGAACCATTACGACAGTTGATTACCGCGTTAGAAGTCGCGAGGAATGGTCGACCAAGTATCACCGGAATTTGATTACGGGGGTTAACGACAGGATGTGTATCCATAACAATAAAGTCCACGGGGAAAATGAAATCCCCTACTCTAATTAACACATCCTCCAACTCTCCCCTAGGGTGGGTGATTGATCGGTCGGCCATTTGGAGAGTGCAATGAGTAGGCTTGAGCTCTCCAACGCCTAATTGTTCGTACACCGAATAAGGTAGCAAATTGACACTAGCACCAAGATCTAATAGTGCTCTATTGATGGTCTTGTTCCCAATTGTGATCGAAATAGTAGGACAACCGGGGTCCTTGTGCTTTGGGGGTAAAGAATTGACAAGAGCATCACTAACAGCACTAGCTACAAAAACTTTCTTTGGTACTTGTGACTTCCTCTTTTTGGTGCATAAGTCCTTTAAGATTTTTGCATATGAAGGAACTTGTTGGATTGCATCCAAAAGAGGGATATTTATGCTAACCTGCTTGAATAACTCTACAATCTTCTCCATCTGTGGAGTTGGTTTATTGGATCTCAACCGATTTGGAAAAGGAACATTTTGAAAAGTTGTTGAGTCCAATTTTTGTGGATCAGATTGTTGAGTTGGAACGGAACCCCGTGTAGATGTGTTCGTGTTGTGAGGAGAGGGTCCATTCGAGCTAGAAGAAGTAGAGCCATGTGAAGGATGGAGAATAGGCTCTAACGAAGAAGAAGAGGAAGATGAAGAAGGTGAAGAAGATGAAGAACCACCGGCCGAGGTGTCATGGTTAATACCCACATTGTTTTGCAGCACTCTTCCGGATCTCAACGTGGTCACAGCATTCACGTTATGATTCTGCTGTTCATGTGCAACATGTGCGTGACCGGGATTTGGGAGTGGTTGAGACGGAAGCTTTCCTTTCTCTCGCTCTTTCAATGCTGCGTTGAGTTGTGCAATTTGTGCCTCAATAGCCTTGATGCTTTGATCGTGTGAGGCACTGTTTTGCACCAAAGATTGAACAGAAGTCTCTATCCTAGCTGTGGATTGTTGTGATTGCACCAAAGTTTGTGCAGATTGCTTTAGGAATGCTTCTAGACTTCTTTCGAGCGAGCTAACAGCATTTTGAGGGGGAACAAAATTGTTGGGAACAAAATTGTTCATCTGATTAGGGTAAGGTTGCTGTTGGGGAGGCTGCTGAAATTGAGTTTGTGGAGGTGCTTGTTGTTGTTGTGGAGGAGGAGCTCTTTGAAAATTGTTGTTTCCTTGGACTTGTTGATTGTGGTTCCAAGCGAAATTAGGGTGGCTCTTCCAACCCGGATTGTATGTTGAAGAGTATGGATCATTTCTTTGTCGTTGCTGAAAGGCAGCATTGACTTGATCTTGTCCTTGAGTGGATGCAGTGTAAGGACACTCTTCAGTGAGATGTGATGGATCCGAACAACACGCACAAATAGTTCGTGGGGGCACAACAGGGGCAGGAGAAGGTGCTGAGATTTTGGTCTCAAGCGCCTCTATCTTTTTCATAAGAGTGGCCATCTCGGCCTTCATAGCAATTGACATCTCTACTTGATGTATACCTGCCCTAGGTTGACCAATGGAAGAAGATGATGTGGTCTTGGTGCTCTCCCACTGAATCGTTTGCTCACTAAGATCCTCAAGAAACTGCCACGCTTCATCACTTGATTTGGACAGAAAGTGACCTTGACTTAGGGTTTCTAGCAACTGCTTCGTTGCCGGGTTCAATCCCTCGTATAATGTTTGGCAAAGTTGCCATCTTTCGATTCCATGGTGAGGGCATTGAACGAGAAGGTCTTTGAATCTTTCAAAACATTTCCAAAATGGTTCGGCAGGAAGCTGTGAAAATTGAATGATTTCATTACGGATTTTTGCAGTTTTGTGATGAGGATAGAACTTTTTAAGAAAAGCTTTCACAAACTCGTCCCAATTTCTGATTGAGTGTGATGCGGTGCTGTATAGCCACTTCTCGGCTAGGTCACATAAGGTGAAAGGAATGACCCTTAGCCTTATAGCGTCATCACTTAATTGGGTAGTTTTCATCATGGCGCAAACGTTTTGGAATTTGTTGATAAAGATATATGCATCTTCGGATTCCAAACCATGAAACTTAGGCAGCATGTTGATGAAGTGGGGTTTGATCTCAAAGTTGTCCCCATTAGCCGGTGGAAGGGAAAGACAAGTGGGAAGGGCGGTGCGGATGGGGTAGAAAAGATCCTGGAGCGCGACTCGTGCGGGCGCTTCGACAGGCGGAAGATTCGGGTTATTCGCACCTAACGGAGGCGGAATCATTCCCGTCGGCAAGGTATAGTTGGGGTCGTGTCCCGACATACCTTCGAAAGAATGTGATGGTGAAAGTGAAGAAGTGGGCAAGATTTCGACTTCGGAGTCGAAAGGTTCGTCGGTCGGTACCAACGAAACACGGACTAATCGGGCGCTAGGGTCCCTAGTCCAACCGGACATACACTAAAAGGGTTAGTGTAGTCGAGACAGAATGTGAGTGCAACGATTCTTTAGCGACAAGTTGCAAGTTTTGAAAAGATTATCTTTTTTCTTTTTAAGTGTGCTTTTGCAAAAAGATTTTGAAAAGAGACTAGTGACACAACTGCAGTTAACCACACATGCACAATCAGGCCTAAGTCTAGGGTTGCCTAGGTCAGCTAGACAGCTCCTAACTGTTCCAAAGGGCTAGATATAGAACCTCAAACCGCCTCTTCACGGACAAGTACGGCCAGGTAAGTGGGAAGGAACCACCACTACAGTGGGCCTAATTAAAAACCACTAGCCTAGTCACCGCAATGTCGGTTAGGATAAACGGCCGATGCCTATACTAGTCCTCTGTCCTATTGAGCTCGACGTCCTTAGGGCTGAGTCTAATATTTTTTAGATTAAAAGTGGTCAATGCAGATGCTTTAAGTGATTTCTGGGGTCCTGGGAAGGGTAATGAAATCCCCACCCAATCTGAATTGGTCAATAGCCCCTTAAAGTCAGATTAAAGTATGCAAAGCAGTAAATCACTTGCAATCAATTTGCTTTTAAGCGCGGCGCAAAGAATCCTGCAGAAAATCAATTATTGGAAGGGGGAAGAAGATCTTTAGCGCGAAGAATCCTGCAGAAGATTTGACAGAGATTTATGGAGATTTGAAGAGGGGAAGAATAAGGAAACAAACAGTGCAAAAATCTCGCAGAGAAGGCTCCAAGCTGCGGCGGAAGCGCGGCACGAGCTAGGGTTATGCGGCGGAAGCGCGGCGCTATGGGGGCTTCAGGTCTCCAACTTTCTTCAGCTGCTCTGGAATTCCAATATCCTCCTTTTCTGATGTATAGTTCTCTGTTTCCCTTTCAGTGTTGCTTCAGATCCGTCAAGCCTGCAAAGATTCACAAAGAAACCCTTCAAACAATAAAAGATGATATATTATTTTTTTTTTTATTTTTCAAATTTTTTAGATTTTTATGATTTTTATGTTTTAGATTAACCCGAAATTACAAAAAGAAAATTTTACGCCATCCCCGGCAACGGCGCCATTTGATTGGTTAGGTTTTGTCGATCAAAAATAATTACCGCAATCAAGAACGGCGTCGCTTGAAGCTAGCCGGTGAATACGGGTCGGTCCACAGGGATGTGTAAATCTTCTTTAAGTTCTTACGAGTTAATTCCAAAAGGTGTTTGGAAGTTTAATTAAATCAAAAAAAATCGAAGTTGTATGAAGGTAGAATTATAAACTTGCTAGGATTAGGTTTAGGGAAAATTTGGTAATTAAAGATTTACATCTCTTTCCATTGCCATCAATTAAATCAATCATATTAGAGTTATGGTAAATATTAACAAAGGTGATTAGGATGATTGGGAAGATTGATTCTTCCTCTAGATCCTTGTCCTCCTTTCTTAATCTTCACCCTAACCTCCATGGAAAACCTTAAGATCCGGGCCTTTAGACTACGGAGTTCACCGTTACCTTGAAGGTAAAAGTGCCGTAGGGAGCGGAATCAAAAGGTATGCATGGAGTTCTAATGTTCATAAAAGTTTAGCGATGAAAAGAGATGAGAGATCTTCATCTCTCAAATCCTTCCCTATTCCTAACCCTAACAAGCGAGGAAATTACTCGCTCATTGAGGGGATGAAAGAAAACAAGAGTTTATCGAAGAAAGAAAACATCGATTGCAATTTAATAAAAGCTAGACTAAATTAAATTAAAGCGAGAAAATAAGAACAGATATGAAAAACTAAAATTATTGCAAAGAAATTAACCTACTTACTTTTGATGCACTCTTAGAAAAAAAACAGAATTTTATTTCATGAGAAGAGGCATAAGAAAATACAAGGTCTTGGGTTCTATTTATAGGACATAGAAACCCTAGGGCTACAGATTGCACCGCATGTCTAAAGTTACAATTATACCCCTAAAAAGATCTCTCCAGAGCCGTCACAAAATATGGCAAAATTTAGATGCACTAGGGCTTCAAATTGCCGCGGAAGCGCCGCGTATATGGGCTTTGGGCCGCGCTTCCGCGGCGCAATGATGAGGTCAACTTCTGGAATTTTTTGGGCTGCTTGGTATTCTTCTGGGCTTCTTGGTTCTGTATTCAGATCATCATTTGGGATTATACAGTGATACCAGATTTTCAACGAACACTTTGCAATGATTCTTGTAACCGTCTTTCTTGCAAATTTGGATCTTTTGTTGTTTTGTTGATGGTGAACCGTTCTTTTGCTGAGCTTTACTAAGATCTTCCTTTTTGCTGGTCAAAATCCTTCTTTTGTGTCGTCTTTTGTGTTTTTCACTGTTTTCGTGCCAAGAACCTGTAACCTGTAACATGTAGCAGACATGGGTCAAAAGCACCTGTTTTTATTCTTAAATGCATAAGAATGGGGCATACAAAAATGCAATATTATGTGATAAACAGAGAGCAGCTCAAAGCAGGCAGAAATCGTATGCAGACAGGCGCCGTCGCAGACTAGAGTTCGCAGTTGGCGATCATGTTTTTCTGAGGGTCTCTCCGATGAAGGGCGTGATGCGATTTGGGCGAAAAGGAAAGCTTAGTCCCCGATTTGTGGGTCCCTTCGAGATTCTCGAGTGTGTCGGCACAGTTGCATATCGTTTGGCTCTTCCACCCAGCTTTCCCGATGTTCACCCCGTCTTCCATGTTTCGATGCTCCGCAAGTACCTTCACGACCCTTCGCATGCGATTCAGCACCCGACAGTCCAACTAGAGCGCGACCTTTCTTTTGCAGAGCAGCCGGTGGCCATCCTGGATCGGCAGGTGAAGAAGTTGAGATCGAAAGTTATACCGACCGTCAAGGTCCTTTGGCGTGGCCCGAGCAGCGAGGAGGTCACCTGGGAGACCGAGGGCGAGATGAGGAAGAAATATCCCCATCTCATTGAAGGTACGCGTAGTTATATTTTTAAATTCGGGGACCGAATTTCTTTAAGGGAGGAAGATTGTAGCGCCTTGAAAATTCGTTTTCGTGTTTTCCTGAAAATCGGTGAAAATTCGGTATTTTTCCGTAAACCGTCTTTTTTGTTATTTTGCAGTTTAGGACTAATTATACCTAATTTGGATAGGTAATTGCAAGTTTTTAGTAGCTAATGAGTTACTTATGAAATTCTGGTCGTTTAAAATTTTTCCCTAATTTTTCAATTTTTAATATTATTTTAAGCCGGTAAGAAAATACATTAAATTAGCGATAAATACAAATTTAAATGGGCTAAATTTAAGCTTTAAAATCATATTAATTAAAATCTAGTTGTAACATAAATTTTTAGTATTTTATTTTAAGTTTTAACTAATTTTTATTATAGAAAACGAAATTTATTGAATTTTAAGCTTAAACTTGCAATTTTGAACTTGTGGGGGGTCCTTTTTGCATAGAACATTTTTGTATTCACTCCCACTCTCCCCCACTCTCCAAGGCCGGCCCCACCACTGCTACAGCAGCCCCATCCCCCTCTATTTGACTTTAACTATTGTGAATGAATTGTTTTGAATAAGATTAAAATATAGTAATTTGGGTATGGGTTTTAGGTGAGATATGAGGGCTTTGACTTTGGATTTTTCTTTCAGAATTCCCTCACAACTCCCCCTCTCCCTTGTTCTGGCTGAGAGCAGCCCCCCTCCATTATTTTTTCCCTTCTCTTTTATCTCATTTTCTTCAAGAAAATTCCAAAAAAATTCAACAAAAATCAACAATTTCCTTCACAATTTCAAAGCAAAACCTTATTCCCTCTCTTCTCTAACCTAATTGGTTCAAATCTTGGAGAAAGATGGCATCTTTGGAGGCATATTGTTCTTGCTAGATCTCTAGTTGAGGTATAATTTCAATTCTTGGCTAATTTGTAGTTTAAAGTGTGTTAATTAGAACTTGAAAGTGTTAATTTTAGTGCTAATTTCTAACCTAGTTTTTTTTAGTTCATGGCTTGAATTTTTATTAGGGTTTAGAAAACCATTATTAGGTTAATTAATTTTTTTTGCTATCTAGTGTTTTGCTAACCTAAATCTAAGTGGTTAACTTGCTAATTGGGCTAAAATCTAGTGTTAATTTAGGGTTTTTCATGTATAGTTTGGATTAAGATTGCTAATTACAAAAATCAAGAAAGGGTTGGTTGTGGAATATAGGTTTTGAAGCATAGTTAATTGTTTAAAATTAGTGTAGTGGCTATCTAGTGGGTTAGTTTGGATGTTTGTGCTGGATTGTGAGCACTTTATCGCATAACGGCGATGTTGCGCCGATTTTTGGAATGTTTTGTGCTTACTAGTTTTGTTATAAAATTATGTGGTGAATTTTTTTTGATATCTTGATGATTGTATTGGCTTATCCTATGACATTTAGGATGTGTGAGTGCGGATTTTTGAGTGGTCAGGTTTTAGTTTTGCCGGGCGACCAAATCGACGATTTTAGTTAGATTTTGCGATTTTCGCGTGTGTTCCGCGCACCTTGTGCACGTTGTACCTATCTTGTGAACGTTGGTATTTTCGTTTGGGATTTGCGTCGTTTCATGGTATGTAACCTTATATTTGGTATTGATGTAAATTCCAGGTTCGGTCACGGAGACGTCAGACGCGGCACGAAAGGGAAAGCGGTGATTGGACGCGACTAGCTAGGGATTCCGGTGAGTAGATGTAACATCTACGGGGGACTATCGTTGGATGGCGCAAGTCGCCCAATAGTTTTAGTTGCTTAAAAAGATTCTTAGTAATGTTAGTAATTAGGGCTGTAATACTTGTATGATTATTTGCTACATCCATGCCTTATATTGACATACATATGCGAACCCATTCTATAGGACACCTGCACCATTGCCAGGGTTTTTATATGCAGCATGAGCACTATTCATGCTTACACCCACGCCCTGGTAATTGCCATGCCACCACACTAGATAACCTATAATTTGAAACCTTTTACTATAATTGATACTTAAACTTGTGCTATTGCCTTTAATTCCTTAAAATGAAATCGTAGGATTGCTATTCATGTGCATGTACCTCATCATATTATTTGTTCATGCCTAGTCTATTCATCACACATCGCAACTTGATTATTGATACCATATGCATTCATTATCATTGACATATGCACTTATGAGGATTTCTTGAGATTTTATGATATTTCTGGATTTCGGGGGAAAGCCGCAGAATTTCTAAACTTACTATATTTTTAAATATGTAAATTGCGGTTTTCTAGTGATGTAAGTGTCGTCCACCATGAGTTTGCTGTGGTTTTCGAGACCCGTTTCGAGTAGTTGGATGAACCGTCTCGGGTACATGGTGGGCCCGGTAAGGTACCCCGGGGCAAGAAGCTCGTGGTGCTGACGATGAGCCTGGCAGGGGACGGATTACCTACCGGTGACTGTTTGGGACGGCGGATATCCATAGGATACCGACCGTGGCCGCGAGATGATGAGATATTGATATTGAGATCGGTCAGCCGGATGGCTGAGGCCAGAGATACTATGACATGGATATATGAGATTTGTAATAGTTTTGAGGTGTCGTTGCTGGACACAGGTTCTTGTTGATTCTAGTGGTATTGTGCTGGTATTTCAAAAGAGATTCCTAAAGGAAAAACATGATTCTTATACTTACACATTCAGATCATGAGTTGATTCACATTGCATTCATACCTGCTAGCATATTCATATTGCATACATACCTGCTATTATGTCCTGCCATACCTGTATTATAGATGCTAGGATGCTTGTGTGCATACTTGCGATAGCCTCTATAGATGTTATTTATTACTCACGAGTTGGCAAATCACCCCCGTTGTGCCACAGTCTTTTGCAGGTCCGCTCCGTCAGCACAGTAGCGGCGGGCGCACTTGCTTCTTTTGCTTCTTTTGCCTGGACTTGAGGTTTTGCTCTTAGGTGGGTTATATTATTATTTTTGTAACACCTTGTATATTCTTTGTATCTAGTGTACTCCATCTACTGTATCTATCAGTATTGTTGTATATTGACCTAGAGATGAGACTGTGAGATTTGTGGACTTTTTATGTTGTATTTTAGGGTCGAGCTCACTTGAGTCGACATGCTATTTTTCTCATGCTCCTTCATGATTATCTTGCATGTTGTTGTTTTATATTGCGTGGGATTTGTGACCGCCATGTGGCGAAGAGCTAGCTCCCACTTGGGGATGCCATAATTGTTGGATTTACATATATTCTTGTTGTACTCATTTTGGGGGCCAGCATTTACAAAGGAGACTCTGCCGAAATTTTCGGAAAAAAATTGATATTGTTTTTAAAAAGGTTTTATATGACTTATTTGATAAACTCACTTTCAATTGATCGGTTTTTCTTCACTCTTTTGCTTTTTGGTTTTGGTTTCTGGGATTTGGCTTACTTATTTTGCGGACGTCTTGAGACGTTTCGTAAACTTAAGTGCCAGTCACGTCCGTACCCTACGGGTCGTGACAAGTCGGTGATCCTGCCTCAACGGTACCACGTACGATACAATATCATATGACATCTTCGAGGCAAGAGTGCGGATCTATCATCAATATGAAGGTCGTACGGTAAATCATCGTACGGCATCCCAAAAGCTGGGTACGGGTCAATATCACATTCCTCTCATCAATTATCAGGTATCCTTATCATCATATCTCATGATCTGGGGTACTGATCTAAGTCTAGTATAAATCGATGCCATCTATATAAATATAATTGCGTGTGTGGAACACACTGTAAGTCTACGGTAGCGCCCCGGCCGTCTAACAGACCCTAAATGCGGAACAAAAACTTTTAAATTGGCGCTATCGTATACTATAACCCGGATCTGCCATTATTGCTAAACTAACAAACTGTAAAGAGTGTAGAAAGGTTATACCGAACGATCCGAGTCCTTCGTTCCTTAACCATCATCCCACGCTCCGTTGCGGCTGCTCCGATCTCGTCGATCTCCGATCTGCTCGTCCAGATGGCACCATGTCAACGATTCTTTAAACGGGCTCCCGCCTCTGAGTTGAAGCAACTCGATCGTCAAGTTCGCTAAAAGAGACAACCAAGATTGATGTTGAGTATGAGTAGAATACTTTGTCTCGCTTCGTCCAAAGCCATGGACGAACGGTTAATGATGTTGCCAATTGAGTCGGGTGATGGAATGAAATGAGCAATGAAATTTCCATACACCCCAAAAACTATCATAATCTTTAAACAACCATCAAGTGAGAGTGAGTGAGAGAGGGGGAAGGGGCCGGCCATATATAAGTGAAGAGGGAGGTGAGTGTAGGAACAAGAGAGTAACCATAAGGAAATATCTAGTGTGAACACAAGAAATATCTAGTGTGAACACATGAAATATCTAGTGTGAACACAATAAATGCACCATAAATGAACAAGTGAGTCACCAGCCTTGCCACCACCTTCTAGATGCTTCTAGAATCTTCTACACTCATCCAAGAAAAGATAAATCCGTCTTTAACCGAATGTTAAAAGACGACTGATAGAAAACTGGAAACTGGCAACTTCCAAAAGCGATCCCGAAACGAATTTCAGGATAACCCCGTAACTGTATAAATATACCCGCATTTGTATTATGACCGAATACAAATGCAACTGAGACAAAGATATTATATCTATTCAATATAATACTCGGATCCGGGTTAAACCAAAGCCGACCAGTATCAACTGCCCGAAATATGACACGTGCGGAAACGCACGTGCGTTTTCCGAACCCCGCCATAAAACCATACGGCCTCTACAACGTTTCGCCCGAACTTGGGAAACTGTCTGTGGGGGACTCTAATGACTCGTCAATACCCTGGCAGTGGGTTTAACCACAAGCCGTCAGCGGCACTAGCTGTGCGTAACGGCTGCCCATGGACTGACCTCAAGGGATGCCGATGAGCGAACTCATTCGGAAACCCTACTGAACCTAACAGTGACAATGTATATACAGTCCGGTCCATTCGTCTATGAGTATCGCATATATTTATAGGGGGCTAGTAACGTCAGACCCCCAATAGCAGTATAAGTCGTGTCGGAGTGTAGCCCAAAAACACCCTGAGATACTACTGGAGTACCTACCAGTAAATCTCCTGCCACGGCCGTGGGCTTTGTGTAATGGCTCTCCTAGTCAGAGCGCGATCTCACCCCCAATACCGGGAGAGACGAATCCCCTGCCGATCCGCTCACGTGCCTCCATGTGGCTCGGGACTGTAGCCAAAAACTACCTGTTTGCACGACTCCTTTGAGCCGTGGTAGGATAGAAATCAAAGCACAGTGGGAACTCACACGAGACAAATGACGACCTCAGGTCGATGAACTAACCTGTACACATGTCACCAGGGAACTGCTATCTGACTATATGTATAATACCAACTAGCAGATTCCCGGCGAGTCCTGTCCGGTGTACTCATAACCCAATGAGCACCTGTATACATCTTAGGTGATCCAACTGACACCAGTGGCTTGTGAGACCGGCCACCGCCCCTCGTCGGGGTCTCGACTGTATACACTAGTCTACTCCGGAGTATCGATGCCATGTCTCGAAACTCCTACGACTAGGGACCATAATTTAGGATATGCTAATAAACCACCCAACTCTCACGTATATGATCGCCATCATACTGTTGGTAGTAAAGCAAGATCCTAAGGGCTCTATCAAAGTGTAATAATGATCAGTCACCTGAACCTGTACACGTCTGATAAAGGCAAAGCAGATAGCATACTATCATCTTGAGTAAGACCGTCCTACCGGTATAGGTCCTCCACAATCATTGCAATCACGTACCTACGATCCAATAATTGACTCTGAGTGCACTATATCCAACAATCTCCCACTTGCACTTAAGGCTAATTATTGCGATGTCGACTACTCACAGCCCATGTGAAACCGAACATCCAACTCCTCTACTAATCAGTTTCACAAAGCCCGTTTGTAAAACTATTTTGTTCGACAAATAGCCTCAGTGAGTGGATCCGCCCAGAAGTTTCTTTCTATATCTCTCTAAATCTCAAGTTCGCGGAGAAAGCCCTCTCCCGAATTGAGTAATACCTGTCTTAGAATATTTCTGGATATCTGATGGGACCTAGTTCATAAATGAACTCCAAATCCAAACTTCTTAGACTGTATCGATCACTGAACCTAATCAGTATCCGGCACCATGCCACCCACAGTATCCTCTTGGACCACCTGTCCATAATACTGTCCCTCGTCAGAGGGAAAACTATAACTCTGACAATCACTCTGTCAACCATGTCACCTTTGAAGCCTGGAATGATAACCGTCTCCCGAAGGAGGCTGCCGTCATCAAATCTGTATAACATGCACTTATGTTCTAAAACTGCTTCCTTATGTTTCTCCAGGATTGGATTAATACAAACTTATCGCATCTAGTGCAAAAACAATATCTGGTTGGTACTTGACATCTCATGATTGACTCAATTGCCTAAGCAAGTGATCTACCAATCTTGCACAAACCTCTCCCCTTTAGTCTATACGACACCTTTAGAGAGGGTGACTCCATCACCTGCAGGTACACTACCATGCCAGGAGTCCACTATTCTAAAAACCATTAGAATACTGTCAAAGTACTCACATTGGGAAACTACCCAAATCCAGATCTAAAACCATAGATCTAGAAACCAGTATGTTAAATATTATATCTATATCCTGTCTGGAGAAACAACTGTATGACGACCACAGTACAACCGATCGTAGTATAGGAATTTTACTTCCTACTCTCTGTATGTCATCCAGATATCATGACATCACACCCTACTACCTTCTTAACAGATCCATCCCCTATTCTGATGAAGTCAAACCCATGACTGTCACATCAAAATTAGATGATCTATCTCCGCTATAACTGCTCTAGTCTATAAATAGACATAAGCTACTTGCCCACTATGCTTTCGCTGCTCCCACTGACTACGACAACCCTCTGGCAGAATAATATACATGTGCACTTCTAAAGCTAGTTTAGAACGATGCTATACTTAACTTCCTGCCGGGTCTCTTAGTCTGGAACAACAGTAGTGTCAAGTATGGGTAAGCAAGAACCTCCCTGTCACCGTCCTTGAGGCTACCGGAGTACCTCTCGGGTGTCTTAGGTTACCCACCATATCTGCGGAGTAGCTAATGGAATGTCAAACCTGATTGAATATATAGGTCCTATTAAATTTTCCGTAATCGTTCGCCGTTCTGGAATCACTTCCAGTTCTACCATACTCCCACTACTGTTTTCTGAAAAAATCCATTTTACTAAAACTGTGGCGAGTCAAGAACAATATCACTATTGATCTTCTAGATGGTAGAAAATCAACCCTCGTCATAGCCAGGGTCAACCCACAAACTGCCATTACAGAAACGTTCCCTGAGTTATCCAGAGTCTGGTTTTAAGCATAAGCCGGACAACTCCCCATACCTTAACATCGTTAAGATATGAACCATTCTATATCCAATATAGAAACTTTGGCACTTATTTAATTGGAACCAGATTCAATCATGCAGCTGTCTCCAGTGCATATCAACTTAATTGGAGAGAGGCCAATCAGCATTACTCAACTTAGGAATCCATCCAATTATGAGTAACCTGAAAGAGAAACAAGTTTCTCAAAATCATTACTATCATCTGAATACCAATCATAAGAATCTACATCTTCGATCTCTTTGAAGAATCCCGATACTTGTGACATCTGGTTCTCTACTTTATTCTTATACCCACAACTTCTCAAGACTTAGACCTTGTATTTCTACGAAACACTTGTCTAAAACTAGAGAAGTCATAAGTAAACAGAACATAGTACGAGGACCTACCCCTTTGTCCTGATGGACAGTTGGACAACATACAATACTCTGTATAAGTCCGCTGAGTTGAATAACTCAAAACCAGTGCCTCGCAGGTTGAAACCTGTACCCTGGCGATTTCCTTAAATATCACCAATTACAACGAATTTCGATATAATGAGGATGATCACCTAATTCCCAATAACTTACTCCCACTCATCATTGGTAAAACCATACAGATATGAGAATGAATCCTGGTAAATACATACCCTTGGAGTAAGTATCTAATCGGGAAAACAGCTTTCCTTTAACAATGCACTGAAACATGAAAATGTTTCGTAGGGGTATCCTGGTATTCTTAGTAATGCCTCTTCCATAATCCAATTCATGACTTTAACCGTATATTTCATTGTCATCTCTCCAAATCACTTTATTTTGTCTATAGTCGTTACCTTCTGTACACCATCGTAGGCCAAATAGTTTTCTTCCTTCCCTACCGTTCGGCACCAGCCTATGGTTTGGAAGAAGACTATCCAGTAACCATAATAGGTGTACCCTCCTATACCAAGGAGTACTCGCAACTTGAGAGAAGGTGATGATAAAAGACAACTGAATAATACCTTATTCTATTTTTCCCGAACTGGGGAAAAAAGCAAAGGTGAAATAGGAGTGGCGATGAAGTACGCGGTCTGGTCGTGAATGATGTCGCAATTTACTTTGCCCTCTTTCTAATCCCTTTATTTTGTCTTTACATATTACCTTCTGCACACCCTACTTAGGCTAATTGGTTTTCTTCATTCCCTACCTTTCGGCACCTGCCTATGGTTTGGAATAAGACTATCCAATAAGCGTAATAGGTGTACTCTCCTAAACCAAGGAGCCCTCGCAACCTGAGAGAAGGTGATAATAAAAGACAATTGAATAAACCAATTCTATTTCTCCTGAACCTTGATCCATCCTCGAAGAAATCCCTCCGAGTTAGTATATAACCATACGATGGATCTATCCAACGGAAGTGGATGTCCATAGTAATACGGGGTGTTCTGAGAAATCCAAAGGGTAAAAGAAGGAGTGGCAATGACTTATGCAACTCAGACAATCCAAAAGCCAGTATTTTAAGAAGGTTCGGTCAACTTTGTCACTGAGTCATAGTCTAGGGTCGGTCAAAGGTCGCTGCCAAAGAGAGAGAGAAAAGAAACACTCTGCGTGCACTCTAACCTAGATCAGAATGGCTATCACTTTATCTAATCCGGAAACCTCCCACTGTCCTGTCAAATTCTCCTCCAAACCTGAAAGAAGAATCAATCGGGGTCACCCGAAGAGTAAACCAACTCATCAGTGGGAATCGGGATCCAACTCTCATCACATGATAACGTGACGGAATCCACTCGCGTTATCACACTCCAGAAGGTATGCGCCTGCCTGGCAAGTTTCAGTTTTTTTAGAAACTCCCGATATGATTTTTGCCCCATGCTCTTATGATCTTGACTTTGGCCAAAATGCCATAAGTCGCATGCCAAGTTTTTCCCATCATTATATTGTCAATTTGAACCCACCCGCACATGCCCCTGACTTTGGCCAATCGGTAGAACGACTGTCCCAAACTAACTCATCTATCTATGCAACAATTGAATGCCCAGCAGCTACCAAACACTATGCCTTAACTTTGGCTAAAATGCATAGCTTGAATACTACTGAATACCCAAAAGAAATGACGGAGGGCTACGGCTGGTTTTTGGCGAAAAACCATTAACGTAGTGAACTTGATATCGCTGAAGGAACTTGATAGCTTTTTATAAATATATAGTGGCGAGAACCTTTTGGTAAAGAGGTCATTCCCGGTGAAGGGCTCGGCTCTTTCCTCGTGGAATGAGGTGTAGGATATTCCACTGAATACCACGATGCAAAGCAACTTGTAATCGAATATAGTGAAGTTATTACCCTGATGCAAACTTCTGCCCAAGGGGTCATTCCCGGTGAAGGGATATCGGCCCTTGCCTCGTCGAATGAGGTGCAGGATATTCCACTGAATACCGCTATGCAAAACAAAAGAAAACGTCTTTGTAATAACACTTTTAAACTTGTTCCAACAACTCCAAATAGGTTTGTTTTGCTTTGCATTGATCAGAATCAACGCAGTCCCATCATCAATCACACCAGAAAAGAACGAAAATAAAATGCACGTATATGCCATCCGCATTCGTCACTGGGTCCCGTCATCATCCGTTAGGTTACTTAACTAACGACAGAGCGGGGACTGGACTAGCGCGGGTGCAAAACATTTACAACATCTAATAGTATATATACCAATATACAATAATCGCTCCAGGCGTGATAATATGCAACATTATAGAATAATAATAAGCATCACAGAACAATACAGATAATCTGGGATCCCCGGGTTTCACAGAGCCGCCGCTGAAACCCGACGTTTCACTGGTCGTGTGGATAGCCTGTGCAATGAAACCTAGACCCATATGGGTGCGGCAAGTTACCCGCCAAAACCTGAAGCGGGGCAGCCCCCTACAGCAAAGTGAATGGACTACCAGCACTTCACGGAATCCGGTAACTTAAGCACCCCTCCTTGGGTCAACCTGTACCCCCTACAAGTGTGGCGAATAGTCTGCCAATTCTAGAGTACGGCCCCTCTGCCTCTCAAAGCCATGAGATGCGGACCCGTTGCCCTCCAGAACCCGGCTATCCATGCACTCCGTCGCGGGGTAAATCTAGTACAGAAATAAATAATAGAACAATAGGTACATCGACCGCAACCTGGTCGTGCCCCAAAAGAATATTATACAACAGGCAGTGAGGGCAGTCCACATGTTGGACGCTAGCCCGCAATATCAAATGTACAAATAAATCCAAACTGCACTATCATTGCACATTGCTATCCACCATGACATATCCGCAACTTCACAGCACAACACAGAACATCAACGTGAATGTCACGTTCGCAAACCAGTCTAAAAGAACTATAGCAATCAGACGCGGTTTACCGATCAAATGATATTCCCGGTCGGAGATATAATGTAAGTACTGAAAGCTAATATGTTTAAATTTCGATCGACTAAATATCACGAAGTGGGCCCCACGAACATCTGCTGTACAGTAACAAAATCTGGGCCCACAAGATATAGACCAAAAAACCCAATTTCCAGAGAAGAAAACACTGTACAAATTTGGAGCCATGATCTCACATAATGGCCGCGGATGCGCGGTCAAACCATAGGTTTGACCGTGATTCCGCGGCGGTTATGTTGAATCACGTGCCCAAATTTGTATGGTGTTCTTATAAAACCCTGCACAGATTTCTGTGATATGTAAAATAATTTTAGGACTTGATTTAAAATCGACAGAAACTGTGAATGGAAATTTTGCAGTTTTTGATATTCGGTCCGATTGATATTTTAAACACGTTAGCACAAGTTAGTAAAGCAAAATGGTGAGGCTCTGATACCACTGTAAGTCTACGGTAGCGCCCCGGCCGTCTAACAGACGCCAAATGCGGAACAAAAAGTTTTTAACTGGCGCTATCGTATATTATAACCCGGATCTGCCATTATTGCTAAACTAACAAACTGTAAAGAGTGTAGAAAGGTTATACCGAATGATTCGAGTCCTTCGTTCTTCAACCATCATCCTACGCTCCATTGCGGCTGTTCCGATCTCGTCGATCTCCGATCTGCTCGTCCAGGTGGCACCACGTCAACGATTCTTCAAACGGGCTCCCGCCTCTGACTTGAGGCAACTCGATAGTCAACTTTGCTAAAAGAGACGACCAAGATTGATGTAGAGTATGAGTAGAATATTTTGTCTCGCTTCGTCCAAAGCCATGAACGAACGGTTAATGAAGTTTCCAATTGAGTCGGGTGATGGAATGAAATGAGCAATGAAATTTCCATACACCCCAAAAACTATCATAATTTTTTAACAACCATCAAGTGAGAGTGAGTCAGAGAGGGGGAAGGGGCCGGCCATATATAAGTGAGGATGGAGGTGAGTGTAGGAACAAGAGAGTAACCATAAGGAAATATCTAGTGTGAACATAAGAAATATCTAGTGTGAACACAATAAATGCACCATAAATGAACAAGTGAGTCACAAGCCTTGTCACCACCTTCTAGAGTCTTCTAGAATCTTCCCCACTCATCCAAGAAAAGATAAATCCGTCTTTAACCGAATGTTAAAAGACGGCTGATAGAAAACTGGAAACTGGCAACTTCCAAAAGCGATCCCGAAACGAATTTCAGGATAACCCCGTAACTGTATAAATATACCCGCATTTGTATTACGACCGAATACAAATGCAACAGAGACAAAGATATTATATCTACTCAATATAATACTCGGATCCGACTTAAACCAAAGCCGACCAGTATCAACTGCCCGAAATATAACACGTGCGTAAACGCACGTGCATTTTCCGAACCCTACCATAAAACCATACGGCCTCTACAACGTTTCGCCCGAACATGGGAAACTGTCTGTGGGGAACTCTAATGACTCGTCAATACCCTGGCAGTGGGTTTAACCACAAGCCGTCAGCGGCACTAGCTGTGCGTAACGGCTGCCCATGGACTGACCTCAAGGGATGCCGATGAGCGAACTCATTCGGAAACCCTACTGAGCCTAACAGTGACAATGTATATACAGTCTGGTCTGTTCGTCTATGAGTATCGCATATCTGCCTAGGGGGCTAGTAACGTCAGACCATTAATAGCAGTATAAGTCGTGTCGGAGTGTAGCCCAAAAACACCCTGAGATACTACTGGAGAACCTACCAGTAAATCTCCTTCCACGGCCGTGGGCTTTGTGTAATGGCTCTCCTAGTCACAGCGCGATCTCACCCCCAATAGAGGGAGAGACGAATCCCCTGCCGATCCGCTCACGTGCCTCCATGTGGCTCGGAACTGTACCCAAAAACTACCTGTTTGCACGACTCTTTTGAGCCGTGGTAGGGTAGAAATCAAAGCACAGTGGGAACTCACACGAGACAAATGACGACCTCTGGTCGATGAACTAACCTGTACACATGTCACCAGGTAACTGCTATCTGACGATATGTATAATACCAATTAGCAGATTCCCGGCGAGTCCTGTCCGGTGTACTCATAACCCAATGAGCACCTGTATACATCTTAGGTGATCCAACTGACACCAGTGGCTTGTGAGACCGGCCACCGCCCTTCGTCGGGGTCTCGACTGTATACACTAGTCTACTCCGGAGTATCGATGCCCTGTCTCGAAACTCCTACGACTAGGGACCATAATTAAGGATATGCTAATAAACCATCCAACTCTCACGTATATGATCTCCATCATACTGTTGGTAGTAAAGCAAGATCCTAAGGGATCTATCAAAGTGTAACAGTGATCAGTCACCTGAACCTGTACACGACTGATAAAGGCAAACCAGATAGCATACTATCATCTTGAGTAAGACTGTCCTACCGGTATAGGTCCTCCGCAATCATTGCAATCACGTACCTGCGATCCAATAATTGACTCTGAGGGCACTATATCCAACACACACGTCTAAAGGCCCGCTAAAATCACATGTAGTATCCCTAATACGAATCACATCATATCACCGATCTCATGGCACTATGCCTCATCTCATCGACTCATCTCAAAATATCATACACTATCCTAGTCATCTAGGTATATATATAACGAATATGCATGTGTGTGCGTGTGGGTGTAAACCTATTCTAGGGTTCACAACTAGGAACTATACTAGTTTACTTCTACGCCCTAATCGAACCATAGTACACCTAATCTCATTTCAAATGTCCACGACACACAATAAGCTATCATATATAGTATATATATACTATACTAAACATCAAACTGCGGGGGTGCTATACGCCATCGACCCGACTTCCCCCGTAGATATAATCTACTCACCTTGCGTCTTGCTTGTCGATGTTGATGTCGCCATCATCTTATTAATCATTTTTGAATCGTCGTGGGGGTAGCTACATGTCACACGTAGCGCATCGCATTAAAACCAAATCGAAACAAAAACGACACACGAAAACCTACACGACACGCTTAAAGGCCTATAGTTTAGAACCTATGGGCTACGCTTTCAAAACTATCAAACAATCCTCGATATCGTTGTATAAACGCCAAGTAATCGAGTTAAAACGCAATTATACCAATCCAGAATTTAAAATACACAAAACGAAAACACAAATTAAAATAGCAACTCAGGAAAAAGTCTCCAGATTCTGCACTAGGTCAAATTGGACAATTTTGCACATGCCAGGGGTCTAATTACTGGAGATGGGGCTACAGAACCAATACGAGGAAGATTGGCCCAGGTCTGAATGCAAATTGCAGCCAGAGGGATTAAATTTATGGCCGTAGTTTGGAGTTAGGGGCTAGGGTTTTGGTGGTAGCTTCCTAGGTGCCTGTATGTATCACTGTCCATGCAAAATAATTTTCAGAGTCTCGGGGTGATAGCAGATTCCATTTAACCTTCACTGAATCATAGTTTTTCCGACATCGGCTTTTCTAAATCCGTATTCTGGGTTTCTAGTCTCTGGTTTAGGTCTTAATTCTAGCACTAGGGGGTTGTATGGCCTCTACTGAGCTTAATTGCTCATCACAACTCTTAATTTCCAATAACCCTAACTAGAATTTTCATACCCTCACAAAACATCACTATATCGGTTTAAAGCTAACATGGATGTGAAAAAAATAGGAAGACTAAGCTAGTGGTTCAGAAATTACCTCATTTGGCAACTCAAAAAAATTCTTGAGTTGCCCTAAGTGTCCAATATCTTTCATTTCTTGGTCCAATGTGTTTCCCTTGAGTTTGTGCACAACTTTTGTGAAATGTGGGCGAGGTTTTGAGTTGATTTCCATGGTGTTTTGGGGGATTTTGTGAAGAGGGAGAGAGGGGCAGCAGCAGCAGCAATGTGAGGGAGAGGGAGAGAAATGAGTGAAGAATGAAGAGGAATGGCCATGTCAAAGCACCTTTACCTTTCTCTCTCTCACCCATACCCATTATTATATCCTTTTCCTTTTCTTTTTCTATTCTTTTCCCCTCTCTAATAATTCATCAACCATGAAATAAAACAAGTATGAAAGCCATAAGAATATGTAACAAGTGAAAAAAGATATGGTGCATGTTTTGCACAAATATGCTAAAAATCCGATTAGCGATTTTTAATCGCGATTAGTACTAAATTCGCATATAATTAATCATAAAAACTTAAAAATTGCATAATTCACATAAACACTCTCTTTTAGTAATTTCCATAATTTTCAAAACTTTTCCCAATTTTATTGGTATTTAATTATTCCGAAATATTAAAATATTCACTAAAAATAATATTAAATTACAAAAATTCCCAAAAATAATATTTTATTTTTTTGAAATGTTACAGTTTTGGAACTACGATTTGTACGTTTGTGTTTTATCTCGATCAATCGGCGTTTGTACGCCAATGTTGAGGGTTATTTGGTTATTTTGCATGAGCGGATCATAGGTTTTAACCTATGCATGTTTCGTGTGCCGTTTTGGTTTTGTCCGCGATTTTGGTTTACGATATTATATATGTTTACATATAGCTACCTCTCACGTAGACTTCGGACGATGAAGAAGAGGATGGGGACATCGACTTCGGCAGATAAGGACCAGGTGAGTAGATGTATATCTAGGAGGGAAGTCGGGTGGATGGCATATAGCACCCCCGCAAACGTAGAATAAGGATATTACGTATTATTATTAGGTAGTCGGACATGACCCTATATTCTTGGCGAGTAGGGTACTATTGAATATTTTAAGTTGGATTAGACTGATTTAGAAAGACTTAACCAGAGGATGATTGCCTTGGAGGGAATTCGTCGGTTTCATGTAGACACACACACGCATACACATAAACACACACACAGACAAGTTATACATGTGATATGAGGATGTTATATAATACTTGGGCAATGAGAAAATATATACCTATATGATGAAATGTGTGATGACATTGGCATGTATGAGACTTAAATCAGTAACCAGATCATGATATTCTTTGACGATGATACCATGTGAATGATGATATATATAGATATGATAGTTGACAATTGATCGAGATGTGATATGAGAAATGGTATGATATTTATAATGGATCGTTTGGGCGATGTGCGTTCATATATGATGATTTGTGTTGATGACATCGGAATACGAGACTTTAGAATAGTACCTAGTGTCATGACCCGAAATATTAGCTCGTGACCAGCACTTAAATCACGCAACATCTAGAGACGTAACATAATTCAAGTAAGCTGAAACCCAGAAATCTAAACCTTTTTAAGAAAATAAAGGAGGTGAAGTTTTGAAATAAAGGTATAATGAAATCAAGTTTTCTTATTGCATAGAAAAGGAATATAAAAATGCAAGTAAAATTTACTACTTTGAAAACGTGTTTCGTCCTTTAAAAATTTGGGCAGCACCACCTTTGTATATTTTGATCCAAAATAATAATGCAAGATGATAATAAAGGCATCCCCACGCGGGAGCTAGCTCTTCGCTAAACGGCGGATCACAACCACGCAAGACAATATAAATAAGTATACGACACCCAACGGCGAAGATCAACTCAGAAGATAAAGAAAAGCAAGACATAAAAACCACAAGTAGCGGAAAACCCCTAGCCCTAAGTCTCGCAACCACAATCCCACTAAGTCTCATTACTTATACAATTTACTAATTTTGATTAATAGAGTTGACTAGATACAATATGAAATAGAAAATACAAGAGTGGGTACGATACAAATGTCCCACCTACCAATGCAAAACACCCGAATGCAACTGTGTGCCAGCGAAGCCGCTACTGATCCATGCGGTCTACCTGCAAGAACTGTGGCACAACGGGGATGAGTTGCCAACTCGTGAATAGAAATATATAAACAAGTAGAAATCGAATAAACAACGACTTCTAGGTCAACTATATCATGACGGTAATACTATGATATCTAGGGTGACCGGGTCGTATATGTGCCAACAATAACTCAAGTCTATAAGTACGCTAATATCATCCAATCAGATAATCAATGTCTGTATGTATGTGGATCTTGTCCCACAATATGATCAATGCTTGTATGCATGTGGATCTCGTCCATGTGTCAACCAATGATACAACAGTATCATGCATGTAAATATCAAAAAAACATATGCATGAAAATATGAAGATATAACTCAACGTGTGTCCCTCGCGACACATCAAAATCATGGAACTGGAGTGTCCAACCTCGAATCTCGAAAACATCATGAAACCCGTGTCCAACATCGACACATAAATCCTCATATGTCTGAGGCGCCGCACACCCTGGTCGGCCCTCATATCCATCTCTCTAATCTGGTCGGTATCCTCCGGATAACCGCCGAGTCCAAATACAATCACCGGTAGGTAGTGCTCCCTTCCAGGCTCATCGTCTACACCCTATCGTTCGTGGTCGCCTTTGGGCAACCACACTCTTGTTCGAGCTCGATGGATAGAGTTGTTTAACAGATTTCCTAGCTTTGCGCCGTTCCACTCGTTCGACTTAAAACCATATCGTTCACTTCGTTTGAAGATTGATTAGTCAGCCGAGAAAGCAAGCATGAAATTCAAGCTTGTACGAAATAGAGATTGGTTAGGCCAAAAAAAGTGATAAATCATGCTTTGAAATTACATCCAAACCTCAAGCCTACTCCTATTGTTGATCCTAGGGATAGCATAAGTAAACAAGCAGATGTAAATTCCTATTATTTCCCTGCCGGCCTATCGACTCCTCCGGCGCACCATTTCTCGGTAATGCATCGTCGGGATCGAAGCAGATACCTAATAAATTTTCGAGAGGGCTTGGTAGTCTTAAGAAAGGTTCGAGACATAACTACAAAGAAATAAGCTGAAGAAAGATCGAGGTTAGAACTAGAAATTAATGCTGTCAAATTTGTTCTCTGATCTCTTTCTTTATCCTTTCTCTTAGCCATTAGTGCTATATTCGGAGTTACGGGAAAAGGATATGAGTAAGAAGAAAACACAAAAAGCACTTGATTATGATCAAATTTGTAAGCCTACTTGGATATTGAGCATTTACCTATAAGAACGGAATGGAGCATCTTGCCACGGGGTACCTTACCGGGTCCACGATGTACCCGCAATCGGCCTCATCCGCCTCCTCGAATCGGGTTTCACATGTCGCTCTCAGAACCGAGAAAACACATGGTGGACGCACTGAAATATCATATCAAGAGAAACCTGAATTTTCAAACAGTACATGCTTTCTTTTGAAATCGCCACGGTTCTCAAATCCAGAAATCTCATGAAAACAGTATGTCTCAATGCGTAAAATCATAAAGCATGATGTATGCGACATATGATAGAAATGTAAGCATCTCCGTATATCACGCAACATAGGACAGTAATATGACATATTAAGAGAAAACCGCTCTTTTAAAATGATTCCAGTTTTTAAATATATCCCGCGGTTCCCAATTTCTCTAAAGTCAAATGCAACATCATCTATGTATGTGCAATAAGTATGTATGTAGGCATGAATGCACAAAGATATATATACACAAGTATGTTATGCGAAGAGTCATATCATGATGCAGGAATCCTACTGTGTAGTGACATGGCATTTATCGATGATGAAGTGTGTGAGCCGGCAAATCTGTGTAAGTGTAACATACGTATCATCGATAATGGTGCAGGTGTACTTAGCACAAGTATAAGTAATGCGATGCGAATAACATGAATGCAGCATAAGGTAAATCATATGCAAATGCTGACGGGTATACGTATCTAACATGACCGAGTCGGTGAATCTATCAATCGGTATCTAGCCTCATAAAATCATTTACGGTATAATCTATCGTACGGCTTCCTCTAGTCAAGGGTATGGACTAATATCACGTACGGCCTATCATCCATGATTCACAACATTATATATATATATATATATATATACACACACACTTATGTCCCAGGTCACATCCATAACGATCTCATATCAGGGGATAGACATGTTATCAACTATCTCAATCGACTCGCATCCGTATACCAAAATATCATCATATCTTCATATCCGTCTTATATTCTTTCATCGCATTTATACCACAAATCAAGTCGAGTTTACATAAACATTCTATCTCCACTAAAAGTGTAAGTATCTAATCTAACATAGACACCCGAACCATTCAATCAGATTTTTAAAGAAGCGAATCGTAGTTTTGAAAATAGGGGTTACGGTGTTTTTAAGGAAAAGATATCATTTGAAATTCCGTAACGTCCCTCAAGGTATCAGTTTAAAAGATGCATATGATTCTTTAGTTTAGAAAATATGTATGGTTCGGATGACACATCTACGTCGACTATCTAGTCCTATAGTATCCTAAACGGCAACATCGTCAAACATCATTCTCAATTACCGTCATCACATATTAGCCGTATTATATCACTTCTAACTATCCTTAGTTTCTAATATGGTTTCACTAACTATCATTTAACTCTAACCCTAGTTTTCAAATCTAGGTTTCCTTAACCATATTCTATAAATCAGTTTCCATCAAAACTTTGCGGGGGTGCTATACGCCATTCACCCGATTTCCCCGGTAGATATAGATCTACTCACCTTGGTCTTCGCTTGCCGAAGTCGACGACGCCATGATCCGTTGCCTCGGAATACACATGAGGGTACCTAAAATAACAACACATATCGCAACGCTATTAAAATCAAGTTCTGAAATCCAAAACGGTACATACATTGTTCATAGGTCAGAACTTATGGCCTACGCGTACAAATCCAACCAAACACCCCTTGTTGTTGATGTACGAACACCCATCAACCAATGTCAAATTCAAATATCAAAACTCAGCATTACAAAATACGGAAAACCATAGCCAAAATCACACTAAAATGCTCCCAGATTTTGACTCAGGACAAAAGTAGTTGCACAAACAAGTCTTGGGTGCTGTATATGATGGATATGACTTACTTGATCAACCCCGACACCAATTTCCACCAAGTGGCCGGCCACATCATTAGAAAATCCAGCCTCCTCTGCCCCCTAGGCTCCAATGGGGTTCATCTCGTCAAGGTAGTCTCCTAGTACCCTAATTTGGTCCCTGGAGTTGTTTGCTAAGCTCAGAAATTCCCCGGGTTGCTCCAGATTTCCCTGCACACCCTATATCCTCACAAAACCGACATGGATCAATTCTAAAGTTTGTATTTTGGTTACTACACTTAATTCCAGCTCTTGAATTCAATCCCTAAGGTTTGTAACAGCCACTACACACCTCAAATCTACACAAACACCCAAACCCTTCACTAGAATTTTCCAACATCACAATTCCACGCTAAAACGACTTTTAAAATAACTAGAACAGAAAGAAGATTAAAACTAACAAAATGGAAGAAGCTATTCCTCATTTAGGCTACTCTAGACATCTTTAGCTCCCCAAAGTTGTCAAAATCCCATTTTGCTTGGTCCAACGTGTAGAGGGTGAAGAGGAGATCAACTTTTGTAAAAGGGGTTTAGGGTTTGGCAAGGTTTTTTGGGGTGGGTCAAGAGGGTAGAAGATGGAGGGAGATGAGGATGAAGAAGAAGAAGTAAATGGTGGGGGAACAATGAGGCAGCACTCTCTCCTTCTCTCTCATTTTCTTACTCTCATTTTCTCTCCAAGCATGCTTATTCTCATCATTGTGTCACCTTTCTCTCTCTCCAAGTCATCATTACACCTTTTTCCATTCTTTTCTCACCAATAACACATACACCCTAATAAAAAAAACACAAATAAAATAACATGTAACATGTCATGGTGCACTAACTATGAAACTGTAGAAACACGGATTTGGCTTAATCACGATTAGCAGTACACTAATTGGGTTTTTATCGAAACTGCATATAATAAATTTTAAAAATGCCAAATCCTTTAGTTATATTATTAATTAAATAAATCATTTTAATTTCCAATTATTTCATAATTATCGTTATATATTTATACCCTTTTTCAAAAACCACAATTTCGCAAATCGGGCAGTTTTCGGAAATATATTATTTTAATATTAAATTCCAAAAATAATATTTTATATTTTCTGAAATGTTACAATCTTCCCCCCATAAAGAAATTCGGTCACTGAATTTAAATTTAAACCCCTAAAATCGAAAACATTTCAATAATCAGCTCAAATCAACGGGGCTCCGAATTCACGGAAGATGCAGAAATACACAGCGCGTCAAGTGCGAATGAAAACGAGTACAAAACTCAAAATCGAACTCCGTCAAGCGTCACGCAAATCATCGAATTCGCACGCATATCCTTGGAGTTACAATAGAGATACAGATCTAAAAATCCACTACTGAAATCCAATATACACTAGTCAAATACTATAATACGTGTATAGTACGCATCTTTGGAAAACTTTCAAGAACTAAATAAAACTCATGCAAAAATCTTTTCTAAATCATCGCATGAATGTGTAGCTCACGGCATAAGTGACGAACGGTCATTTTAAAATAATAATATATGTCCATATATGTTTTCATAAATACACGTCCCGCCGTTTTCAAAATATCCCAAAAGGTTTTCCTTTATAAACGTTCATGTCGCTCATGGACACGTAGGAAATAGAGAGAGTATAGTTCCATTTGAAAACCCTCTTGATAATCTTTTAATGCATGTAAAGTACTCAGGTACTGTCCTCAGATTAGTCCTATTTGGCTACTACACAATATAGTGCCCAACATGAAAACAAGGTGCTTAAAAGCAAAATCAGCCTCAAAAGGCGTACCCAACAATCATGTACGTCTGGTGCGCACGGAAATCAAATCCAAATACAAATGCCACAATATGAAAAAAAGCAAAACTCAGTGCAACGGGTGTGCACGAAAACATCTGTCCGGTGCAACGGGTGTGCACGACAACGATATCAAGTTCATCTTGAGTACATCCGGTGCAACTAACATGCACGAATGAAAATCCTAATTGAGTGCATCCGGTGTGGACAAAACCACATCTCATATTATGCGCCTAATATGTGCAAAAATCCAACCAAAGCGCTTCGGTCCGTAAAAGCATATAGTGTAGTAGCATACACGAAAATGAACGGCCAATGCCAACGCGCACGAAAACAAAAACCTGGCAAAACAAATGCTCAAAGACATAAATCGGGAGCAACCAAGGCACGAAAATCACATGAATAACTCAAATGCGTATAAGAACGACACCGAGTGTACCAAGGTGTATAAATCAAAAACGTGTCCAACTATGAGCACAAATCCGTATCAATGCACTACAAGCACATGTGAGCTATACCGAGTGCAAAAATCACATCATCCATATGAAATTCATGAAATCATAAACACATGCTACGATGGTACAAAATCTACATCAAATGCAATAGGTATGCACAAATCGCAATTCGACACAACAGTGTATAAAATATATATCCAGTGCAATAACTATGCCCAAAAATGTAAATACCCAGCAGGAGCAGCCATGGTGCACGAAAACAACATCATGAAACTCAATCATCAAAACTCAAACCCAAGCGATATAAGCGTGATACTCGAATCACAAACGCAAATCGCAACAAATGACATCGAGGTACAACTCCTACAATGTCGAATAATAAATCGGTGCGCCTAAAACCGGCAGAACAAAAATATCTGCTTGCCTCCTGCTCACAGTCTGGCCTCTTCTATCTCTGGATCTTCATTCCTCTATAGATTTACCAATCTCGCAATTCATCGTCTCATCAGCCCAGTCAAGTGTGCTAACAGGGACGATTCCGTTCTTGCACTTCTCTGGTCATCTCTCGGTCAATCATCACGACCACTCGTAAGGCAGCACGTCACTGGCGTCGGCCTCTGGCCCTCTGAATACTCATGACACAACTGATCCTGGGTGCAAATCTCATTGTAGCAGTGTCCTGGAAGGAATCCTGCTCAAGATCTCTTCCGATCTCGCCTATACCGAACTGTACGGAGGCTGGTACCCTTACATAATCCTTCCTCATTCTCTGTACATCTGCGTCCTCACTACAACATTTCCTCGGGAATTGGCCGCATCCCAATGCCTCTATATGTATATCAAATCCTCCGGCATCAACGGGGAGTAACAAAATCTCGCCAGCATCTCGCACGAAACTCTGGTTCTGCTCGTCTTTATCATCGTCCATCTTGACGTCACGTTATGCTATCTGCGCGCTGCAACTGTCCTCGGCCAGGATCAATCCGGAGTCTCTCACACGGACTCAGTATCTTCATCACTCTGTAGAAGATATCTGGCCAAACACGTCCTTGGGAACTCGTCCCAATCATCGGAGGATTACTAAATACTCGTCCGTCCTTGATCAACTCACAACATGTCTGGGTATGGTCTTCTATCCGAAGCTGGTCAGCTTACTGGTCTCTTATCACATGATATCAGGATGAGGTCAAACTTTTCGATCGAGTCATCAAGGTCTCAAAATTTCCTGAAAGCTCAACACCTGAGCACAGTCTAAAATATCTGGTTATACCACAGTACCTCTGGACCAGCCGTAGAAGGGCAAACCCAAGCCTCACTGATGGCACCGCTAAACTGCCGCAAACCCTAAGGTTCAGAAGCGCTTCCATGGTCATCATGTCGAGTTAGGGTTTCATTCTTCTAAAGGGTCCACAGAATTACCTGCATGTTCCTCCGAACACTTTAAACTTGGGAAAAAATGGGTTTCTGACACTCATTCGAACTTTTTAACTTTGTCTAGGCAATATGCGAATACACTTCGTCCTCATGCTAAACAATGCCTCAATCCTCCAGGAAAGACGATACATCAACGGTCATCTCTGGATCGCTCTACTATGGATCTGAGTAAGACTCTCTACACTAAAAATCTTCAACTCAACTGAGCCTGCGTCGGCGCATCAATCTAACGTATCACCTTCGTCACTCAACTCGGGATAGACTAGCTATCATCTGTCGCATCTCTGCCTAGAAGCTCCGGCGATCTCAGCACGTAAGCTCTGGAAGCGACTTCCTATCAATCTCAGCAACAGCTGGGTCATCTGTCTGCACGGTAGGCGTCATCACAATCTCTTAGGAACGCTGTACATCAACAGTCCTCTAGCAACTGGCAGCTCTATCAATGGCCCGATTATCCGGTGCAACGCCAAACACTCGCCTCATCCGAGGGGTCACAACATAAAAACTAACTCGAGACGTTCTAGTGTCACCAAAAAACATGACGGTCAGTCCTCGTACCGGACGAGCTCGCCCTGACCGCATCACTGGCTGCAGCGCAATCTACACTCAAACCATGGTGACAGGAACCTCAATCGAGTATCGAAGAAGTAGATCAACGGCATGAAAGGAAACGACAGATCCAGAATGGATACATGATCATAAGAAGAAACAGCATCAATGAGAGTATGATCATGGAAATGAATAGAATCAAGGATCTCAAATGGATGTATAATCATGGGTATAAAAAGAATCATAAGTCTCAAAAATATGTACATCCTAAGGTTTCTTAGGTGGAGTATCGTATCGTAAATATGCCGCGGAACATACGTACGTTACGTCACTCTACTCAAGCTACCTACTCCATCAATCAGGGTCATCCTATGAAACGAAAGTTCGGGTCTAATACCCCCCGCCGTTCAAGTCTATGTTCCGTAAGGTCAAGCCTAGGTTCCGAAATACATTCCCGCCCTAGATTCCGAATAGTCAAACCTAGACTCGAACCAAGGTTAAGCCTAGCGTTCTGATACCAACTTTGTCACGACCCGAAATATTAGCACGTGACCAGTACTTAAATCACGTAACGTCTAGAGGCGTAACGTAATTCAAGTAAGCTGAAACCCAGAAATCTAAACCTTTTTAAGAAAACAAAGGAGACGAAGTTTTGAAATAAAGGTATAAAGAAATCAAGTTTTCTTAATGCATAGAAAAGGAATATAAAAATGCAAGTGAAATTTACTCGTTTGAAAACGTGTTTCGTCCTTTAAAAATTTGGGCAGCACCTCCTTTGTATATTTTGATCCAAAACAACAATACAAGATGATAATAAAGGCATCCCCAAGCGGGAGCTACCACTTCGCCAAATGGCAGATCACAACCATGCAAGACAATATAAATAAGTATACAATACCCAACGGCGAAGATCAACACAAAAGATAAAGAGAAGAAAGACATAAAAACCACAAGTAGCGGAAAACCCCTCGCCCTAAGTCTCGCAACAACAATCCAACTTAGTCTCATTACTAATACAATTTACTAATTTTGATTGATGGAGTTGACTAGATACAATATGAAATAGAAAATACAAGAGTGGGTACGATACAAATGTCTCACCTACCAATGCAAAACACCCGAACGCAACTGTGTGCCAGCGAAGCCGCTACTGATCTATATGGTTTACCTGCAAGAACTGTGGTACAACAGGGATGAGTTGGCAACTTGTAAATAGAAATATATCAACAAGTTGAAATCGAATAAACAACGACTCCTAGGTCAACTATATCATGAAGGTAATACTATGATATCTATGGTGACCGGGTCGTATATGTGCCAACAATAACTCAAGTCTATAAGTATGATAATATCATCCAATCAGATAATCAATATCTGTATGTATGTGGATCTCGTCCCACCATATGATCAATGCATGTATGCATGTGGATTTCGTCCACGTGTCAACCAATGACACAACAATATCATGCATGTAAATATCAAAAAAACATATGCATGAAAATATGAGGATATAAATCAACGTGTGTCCCTCGCGACACATCAAAATCATGGAACTGGAGTGTCCAACCTTGAACCTCGAAAACATCATGAAACCCGTATCGAGTATCGACACGTAAATACTCATATGTCTGAGGCGCCGCACACCCTGGTCGGCCCTCATATCCATCTCTCTACTCCGGTCGGTATCCACCGGATAACCACCGAGTCCAAATACAATCACCGGTAGGTAGTGCTCCACTGCCAGGCTCATCGTCTACACCTCGAGCTTCTTGCCCCGGGGTACCTTACCGGGTCCACCATGTACCTGCATTCGGCCTCATCCGCCTCCTCGAATCGGGTTTCACATGTCGCTCTAAGAACCGAGAAAACACATGGTGGACGCACTGAAATATCATATCAAGAGAAACCGGGTTTTTAAAACAGTACATACATTCTTTTGAAATCGCCACGGTTCTCAAATCCAGAAATCTCATGAAAACAGCATATCTCAATGCGTAAAATCATAAAGCATGATATATGCGACATATAATAGAAATGTAAGCATCTTTGTATATCATGTAACATGGGATAGTAATATGACATATTAAAGGAAAACTGCTCATTTAAAATGATTCAAGTTTTTAAATATATCCCGCGGTTCCCAATTTCTCCCAAGTCAAATGCAACATCGTCTATGTATGTGTAATAAGTATGTATGTGGGCATGAATGCACGAAGATATATATACACAAGTATGTTATGCGAAGAGTCATATCATGATGCAGTAATCCTACTGTGTAGTGACATGGCAATTATCGATGATGAAGTGTGTGAGCCGGCAAATCTGTGTAAGTGTAAGATATGCATCATCGATAATGGTGCAGGTGTACTTAGCAAAAGTATAAGTAATGCAATGCGAATAACATGAATGTAGCATAAGGTAAATCATATGCAAATGCTGACGGGTATACGTATCTAACATGACCGAGTCGGTGAATCTATCAATCGGCATCAAGCCTCACAACATCACGTACGGTATAATTCATCGTACGCCATCCTCTAGTCGAGGGTATGGCCTAATATCACGTATGGCCTATCATCCATGATTCACAACATTATATATATATATACCTATGTCCCAGGTCACATCCATAACAATCTTATATCAGGGGACAGACAAGGTATCAACCATCTCAATCGACTCGCATCCGTATACCAAAATATCATCATATCATCATATCCGTCTTATATTCTTTCATCGCATTTATACCTCACATTAATTCGAGTTTACATAAACATTCTATCTCCACTAAAAGTGTAAGTATCTAATCTAACAGGCACACCCGAACGATACAATCAGTTTTTTAAAGAAGCGAATCGTAGTTTTGAAAATAGGGGTTACAGTGTTTTTAAGGAAAAGATATCATTTGAAATTCCGTAACATCCCTCAAGGTATCTGTTTAAAAGATGCATACGATTCTTTAGTTTAGAAAATATGTATCGTTCGGATGACACATCTACGTCGACTATCTAGTCCTATAGTATCCTAAACGACAATATCGTCAAACATTATCCTCAAATACCGTCATCACATATTAGCCGTATTATATCACTTCTAACTATCCTTAGTTTCTAATATGGTTTCACTGACTATCATTTAACTCTAACCCTAGTTTCCAAATCTAGGTTTCCTTATCCATATTCTATAAATCAGATTCCATTAAAACTTTGCGGGTGTGCTATACGCCATACACTCGACTTCCCCGGTAGATATAGATCTACTCACCTTGGTCTTCGCTTGCCGAAGTCGATGAAGCCATGATCCGTCACCTCAGAATCCACACGAGGGTACCTACAATAACAACACATATCGTAACGCTATTAAAATCATGTTCTGAAATCAAAAACGGTAGGCGCATTACTCATAGGTCAGAACCTATGGCCTACGCGTACAAAATCAACCAAACACCCCTTGTTGTTGATGTACGAACACCCAACAACCAATGTCAAATTCAAATATCAAAACTTAGCATTACAAAATTCGGAAAACCATATCCAAAATCACACTAAAATGCACCCAGATTTTGACTCAGGAAAAAAGTAGTTGCTCAAACAAGTCTAGTGTGCTGTATATGATGTATATGACCTACTGGATCAACCCCGACACCAATTTCCACCAATGGGCCAGCCACATCACTAGAAAATCCGGCCTCCTCTTTCTCCTAGGCTCCAATGGGGTTCATCTCATCAAGATAGTCTCCTAGTACCCTAATTTGGTCCCTAATGTTTTTTGCTAAGCTCAGAAATTCCTCGGGTTGCTCCAGATTTCCCTGCACACCCTATATCCTCATGAAACCGACATGGATTAACTCTAAAGTTTGTATTTTGGTTACTACACTCAATTCTAGCTCATGAATTCAATCCCTAAGGTTTGTAACAGCCACAACACACCTCAAATTTACACAAAACCCCAAACCCTTCACTAGAATTTTCCAACATCACAATTCCACGCTAAAATGACTTCTAAACTAAACTAGAATAGAAAGAAGCTTAAAACTAACAAAATGGAAGAAGCTATACCTCATTTAGGCCACTCTAGACAGCCCTAACCTCACAAAGTTGTGAAAATCCCATTTTGCTTGGCCCAATGTGTAGAGGGTGAAGAGGAGATAAACTTTTGTGAAAGGGGTTTAGGGTTTTGGGAAGGTTTTTTGGGGTGGGTCAAGTGTAGGGTTGCTATGCACTGCCACAAGTTTCTACGAGGCATCAACCATGCCCGATTTAAAAATTAGCCATGCCGAACAACCCGAAGCCGGATCTAAAAATTAGCCGTGCCGAACAACCCGAAGCCGGATCTTTAAACTAGAGTTTAGGCAAAAACGAGCATGTTAAACACTTTAACACTAAGTGAGAGGGATTACAACCTTTGTAGATCTGGTCCTTCACTTCTTAAGCTCCGTGTTGAGGTCCCTTCGCTGCGATCATCATACTCCGGACTCTCGAGAGGCTCCACGAAGAGAAAGATGCAAGCTTGCTTCCGATCTTCGATACAAAGATGATCTACCTTGAAGTTTCGTTAACACAAGCTAAAACTCATAATATGAAGTGAACACCCTCATCTAAATGGCAAGGATAGATGAGGATGATGAAGTAGGATTATTGCTCTCTTTTATTTTCATTTACTCACTCATTTTTCATTACAAATAAAAAGCCAGAAAGTTTTGCAAAACGAGGAAGAAGAAGAAGAAGAAGAATAGCGATCCATTTCTTTTATGATGAATAATGAAATGATTAATATGATGAATAATGCAACCATGGTTGACTAAACCATTGTAGAGAATTAACCAAGGGCTAGGGTTTGGGTTGGGTTAAGTATGAGTCATAGATAAATATCAACACAAATATCTTTATCATGACAAAAAGAAACCTTCTAGAATCTACTAGAAGTCTTAACCCTAATCCAAACCCTAATCATGTTTAAACTCCACTAAACATGTCCATTAGTTATCATATCATGTTACAATATTATATATCACATATATAATATTTATCGTAACAAAATAAAATAATACAATTAACATATATCGCATATATATCAATATATTACCCGAGTGAGAAAAAGAATCTTTTAGTGAGCTAATATTAGTTAATGTAATTCAATATATCATATATATTATTATACATTAAATTATCGAATCAACACTTGATCCAACAATCCGGCTATATCGCATATAACCGACTAATATTTATCCGTACCGATTCATCGAATCAACACTTGATCCGATGACCCGGCTGACATCAAATATCGCGAGAATATAATACGGTATCTCATATCGCATTATCCTCGGTCCCGCACATATCACATATGTGCCCCTACTCCGTTTTGCTTGAGCCAAGAAAACTCTGTGTAGGACTCTAAAGAATCGTCAATACGCCGGCAGTAGGTGATGATCATATCAAACACCCACAAGCTGCAAGCGGTCGGCTAAACGTAACAGCCACCCAGGTATTGAGCGCTCAGAAGATCAACAAGTAAGCCTATACATTCTCCTGTGAATCCAATCACTAACACTCCCATACAGTTCGGTCTCGTCGTCTGATATGTCGCATATCTCGCCTAGGGGTGGTAAACGTCAGACCCCAGTAGCTCGATAAGTCGTGTCGATATGAGTTCTATAACAGTTCGAGAAACTACTGATAACACTTAACAGTAAATCTCAACAACCCTGGCCAGGGATTTCCGGTTATAGCCAATCGAACACAGCGCAACATCAACTCCCTATACCGAGAGAGACGAATCCCCTCCTATCGCTCATTGCCTCCATGTGATTTGGGACTGTACCCAAAAGCCACCTTTTTGCACGCCCTCTTGGAAGTGGTATGATGGAAATCAAAGCACAGTGGGAATCACACAAGACTCTATGACGATCTTGGGTCAACAAACTACTCTATACCAGTGTTACCGGAGAACTGCCATCTGACATGAGGTATAATACCATCTGGGAGTTCTCGGCGAGTCCGTCCAGTGTACTCAGTCTCTACTGAGCACCCGTACACCATCCTTGATGTCAAACACCGATGGATATCGGATCATCCATCGCCCATCATATTGGTCAAGATGCGTATACGCTAGTCTACTCTGGTGCATCTATGCCCTGTCTCGATACACCCTCGACTAGGAACAGTTATAGGATGTACTCGTCGACTACCGTGGCCCCACTAGTATGATCTCATCATAGTCCCAATAGTCGAGTACATATCCTAAGGGCTTTATCAACATGTAACATAGAGACAATCAGAGTACATGTTCAGATAAAGTACAACCAGATAGCATACTATCATGTCGAGTAAGAAAGTCCTCCCTATATATGTCCAAGCATCCATTGCAATATACATCGTATGTACAGTAATGGCCTCTAGGGCATACATATAACTAACAATCTCCCACTTGCACTAGGGCCATCTGTTGTGGTATCACATACCCAACAATTAGCTGCGGTTGAAGTATCTCATACTCAACCGTCCCATAAAAGTCTCTTCTGGGAAAAAGGCCTTTGTGAGTGGATCCGCGCTGTTGTCCTCTGTTTCTACTCTCCTAACCTCGATATCCCTGGCGATCAATCACCTCCTTGATCAGGTGATACTGCCTAAGAAGAATATCTGGATTTCAGATGGGACGGGCGTTCCTTCGCTAAAGCCACAACTCCATTGTTACACAATGGTAGGAACGAAGTTCATCTCATGAACTTATATATATCCAAACTGCCTCTTTGGTAGCATCCTTGGTAACGATGTATCTTGCCTTTAATCGTCTAGTAAGTCACGGTATCTAGCTTGGAACTCTTCCAACATACCGTCCCTCTACTGAGGGTATAGACAATGCCTTCGACTGACATTCAGTCGTCCTTATCACCCTGGAACCTTTCGAGTGATTCTCCCCAGGATCGATTGATACCATCTCACTACATCTAGTGAGAATCCTAACATCCAATTAGATCTATCTCATAGATCCAAAATCCAGGATTCAGGAGGTATCACTATGATCCTATATGGAGAATCCTTGTGATAAGCGGAGATTAATCGAGCGTAGCATAGGAAACTCCTTTCCTATCAAGAGAATGTCATCCACGTACTCTAAGAGGATCACCGCCATACTCCCCACTATCTTTTTGTATATACAAGGTTCATCTATCATTTTGATGAAGTCAAACTCTTTGACTACCTCATCAAAACAGATGTTCAAACTCCGCGATGCCTGTTTTATCACATAAAACATCTTGCATACGTTTCCGCTGCTCCCACTGTTTACAAAGCCCTCTGGCTGTGTACTTATAGACGCTCTCTTCCAAATCAACATTTAGAAAAGCAGTCATGACACCCAACCGCCAGATATCGTAGTCATGGTATGTAGCCGCGGCAAGTAGGATCTGGATGGACTTAAGCATAGGCCCCAGAAAAGGTTTCATCATTAGCCACAACTGGTCTATGATGCAAACCTTTAACAAGTCTAGCATTGAAAGTCTCAACTTTTCCATGTACACTAAGTAATCTTCTCAACATATACTTGCTCCTGATGGGGATTTAACCCTTCAGATAAAGCAACCAAAGTCCATACTTTGTTGGTGTATAAGGATTCCATCTCAGATCGATAAGCATCGGGCCATTCTTACAGAGTCCCACTCCTGATGTCCAACCCGAAACTAGTTGGGTCATCATCTCATGATGCAATCCTCTCTCCCACTATCATAGAGAAACCGAAGTATCTCTCAGGTGGGTGAGGAACCTTACTAGATCGGTGAAGAGGCTGAGGTTCGTTTGGAAACTATTGAATCCTTTGGTTCTATCAAATCATCTGCTGTAGTTTGTATAGCTGGAACCTTTCCAGTTCTACATAACAAACCTTGCCTCGAGCTTGTCCGGATTTTGCTTTTAGACATAGGCCGGACAATCCCAAATCTTAACCAACTTAAGATATGGGCTCTTCCCTTTCCATATCACATATGAAGTTGTAGGCAACTGATTTGATTGAAACCCTATTCAATAGGTATGCAGCTTCTCAAGTGCATAACTCCCAAAAGGAAATAGGAAACTCGGTAATACTCATTATAGAGCACACCATATCACATAGAGTGTGATTGCTCCGCCCCGATATACCATCGTGCTATGGTGTATACGGAAGAGTAATGCTGAGAGAGAATCTCATTCTCCTTTAGAATAGTCCAGGAATTCCGTGCTTAAGTATTCTCCTCCTTGATCTCATCAAAGGACATAATACTTATACCCGTTTTTGGTTCTCTACTTCTATCTTATATTCTGTGAGTATCTCAAAAGCTTCGGACTTGTGTTTCAACAGGAACATATGTCTGAATCTTGAGAGATTACCAGAGAATGTAATGAAGTACAAAGAACCGGTCTTGGCATGTGTAGACTGGGGATCTTCATACATCAACATGTATCAATCCCAAGAGTTCACTTACTCTTTCTCTGTTTGCAATAAACAGGGCTATGGTCATCTTAACTTTATGACATGACCGGCAAGTTTCACAAGATGTAAATTCAAACTAATTTGAATATGCATCTTTATGTAACTTCAGCTAGTCGGGTTGCATTAGTATGACCTAATCTACAATGCCTCAAGAAGGATTTGTTCATTTCTGAACTCTTCCTCTTGTGTGTGTTCTGTATACTAAGAACTTTAGTTTGATTTAGAACGTCTATGCTTTTAGATAACATGCCTGAACCGATCAACTCTTGATATAGGAAATGTTCAAAACATTATCCAACAATACAAAATTATATCCTTTCTTTATTAATAAAGAGAAAGATATGATGTTGTATATCAGGTTCGGTATCTAATAACATTTGTTCAGAATCAATGTATTCTGTTAATACAGGGTGATAGTGACCAACAGACTTGGCTGCAACACTTGCACCATTTTCTATCTCATGAAACTTATCACCCGTTCTCAGTTCTCTACCTTTCTGTAGCCCATGTAACAGATTACATATGCGGGATCCTGATCCGGTATCTCATACCCAGGACATAAAGGATACTGAGAAACAATTCTTTGTAATGAATACACCCGAAGAAGATGCATCAGCATGCACTTTCTTTGTTTGGGCGGCACGGGAAATCTGGTATTCCCCAATTTCCTGCTCTGTCTTATAACAATTATAAGTTGGAGCGGGACCAACGTTCCCCGGCTCAGTATAACAAGTGGGTTCGGTCTAATACATCCGTTTTATTATCTTGATTAAGGCGTGATATGGTCGCTACCTGGAGAGAGTGAGAAGAAAACACTCAGCGTATGCTCTTACAAGATTAGATTGGTTATCTGATATATCTAATCAGGATGTCTCCCACTGTTTTAATCAAATCTTCCTTCAAACCCTAAAAGGAAAGACTAGCCGGGATTAATTACACGCTACAAGTTCGCTAATTTTTCAGCCAGGCCAGTGTCGGTACTTTGAGGGAGGTTCCCCATGCTTTCGCACGACCCCAATTAAAGTAAACCTCATTTTCCCAGAGGCGTAGCCCCGTTAACACCTTTCTAGACACCTACTTGATCGGTTAATTGTAATGTGTAAAACTCTCCCAGGAGTAACTCTTACTCGCAGCGGGTATCGGGATCCAACTATCTCATAGAAGGTATGCAATCTCATTGCAAATTTCAACACTTGAAATTCCCAATAATATTTTACCCCTAGCGTTCTATGACCTTGACGAATGCCAAACAACCCATAGTCCGCTAGTCAAGTTCAACCCGTACATTTCTTGATTGAATTAAACCCACCCGCACGACCCTTGACGAATGCCAAACAACGTCATACGAATACCCTAATCCAATCTACATCATATGCATAAGCAGATAAATACTAGTTAGCTACCGTACACTACGCCTTGACGAATGCCAAACTACCACAGCACGAATACTAAGTGGTACTTATCTGAAATGACGGAGGGCTACGATAGGTTTTTAAGAAAACCCTTTGCGTAATGAACTTGATATCGTTGTAGAATCGAGTGATTTTAAATGGAGTGTTTTTTAGGCTTTCCTAGTTTTGCTAAAGGGGTCACTCCCAGTGAAGGGATCGTCGGTCCTTTCCTCATCGAATAAGGTGCAGGGTATATCATATATACCACTATGCAAAGCAAGAACTATTGAAGCAAACAAAAGACAAACCGAGTTTGTAGCATCTGCTAGTTTCACTGAAGAGGTCACTCCCGGTGAAGGGATCTCGGCTCTTTTCTTATCGAATAAGGTGCTGGATGTTCTACAAGGAACACCGCTATGCAAAGCAAGAACTAGAGCTACCAGTTTTTGAGACATGTTTCTACAACATCTTAGGTTTCTTTTATTTCATTAATCACATTAATGAAGTTCCATTTTGTTATGCTTCACAAGCACCTCTTTTGAAACGAAATCTGCAATATATCATATATCTCATATATATAATATAAACATTCGTCTCAGGCAGTAATATGATCTCATCACAGAACATTGCAGCAGAAGAACATATAAGAAATATTGGATATACTAGGACGTCCGTGTTTTTAATACGAGCCTGTATAAAACACGGATTCCATGGTCGCGATGAATAGCTAAACCCACATCCTTAGACCCCTACGAGAGCAGCGAGCAACTCTGCCAATTCCAGGGTTAGGAGACCCGGTCTCGACTCCTCGAGATGGTCTCCCACTGGACCCTAGAACCCGGTTACTTGTACTCCCCGCCTTGGGTCTACCTAATGCAGAAAAGTAAATAATATACAACGGTGACATCATCCTCAGCCCGGAAGTGCCCCAATAAAAGAATATTACATAAAATGAATTTTACATGAATGAAAAAGAAAAAACTCTCATCTCACATAAAACCCCCGGCTATTCAAAACGCGACGATCCAATATAACATATCACAGCAACACATAATATCTCATATCATCAACACAAGCAAGTATGCGTATCCCGATTGTCGTTGATGTATAGCAACGAAGCCGGCGATACACCACATACTACGCTTACAGTCACAGAAAAGTGTAGGTTTCCTAGGCACTCTAATGAGGTCTCACAAGGCATCAACCATGCCAATTTAACAATTTACATGTGCCGAGAAACCCTAATACGGATCGTTAACTAGAAATTTAAGCGAAACAAGCAACTAGTTAACAACTTAACTAAGTGAACGGAAATACAACCTTTGTAGATCCGGTTCTCCACCTCCATAGCTCCATGATGAAGTCTCCTTGCTATCCAAATCGAATCCCGGGATCTAGCGTCGGCTTCATCGGAGAAATGGGCGGGCTAGGTCATCGACAACGATGCCGAAGATGATCTACGTCGAGCCATCACAAGATCAAGCTCCCACTTCACCAAGTTATGAAACTTGTGAAGAAAACACCCTATACTACATGGAAAGAGGTAGAGGATGAAGAAATAGGAGGTGGGTTCACTTTAGAATTGGATTTCTCACTCATTTCATCAAATCACCATTGATGGAATCAAGCTTCTTCATCTTGAAGAAGAAGAAGAAGAAGATGATGTTATGATAAGAATAATAAAATAGAAAAGAAAATGAATTCTTATCATATACAAACCATGGTTAAGTGTAGAGAATGAATCATGGTTAAGTGGAATGGTTAGGGTTAAGCATGAGACAAAAGTGGTCAAACTTTCAACACTTCATGAAGCTTCATGAAAGATACAAAGAAAGCCACCATTTCAATTTATCCTTTTAATTTCCAAAGAAGAATAAATAAATAAATGAATGAATAAGCAAAACCCTAATCATCAATTTAACCATGGTTTAGTTCTTTACACTTAACCAAATAAGCATGTATCATCATGATACAATCATGTGCACAAAAGTATATCACATATACAACTTGCACAATTCAAGTGAGAAAATCCATTTAAAGTGAACCAATACTAGTTAATGCAAAGTAATATATCAAATATATAATTATACATTAAATCATTAAATCAACATTTGATTTAACGATACGGTCATATCGCATATAACCGACTAATATCCAATGTATCTGCTTATCGAATCAATCCTTGATTCGATAACTAGGTTATATCGCATACAACCATTCGATACATTCATCGCGAGAATGAAATACGGTATCACATACACGCATTATTCTCGGTCCCGCACATATCTCATATGTGCTCCTATTTCGTTTCGCTTGAGCCAGGAAACCTCTGTATAGGACTCTAAAGACTCGTCAATACGCCGGCAGCAGGTGATGATCATATCAAACACCCACAAGCCGCAAGCGGTCTGCTAAACGTAACGTCCACCCGGGTATTGAGCGATCAGAAGATCGACGAGCAAGCCTGCTCACACTCCTGTGAATCCAACCAGTAACACTTACCGTGCAGTCCGGTCTGATCGTCTGATATGTCGCATATCTCGCCTAGGGGTGGTAAACGTCAGACCCCAATAGCTCGATAAGTCATGCCGACGTGAGGTCCATAACATGTGTGAAACTACTGATAACACTTACCAGTAGATCACTGCAACCCTGGCCAGGGATTTCCTGTTATGGCCAGTCGAGCATAGTGCAACATCAACCCCCAATACCGGGATAGACGAATCCCCTCCTATCGCTCATTGCCTCCATGTGATTCGGGACTGTACCCAAAAGCCACCGTTTTGCATGCCCTCTTGGACGTTGTAAGGTGGAAATCAAAGCACAGTGGGAACCACACAAGACTCTATGACGATCTCGGGTCAACAGACTACTCTGTACCAGTGTCACCAGAGAACTGCCATCTGACGTAAGGTATAATACCATCTGGGAGTTCTCGGCGAGTCCGTCCAGTGAACCCAGTCTCCACTGAGCACCCGTATATCATCTCTGATGTCAAACACCAATGGATATGGGATCATCCATCGCCCATCTGTATGGGTCGAGAGGGTATACGCTTGTCTACTCTGGTATATCGATGCCCCGTCTTGATATACCCACGACTAGGGACCTTGAAGGATGTACTTATGGAATACCATGTCCCCACTAGTATGATCTGCATCATAGTCCAGGTAGTCAAGTACACATCCTAAGGGCTTTACCAACATGTAACAGAGAGATAATCAGTATACACGTTAAGGTAAAGAGTAACCAGATAGCATACTATCATGTCGAGAAAGAAAGTTCTCCCTATATATGTCCAAGCATCCACTACAATATACATCCTATGTACAGTAATGGCCTCTAGGGCATACATATAACTAAAAATCTCCCACTTGCACTAGGGCCATCTGATAGCAGTGGTTGTAGTATCTCATACTCAACCATCCCATAATAGTCTCTCTCTGGGAAAAGGCCTTTGTGAGTGGATCCTCCGTGTTGTCCTCTGAGTCTACTCTCCTAACCTCGATCACCCTGGAGATCAACTATCTCCATGATCAGGTGATACTGCCTTAGAATATGTCTGGATCACTGATGGGACAGACGTTCCTTGGCATAAGCCACAACTCCATTGTCACACAATGGGAGGAACTAAGTTCATCTCATGAACAAATATACACCTAAACAGCCTCTTTGGTAGCATCTTAAGTAGCGATGTATCCAGCCTTAATCGTCTAGTATGCCACGGTATCTAGCTTGGAACTCTTCCAACATCCCGTCCCTTCACTGAGGGTAAAGACAATGCCTGTGACTGACATTCAGTCGTCTTTATCACCCTGGAACCCTTCCAGTGATTCTCCTCAGGATCGATTGATACCATCTTACTACTACTAGTGAGATTCCTAGCATCCAATTACATCTATCTCATAGATGATAACTCAGGATTTAGGAGGTATCACTTTGATCCTATATGGAGAATCCTTGTGATAAACGGAGATTAACCGAGCGTAGCATAGGAAACTCCTTCCCTATCAAGAGTATGTCATCCACGTACTCTACGAGGATCATCACCATACTCCCTACTACCTTTTTGTATATACAAGGTTCATCTACCATTTTGATGAAGTCAAACTCTTTGACTACCATATCAAAACAGATGTTCCAACTCCGCGGTGCCTGCTTTATCCTATAAAGCATCTTGCACACGTTTCCGCTGCTCCCACTGTCTACGAAGCCCTCTGGCTGTGTACTTATAGACGCTCTCTTCCAAAAAATCATTTAGAAAAGCAGTCATGACACCCAATCACCAGATATCGTAGTCATGGTATGTAGCCGTGGTAAGTAGGATCTGGATGGACTTAAGCTTAGATCCTTAGAAAAGGTTTCATTATGATCCATATCTGGTCAATGATGCAAACCTTTAACAAGTCTAGCTTTGAAAGTCTTAACTTTTCCATGTACACCAAGTAATCTTCTCAAGATATACTTGCTCCTAATGGGGATTTAACCCTTCAGATATAGCAACCAAAGTCCATACTTTGTTGGTGTATAAGGATTCCATCTCAGATCGCTAAGCATCCAGCCATTTTTACAGAGTCCCACTCCTGATGGCCAGCTCGAAACTAGTTGGGTCATCATCTCATGATGCAATCCTCACTCCCACTATCATAGAGGAACCGAAATATCTCTCAGGTGGGTGAGGAACCCTACTAGATCGGCGGAGAGGCTGAGGTTCGTTGGTTACTATTGAATCCTTTAGTTCTACCAAATCATCAGCTGCAGTTCGTATAGCTGGAACATTTCCAGTTCTACATAACAGATCTTGCCCGAGCTTGTCCGGATTTTGCCTTTAGACATAAGCCAGACAACCCCAAATCTTAACCAACTTAAGATATAGGCTTTTCCCTTTCCATATCACATATGAAGTGGTAGGCAACTGATTTGATCGGAACCCTATTCAATAGGTATGCAACTTCTCAAGTGCATAACTCCTAAAAGGAAATAGGAAACTCAGTAGTACTCATCATAGAGCACACCATATCACATAGGGTGCTATTGCTCTGCCCCGATATACCATCGTGCTATGGTGTATACGGAGGAGTAATGCTGAGAGAGAATCTCATTCTCCTGTAGAATAGTCCAGGATTTCCGTGCTCAAGTATTCTCCTCCTCGATCTCATCAAAGGACATAATACTTATACCCGTGTTTTGGTTTTCTACTTCTAAATCGTATTCTATGAATATCTCAAAAGGTTCGGACTTGTGTTTCAACAGGAACATATGTCTGAATCTTGAGAGATTATCAGAGAATGTAACGAAGTACAAAGAACCAGTCCTGGCATATGTAGACAGGGGACCTTACATACATCAACATGTATCATCCCAAGAGTTCACTAACTCTTTCTCTGTTTCCAGTAAACGGAGCTATGGTCATCTTATCTTTGTGACATGACTGGCAAGTTTCACAAGATGTAAATTCAAACAGATTTAAATATGCATCTATGTGCAACTTAGCTAGTCGGGTCGCATTGATATGACCTAGTCTACAATACCTCAAGAAGGATCTGTTCATTTCTGAACTCTTCCTCTTGTGTGTGTTCTGTATACTAAGAACTGTAGTTTGATTTAGAACATTAATGCTTTTAGATAACGTTCCTGATCCGATCAACTTTTGATATAGGAAATGTTCAAAACATTATCCAATTATACAAAGTTTTATCGTTTCTTTACTAATAAAGTGACAGATATGATTTTGTATATCAGGTTCGGTATCTAATAACATTCGTTCAGAATCAATGTATTGGTAATACAGGGTGACAGTGACCAACAGACTTGGCTGCAACTCTTGCCCCGTTTTTTGCCTCATGAAACTTATCGCCCGTTCTCAGTTCTCTACCTTTCTGTAGCCTTATGTAACAGATTACATGTCTGGGATCCTGATCTGGTATCACATACCCGGGACGTAGAGAATAGAGAAACAGTTCTGTATAAAGAACACACCCGAAGATGATGCATCAGCATGCACTCTCTTCGTTTGGGCGGCATAAGAATTCTGGTAATCCCCAATTTCCTGCTCTGTCTTATAACAATTATAAGTTGGAGCGGGACCAACGTTCCCCAGCTCAGTATAACAAGCGGGTTCGGTCAAATATCCATATTATTTTCTTGATTAAGGCGTGATATGGTCGCTACGTGGAGAGAGAGAGAAGAAAACACTCAGTGTGCGCTCTTGCAAGAATAGATTGCTTATTATTTTATCTAATCAGGATGACTCCCACTGTTTTTTATCAAATCTTCCTTCAAACCCTAAAAGGAAAGACTAGCCGGGATTAATTACACACTATAAGTTCGCCAATCTTTCAGCCAGGCCAGTGTCGGTACTTTGAGGGAGGTCCCCCGTGCTTTCGCACGAACCTAATTAATGTAAACCTCGTTTTCCAAGAGGCGTAACCTCGTTAACACCTTTCTAGACACCTACTTCATCGGCTAATTGTAATGTGTAAAACTCTCTCAGGAGTAACAATTACTCGCAGTGGGTATCGGGATCCAACTATCTCATAGAAGGTATGCAATCTCATTGCAAATTTCAACACTTGAAATTCCCGATAATATTTTGCCCCTAGCAGCTATATGACCTTAACATAGTCAACAAATCATAAGTGCTAGTCAAGTTCAACCCGTCATTTCCCGATTGAATTAAACCCACCCGCACGACCCTTAACATAGTCAACAAAGTCGCACGACTACCCTAATCCAATCGCATCATATGCTTGTGCAGATAAGCACTAATTAGCTACCGCACACTACGCCTTAACATAGTCAACAAACGTAGCACGAATACTAACTAGTACTTATCTGAAATGACGGAGGGCTACGACAGGTTTTTCTGAAAACCTATTGCGTAATGAATTTGATATCGCTGTAGAATCAAATGATTTTCGAAATGGAGTGTTTTCGAGGCTTTTCTAGTTTTGCTAAAGGGGTCACTCCCGGTGAAGGGATCGTCGGCCCTTTCCTTATCGAATAAGGTGCGGGATATATCATATATATCACTGTACAAAGCAAAAACTCTTAAAAGGAATCAAAAGACAAACCGAGTGTGTAGCATCTGCCAGTTATTGCTAAAGGAGTCACTCCCGGTGAAGGGATCTCGGTCCTTTCCTTATCGAATAAGGTGCAGGATATATCATATATACCGCTGTGCAAAACAAGAACTGTAGCTACCTGTTTTATTTTTGAAATTCGATTCCACAACATCTTAGGTTTCTTTTTCTTTCATTAATCATATTAATGAAGTCCCATCATTTAAGTACCTAAACATCACAGATAAATATGACGTACACTTATGCCATCCGCATTCGCCTCGATGTCCCCTCGTGCACCGTTAGGTTAGGTAACTAACGGCAGAGCGGGGCAGGGCTAGCGCGGGTGTAAAACATAAGTAACGCCTATATAATATATCATATATACTATATACTGTATCCATCACAGAACATATCACATGATCACATCACAGATATTGCAGCAGAAGAATCATATGAAACATTGGATATACTAAGACGTCCGTGTTTTCAATACGGGCCAGTATAAAACACGGATTCCATGGTCATGATGAATAGCCAATCCCACACCCCTAGACCCTTACGAGAGCGGCAAGCAACCCAACCAATTCTAGGGTTAGGAGACCCGAACTCGACTCCTCGAGTTGGTCTCCCACTGGACTCCAGAACCCGGTTACTTGTGCTCCCCTCCTTGGGTCTATCCTAGTGCGGAAAAGTAAATAATATACAAAGGGTGACATCTTCCACAACCTGGAAGTGCCCCAATAAAAGAATATTACATACAAGTTTTTACATGAATGAAAATGAAAAACACTCATCTCACATAAAAAAAACCCCGGTTATTCAAACACGACGATCCAATATAACATATCCAGCAACACATAACATCACATGTCATCAACGTAAGTAAATATGCGCATCCCAATTGTCGTTGGCATATAGCAACGAAACCGGCGATATCACATATTACACTTACGGTCGCAGAAAAGAAAGTGTAAAACTACAACAGTTGGAATCCTCAACCTCCATAGACATCGCATGCCTAATCAAATGAATTCCTTAGACATCGCATGCCTAACAATTATAAACCCCGCATTTTAGTCTCATTATCGAAAACACTTTTCAATATCAAGTCGGGCAATTCAACAAGATTCCCGACATCCTGATCGAATGCTCGTCGCAAACTACAGTAGACGGCCGCACCCCCGATACCGTCGACGAAGTGCAAGAAGGCGGAACACCGCTACCGCGAGCACCCGGACGGATGCTTTCGGCGACGGGGTTCTCCTATAGTCACTTGGTCGGGGCTAAGGGGTGTAGCTGTCTATTAAGTTTATCCGGCGAGTATCCGCGTACGCTACGTGATTGCGACGGACTTTTGATCGCATCAAAATTCCGTGGCAACCGATCAAGTGAGACTAAAGTGCTATGTTTATAACATTCATTCAGTTATCTCATAACTACTTGTGAATTCCAATTATTGTATCCCATTCCAGATAAATAGAAAATGTAAAACTTTTCGATCGAACATTCAAACACCCAAGTTTTCCCGAAACAGATCAACACATGAAAGAAGTTTAAAAACATCCAGTTCATGCCTCAGTACCAACGGTCCAGCCGTAGAAGGGTCAAGCCAACGCCTCACATGTGGCACGCCGTATTACCCCAAACCCTAAGGTTCAAAGGGCAGTTCAAGACGGTCACATAATCGAGTTAAGGTTTGTTGTCTTCTAGAGGGACCATCGCGTTACTTGCACTACTTAGAACATTATTAAACTACGGAAAAATCCAACAATTGGAAATTTCCCAGCAGGGGGAAAAATGGGTATTTATATCCGGTCGAACTTTTTAACATATTCTAAAATTATCCGGAAAAGCACACAGACAAAATCAGACAATCCGATCGAAACACCGAGTCCCCAATACAACCCAGAAATTTCAACTCTTGAATAAATATTAAAAATTCCCAGGAAAACCAGCACTGCAAAGTAGGAGTTACTGTGCAAAATTCAATGCATGAAAAGACAAATCGGCCACGGAACCGCCGCACGAGCCATGCTCGTGCCGCGGAACCGCGGCGGCTTGATGGAATTAGGGCATCGAATTTTACAGTAACTCTTAGATATTCCTGCTGATTTTTCTGCATATTTTTAATTCTCAAAAATCCACAATTTTCAAAAATGTACAGAGAGCAATTTTTGGGTTAGGGTTTCGGTTCGATCGGACTTCTAACTCTGACTACGCATCGCCTAAGGCTCTAGCTAGGCTCTGATACCACTGTAGGGATCCTAGGCACTCTAATGAGGTCTCACAAGGCATCAACCATGCCAATTTAACAATTTACATGTGCCGAGAAACCCTAATACGGATCGTTAACTAGAAATTTAGGCGAAACAAGCAACTAGTTAACAACTTAACTAAGTGAACGGAAATACAACCTTTGTAGATCCGGTTCTCCACCTCCATAGCTCCATGATGAAGTCTCCTTGCTGTCCAAGTCGAATCCCGGGCTCTAGCGTCGGCTTCATCGGAGAAATGGGCGGGCTAGGTCATCGACAACGATGCCGAAGATGATCTACGTCGAGGCATCACAAGATCAAGCTCCCACTTCACCAAGTCATGAAACTTGTGAAGAAAACACCCTATACTACTTGGCAAGAGGTAGAGGATGAAGAAATAGGAGGTGGGTTCACTTTAGAATTGGATTTCTCACTCATTTCATCAAATCACCATTGATGGAATCAAGCTTCTTCATCTTGAAGAAGAAGAAGAAGAAGAAGATGATGTTATGATAAGAATAATAAAATAGAAAAGAAAATGAATTCTTATCATATACAAACCATGGTTAAGTGTAGAGAATGAATCATGGTTAAGTAGAATGGTTAGGGTTAAGCATGAGACAAAAGTGGTCAAACATTCAACACTTCATGAAGCTTCATGAAAGATACAAAGAAAGCCACCATTTCAATTTATCCTTTTAATTTCCAAAAAAGAATAAATAAATAAATGAATGAATAAGCAAAACCCTAATCATCAATTTAACCATGGTTTAGTTCTTTACACTTAACCAAATAAGCATGTATCATCAAGCATGATACAATCATATGCACAAAAGTATATCACATATACAACTTGCACAATTCAAGTGAGAAAATCCATTTAAAGTGAACCAATACTAGTTAATGCAAAGTAATATATCAAATATATAATTATACACTAAATCATTAAATCAACACTTGATTTAACGATCCGGTCATATCGCATATAACCGACTAATATCCAATGTATCGGCTTATCGAATCAATCCTTGATTCGATAACTAGGTTATATCGCATACAACCATTCGATACATTCATCGCGAGAATGAAATACGGTATCACATACAGGCATTATTCTCGGTCCCGCACATATCTCATATGTGCTCCTATTTCGTTTAGCTTGAGCCAGGAAACCTCTGTGTAGGACTCTAAAGACTCGTCAATACGCCGGCAGCAGGTGATGATCATATCAAATACCCACAAGCCGCAAGCGGTCTGCTAAACGTAACGGCCACCCGGGTATTGATCGATCAGAAGATCGACGAGCAAGCCCGCTCACACTCCTGTGAATCCAACCAGTAACACTTACCGTGCAGTCCGGTCTGATCGTCTGATATGTCGCATATCTCGCCTAGGGGTGGTAAACGTCAGACCCCAATAGCTCGATAAGTCATGCCGACGTGAGGTCCATAACATGTGTGAAACTACTGATAACACTTACCAGTAGATCACTGCAACCTTGGCCAGGGATTTCCTGTTATGGCCAGTCAAGCATAGCGCAACATCAACCCCCAATACCGGGAGAGACGAATCCCCTCCTATCGCTCATTGCCTCCATGTGATTCGGGACTGTACCCAAAAGCCACCGTTTTGCACGCCCTCTTGGACGTGGTAAGGTGGAAATCAAAGCACAGTGGGAACCACACAAGACTCTATGACGATCTCGGGTCAACAGACTACTCTGTACCAGTGTCACCAGAGAACTGCCATCTGACGTATGGTATAATACCATCTGGGAGTTCTCGGCGAGTCCGTCCAGTGTACCCAGTCTCCACTGAGCACCCGTATATCATCTCTGATGTCAAACACCAATGGATATGGGATCATCCATCGCCCATCTGTATGGGTCGAGAGGGTATACGCTAGTCTACTCTGGTATATCGATGCCCCGTCTCGATATACCCACGACTAGGGACCTTGAAGGATGTACTTATGGACTACCATGTCCCCACTAGTATGATCTGCATCATAGTCCAGGTAGTCAAGTACACATCCTAAGGGCTTTACCAACATGTAACAGAGAGACAATCAGTGTACACGTTAAGGTAAAGAGTAACCAGATAGCATACTATCATGTCGAGCAAGAAAGTCCTCCCTATATATGTCCAAGCATCCACTACAATATACATCCTATGTATAGTAATGGCCTCTAAGGCATACATATAACTAACAAAAAGAAAGTGTAAATCTACAACAGTTGGAATCCGCAACCTTTTTAGACATCGCATGCCTAACCAAATGAATTCCTTAGACATCGCATGCCTAACAATTATAAACCCCACATTTTAGTCTCATTATCGAAAACTCTTTTCAATATCAAGTCGGGCAATTCAACAAGATTCCCGACATCCTCATCGAATGCTCGTCGCAAACTTTAGTAGACGGCCGCACCCCCGGATGCTGTCGACGAAGTGCACTAAGGCGGAACACCGCTGCCGCGAGCACCCGAACGAATGCTTTTGGCGACGGGGTTCTCCTACAGTCAGTTGGTCGGGGCTTTGAGGCGTGGCTGTCTATTAAGTTTACCCGGCGAGTATCCGCGTACGCTACGTGATTGCAACGGACTTTTGATCACATCAAAATTCTGTGGCAACCGATCAATTGAGACTAAAGTGCTATGTTTATAACATTCAAATTAGTTATCTCATAACCACATGTGGATTCCAAATATTGTATCACATTCCAGATAAATAGACAATGTTAAACTTTCCGATCGAATAATCAAATACCCAAGTTTTCCCCAATATATCTCAACACTTGAAATCAGTTTAAAAACATCCATCACATGCTACAGTACCAATGGTCCAGCCGTAGAAGGGTCAAGCCAACGCCTCATATGTGGCACGCCGTACTGCCCTAAACCCTAAGGTTCAAAAGGCAGTTCAAGACGGTCACATAATCGAGTTAAGGTTTTTTGTCTTCTAGAGGGTCCACCGCGTTACTTGCACGACTTAGAACGTTCTTAAACTCGAGAAAAAATCCAACTTTTGAAAAATTTTCCGACTGGGGAAAAAGTGAGTTATTGATATCCGGTCGAACTTTTTAACAGTTTCTAAAATTATCCGGAAAAACTAAACAAAGTTAAATTATCCGATTGAATCATCGAGTCCCCAATACACCCCAGAAAACTCAACACTTGAGCAGAAATAAAAATACCCAGAAAAATCAGGAAGTACAGACGGATCAACTGTAGCAAAAACTAACTTTTAATCCCCAAGTTCTGCCGCGGAACCGCCGCCAATACACTAGTTTCGCCGCGGTTCCGCGGCTCTTTGAACGATTCAAAGTGTCGTTTTTCACACGTGTCCATAGAATTCCCTGCTGATTTTTTAAAGTATTTTTAATATGAAAAAAAATCACAGTTTTGAAAAATTTCCAGATAAGGGGTTTTATCGGGGTTTCCGGGTTCGATCGGACTTTAAACTTCGCCTAGACTTCGCCTAAAGCTCTAGCTTAGCTCTGATACCACTATAGGGTTGCTATGCACTGCCACAAGGTTCTACGAGGCATGAACCATGTCCGATTTAAAAATTAGTCGTGCCGAACAACCCGAAGCCGGATCTTTAAACTAGAGTTTAGGCGAAAACTAGCATGTTAAACACTTTAACACTAAGTGAGAGTGATTAAAACCTTTGTAGATCCGGTCCTTCACTTCTTAAGCTCCGTGTTGAGGTCCCTTCGCTGCGATCATCATACTCCGGACTCTCGAGAGGCTCCACGAAGAGAAAGTTGCAAGCTTTCTTCCGATCTTCGATACAAAGATGATCTACCTTGAAGTTTCGTTAACACAAGCTAACACTCATAATATGAAGTGAACACCCTCATCTAAATGGAAAGGATAGATGAGGATGATGAAGTAGGATTATTTCTCTCTTTTATTTTCATTTACTCACTCATTTTTCATCACAAATAAAATGCAAGAAAGCTTTGCAAAAGGAGGAAGAAGAAGAAGAATAGCGATCCATTTCTTTTATGATGAATAATGAAAGGATTAATATGATGAATAATGCATCCATGGTTGACTAAACCATTGTAGAGAATTAACCAAGGGCTAGGGTTTGGGTTGGGTTAAGTATGAGTCATAGATAAATATCAACACAAATATCTTTATCATGACAAAAAGAAACCTTCTAGAATCTACTAGAAGTCTTAACCCTAATCCAAACCCTAATCATGTTTAAACTCCACTAAACATGTTGCATTAGTTATCATATCATGTTACAATATTATATATCACATATATAATATTTATCATAACAAAATAAAATAATACAATTAACATATATCGCATATATATCAATGTATTACCCGAGTGAGAAAAAGAATCTTTTAGTGAGCTAATATTAGTTAATGTAATTCAATATATCATATATATTATTATACATTAAATTATCGAATCAACACTTGATCCGACAATCCGGCTATATCGCATATAACAGACTAATATTTTTCCGTTCCGATTCATCGAATCAACACTTGATCCGATGACCCGGCTGACATCAAATATCGCGAGAATATAATACGGTATCTCATATCGCATTATCCTCGGTCCCGCACATATCACATTGTGCCCCTACTCCGTTTTGCCGGAGCCAAGAAACTTCTGTGTAGGACTCTAAAGAATCGTCAATACGCCGGCAGTAGGTGATGATCATATCAAACACCCACAAGCTGCAAGCGGTCAGCTAAACGTAACAGCCACCCAGGTATTGAGCGCTTAGAAGATCAACAAGCAATCCTGTATATTCTCCTGTGAATCCAATCAGTAACACTCACATACAGTCCGGTCTCGTCGTCTGATATGTCGCATATCTCGCCTAGGGGTGGTAAACGTCAGACCCCAGTAGCTCGATAAGTCGTGTCGATATGAGGTCGATAACAGTTCGAGAAACTACTGATAACACTTACCAGTAAATCTCGACAACCCTAGCCAGGGATTTCCGGTTATAGCCTATCGAACATAGCGCAACATCAACTCCCTAAACCGGGAGAGACGAATCCCCTCCTATCGCTTATTGCCTCCATATGATTCGGGACTGTACCCAAAAGCCACCTTTTTGCATGCCCTCTTGAACGTGGTATGATGGAAATCAAAGCACAGTTGGAATCACACAAGACTCTATGACGATCTCGGGTCAACAAACTACTCTGTACCAGTGTCACCGGAGAACTGCCATCTGACGTGAGGTATAATACCATCTGGGTGTTCTCGGCGAGTCCGTCCAGTGTACTCAGTCTCTACTGAGCACCCGTACACCATCCTTGATGTCAAACACCGATGGATATTGGATCATCCATCGCCCATCATATGGGTCAAGATGCGTATACGCTATTCTACTCTGGTGCATCGATGCCCTGTCTCGATACACCCTCGACTAAGAACAGTTATAGGATGTACTCGTCGATTACCGTAGCCCTACTAGTATGATCTCATCATAGTCCTAATAGTCGAGTACATATCCTAAGGGCTTTATCAACATGTAATATAGAGACAATCAGAGTACATGTTAAGATAAAGTACAACTAGATAGCATACTATCATGTCGAGTAAGAAAGTCCTCCCTATATATGTCCAAGCATCCATTTCAATATTCATCGTATGTACAGTAATGGTCTCTAGGGCATACATATAACTAACATCAAGAGGGTAGAAGATGGAGGGAGATGAGGAAGAAGAAGAAGAAGGAAATGGTGGGGGAACAATGAGGCAGCACTCTCTCCCTCTCTCACTTTCTCACTCTCATTCTCTCTCCAAGCGTATTTATTCTCATCATTGTGTCCCCCCTCTCTCTCCAAGTCATCATTACACCTTTTTCCATTCTTTTCTCACCAATAACACATACACCCTAATAAAAACAACACAAATGAAATAACATGTAACATGTCATGGTGCACTAACCATGAAAACTGTAGAAACACGGATTTGGCTTAATCGCGATTAGCAGTGCACTAATCGGGTTTTTATCGAAACTGCATATAATAAATTTTAAAAATGCAAAATCCTTTAGTTATATTATTAATTAAATAAATAATTTTAATTTCCAATTATTTCATAATTATCGGTATATATTTATACCCTTTTTCGAAAACCACAATTTCGCAAATTGGGCAGATTTCCGGAAATATATTATTTTAATATTAAATTCCCCAAATATTATTTTATATTTTCTCAAATGTTACACCTAGATTGTGATATTGATTGATGATGATACCCAAATGAATGACCTATATATGATAGCTGACCCGTACCCCGATTTTAGGATGCCGTACGATGGATATTACCGTACGAGGTATATATGTGATGATTGATCCACAATCTAGACTTGAGCAAGTCGTACTATGTACATGACGCTATTGAGGCTGGATCACAGACTAATAGAGATATCGACTCGGAATTTAGGTGGATTCTTATTACCTATCGACCAGTTTCTTTAGTTTAGTTCCTTAGTGGGTTAGATAGATACTAGTATAGGCTCGAGTCATATTTATTTTCATAACAAAGGAATCGTGCGCATTTTTAAAGGCAGCCGGAGGGATACTACTGATTTTTCAAAGGACATATCTTTTCTATAAAACCCCGTAGCCCCTACTTTTCTAAAAAAAAACACGATTCGTGCTATTTCAAACAACAAACTATATGACTCGTAGTTAGATATGTATATTCTAAATGTGCGGTTAATACATATTCACTGTTATATTCAGATTGTATTCATCGCATTACATGTTCATACATATGTTTCTTTAGCTTATATGAAACCCTGCCTGTTAGGACACCATCACCATCACCGGTGATGCGCATGTTCTACGTACACTTATATGCCGGCTCACATACATCATCATCGGTAATTGCCATGTCACATACACTTTCGAACATACTATCTCATTGATATAAACAGCTAAATGCTAGTTACCGCATAATATTTGTGTGATTGGTTTCATGTGTTAACTTAGAGATTGCATTCGTTACATAGATACTTCATGTATTCATATATTCATTCATATACTATTCTGGGGCTTTATGCTGATATTCACTGTTTATTTACTGTTGATTCTTGGATTTCGGATTTGCATGAGATTTCTGGAATTATAATAACTTCTCTCTCTTTCTCTCTTATTTTAAAATGCAAGTTATGGTTTTTCGTGACGTATGTGTCGTCCACCATGAGTTTTCATGATTTTTGTTGGATTTCGAGACCCGATTCGAGGAGTAGGATGAACCGTTTCGGGTAATTGGTGGGCCAGTAGGTACCCCGGGGCAGAAGATCGCAGATGATGGCGTTGAGCGTGGCAGGGACATGGACTATCTACTGGTGATGTCTGGCGCGGCGGATATCCGGAGGATACCGACCATTGTCGTGAGATTTGATTGTATGGGTCGATCCGGACCGACGGAGCCCGAGATATTGAGACATTGAGATGTTGAGACATTAAGATATTGAGACTTGAGATATTGAGATATTGTGTCGATGCTGGTCACGGATTTCTGTCGATTTCACTGATGAAGTTTCAGTTTTATTATATGAGATTTATTGATGTTTTCTTATATCAGATTATTCAAATTTCGTGATTGATTTTATTATTCATGATGCATTCATACCTCAGATATGTGACTCATTACTGTTTAGTGATACTGACACGATGCACTGAGTACTGCACTATTGCACAGATGATTACCCTGTCACTACTAGATGACTAGTGTTATTTATGTACATTATTATGACCTAGGAGATCGTTGTGCATGCGATTTCTACTCGCAGATGTCTTCTACTCACGAGTTTGAAACTCACCCCCGTTGTGCCAAATTTTCTTACAGGTTTCGATGTACAGGTTTCCTTGGCGCCTTGCTGGCACGCCATTTCATTCAGGGTGATTGCTTGGTAGGTTGGTTAACTTGTATCGGGACCGTCATTGTACTTTTATCATTTCATTTGTATCCATTAAGCTCCATCAACCAGACTTGAATTACTTGATAAATTTAGAAGACCAGTTGTTTATTCTTTCGACCTTAGAGTCGCGCTTGTGTTATTATGGTTTTCTGGTGGATTTGGTTTCTTTTGAGTTTTGTCCCTCGCCCTTCGGCGTTGTATATTATATTGTTTGTGTGGTTGTTTCCGCCAATTGGCGTAGAGCTAGCTCCCGCTTGGGGATGCCTTTTATTATTGCTTGTATATTTTTCTTGTTTGTACCCATTTGGGGCCAGTTTTTACAACGGAGACTCTGCCAAAATTTTTGAGAAAATTTGATGTTGCTTTTAAACTTGTTTTACTACCCTTCTTCTTTTAAATGGTTTAGATTTCTGGGCTTCGGCTTACTTGGATTACGTTACGCCTTTAGGCGTTTTGTAATGTAAGTGCCAGTCACGTTCCGTACCTTCGGGTCGTGACATTATGAGTTAAGATCGCTGGAGCTTTCAGGCAGAGATGCGACAGATGATAGCTAGTTTATTTTGAGTTAAGAGATGAAGGTGATTCATCAGATTTGATGCGCCGATGCAGGCCCTGTTGAGTTGAAGATTTTTCCAGTGTGGAGAATCTTACTCAGACCTAGAGTAGATCAATCCACGAATGACGTTGTTCGTTGGATGATCCAATAGGAGATCAGTAAGCTGACTAGCTTCGGATAGAGGACCTCACCCAGATGCGTTATGAGTTGGTCGAGAACCGACGAGTATTGAGTATTCCTCCGATGGTTGGGACGAGTTCCCGAGGATGTGTTCGGCTAGAGATATTCTACAGAGTAACGAAGATACCGAGTTCGTGATTTCGAGTCCATGTGAGAGACTCCAGATTGACAGTAGCCGAGAACCATTGAAGTACGCAGATAGCGTGAAGTGATTTCGAAGTGGACGATAATAAAGGCGAATGGAACCAGGGGTTCGTGCGAGATGCTGACGAGCTGTTGTTACTCCCCGTCGAGATTAGTGACCTGATATGTGTATAGAGGCGTTGGGATTGTTGGATATATGTATGCCCTAAAGGCCATTATGTGATAGTCGATGTATCTATACATGTATATATATTCAGTTTGCATTCTTGCTCGACATGATAGTATGCTATCTGGTTCTGCTTTATCTGACATGTTGATTTGATCATGCTTTTATTCATTCATACATGCTGATAAAGCCCTGAGGATATCGGCTTGACTACTCTGATTATGATGGAGATCATACTAGTGGGACATCTGTAGTCTATAAGCATATCGTAGAACGTCCCTAGTCGTAGGTATATCGAGACAGGGCATTGATATACCAGAGTAGACTAGCGTATATGATACTAGACCCATAAGATGGGCGATGGATGTTCCCACATTCATCGATGTTTGACATCAAGATCATATACGGGTGCTCAGTGGTGACTGGGTACACTGGACGGACTCACCGAGAACTCCTATATGGAATTATATCTATCGTCGGATAGCAGTTCTCAGGTGACACCGGTACAGGTTAGTCTGTAGACCCGAGATCGTCATGGAGTCTTGTGTGTTCTCCCACTATACTTTGATTGCCACCCTACCACGGCTCTACTGAGTCGTGCAAACAGGTGGCCGTTGGGTACAGTCCCGAGACACACGAAGACGATGAGAGATAGGAGGGGTTTCGTCTCTCCCGGTATTGGGAGTTGATGCTGTGCTGTGCCCGACTGGTTATAACAGCAAGTCCCTGGCCAGGGCTGCTGAGATTTGCTGATAAGTGTTATCAGTAGTTTCTCGATCTGTTATAGACCATTCACCGGCACGACTTATTGAGTTATTGGGGTCGACGTGACCATCCCTAGGCTCGATATGCAGCATATCTGACGAAGAGACCGGACTGTACGGTAGTGTTGCCGGATGGCTCGACGGGAGTTATAGCAGGTTCGCTTGTTGTCTTCTGATCGCTCAATACCCGGGTGGCCGTTACGTTTAGCTGACCGCTTGCGGCTTGAGGGTACCTGATATGATCATCACCCTCTGTCGGCGTATTGACGAGTCTTAGAGTCCCACAAAGGAATTACCAAGTCCAGGCGAAACGTTGTGGTGCGCGTATGCGATATGCGCTTGCACCCGATTGAAATGTGCGTATATGATACCGAACATTGATCGGGTGGCCTGCTTTTGGTGGGGTCATATGAGATATGACCGGATTGATAAATTAAGTGTTGATTTATCATCTAACCATTAGTTTTCTCACTTGAAACCTTTCTAGGGTTTGATGGATGTATGCATGCATGCATGTGTTTCTTTCTTCCTTTCTAGTTTCATGCACATGTAGATGTGCATACATGTATACATACATACACCCATCCATCATGGTTGATTGCATATGGAAATGGTGGCAATATAAGACTCACACCATAGATTAAATAATGGATTATTATTTAATTTTGGTTTTAAAGTAAAATGAAAAAGAAAAGGATAATCATTCTTGATTCTACACTCTTCTTCTAACCTAACCTATCTCAACTACCACTAACCTATGGTTATCCTTCTCTTTATCATTTAAAACCCAAGTTAAACTAACTATCCATCATTTTAATCATGGTTGAAGTTAAGAAGGAAATAAATATATATAGTGATATATATTTCATTTTCTTCTTAACTCAAAGGTTATCTTTTTACACCTCTTGCTAAAATTAGCCACCATCTTCATCCTCCTTCATCTTTTCCTCTCTAGTTTCTTCTAGTGAGTTAAATACAACTAAAGAAAGGTTTTTGAAGTGAGATTACAAACCACAACATCATTCTACTCAAGTCTAGCCAACTTGATTAGAGTGTTTCCTTCGGTTTTCCAAAGTAGCGAGCTTGGACGGAGTATTCCGTGGTGGATCGTCGTGGACGCAAGGAAACTTCAAGAGGACCTCGATTCAACATCCAAGACACCAAGGAGTCTAGCAAAGGGGAGCTACAAAGGTTGTAGCCTTCAAACCCTAATCTTTATTAGCTTAATGTTTTATAACCCTAATTTTCTAGGATCGATCCCTTTGCATGTTAGTTTAGCACCGTAAAAATTAAAACTTTGGGTCTTGTGATGCTTCAAAACTCTTCATAGGGTGCTAGACTAACCTTACATTGGTATCAGAGCCGACCTAGAACATTAGGCGACGTTTTTACGAAGTGATAACCCCGATCGGACAAAAATACGGTATTTTTGGGTGCTCTCTGGAAATTTTCTAAAATTTGATAATTTGCAGAATTAAAAATATGTAAAAAATACAGCAAGAAAAAATAAGGATTACGGTACAAAAATTTTCCAGTGAACAGTGATTCTCGCCGCGGAAACGCGGCCTAAGCTTGCTTAGGCCGCGGTTCCGCGGCCTTATATATGAATTGATGGATACTTTTTATACAGTAATTCATGAATCTGCTTGTATAAATTTTTGGATATTTTTAATCTGTATTTGGTTTTGAAAAATTCTGGAGATGGTTTTGGACTCGTCAAATCGATCTGGATTTTCATTTCGTAGCTTTTCCGGGTAAATTAGAAAGTATTGAAGTGTTTGAACGAGTATCATTTACTCACTATTCACGGGGTTTAAATACTTTGGAGATACGTGCAAGTCTTTTTGCGGTGGTCCCTCTAGAAGACAACAAACCTTAACTCGATTATGTGACCGTCTCGAACTGCCCTTTGAATCTTAGGGTTTGGGGCAGTACGGCGTGCCACATGTGAGGCGTTGGCTTGACCCTTCTACGGCTGGACTGCTACTACTGTGTCACACTCCGGATTTTTGAACCCTGCTCAAGTGTTGAGCTTTTAGTGAATCTTGGGTATTTGATCGTTCGTTCGAAAACTTTAATACTGTCTGTTTGTCTGGAATGTGATACAATATGTGGAATTCATATAGTTTAGGCATGAAATGCGAAATATGTGATATTTCGCATTTATGATGTCTAAAGAGAATCTGGATTCCAAATATTGTAGTTTTACACTTTCTTTTCTGTGACCGTAAGTGTAGTATGTTCGATATCGCCGGTTTCGTTGCTATACATCAACGACAATCGGGGTACGCATACTTACTTACGTTGATGATATGTGATATTATGTGTTGCTGAGATATGATGTGCAGGATTGTCGCGATCGAATAGCCGGGGGGGTTTTGTGAAATGAGAGTTTTATATTTTCATTCATGTAAATTCAAATGTAATGTAATATTCTTTTATTTGGGGCACTTCCAGGTTGCGGTTGTGTCACCAGTGTTGTATATTATTTACTTTTCCGCATCAGGATGGACCCAAGGAGGGGAGCACAGGTGACCGGGTTCTGGGGTTCAGTGGGAGGCCATCTCGAGGAGTCGAGACCGGGTCTCCTAAACTCCAGGATTGGTAGGGTCACTTGCCGCTCTCGTAGGGGTCCAGGGTGTGGGCTTGGCTATTCATCGCGACTGTGGAATCCGTATTTTCTATTCTGGCTAAATACTAAATACGGACGTCCTAGGATATCCCACGTTATATCTATGTTTCTGCTGCCTGTGTTCTGTGATATCTGAGACGAATGACATATTATATATATGATATATAGTAGACGTTGCTTATGTTTTACACCCGTGCTAGTCCCGTCCCGGTATGCCGTTAGTTAAGTAACATAACGGTGCATAACGGAACATTGCGGCGACTGCGGATGGCATAAGCGTACGTGTTATTTTCGTTTCTTTTCTGTGATTGGCTTTAGGACTTAAATGATGGGATTACATTAATGTGATTAATGTAAAGAAAATAAACCTAAAAAGATGTTGTAGAATCGGATTTGAAAACCACTCGGCTATTTATGAAAAATCTATATTTCAAAACTGCAGAGCTTAAGCCACTCCTTTTGAAAACCATTTGATTCTACAACGATATCAAGTTCAAAGCGTTAAAGATTTTCTTAAAAATCATTCGCAACCCTCCGTCATTTTAGGAAGTAGAGTACTTAGTATTCGTGCTACGTTTGTTGACCTTACCCAAGGCGTAGTGTACGGTAGCTAAGTGATGTCTTCCTACAAACGCATATGATGCAGATTAATTAGGACGGGCATATGACTTTGTTGACCTTAGCCAAGGGTCATGTGAACGGGTCTAAATTAATCAAGAAATGACAGGTTGAGCTTGACTAGTGCTCGTGATTTGTTGACCTTAGCCAAGGTCACGGGTATTAGGGGTAAAAACCACATCGGGAATTTCAATAGTTGAAATTTGCAATGAGATTGCATACCTTCCATATGATGGTTGGATCCCGATCCCACTGTGGGCAATAGTTGCTCCTAGGAGAGTTTTACAGTTTACAATTAGCTAACTCATTAGGTGTCTAGAAAGGTGTTAACGGGGCTCCGCCTCTGGGAAAACGAGGTTTACTCTAATTAGGTCCGTGCGAAAGCACGGGGAACCTCCCTCAAGTACCGACACTGGCCTGGCTGAACGGTTAGCGAAGTTGTAGACTGTAATTAATCCTGGCTAGTTTTTCTTTTTAAGGTTTGAAAGAAAAACTCGATAAAAGCAGTGGGAAACATCGATTAGACAAGATAATAAACCAATCTAATCTATGCAAGAGCTTTCGCTGAGTGTATTCTTTTCTCTCTCTTAATGGCAGATACCAATGACTGGACTTAAGCTTCTACTAGATAAAAACAAACTGAATGGGACCAACTATAAAGACTGGCTGAGGAATCTGAAGATCGCCTTGACTTATGATAAAGTATCATATGTCCTCACGGCTTCAGCCCCGCCCGTCCCTGGTCCAAAATCCTCAGTTGCGGACATTGAAGTCCGCAAGACATGGGACGCTGACTGTGACACGGCCACATGCCTCGCGCTTGCATCGATGGATAACACACATCAAAAGCAGCACGAGGACATGGACATTCACGGTATATTGCTCCATACAAAGGAGTTGTATGGGGAGCAATCCCGCGTATTACGATACGAAGCATCAAAGAAATTGTTTCAGATGCGAATGGCCCCTGGCACACCAGTAGGAGACCATGTTCTGAAGATGATAGCTCTTATAGAAGAGCTTGAGGACCTTGGATGGACATTGGACAATGAACAATATATAGATATTATTCTGCAGTCCCTCCCCTCCACCTTTGCTCAGTTCATAGTGAACTTCAACATGCATGGCATGGAGAAGGATCTCCCTGAACTCCTTAATATGTTAAGGAGTGCAGAGAGCACTATGAAGTTAGCAAAAACTCCCGTTATGACTATTGGACAGTCTTCCTCTTCTCGCCCGAAAGCCAAGGCCAAGGGAAAGAAAAAGAAGAAACCCACTAATCCTAAAGGGGGAGTTAAAAAGGTGAAGGGAAAGGGAAAGTCCAAGGCTGGAGACTCAGGGAAGGGCGAATGTTTCCATTGCCACAAGACAGGACACTGGAAGCGCAATTGCACAGAGTACTTAAGTCTCAAGAAGAAGCATGTGTAGGGTTCCTAGGCACTCTAGTGAGGTCTCACAAGGCATCAACCATGCCAATTTAAAAAAATCTAGGTGCCGAGAGACCCGACTACGGATCGTCGGCTAGAAGTTTAGGCGAAAAGTAAACTAGTTAACACTTAACTAATGAGAAAACGGAAATACAACCTTTGTAGATCCGGTGCTCCACCTCCATAGCTCCGCAACGAAGTCCCCTCGCTGTCCAAATGAATTCCCGGGCTCTAGCGTCGGCTTCGTCGGAGAAATGGCGAGCTAGGTCGTCGATGTCCATGCCGAAGATGATCTACGTCGAGGCATCACAAAATCAAGCTCCGACTTCACCAAGTCAAGAAACTTGTGAAGAAAACATACTCTACTACTTGGCAAGAGGTAGAGGATGAAGAAATAGGAAGTGGGTAGACTTTAGAATTGGATTTCTCACTTGTTTTCATCAATCACCATTGATGAAGAATGGTTTTCTTCTTTAGTTCAAGGAAGAAGAAGAAGAAAATGATATGATAAGAATAATTAAAATAGAAAAGAAAATCCATTCTTATCATAAGCAAACCATGGTTAGGTGTAGAGAATTAACTAAGGTTAGATGAGTGGTTAGGGTTAGAGAAGAGACAAGAATGGTGGACTTGTTCAAAGCTTCAAGAAGCTTCAAATAAAACAAAACTAGCAACCATTCTTTTCTCTTTATCTTTTCTAAATGAAATAAATAGATAAATAAATAAGAAAAGGAAATGAAACCCTAACCACTTAAGTAACCATGGTTTAATTCTTTACACAAACCCAAACTAGCATGTATCATCAAACATGATACAATCAAGTGCACAAAACTATATCGAATATACAATGTGCACTTCCGAGCGAGAAAATCCATTTAAAGTGAACCGATACTAGTTAATGCAAAGTAATATATCAAATATATAATTATGCATTAAATAATTAAATCAACACTTGATTCAATGATCCGGTCATGTCGCACACAACCGACTAGTATACAATGTATCGGCTTATCGAATCAATCCTCGATTCGATAACTAGGTTATATCGCATACAACCATTCGACACATTCATCGCGAGAATAGAATACGGTATCACATACACGCATTATTCTCGGTCCCGCACATATCTCATAAGCGCTCCTATTTCATTTCGCTTGAACCAGGAAACCTCTGTGTAGGACTCTAAAGACTCGTCAATACGCCGGCAGCAGGTGATGATCATATCAAGCACCCACAAGCCGCAAGCGGTCTGCTAAATGTAACGGCCACCCGGGTATTGAGCGATCTGAAGATCGACGAGCAAGCCCGCTCACACTCCAGCGAATCCAACCAGTAACACTACCGTACAGTCCGGTCTGATCGTCTGATATGTCGCATATCTCGCCTAGGGGTGGTAAACGTCAGACCCCAATAGCTCGATAGGTCGTGTCGATATGAGGTCTATAACAATTCGAGAAACTACTGGTAACACTTACCGGTAAATCTCAGCAACCCTGGCCAGGGATTTCCTGTTATAGCCAATCGAACACAGCGCAACATCAACTCCCTATACCGGGAGAGACGAATCCCCTCCTATCGCTCATTGCCTCCATGTGACTCGGGACTGTACCCAAAAACCACCATTTTGCACGCCCTCTTGGACGTGGTAAGATGGAAATCAAAGCAAAGTGGGAACCACACAAGACTCTATGACGATCTCGGGTCAACAGACTACTCTGTACCAGTGTCACCAGAGAACTGCCATCTGACGTGAGGTATAATACCATCTGGGAGTTCTCGGCGAGTCCGTCCAGTGTACCCAGTCTCTACTGAGCACCCGTATATCATCTCTGATGTCAAACACCGATGGATATGGGATCATCCATCGCCCATCTGTATGGGTCGAGAAGGTATGCACTAGTCTACTCTGGTATATCGATGCCCCGTCTCGATATACCCTCGACTAGGGACTTTGAAGGATGTACTTATGGACTACCATATCCCCACTAGTATGATCCGCATCATAGTCCAGGTAGTCAAGCACACATCCTAAGGGCTTTACCAACATGTAACAGAGAGACAATCAGTGTACACGTTAAGGTAAAGGTCAACCAGATAGCATACTATCATGTCGAGCAAGAAAGTCCTCCCTATATATGTCCCAGCATCCACTACAATATACATCCAATGTACAGTAATGGCCTCTAGGGCATACATATAACTAACAATCTCCCACTTGCACCAGGGCCATCTTTAGCAGTCGTTGTAGTATCTCATACTCAACCATCCCATAAAAGTCTCTCTCAGGGAAAAGGCCTTTCGTGAGTGGATCCGCTGTGCCGTCCTCTGAGTCTACTCTCCTATCCTCGATCTCCCTGGAGATCAACCATCTCCATGATCAGGTGACACTGCCTTAGAATATGTCTGGATCCCTGATGGGACCGACGTTCCTTGGCATAAGCCACCACTCCATTGTCTCACAATGGTTGGAACGTAGTTCATCTCATGAACCAATATACACCCAAACAGCCTCTCTGGTAGCGTCTTAAGTAGCGATGTATCCAGCCTTTATCGTCTAGTATGCCATGGTATCTAGCTTGGAACTCTTCCAACATACCGTCCCTTTACTGAGGGTAAAGACAATGCCTGCGACTGACATTCAGTCGTGTTTATCATCCTGGAACCCTTCCAGTGATTCTCCCCAGGATTGATTGATACCATCTCACTACAACTAGTGAGAATCCTAACATCCAATTAAATCTATCTCATAGTTCCAAAACTCAGGATTTAGGAGGTATCATTTTGATCCTATATGGAGAATCCATGTGATAAACGGAGATTGATCAAGCGTAGCATAAGAAACTCCTTTCTTATCAAGAGTATGTCATCCACGTACTCTACGAGGATCGTCACCATACTCCCTACTACCTTTTTGTTTATACAAGGTTCATCTACCATTTTGATGATGTCAACTTCTTTGACTAATTCATCAAAACAGATGTTCCAACTCCGCGATGCCTGCTTTATCCTATAAAGCATCTTGCACACGTTTCCGCTGCTCCCACTATCTACGAAGCCCTCTGGCTGTGTACTTATAGACGCTTTCTTCTAAAACATCATTTAGAAAAGCTGTCAAGACACCCAACCACCAGATATCGCAGTCATGGTATGTAGCCGTGACAAGTAGGATCTGGATGGACTTAAGCATAGCTACTTGAAAAGGTTTCATCATTATCCACACCTGGTCAATGATGCAAACTTTTAACAAGTCTAGCTTTGAAAGTCTCAACTTTTCCATGTGCACCAAGTAATCTTCTCAAGATATACCAGCTCCTGATGGGGATTTAACCCTTCAGATATAGCAACCAAAGTACATACTTTGTTGGTGTATAAGGATTCCATCTCAGATCGATAAACATCCAGCCATTCTTACAGAGTCTCACTCTTGATGGCCAGCTCAAAACTAGTTGGGTCATCATCTCATGATGCATTCCTCGCTCCCACTGTCATAGAGAAACCGAAGTATCTCTCAGGTGGGTGAGGAACCCTACTAGATCGGCGGAGAGGCTGAGGTTCGTTGGTTTCTACTGAATCCTCTGGTTGTACCAAATCATCTGCTGTAGTTTGTATAGCTGGAACACTTCCAGTTCTACATAACAGACCTTGCCTCGAGCTTGTCCGAATTTTGCTTTTAGACATAGGCCGGACAACCCCAAATCTTAACTAGCTTAAGACATGGGCTCTTCCCTTTCCATATCTCATATGGAGTGGTAGGCAACTGATTTGATTCGAACCTATTCAATAGGTATGCAGCTTCTCAAGTGCATAACCCCTAAAAGGAAATAGGTAACTCAGTAATACTCATCATAGAGCACACCATATCATATAGGGTGTGATTGCTCCGCCCCGATATACCATCGTGCTATGGTGTATTCAGAGGAGTAATGCCGAGAGAGAATCTCATTCTCCTTTAGAATAGTCCAGGATTTCCGTGCTCAAGTATTCTCCTCTTTGATCACATCAAAGGACATAATACTTATACCCGTATTTGGTTCTCTACTTCTAACTTATATTCTGTGAATATCTCAAAAGGTTCGGACTTGCGTTTCAACAAGAACATATGTCTGAATCTAAAGAGATTATCAGAGAATGTAATGAAGTATTAAGAACCTGTCCTGGTATATGTAGGCAGGGGACCTACATACATCAACATGTATCATCCCAAGAGTTCACTAACTCTTTCTCTGTTTCCAATAAACAGAGCTGTGGTCATCTTATCTTTGTGACATGACTGGCGAGTTTTACAAGATGTAAATTCAAACTGATTTAAATATGCATCTAAATGTAACTCAGCCAGTCGGGTCGCATTGATTTGACCTAGTCTACAATACCTCAAGAAGGATTCATTCATTTCTGAACTCTTCCTCTTGTGTGTGTTCTGTATACTAAAGAACTGTAGTTTGATTTAGAACGTCAATGCTTTTAGATAACGTGCCTGAACCGATCAACTTTTGATATAGGAAATGTTCAAAACATTATCCAACTATACAAAATTTTATCATTTCTTTACTAATAAAGAGATAGATATGATTTTGTATATCAGGTTCGGTATCTAATAACATTTGTTCAGAATCAATGTATTCGTAATACAGGGTGACAGTGACCAACAGACTTGGCTGCAACACTTGCCCCATTTTCTGTCTCATGAAACTTATCACCCGTTCTCAGTTCTCTACCTTTCTGTAGCCCTATGTAACAGATTACACATCTGGGATCCTGATCCGGTATCATATACCCAGGATGTAGAGGATACAGAGAAACAGTTCTTTGTAACGAACACACCCGAAGATGATGCATCAGCATGCACTCTCTTCGTTTGGGCGGCACGGGAAATCTGGTATTCCCCAATTTCCTGCTCTGTCTTATAACAATTATAAGGTGGAGCGGGACCAACGTTCCCCAGCTCAGTATAACAAGCGGGTTCGGTCAATGTTCCGTATTATTATCTTGATTAAGGCGTGATAAGGTCGCTACCTGGAGAGAGAGAGAAGAAAACACTCAGCGTGCGCTCTTGCAAGAATAGATTGGTTATTATTTTATCTAATCAGGATGGCTCCCACTGCTTTTTATCAAATCTTCCTTCAAACCCTAAAAGGAAAGACTAGCCGGGATTAATTACACACTACAAGTTCGCCAATCTTTCAGCCAGGCCAGTGTCGGTACTTTGAGGGAGGTCCCCCGTGCTTTCGCACGAACCTAATTAATGTAAACCTCATTTTCCCAGAGGCGTAACCTAGTTAACACCTTTCTAGACACCTACTTGATCGTCTAATTGTAATGTGTAAAACTCTCCCAGGAGTAACTCTTACTCGCAGCGGGTATCGGGATCCAACTATCTCATAGAAGGTATGCAATCTCATTGCAAATTTCAACACTTGAAATTCCCGATAATATTTTGCCCCTAGCACCCTATGACCTTGACGGAGGTCAACAAACCATAGGCTACTAGTCAAGTTCAACCCGTCATTTCTTGATCGAATTAAACCCACCCGCATGACCCTTGACCGAGGTCAACAAGGCCGCACGACTACCCTAACTCAATCTGCATCATATGCATAAGCAGATAAATACTAGTTAGCTACCGCACACTACGCCTTGACGGAGGTCAACAAACGTAGCACGAATACTAAATATGACTTATCTGAAATGACGGAGGGCTACGACAGGTTTTTCTGAAAACCTATTGCGTAATGAACTTGATATCGTTGTAGGATCGAATGAATTTTGAAATGGAGTGTTTTTGAGGCTTTTCTAGTTTTGCTAAAGGAGTCACTCCCGGTGAAGGGATCGTCGGTCCTTTCCTCGTCGAATGAGGTGCGGGATATATCATATATATCGCTGTGCAAAGAAAAAACACTTAAAAGCAATCAAAAGACAAACCGAGTGTGTAGCATCTGCCAGTTATTGCTAAAGGAGTCACTCCCGGTGAAGGGATCTCGGTCCTTTCCTCATCGAATAAGGTGCAGGATATATCATATATACCGCTGTGCAAAGCAAGAACTGTAGATACCTGTTTTATTTTGAAATTCGATTCTACAACATCTTAGGTTTCTTTTATTTCATTAATCACATTAATGAAGTCCCATCATTTAAGTACCTAAACATCACAGATAAATACGACGTACACTTATGCCATCCGCATTCGCCTCGATGTCCCCTCGTGCACCGTTAGGTTAGGTACCTAACGGCAGAGCGGGGCAGGGCTAGCGCGGGTGTAAAACATAAGTAACGTCTATATAATATATCATATATACTATATACTGTATCTATCACAGAACATCACATGATCACATCACAGATATCGCAGCAGAAGAATCATATGAAATATTGGATATACTAGGACGTCCGTGTTTTCAATACGAGCCAGTATAAAACACGGATTCCACGGTCGCGATGAATAGCCAAACCCACACCCCTAGACCCCTACGAGAGCGGCAAGCAACCCTACCAATTCTAGAGTTAGGAGACCCGGACTCGACTCCTCGAGTTGGTCTCCCACTGGACTCCAGAACCCGGTTACTTGTGCCCTCCTTCTTGGGTCTATCCTAGTACGGAAAAGTAAATAATATACAGAGGGTGACATCTTCCGCAACCTGGAAGTGCCCCAATAAAAGAATATTACATACAAGTTTTTACATGAATGAAAATGAAAAACACTCATCTCACATAAAAACCCCCGGCTATTCAAACACGACGATCCAATATAACATATCCAGCAACACATAACATCACATGTCATCAACGTAAGTAAATATGTCCATCCCAATTGTCGTTGACATATAGCAACGAAACCGGCGATATCACATATTACACTTACGGTCACAGAAAAGAAAGTGAAAAACTACAACAGTTGGAATCCGCAACCACCTCAGACATCGCATGCCTGACCAAATGAATTTCTTAGACATCGCATGCCTCACAATTATAAACCCCGCATTTTAGTCTCATCATTGAAAACACTTTTCAATATTAAGTCGGGTAATTCAACAAGATTCCCGAAAAACTGATCGAATGCTCGTCGCAAACTTTAGTAGGCGGCCGCACCCCTGATACCGTCGATGAAATGCACCAAGGCGGAACACCGCTACCGCGAGCACCCGAACGGATGCTTTCGGAGACGGGGTTCTCCTACAGTCACTTGGTCGGGGCTATGGAGTGAGGCTGTCTATTAAGTTTACCTGGCGAGTATCCGCGTACGCTACGTGATTGCGACGGACTTTTGATCACATCAAAATTCCGTGGCAACCGATCAAGTGAGACTAAACTGCTATGTTTATAACATTCATTCGGTTATCTCATAACTTCTTGTGAATTCCAATTATTGTATCCCATTCCGGATAAATAGAAAATGTCAAACATTCCGATCGAACAATCGAACACCCAAGTTTTCCCGATACAGATCAACACATGAAATATGAGTCTAACAACATTCAGTTCGTGCCTCAGTACCAACGGTCCAGCCGTAGAAGGGTCAAGCCAACGCCTCACATGTGGCACGCCGTACTGCCCCAAACCCGAAGGTTCAAAGGGCAGTTCAAGACGGTCACATAATCGAGTTAAGGTTTGTTGTCTTCTAGAGGGACCATCTCGTTACTTGCACTACTTAGAACGTCGTTAAACTACGGAAAAATCCAACACTTGGAAATTTCCCGACAGGGGAAAAATTGGGTATTTATATCCGGTCGAACTTTTTAACATATTCTAATATTTATCCGGAAAGCCTCATAGACAAAATTTGATACTCCGATCGAAACACCGAATCCCCAAAACAACCCCAGAAAATTCAACTCTTGAATAAATATTAAAAATTCCCAGAAAAATCAGCATCTGAAAACATGAATTACTGTGCAGAAAGGGGAGGATGACGTCACCATGTTGCCGCGGAACCGCCGCAGAAGCAAGGCTTCTGCCGCGGTTCCGCCGCCGTTTATACTGTTCATGAAAATATTTTTGCGCCGTAATTCTTATATTTCCCTGCTGAATTTTTTAGCAATTTTTAATTTGGAAAAATCCCAGTTTTTGAAAAAAGGACAGAGAGCTATTTTGGGTTCTAAATTTCGGTTCGATCGGACTTCAAATTGCGTCTAGACTTCGCCTAAGGCTCTAGCTAGGCTCTGATACCACTGTAGGGTTCCTAGGCACTCTAGTAAGGTCTCACAATGCATCAACCATGCCAATTTCAAAAAATCTAGGTGCCGAGAGACCCGACTACGGATCGTCGGCTAGAAGTTTAGGCGAAAAGTAAACTAGTTAACACTTAACTAATGAGAAAACGGAAATACAACCTTTGTAGATCCGGTGCTCCACCTCCATAGCTCCGCAACGAAGTCCCCTCGCTGTCCAAATGAATTCCCGGGCTCTAGCGTCGGCTTCGTCAGAGAAATGGCGAGCTAGGTCGTCGATGTCCATGCCGAAGATGATCTACGTCGAGGCATCGCAAAATCAAGCTCCGACTTCACCAAGTCAAGAAACTTGTGAAGAAAACACACTCTACTACTTGGCAAGAGGTAGAGGATGAAAAAATAGGAAGTGGGTAGACTATAGAATTGGATTTCTCACTTGTTTTCATCAATCACCATTGATGAAGAATTGTTTTCTTCTTTAGTTCAAGGAAGAAGAAGAAGAAAATGATATGATAAGAGTAATTAAAATAGAAAAGAAAATCCATTCTTATCATAAGCAAACCATGGTTAGGTGTAGAGAATTAACTAAGGTTAGATGAGTGGTTAGAGTTAGAGAAGAGACAAGAATGGTGGACTTGTTCAAAGCTTCAAGAAGCTTCAAATAAAACAAAACTAGCAACCATTCTTTTCTCTTTATCTTTTCTAAATGAAATAAATAGATAAATAAATAAGAAAAGGAAATGAAACCCTAACCACTTAAGTAACCATGGTTTAATTCTTTACACAAACCCAAACTAGCATGTATCATCAAACATGATACAATCAAGTGCACAAAACTATATCGAATATACAATGTGCACTTCCGAGCGAGAAAATCCATTTAAAGTGAACCGATACTAGTTAATGAAAAGTAATATATCAAATATATAATTATGCATTAAATAATTAAATCAACACTTGATTCAATGATCCGGTCATGTCGCACACAACCGACTAGTATACAATGTATCGGCTTATCGAATCAATCCTCGATTCGATAACTAGGTTATATCGCATACAACCATTCGACACATTCATCGCGAGAATAGAATACGGTATCACATACACGCATTATTCTCGGTCCCGCACATATCTCATATGCGCTCCTATTTCATTTCGCTTGAACCAGGAAACCTCTGTGTAGGACTCTAAAGACTCGTCATTACGCCGGCAGCAGGTGATGATCATATCAAGCACCCACAAGCCGCAAGCGGTCTGCTAAACGTAACGGCCACCCGGGTATTGAGCGATCTGAAGATCGACGAGCAAGCCCGCTCACACTCCAGCGAATCCAACCAGTAACACTACCGTACAGTCCGGTCTGATCGTCTGATATGTCGCATATCTCGCCTAAGGGTGGTAAACGTCAGACCCCAATAGCTCGATAAGTCGTGTCGATATGAGGTCTATAACAATTCGAGAAACTACTGGTAACACTTACCGGTAAATCTCAGCAACCCTGGCCAGGGATTTCCTGTTATAGCCAATCGAACACAGCGCAACATCAACTCCCTATACCGGGAGAGACGAATCCCCTCCTATCGCTCATTGCCTCCATGTGACTCGGGACTGTACCCAAAAACCACCGTTTTGCACGCCCTCTTGGACGTGGTAAGATGGAAATCAAAGCAAAGTGGGAACCACACAAGACTCTATGACGATCTCGGGTCAACAGACTACTCTGTACCAGTGTCACCAGAGAACTGCCATCTGACGTGAGGTATAATACCATCTGGGAGTTCTCGGCGAGTCCGTCCAGTGTACCCAGTCTCTACTGAGCACCCGTATATCATCTCTGATGTCAAACACCGATGGATATGGGATCATCCATCGCCCATCTGTATGGGTCGAGAAGGTATACGCTAGTCTACTCTGGTATATCGATGCCCCGTCTCGATATACTCTCGACTAGGGACTTTGAAGGATGTACTTATGGACTACCATGTCCCCACTAGTATGATCCGCATCATAGTCCAGGTAGTCAAGCACACATCCTAAGGGCTTTACCAACATGTAACAGAGAGACAATCAGTGTACACGTTAAGGTAAAGGTCAACCAGATAGCTTACTATCATGTCGAGCAAGAAAGTCCTCCCTATATATGTCCCTGCATCCACTACAATATACATCCAATATACAGTAATGGCCTCTAGGGCATACATATAACTAACAGCATGGTGATGCTTCTGCTTCAGGTGCGTTTGTAACTGAAAACTGTTTTTCTATAAACTCTGCTTCCTGGGTATTGGATACCGGTTCAGGTTCTCACATTTGCAATTCTATGCAGGGGCTGAGAAATAGCAAGGTTTTGAGGACAGGTGACCATACTCTCCACGTTGGAAATGGTTCCAATGTACATACAGTCGCAGTGGGAGAGTATCACTTGGGGTTGCCATCTGGATGTATTTTGATTTTGAATCCATGTTATTTTGTACCAAGTATGCTATGTAATATAATATCCGTTTCTTTGTTGGACAATGAATGGTATAATTTTGTGTTGCAGAACAATGTTATGAACATTCACCTAAATCAAATGTTGGTTGGGTATAGTACGCTTAATAATGGAATATATGTCCTAAATCAACACACAGTTTTCAGTATACAACACACTAATAAAAGAAAACTTTCAGAATTAAATGAAGCTTTTCTTTGGCATTGTAGACTTGGTCATATTAACGAAACAAGACTAAACAAGTTACATAAAGATGGATATTTAAACTCTTTTGAATACAAATCTTATGCGACTTGCCAGTCTTGTATCAAGGGTAAAATGACCAAAACTCCGTTTACCGGACACGGAGAAAGAGCTACTCAGCTCCTTGGCCTCATACATAGTGATGTATGTGGGCCAATGTCTACACAGGCTAGAGGCGGTTTTTCATACTTCATTACATTCACCGACGATTTCTCAAGATTCGGTCATGTATTTTTATTAAAGCACAAGTCCGACGCTTTCGAGAAATTCATTGAATATAAACAAGAAGTAGAAAAACAAACCGGCTTAAGTATTAAGATGCTTCGATCAGATCGAGGTGGAGAGTATCTCAGTACAGAATTTGCAAACTTCCTAAAAGAGAATGGGATTCTCTCTCAGCTCACTCCTCCTTACACACCACAGCACAACGGGGTGTCAGAACGACGGAATAGGACCCTATTAGATATGGTCCGGTCCTTGATGAGTGACGCTGAGTTACCAGTCTCGTTTTGGGGGCATGCATTGGAGACTGCAGCGTATCTGCTAAACAGGGTTCCAACCAAAGCCGTGTCTACCACGCCATATGAGATATGGAATGGGAAAAGACCATCTCTTAAGAGAATTAAGATTTGGGGTTGCCCGGCCTATGTTAAAAAGCAGAATCCGGACAAACTCGAGACACGGTCGGTCATGTGTAACTTTGTGGGATATCCAAAGAATTCTTATGGATATCTATTCTACCACAAAGAGGAACAAAAAGTGTTCGTTTCTCAACATGCCATATTCTTAGAAAAAGAGTTTTTCACAGACAAAGATGATGGCAAGGTAGTAGATCTAGAAGAGGTTCTAGAGACACAAACTATAAATGACGATTTCGTTGAACCGGCTGTTGCAGCAGAAACTGAAGAACCTCGGCCACTCCGTAGGTCTGGTAGGACTTCTCGCCTACCGGAGAGGTACTACGGTTTCCTCATTGATGGTGACAGAGAAGATTGCATCATGGATGATGATGATCCTACCAGTTTTCAGCAAGCTATCACGAGTGGTGACTCTGTGAAGTGGCTGGATGCCATGAGATCCGAAATGGAGTCTATGTACACCAACAAAGTATGGACTTTGGACGTTGTACCCCCTGGGGTAAAACCTGTAGGGTGCAAATGGATCTTTAAAAGAAAGATTGGTGTAGATGGGCAGGTAGAGACCTATAAGGCAAGACTTGTAGCGAAAGGTTTTCGTCAAAGACCAGGTTTGGACTATGACGAAACTTTTTCGCCCGTAGTCATGCTTAAATCCATTCGGATCCTACTTTCTATTGCTGCTCACTACGACTATGAAATCTGGCAGATGGACGTTAAAACAGCATTTCTAAATGGAGATTTAGAAGAATGCGTTTATATGGATCAGCCAGAGGGCTTCATTGACAGTGGGAGCAGCGAAAAAGCATGTAGACTGCTTAAATCCATATATGGGTTAAAGCAGGCATCTCGGAGTTGGAACATCTGTTTCGATGATGTTATCAAAGAGTTTGATTTCATCAAAAATCCAGATGAACCTTGTGTTTATAAGAAGGCTGTAGGAAGAGCTGTCACATTCCTCGTATTGTACGTGGATGATATTCTTCTGATAGGAAATGATATTCCTATGCTACAGTCGGTCAAATCATTCCTATCACTAAGGTTCTCCATGAAGGACCTGGGTGATGCCACATACATCCTGGGCATACGGATCTATAGGGATAGATCCAAAAAGTTATTGGGATTGTCCCAAACCAGGTACATCAACACCATCCTAAAAAGGTTTAGTATGGAAGACTCCAAGCGGGGTGCCTTACCCGCTTGCCATGGTGTCACTCTCTCCAAGGATTCTTGTCCAAAGACCGATGAAGAGAGAGCTCGCATGAGCATTATACCCTATGCCTCGGCAGTAGGATCTATAATGTATGCGATGTTATGTACATGCCCAGATGTAGCTTATGCACTCAGTGTTGTAAGCAGGTATCAATCCAACCCAGGGGAGAACCACTGGACAGCTGTGAAGAACATTCTTAAGTACTTACGAAGTACTAAAGAATTGTTCTTGGTGTATGGTAATACAGATCTTCAAATGGAGGCATTTACCGATTCGAGCTTCCAGAGCGATAAGGATGACAGCAAATCTATCTCAGGGTTTGTATTTATCCTAAATGGAGGGGCGGTAAGTTGGAAGAGTCCCAAACAGGATACCGTTGCAGACTCTACGATGGAGGCTGAGTACATTGCTGCAAATGATGCCGCCAAGGAAGCCGTCTGGATGAAGAAGTTCGTCTCGGAGCTAGGAGTAGTTCCAACCATTATTGATCCAATACCTTTGTATTGTGACAATAATGGGGCGATGGCGTTAACCAAGGAGCCCAGATCCCATCAACGGTCCAGACACATCCTGAGGCGCTTTCATTTGATCCGGGAGATTGTAGATCGCCGCGAGATCGAGATTAAGAGAGTAGACACAAAGAACAACGCCGCGGATCCATTCACCAAGGCCCTTCCTCAGCCGCAGCATGAGCGACTTTTTGAGATGTTGGGTATGAGATACGCCAATAACTGGCCTTAGTGCAATTGGGAGATTGTTGGATATATGTATGCCCTAAAGGCCATTATGTGATAGTCGATGTATCTATACATGTATATATATTCAGTTTGCATTCTTGCTCGACATGATAGTATGCTATCTGGTTCTTGTTTATCTGACATGTTGATTTGATCATGCTTTTATTCATTCATACATGCTGATAAAGCCCTGAGGATATCGGCTTGACTACTCTGATTATCATGGAGATCATACTAGTGGGACATCTGTAGTCTATAAGCATATCCTGGAACGCCCCTAGTCGTAGGTATATCGAGACGGGGCATCGATATACCAGAGTAGACTAGCGTATATGATACTAGACCCATACGATGGGCGATGGATGTTCCCACATTCATCGATGTTTGACATCAAGATCATATACGGGTGCTCAGTGGTGACTGGGTACACTGGACGGACTCACCGAGAACTCCTATATGGAATTATATCTATCGTCGGATAGCAGTTCTCAGGTGACACTGGTACAGGTTAGTCTGTAGACCCGAGATCGTCATGGAGTCTTGTGTGTTCTCCAACTGTACTTTGATTGCCACCCTACCACGGCTCTACTGAGTCGTGCAAACAGGTGGCCGTTGGGTACAGTCCCGAGACACACGAAGACGATGAGCGATCGGAGGGGTTTCGTCTCTCCCGGTATTGGGAGTTGATGCTGTGCTGTGCCCGACTGGTTATAACAGCAAGTCCCTGGCCAGGGCTGCTGAGATTTGCTGATAAGTGTTATCAGTAGTTTCTCGATCTGTTATAGACCATTCACCGGCACGACTTATTGAGTTATTGGGGTCGACGTGACCATCCCTAGGCTCGATATGCAGCATATCTGACGAAGAGACCGGACTGTACGGTAGTGTTGCCGGATGGCTCGACGGGAGTTGTAGCAGGTTCGCTTGTTGTCTTCTGATCGCTCAATACCCGGGTGGCCGTTACGTTTAGCTGACCGCTTGCGGCTTGAGGGTACCTGATATGATCATCACCCTCTGCCGGCGTATTGACGAGTCTTAGAGTCCTACAAAGGAGTTACCCAGTCCAGGCGAAACGTTGTGGTGCGCGTATGCGATATGCGCTTGCACCCGATTGAAATGTGCGTATATGATACCAAACATTGATCGGGTGGCCTGCTTTTGGTGGGGTCATATGAGATATGACCGGATTGATAAATTAAGTGTTGATTTATCATCTAACCATTAGTTTTCTCACTTGAAACCTTTCTAGGGTTTGATGGATGTATGCATGCATGCATGTGTTTCTTTCTTCCTTTCTAGTTTCATGCACATGTAGATATGCATACATGTATACATACATACACCCATCCATCATGGTTGATTGCATATGAAATGGTGGCAATATAAGACTCACACCATAGATTAAATAATGGATTATTATTTAATTTTGGTTTTAAAGTAAAATGAAAAAGAAAAGGATAATCATTCTTGATTCTACACTCTTCTTCTAACCTAACATATCTCAACTACCACTAACCTATGGTTATCCTTCTCTTTATCATTTAAAACCCAAGTTAAACTAACTATCCATCATTTTAATCATGGTTGAAGTTAAGAAGGAAATAAATATATATAGTGATATATATTTCATTTTCTTCTTAACTCAAAGGTTATCTTTTTACACCTCTTGCTAAAATTAGCCACCATCTTCATCCTCCTTCATCTTTTCCTCTCTAGTTTCTTCTAGTGAGTTAAATACAACTAAAGAAAGGTTTTTGAAGTGAGATTACAAACCACAACATCATTCTACTCAAGTCTAGCCAACTTGATTAGAGTGTTTCCTTCGGTTTTCCAAAGTAGCGAGCTTGGACGGAGTATTCCGTGGTGGATCGTCGTGGACGCAAGGAAACTTCAAGAGGACCTCGATTCAACACCCAAGACACCAAGGAGTCTAGCAAAGGGGAGCTACAAAGGTTGTAGCCTTCAAACCCTAATCTTTATTAGCTTAATGTTTTATAACCCTAATTTTCTAGGATCGATCCCTTTGCATGTTAGTTTAGCACCGTAAAAATTAAAACTTTGGGTCATGTGATGCTTCAAAACTCTTCATAGGGTGCTTGACTAACCTTACAGGGATACGGCCAGTTCTCAAGGAAATGCTGTGCTGAAAACACAGATGTCCAGAAAACGAGAAAAGATTATACAATGGTACCAGCCTCCGTATAGTTCGAATTCCTTAGGGATTCTTAATTGGAGCTGAGCTAACCATAGCCCAAAGTCGTATCTCTTTGGTTAATAAGATCTAAAAGGTTTATCGATCCCAGGGGGTACAGATCCATAATAGACATATAGAAATTATTGTACGGCAAGTAACATCAAAAGTGTTGGTTTCAGAAGATAGAATGTCTAATGTTTTTTCGCCCGGAGAATTAATCGGATTGTTGCGAGCGGAACGAGCAGGGCATGCTTTAGACGAAGCGATCTGTTATCGGGCAATTTTATTGGGAATAACGAGGGCATCTCTTAATACTCAAAGTTTCATATCCGAAGCAAGTTTTCAAGAAACTACTAGAGTTTTAGCAAAAGCTGCTCTATGGGGCCTTATTGATTGGTTGAAGGGTCTGAAAGAAAATGTTGGTATAGGCGAGATCGGAAGAGACCTTGAGCAGGTTCCTTCCAAGACACTGCGGCGATGAGATTTGGAACGAGGATCAGTTGTGTCACGAGTATTCTGAGGGCCGGAGGCCGACACTAATGACGTGCTGCTTTACGGATGGTCATGATAATCGGTCGAGAGATGACCAGAGGAGTGCTAGAGCGGAATCGTTCCCGTCAGCACACCTGACCGATCCGATGAGCCGATGGATTGCGAGATTGGTAATCCGAAGAGAAATGAGGACCCAGAGACAGAGGACGCCAGACCGTGAGTAGGAAGCAAGGGATGTTCTTGCTCTCTCAGTTTTGGGCGCACCGATATTTTTCGACATTGTAGGAGATGTACCTCAATATCATTTGTTGCGATTTGCGTTTGTGATCCGAGTATCATGCTTATATCCCTTGGATTTGAGTTTTATGATGTTGTTTTCGTGCACCATAGATGCACCTACTGGGTATTTACATTTCTGTGCATAGTTATTGCACTTGATATATATTTTATACACTGTTGTATTGATTTGCGATTTGTGCATACCTATTGCACCTTATGTCGATTTTGTGCCTTGGTAGCACGTGTTTATGATTTCGTGGATTTCTTACGGTTGATTTGATTTTGTGCATGTGTTACGCCCTTGATTTGATTTTTGCACTCGGTATAGCTCAAATGGGTTTGCAGTGCATTGATACGGATTTTGTGCACATAGTTGCACACGTTTTTCGATTTTATACACCTTGGTACACTCGGTGTTGTTTTTATACGCATTTAAGTTATTGATGCATTTTCATGCACTGGATGTACTATATTTGTATTTCGTGCACTAGATGCACTGGATTTGTATTTTGTGTATTGTTGCACCAGATTCGTATTTCATGCCTTTGATGCATTGGATTTGCATTTCATGCGTTTGTTGCACCGGATAGGTAATTCGTGCATTAGTTGCACTAGATTGATACTTCGTACATTGGTTGCACCGATTTTTGTATTTGGGCATTCGTTTTACCCGATTTATGTTTTTGTGTGTGTTGCATTTGATGTTCGTTTTCACGCGTGTTACTGCACTAGATGCTTTTACGGACCCGACGCGCTTGGGTTGGATTTTTGCGCCCATTAGGCGCTTGACTTTGGATTTAGTGCGCATCGGATGCACTCGAGTGAGATTTTACTCGTGCATGTTGGATGCCCTTGATTTAGATTTTATCCGTGCATATTGGATGCGATTTCATTCGTATGAGACGGATGCACTCGATTTGGATTTTCGTGCATGTTGGGCGCAAGATATGAGATGTGATTTTGTGCACACCGGATGCACCCGATTGGGAATTTTATTGTACATGTTAGATGCACTGGACAGATCTTGTCGTGCATACCCGTTGCACTGGACATATGCTTTTGTGAACACCCGTTGCACTTAGATTGGTTTTGTGCACATTCGTAGCACTTGTATTTGGCTTTGATTTCCGTGCGCACCAGACGTACGTGATTTTCGCATACGCCTTTCGAGGCTGATTTTGCTCTTGAGCACCATGTTTTCGTGATGGGCACTGTACTGTGTAGCAGCCGAGCAGGACTGATCTGAGGACAGTACCTGAGTACTTTGCATGCATAAAAGGTTTAACCAGAGGTTTTAAAAAAGGAGTTATAGTCTCGTTATTTCCTACGTGTCCGTGAGTGACACGAACACTAAAAAGGAAAACCTTTTGGGATATTTCAAAACGGCGGAACGTATATTTGAGCAAAACATATATGAATGTATATTTACCACTTTACAAATGAGCATCCGTCACTTGTGCCGTGAGTTACGCATAACACGACGATTCAGGAAGGATTTTTTTTACATGTGTTTTATTCAGTTTTTGAACGATGCGTACTATATACATATTATCGCATTTGACTAGTGTATATTGGATTTCAATAGTGGATTTCGAGATCTGTATCTCCAATGTAACTCCGATGATATCCGTGCAAATCCGATGATTTGCGTGACAGTTGACGGAGTTCGATTTTGAGTTCGTACATGTTTTCAGGCGCACGCGATGTACTGTGGTATTTCGATATCTTCGTGTTTTTGGAGCCCCGTTGATTAAAGTTTATTATTGAAATGTTTTAGTATTTGGGGGTTTAAATTTAAATTCGGGGACCGAATTTATTGAAGGGGGGAAGATTGTAACATTTCAGAAAATATAAAATAATATTTTTGGAATTTAATATTAAAATAATATATTTCCCGAAAACTGCCCGATTTGCGAAATTGGGGTTTTCGAAAATGGGGTATAAATATATACCAATAATTATGAAATAGTTGGAAATTTAAAATGATTTATTCATTTAAAAATATATTTAACGAATTTGGCATTTTTATAATTTATTATATGCGTTTTGGATAAAAATTGATTAGTGCACTTCTAATCGCGATTAAGCCAAATTCGTGTTTCTACATTTTTCCATGGTAAGTGCACCATGACATATTTTATTTGGTTACGTGTTTCCTTTGTGTTGTTTTAGTTATGGTTGGTTTTATTCTTTTGGTGAGAAAAGAATGAAATGAGAGGAATGATTGAGGAGAGAGAGGGGGGGACATAATGATGTTAGGACCATGCTATGAAAGAGAGTGTGGGTGAGATTAAGAGAGAGACAGGGAGAGGGCTGCACATTCTTTCCCCCCCCCACCATTTTCTTTCTCCTTCTTCATCTTCATGCTCAATCGTCTACCCTCATGACCCATATCAAAATATTCACCAAAACCCTATACCCTTTCACAAAAAACGATCACCTCTTCATCCTCTACACAATGGACCAAGAAAAGTTGGATTTTGATGACATTGGGAAGCTAGGGTTTTCTTGAGTTGTCCCAAATAAGGTATAACTTCTCCCGTTTAGTTTAGTTTGAGATTTCTTGTATTTTAGTTTAGTTTAGAAGTTGTTTGATGGTGGATTTGTGAATTTGGAAAATTCTAGAGAAGGGTTTGAGAAATTGTGTGGAATTGACGATGGGTAGCGACTGTTAACAAGGCTTGAGTAGTGTTTTCACTGGACTAGAACAATGAATATGGATTTAGGGATTTCACCCATGTCGGTTTAGTGACATGGTAGTGGCCTACAGGGAATCTGGGATGACCTGGAGTGTTTACGAGAAAAACAAATAATACCAGAGGCCTAATTACTACACTAGGAGACCACCCTGACGAAACGAACCCTAACAGAGCCAACTTGGCCGAGGTGGCCGAATTTGGAGGGTGTGTGGCCGGGTACTTTGTGGTGTCTGGTGCTGGGATTAGTACAGTAGCTCACGCACTCCATATACTACCCCATAGTACTGTTTGTTTATCCCCATTTTACTTGAGTCAAAATCTGGGAACACTTTGGTGTGATTTTTGACTGTGATTTCCGTATTTTGAATGCTAGGTTTTGATATTTGGATTTGTATTTGCTAGTGTTATATTCCCTAGAGGCCATTATTGTATAGTACCAGTCTGTATATTACATTTTGGAAGCTTCGGATATATACACGAATTGATGACAGTCTTGCTTGATATAGTAGTATGCTACTTGGTTTGTATCTATCTTAATATATGTATATGTTTCTTTTAACTTATCGCTAATACATAATGACAGAGTCCTTAGGATCTTTGCCAGACTACCAGCCTTGTGATGGCAGTTACACTAGTGGGGGCTGGGTAGTCAACATTCACATCCTTTTACAGGTCCCTAGTCGTAGGATTATTGAGACAGGGCATCATTACTCTAGAGTATACTAGTATATGTTAGTTATATGTATGCCCTAGAGGCCATTACTGTACATACGATGTATATTGTAGTGGATGCTTGGACATATATAGGGAGGACTTTCTTGCTCGACATGATAGTACGCTATCTGATTGCTCTTTATCTTAACTTGTACTCTGATTGTCTCTATGTTACATATTGATAAAGACCTTAGGATGAGTACTTGACTACCAGGACTGTGATGCAGATCATACTAGTGAGGACAGTGTAGTCGCCAAGTACATCTTTCAAATGTTCCTAGTCGTGGGAGTACCGAGACAGGGCACCGATACTCCGGAGTAGACTAGCGTATGCGCTTCTTGACCCATATGATGGGCGATGGATGATCTCCTATCCATTGGTGTTTGACATCAGAGAAGGTATACGGGTGCTCAGTGGAGACTGGGTACACTGGACGGACTCGCCGAGAACTCCCAGATGGTATTATACCTCACGTCAGATGGCAATTCTCTGGTGACACTGGTACAAAGTAGTGTGTAGACCCGAGATCGTCAAAGGGTCTTGTGTGATTCCCGCTGTGCTTTGATTTCTATCATACCACGTCTAAGAGGGCGTGCAAAAAGGTGGCTTTTGGGTACAGTCCCGAATCACTTGGAGGCAATGAGCGATAGGAGGGGATTCGTCTCTCCCGGTATAGGGAGTTGATGTTGCGCTGTGTTCGATTGGCTATAACTGGAAATCCCTGGCCAGGGTTGCTGAGATTTAATGGTAAGTGTTATCAGTAGTTTCTCGAACTGTTATAGACCTCATATCGACACGACTTTTCAAGCTACTGGGGTCTGACGTTTACCACCCCTAGGCGAGATATGCTACATATCAGACGACGAGACTGGACTGTACGGTAGTGTTACTGACTGGATTCACAGGAGAATGTACAGGCTTGCTTGTTGATCTTCTGAGCGCTCAATATCTGGGTGGCTGTTACGTTTAGCTGACCGCTTGCAGCTTGTAGGTGTTTGATATGATCATCACCTACTGCCGGCGTATTGACGATTCTTTAGAGTCCTACACAGAGGTTTCTTGGCTCAAGCCAAATGGAGTAGGAGCACATATATGATATGTGCGGGACCGAGAACAATACGTGTATGTGATACCGTATTAGATTCTCACGATATGAGATATCGGCCGGGTATATGTGATATAGCGGGGTCATCAGATCAAGTGTTGATTCGATAGACTGATACAGATTATATTAGTCGGTTATTTGTGAAATAGCCGGATTATCGGAACAAGTGTTGATTCGATAATTTAATGTATAATTATATATTTGATATATTAAATTACATTAACTGATATAAGCTCACTAAAAGATTCTTTTTCTCACACGGGTAATACATTGATATATATGCGATATTTGGTCATTGTATTATTTTATTTTGTTACAATAAATATTATATATGTGATATATAATATTATAACATGATATGGTTATTAATGCAACATGGTTTGTGGAGTTTAATTGTGGTTAGGGTTTGGATTAGGGTTAAACAAGCATGAAGCTTTCAAGAAGCTTTGACTTTGACTTTGGATATTTTGTTTAGATATTTGCTTAACTCAACCCAACCCTTCACCATAGTTAACTCTCTACATGGGTTAAGACTGCATTCTTAACCCATGGTTGCATTTCTAACCTCACCATGGTTTTCATTAGTGATCATAAATGGAATTGGATATTCTTCTTCTTCTTCCTCCTTGGAAAAAGCTTTCTCGCTTTTTGCTAGGTGATGAAAATGAGTGAGAAATAGAAAACAAATGAGATCATAAATCCTATTTCATCATCCTCATCTATCCTTGCCATTTAGACGAGGGTGTTCACTTCATTTAGTGAGTGAGAGCTTGTGTTAATGAAATTTCAAGGTAGATCATCTTTGTTATCGAAGATCGGAAGCAAGCTAGCATCTTTCTCTTCGTGGAGCCTCTCGAGAGTCTGGAACCTGATGATCGCTGTGAAGGGACCACAACATGGAGCTTATGAAGTGAAGGACTGGATCTACAAAGGTTGCAATCCCTTTCACTTAGTGTTAAAGTGTTTAACATGTTTGTTTCGCCCAATCTCTAGTTTAAGATCTTGATTTAGGGTTGTTCGGCACGTCTAAATTTTAAATCGGGCATGGTTGATGCCTCGTAGACCTTGTGAGAGTGCTTAGCAACCCTACAGTGGTATCAGAGCCATGCTAGAGTTTTAGGCGAAGTCTAGGCGAAGTTTAAAGTCCGATCGAACTCCGAATACCCGCTAAAACCTAGTTTCTGGAAATTTTTTATAAATGTTGATTTTTTCGTATTAAAAATATTCAGAAAATCTTGTAGGGAAATATAGGAATTACTGTGAAGTACGGACCACTAAATGCCTCATGTGACCGCAGAACCGCGGCCTAACCACGCGTTTGGCGGCGGTTCCGCGGCCAATAATTGGAGTTGGGGCCCACAACTTCAGGAATATATTCCAGGGTCCTTTTTGATAGATCTGGGAATTTTTAATTATACTCAAGTGTTGAGTTTTCTGGGTTGTACTAGGGACTCATTGATTCGATCAGATAATTTAACTTCGTTTAAGATTTTGCCGGATAATTTTAGAACCTGTTAAAAAGTTCGAACGGATATCAATAACCCACTTTTTCCCCTGTCGAAAAATTTTCAAAAGTTGGATTTTTTCTCGAGTTTGAAAATTTTGAAAAGTCATGCAAGTAACGCGGTGGACTCTCTAGAAGACAACAAACCTTAATTCGATTATGTGACCGTCTGAACCGCCTCTAAACCTTAGGGTTTGTGGCAGTACGGCGTTGCCACATGTGAGGCATTGGCTTGACCCTTCTACGGCTGGACCATTGGTACTGTGGCATGTGATAGATGCTTTTAAACTCCGCTCAAGTGTTGAGCTATTTGGAAAACTTGAGTGTTTGATTATTCGATCGGAAAGTTTAACATTGTCTATTTATCTGGAATGTAATACAATATTTTGAATCAACGTGTGGTTATGAGATAACTAATTTGAATGTTATAAATCTAGCAGTTTAGTCTCAGTTGATCGGTTGCCACGGGATTTTGATGCGATCAAAAGTCCGTCGCAATCACGTAGCGTATGCGGATACTCGCCGGGTAAACTTAATAGATAGTCACGCCTCATCGCCCCGACCAAGTGACTGTAGGAGAACCCCGTCGCCAAAAGCATCCGTTCGGGTGCTCGCGGCAGCGGTGTTCCGCCTTAATGCACTTCGTCGACGGTATCCGGGGGTGTGGCCGTCTACTAAAGTTTGCGAAGAGCTTTCGATCAGGATATCAGGAATCTTGTTGAATTGCCCGACTTGATATTGAAAAGTTTTTTCGATAATGAGACTAAAATGCGGGGTTTATAATTGTTAGGCATGAGATGTCTAAGGAATTCATTTGGTTAGGCATGCGATGTCTAAGGAGGTTGCGGATTCAACTATTGTAGTTTTACACTTTCTTTTCTGCGGCCGTAAGTGTAATATGTGGTGTATCGCCGGTTTCGTTACTATACATCAACGAAAATTGGGATACGCATATTTACTTACATTGATGATATGTGATATTATGTGTTGCTGTGATATGTTATATTTGATCATCGCGTTTTGAATAGCCGGGGGTTTTATGTGAGATGAGAGTTTTTCTTTTTCATTCATGTAAAATTCATTTGTATGTAATATTCTTTTATTGGGGCATTTCCGGGCTGAGGATGATGTCACCATTGTATATTATTTACTTTTCTGCATTAGATAGACCCAAGGCAGGGAGCACAAGTAACCGGGTTTTAGGGTCCAGTGGGAGACCATCTCGAGAAGTCGAGACCGGGTCTCCTAACCCTAGAATTGGCAGTTTTGCTTGCCGCTCACATAGGGTTCTAGGGATGTGGGTTTGGCTATTCATCGCGACTGTAGAATCCGTGTTTTATACAGGCTCGTATTAAAACGCGGATATCCTAGTATATCCAATATTTCATATATATTCTTCTGCTGCAATGTTCTGTGATGAGATCATATTACTTCCTGAGACGAATGTTTATATTATATATATAAGATATATGTTATATTGCAGATTTCGTTTCAAATATAATGCTTGTGAAGCATAATAAAATAGGACTTAATTAATGAGATTAATGAAATAAAAGAAACCTAAAGATGTTGTAGAAACTTATTTAAAAATTAGTAGCTCTAGTTCTTGCTTTTCATAGCGGTGTTCCTTGTAGAACATCCAGCACCTTATTCGATAAGAAAAGAGCCGAGATCCTTCATCGGGAGTGACCTCTTTAGTGAAACTAGCAGTTGCTACAAACTCGGTTTTTTTATTGCTTGTATAGTACTTGCTTTGCATAGTGATATTTATGAAATATCCTGCACCTTATTCGATGAGGAAAGAGCCGACGACCCCTTCACCGAGAATGACCTCTTTAGCAAAACTAGAAAAGCCTCAAAAACATTCCATTTAAAATCAGTCGATTCTACAACGATATCAAGTTCATTACGCAAAGGGTTTTCTTTAAAACCTGTCGTAGCCCTCCGTCATTTCAGATAAGTACTACTTAGTATTCGTACTGCGGTAGTTCGGCATTCGTCAAGGCGTAGTGTACGGTAGCTAACTAGTGCTTATCTGCTAGCATACGATGCGATTGGATTAGGGTATTCGTACTGCGTTGTTTGGCATTTGTCAAGGGTCGTGCGGGTGGGTTTAATTCAATCAGAAAATGTACGGGTTAAACTTGACTAGCGGTCTATGCGTGGTTTGGCATTCGTCAAGGTCATAAGACGCTAGGGGTAAAATATTATCGGGAATTTCAAGTGTTGAAATTTGCATTGAGATTGCATACCTTCTATGAGATAGTTGGATCTCGATACCCGCTACAAGTAAGAGTTACTCCTCGGAGAGTTTTACACATGGGAAAACGAGATTTACTTTAATTAGGTCCATACGAAAGCACGGGGAACCTCCCTCAAAGTACCGGCACTGGCCTGGCTAAAAGATTGGCGAACTTGTAGAGTGTAATTAATCCCGACTAGTCTTTCCTTTTAGGGTTTGAAGGAAGATTTGACTAAAACAGTGGGAGACATCCTGATTAGATAAATTGATAACCAATATAATCTTGTAAAAGCGCACACTGAGTGTTTTCTTCTCTCTCTCTCTCCTGGCTACGACTATGTCACGCCTTAATCATGATAATAATATGGATGTATTGACCAAACCCGCTTGTTATACTGCGCTAGGGAACGTTGGTCCCGCTCCAACTTATAATTGTTATAAGACAGAGCAGGAAATAGGGGATTACCAGAATTCCCGTACCGCCCAAATGAAAAAAGTGCATGTTGATGCATCTTCTTCGGGTGTGTTCATTACCGAGAACTATTTCTCAGTATTCTTTAGGTCCTGGGTATGAGATACCGGATCAGGATCCCGTATATGTAATTTGTTACATGGGCTACAGATCGGTAGAGGACTGAGAACGGGTGATAAATTTCATGAGATAGAAACGGTGTAAGTGTTGCAGCCAAGTCTGTTGGTAGTTATCACCTTGTATTATCAGAATACATTGATTCTGAACGAATGTTAGTAGATACCGAACCTGATATACAATATCATATCAGTCTCTTTATTAGTAAAGAAGGATATAATTTTGTATAGTTGGATAATGTTTTGAACATTTCCTATATCAAGAGTTGATCGGTTCAGGGACGTTATCTAAAAGCATAGACGTTCTAAATCAAACCACGGTTCTTAACGTACAGAACACACACAATAGGAAGAGTTCAGAAATGAACGAATCCTTCTTGAGGCATTGTAGACTAGGTCATATCAATGCGACCCGACGAGCTGAAGTTACATAAAGATGCATATTTAAATTAGTTTAAATTTACATCTTATGAAACTTGCCGGTCATGTCACAGAGATAAGATGACCACAGCTCTGTTTATTGGAAACAGAGGAAGAGTTAGTGAACTCTTGGGATTGATACATGCTGATGTATGAAGGCCCCCTGTCTACACATGCCAGGACCGGTTCATTGTACTTCATTACATTCTCTGATGATCTCTCAAGATTCAGACATATGTTCCTGTTGAAACGGAAGTCCGAAACTTTTGAGATAATCACAGAATATAAGTTAGAAGTAGAGAACCAAAAATGGGTATAAGTATTATGTCCTTTGATGAGATCAAGGAGGAGAATACTAGAGCACGGACTTCCTGGACTATTCTAAAGGAGAATGAGATTCTCTCTTAGCATTACTCCTCTGTATACACCACAGCACCTCGGTGTATCGGGGCGGAGCAAACACACCCTATGTGATATGGTGTGCTCTATGATGAGTACTACCGAGTAGCCTATTTCCTTTAGGGAGTTATGCACTTGAGAAGCTGCATACCTATTGAATAGGGTTCCAATCAAATCTGTTGCCTACCACTTCATATGTGATATGGAATGGGAAGAGCTCAAATCTTAAGTAAGTTAATATTTGGGGTTGTCCGGCCGATGTCTAAAAGCAAAATCCGGACAAGCTCGAGGTAAAGTCAGATCTGTGGAAGTTTGTTAGATATCCCAAGCATACGTAAGGGAATATCTTCTACCTAACCGAGGAACAAAATATGTTTTGTTTCTCAACATGCCACCTTTGTGAAAGGGAATTTCTTGTGAAGAAATTATTGGTCATGAGGTAGAACTGGAAAGAGTTCCAGCTATACAAACTGCAGCTGATGATTTGGTAGAACTAAAGGATTCAATAGTTTCCAACGGACCTCAGCCTCTCCGCCGATCTAGTAGGGTTCCTCACCCACCTGAGAGATACTTCGGTTTTCTCTATGATAGTGGGAGCGAGGATTGCATCATAAGATGATGACCCAACTAGTTTCGAGCAGGCCATCAGGAGTGGGACTCTGTAAGAATGGCTGGATGCTTAGCGATCTGAGATGGAATCCTTATACACCAATAAAGTATGGACTTTGGTTGCTTTATCTGAAGGGTTAAATCCCCATCAGGAGCAAGTATATCTTCAGAAGATTACTTGGTGTACATGGAAAAGTTGAGACTTTCAAAGCTATGCTTAAGTCCATCCAGATCCTACTTGCCATGGCTACATACCATGACTACGATATCTGGCGGTTAGGTGTCATGACTGCTTTTCTAAATGATGATTTGGAAGAGAGCATCTATAAGTACACAACCAAAGGGCTTTATAGACAGTAGGAGCAGCGGAAACGTGAGCAAGATGTTTTATGTGTTAAATCAGGCATCATGGAGTTGGAACGTCTGTTTTGATGTAGTAGTCAAAGAGTTTGACTTCATCAAAATGGTAGATGAACCTTATATATACAAAAAGGTAGTAAGGAGTATGATGGTGATCCTCGTAGAATATGTAGATGACATACTCTTGATAAGAAAGGAGTTTCCTATGATACGCTCGGTCAATCTCCGCTTAGCACAAGGATTCTCCATATAGGATAAAAGTGATACCTCATAAATCCTGGGTTTTGAATCTATGAGATAGATCTAATTGGATGTTAGGATTCTCACTAGCTGTAGTAAGATGGTATCAATCGATACTGGGGAGAATCACTGGAAAGGTTCCAGGGTGATAAGGACGACTGAATGTCAGTCGCAGGCATTGTCTTTACCTTACGTGGAAGGACGGTATGTTGGATGAGTTCCAAGCTAGATACCGTGACTTACTAGATGATTAAAGGAAAGATACATCGTTAACAAGGATGCGACCAAAGAGGCAGTCTGGATATATATAAGTTCATGAGATGAACTTCGTTCCTACCATTGTGTGACAATAGTGTTGGGGCTTATGCCAAGGAACCCCTGTCCCATCAGTCAATCAAGATATAATTCTTAGGCAGTATGACCTGATCATGGAGATGGTTGATCACCAGGGAGATCGAGGTTAGGAGAGTAGACACAGAGGACAACAGCGCGGATCCACTCATAAAGGCCTTTTTCCCAGTAGAGACTCTTATGGGATGGTTGAGTATGAGATACTTCAACCGCAGCTAATTGTTGGGTATGCGATACCACAACAGATGACCCTAGTGTAAGTGGGAGATTGTTAGTTATATGTATGCCCTAGAGGCCATTACTGTACATACGATGTATATTGTAGTGGATGCTTGGACATATAAAGGGAGGACTTTCTTGCTCGACATAATAGTACGCTATCTGGTTGCTCTTTATCTTAACATGTACTCTGATTGTCTCTATGTTACATATTGATAAAGCCCTTAGGATGAGTACTTGACTAGCAGGACTGTGATGCGGATCATACTAGTGAGGACAGTGTAGTCGCCAAGTACATCCTTCAAATGTTCATAGTCGTGGGAGTACCGAGACAGGGCATCGATACTCCAGAGTAGACTAGCGTATGCGCTTCTTGACCCATATGATGGGCGATGGATGATCTCATATCCATTGGTATTTGACATCAGAGAAGGTATACGGGTGCTCAGTGGAGACTGGGTACTCTGGACGGACTCGCCGAGAACTCCCAGATGGTATTATACCTCACGTCAGATGGTAGTTCTCTGGTGACACTGGTACAGAGTAGTCTGTAGACCCGAGATCGTCATAGAGTCTCCCACTGTGCTTTGATTTCCATCATACCACGTCCAAGAGGGCGTGTAAAAATGTGGCTTATGGGTACAGTCCCGAATCACATGGAGGCAATGAGCGATAGGAGGGGATTCGTCTCTCCCGGTATAGGGAGTTGATGTTGTGCTGTGTTCGATTGTCTATAACTGGAAATCCCTGGCCAGGGTTGCTGAGACTTACTGGTAAGTGTTATCAGTAGTTTCTCGAACTGTTCTAGACCTCATATCGACACGACTTATCAAGCTACTAGGGTCTGACTTTTACCACCCCTAGGCGAGATATGCGACATATCAGACGACGAGACCGGACTGTACGGGAGTGTTACTGACTGGATTCACAGGAGAATGTATAGGCTTGCTTGTTGATCTTCTGTGCGCTCAATACCTTGGTGTCTATTACGTTTAGCTGACCGCTTGCAGCTTGTAGGTGTTTGATATGATCATCACCTACTGCCGGCATATTGACGATTCTTTAGAGTCCTACACAGAGGTTTCTTGGCTCAGGCAAAACGGAGTAGGAGCACATATGTGATATGTGCGGGATCGAGAACAATACGTGTATGTGATACCATATTAGATTCTCATGATATGAGATATCGGCCGGGTATATGTGATATAGTCGGGTCATCAGATCAAGTGTTGATTCGATGAACTGATACAGATTTTATTAGTCGGTTATTTGTGAAATAGCCGGATTATCGGACCAAGTGTTGATTCGATAATTTAATGTATAATTATATATTTGATATATTAAATTACATTAACTGATATAAGCTCACTAAAAGATTCTTTTTCTCACTCGGATAATACATTGATATATATGCGATATATGTTAATTGTATTATTTTATTTTGTTACAATAAATATTATATATGTGATATATAATATTGTAACATGATATGGTTATTAATGCAACATGTTTTGTGGAGTTTAATTGTGGTTAGGGTTTGGATTAGGGTTAAGCAAGAATGATGCTTTCAAGAAGCTTCTTGAAGCTTTGACTTTGACTTTGGATATTTTTTTTAGATATTTGCTTAACTCAACCCAACCCTTCACCATAGTTAACTCTCTACATGGGTTAAGACTTCATTCTTAACCCATGGTTGTATTTCTAAGCTCACCATGTTTTTCATTATTGATCACAAATGGAATTGGATATTCTTCTTCTTCTTCTTCCTTGGAAAAAGCTTTCTAGCTTTTTGCTAGGTGATGAAAATGAGTGAGAAATAGAAAACAAATGAGAGCATAAATCCTACTTCATCATTCTCATCTATCCTTGCCATTTAGATGAGGATGTTCACTTCATTTAGTGAGTGAGAGCTTGTGTAAATGAAACATCAAGGTAGATCATCTTTGTTATCGAAGATCGGAAGCAAGCTTGCATCTTTCTCTTCGTGGAGCCTCTCGAGAGTCCGAAACTTGATGATCGCAGCGAAGGGACCACAACACGGAGCTTATGAAGTGAAGGACCGGATCTACAAAGGTTGTAATCCCTCTCACTTAGTGTTAAAGTGTTTAACATGTTTGTTTCGCCCAATCTCTAGTTTAAGATCTTGGTTTAGGGTTGTTCGGCATGTCTAAATTTTAAATCGGGCATGGTTGATGCCTCGCAGGCCCTTGTGAGAGTGCCTAGCAACCCTACAGTGTATACGCTTCTCTTCCCAGGAGGGTTGATGGTCTGTCCCACAGCCATCAGTACGACGTACTGGAGATAGTATGCAGGTGCTCATTGGGTTATGAGTTACACTGGACGGACTCGTGAAGAATTGCTGGTTGGTAATATACCTATCGTCAGGTAGCAGTTCCCAGGTGACATGAGTACAGCTTAGTCCGTCGACTTGACACTGCTGTTTCTCCTCGAGTGTGTTCCCACTGTTCTTAGATTACTACCCTACCACGGCTCTGCTGAGTCATGCAAACAGGTAGTAGTTGGGTGCAGTCCCGAAGCACTTGGAGGCATTGGCGGTTAGATAGGATTCGTCTCTCCCGGTAATGGGGGTTGATGTCGCGCTATGTTTAGAACGCCATTACACAAAGTCCCTGGCCAGGGCAAGTGAGATTTACTGGTAGGTACTCCAGTAGTTTCTCTGGGTATTTTAGACAGTACTCCGACACGACTTATACCGCTATTAGGGGTCTGACGCTTGCCGCCCCTAGGCCCGATATGCGACACTCTTAGACTAACAGACCGGACTGTACGGAGATTTCCACAGACAGACTCAGTTAGGGTACGGATGAGTTTCCTCGTCGACCTTCTCATCGACAGATACCTGGGTAACCGTTACGTACAGCTAGAGCCGTTGACGCGCTTATGGTTAAACCCACTGCTAGAGTACTGTCGAGTCTTTAGAGTCCCACACAGAGAGTTTCCCGGCTTCAGGAGAAACGTGTAGATGTCGTATGGTTTTACGACAGGGTTCGAACACATACGTGTACTTGTGCGGATATGATGTTCGGGAAGACATTACTAGTGGGCTTTGGTTTAAGCCGGATCCTCGTATTTGATTATTGGATCAGTTCGTCTCACTGTATTCGTATTTCTCGGGATACGAATGCGGGTATGTACGCATACGGATGAGAGTATTCTTGTTATTTAGACAAGATTAATAGATGGAAGAAATGAGAGGAAAGCTTTTGGTATTTTGTTGAAAAAGGGATTAGGGTTTTGCATTGACCACATTGACTTATTGACTTAGATATTTGTTTGTGATATTTTCTTGATCTTTTGAGATGGTTCTAGACTTGAAAGAGTTAAAACCCTTGACTTTTTCAACACATATAAGGCCTTCACAAATTATATCAAATACTTATCATCAAAAGAAAAACCTAGAGCTTTCTTCTCATCTTCTTCAAGCTCTCTCCTCACTAAAAGCAAACCCTAACCATTCCATGTGTTGGAAACCATAGGGTTTACTGAGATAACTTGATCCTTATCACTCTCTACACAACCTAGGGCACTTAGTCTAGCAAACCAAGTTACCTAGTTGCTTCAAGTTAGAAGCAAAGCTTGAAATCGGAACTCTTGGGTGGATCGTTTACGATTCAGAGAAGACGACGAGGAGGTAGATTCCGTTCTCACGATAAGGAGCTCACCACTTGGATAGGACAGCGAGGAAGTGAAGGACAGCGGGATGTTGAGGTATATATTGCACACATAGTAGATACAACCTCATAGTTATATCGTTTGTTAGGGTTTAGAAACGATTCTAATGTTTAGTCGATGTTACGAAGCAAATAAAAATCGTTTTTTGCTTATTCTGCATCCCCGCGAAAACGTGGGTTGCGTAGCATCGACTTATAGTGGTATCAGAGCTGACTAAACCATAGCTAACAGATTGAACGATAACTGAAACTACGAAACCGAAATATCCCATAAACATCGAAACCTAGATTCTAGTTTCTGTTGATTTTTCCGAGCCTCTGAAAAATTATTTTAACAACTGCAGAGTGTTCCTTTCACTATTAAGTTCATGAACAAAAAACGAGACAAACCCCTGCATCCCTGGCCGGCCATAGACCCCATATTTCCGGCCACCTCGGTTTTGTTGTGGCTGTTTGCTTCGTAGTTTTGGGTGTGGGTTTGTTGCTAGGATCTAAGCTTCAGGAGTTATTTATTTTTGCCACTTTTGCATGTGCTGTTTATTATTCTCTATGGTAATTGAGGATGTTTCGAAGTCGCAGTTTGATATCATTTAATGTTTCTGTGCTTGATAAATCTGTTTGTAAACTTTCGCTAATTGCTATATGTTGGTAAGTTGGGGGTTGCACATTTCTGTAATGTTTGTTTGTGTATATGGACTTGTTGGATTTTCGTGAGTGGATAACCGGGGTTGTTAGGTATTTTATTCTTTCATTCAAATGTAATTTGTAAATGGTTGTAATATTTTTTCACGGGGCACATCCGGGTAGAGGTTGTAGCCACCGTTGTATTATTTCATTACTGTTTTTTGCTCCTAGGATAGACCCAAGGTGGGATGCACAAACTACCGGGTACTTTGAAGTGCTTAGTTGCCTACTCACGTTATTGAGGGAGACTGCTTCACTTCGGGTAGTTGGCGGGTAGTTTGCCGTACCCGTAGGGGTCTAGGGTGGGGTTGGCTATTCATCATGACTGTGTAATCCGCTTTTCATTACAGTCTCAAAGGAAATACGGATTGCTTGTATATCCAATGTGTTCATCTGTGATCTGGAATGAATATTATTGCATCTGACGAATGTATATATCTATATATGATATCTAGTAGGCGTTGCTTATGTTTTGCATCCGCGCTAGTCCAGCCCCCGCTCTGTCATTAGTTAAGTAACCTAACGAGTGATGATGGGGCTCAGTGGCGAATGTAGATGGTATAAGCATACGTTATATTTTTCGTTGTTTTCTGCAATGATAGGTTACTGATAGGACTGAATTATATTAATGCAAAGCAAACAAACCAAAGCTTAATCGTTGGAACAGTTTCAAAACCACTCGGTTTTCCCAAAACAGCAAAACTTTTAAATGCGGAGCTTAAACCACTCCTTTTAAAAAGCTATCAGCTTCCTTCGATTTTATCAAGTTCACTACGTTCACGGTTTTGCCAAAACCATTCGTAGCCCTCCGTCATTTCAGTTAAATATTAAGTAGTATTCAAGCTATGTATTTTGACCTTCGCCAAGGCATAGTGATTGGTAGCTGCTAAATATTTATCTGTAGCATAGATAGATGCGTTGGTATGGAACAGTCGTACTGCTATTTTGGCATTCGTCAAGGGTATGTACGGGTGGATTCAAATTAACCTGGATAATAACGGGTAGAACTTGACATGTGACTTATGATATGTTGGCCTTCGTCAAGGTAATAAGAGCATGGGGAAAAATTCCACATCGGGAGTTTCTAAAGAAACTGAAACTTGCTAGTATTGCATACCATTTGGAGTGTGATAATTTTGGTAGGATTCTTTCAGCTTTATCACACGATGATATTTGGATCCTGATCCTACTGTGAGTATATGCTACTCCTCGAGAGATTTTTTCACTTAATGATCAATACTATAAATCAAGTAGGTGTCTAGAACAGTGTTAGCGGGGCTACGCCTCCAGGGAAAAGATGTTATTTAATTAAGGAACTTCGTGAAAGCGTCGTAAAACCTCCATCGAAGTACCAACACTAGCCTGGCTGAACGGTTAAGCAAGTATTGTACGGTGAGATTAATCCTGACTAATACTTCTTTTCTAGTTTGAGGAAGGATTCGAGAAACAGTAGGAGCCATCCTGTTTAGAAAAACTAAAAACCAATCTAAACTTGCAAGAGCATCATGCTAAAATGTTTCTTCTCTCTCTCCTAATTGCAGCAACTACACAACATGACGGGCCTTACGTTATTGTTAGATAAAAATATATTGACAGGGCTAAACTACATTGATTGGTTCAAGAATGTCAAGATGGCTATTACTTATGACAAATTGGGCTATCTTCTCACCACTAAAGCCTCTGCCAAACCAGGTCCAGAATCCAGTGTCGCGGATAAGGAAATCCATAAGACCTGGGAGATAGACTGTGAGAAGGCCAAGTGCCTCGTGCTGGCCTCTATGGACAACGAGCACCAGAGGCGGCACGAGAATATAGATTTCAAATCCATATTCCTCCATACCAAAGAATTATATGGAGAGCAATCTCGTATTGCAAGATACGAGACCTCGAAGAAACATTTTCAGGCGAGGTTGGCCGTCGGATCATCAGTAGGGGAGCACCTTCTTAAGATGATCGGTTATATCGAAGAGCTCGCGGACCTGGGGACCACATTTGTCACGACCCGAAAGTACAGAATGCGACCGGAACTTAGATTATGAAGCGTCTAGAGGCGCAACGTAACCTAAGTAAGCCGAAGCCCATAAATCTAAACCATAAAAAGAAGAAGACGTAAAGGAAAACATGTAGAAAACAAGTTTAAAAGCAACATCTAATTTTCTCAAAAATTTCGGCAGAGTGTCCTTTGTAAAAATTGGCCCCAAACGGGTACAAACAAGAATAATATATATACAAACAATAAAAAGCATCCACAAACGGGAGCTAGCTCTACGCCAAAAGGCGGAAACAACCACATAAATGCACAATAGTATATAACGCCAAAAGGCGAGGCTCAAAACTCAAACGAAAACAAAAACACCAGATATCATAATAATACAAGCGCGACTCTAATGTCGAAATAAACAACTGATCCAGTAAACTATCAAGTAATACAAGTTTGGTTGATGGAGCTTTCTAGATACAAATGAAATAATATAAGTACGATGGCGGTCCAGATACAAGTGAACCAACCTACCGTGCAAATCACCCTGAGTGAAAAAATGTGCCAGCAAGCTGCCAGGAAAACCTGTACATCGAACCTGTAATAAAATTTGGCACAACGGGGGTGAGTTGCCAACTCGTGAGTAGAAGATATCTGCGAAAAGAAATCGAATGCACGACGCTATCCTAGGTCATAATAATACACTACCATATCACCAGTCATCTAGTAACGGCAGGGTAATAAACTACGTGTAAGTGTAAATGCTCCGTGCTCGTGTCGGTGTCTCAAATAGTAATATGTCATGTGAATGAGTATGCATGCACCATGAATATGAAATAACCAATCCTGAAATCTAGATATATCTGTATAAAAATCTTTAGCTTTTATCATGGTAAAATGTGTATAGAAATCTGAAATATCAACGATGAAATCCATGGAAATCCGTGTCAAGCATCGGCACAATACATGTAAATCTCATGTCTCGATACCTCATAATCTCAATGTCTCATAGTCTCAATATCTCGGGCTCCGTCAGTTCGGATCGGCCCATATCATCAAATCTCACGACAACGGTCGGTATCCTCCGGATATCCGCCGCGCCAGACATCACCGGTAGGTAGTCCTCCCCTGCCAGGCTCATCGTCTACAACTCGATCTTCTTGCCCCGGGGTACCATACCGGGCCCACCATGTACCCGAGACGGTTCATCCACTCCTCGAATCGGGTCTCGAAATCCAACAGAAAATAAGAAATCTCATGGTGGACGACACATACATCACAAGAAAACCGTAACTTATATTTTAAAAAGAGAGGAGGAGAGAGAGAAGTTTTTATATATATTCTTGCGGTTTTCCCCAAAAATCCAGAAATCTCATAGAAATCCAAAATCTCTAAATGATGAATAAGTATATGATAAGTGTCGGCATATGCCCATAATACTGCATGATAACATGAAAATGTGAATGCATGAAATGTCTAAGTAATAAATGTCATGTCTATACTAACACCAGAGAGTAATCACGATGTAATATCGATCTAGCTGTTAGCTGATCCTATCAATAAAAGATAATATGATCTAAAGTGTACGTGACATAGCAATTACCGTTGATGATGTGTGTGAGCCGGCAAATAAGTGTGCGTGGAATATGCGCATCATCGGTAATGGTGCTGGTGTCCTAACAGGCAAAATTTTATTCTGATTACAGAAACATATGTATGAACATGCAACATTATGATTACGGTATGAATGTAAAGACGGATGTGTAATAACCGCTCATCTGTGACATACATGTAAAACCACAACTATATGACTCGAACTTACACTAGTGTCCATCTAACCTCCTAAGGAACTAAACCTAAGAAACTAGTCGATAAGAAATAGGAGTACACCTAAAGTTTGAATCCATATCTCTAATAGTCAGCGATCCAGCCTCAATAGCGTCACGTACGTAGTACGGCTTCCTCGAATCAAGAGTGCGGATCAGCCATCATATCTATGCCTCGTACGGTAAAGTCCATCGTACAGCATCCCAATATCGGGATACGGGTCAAGTATCACCTACGTGTCTCATCATTCGTATAATATCATTATCAACACATGTCATGATCAAGGTGCTATACTGTAATTGCATATATCAATCATATATCATTGCCAGCATAATATACATCGTTAATTTATCCTCAGAAATGTCATGTCACATATATCATATCTTGATCAAGTCACATATGTCAAGTCGTGATTAAGTCACATATATGTATATATCATATCGAAATCAAGTTACACATATCTCATATCGTAATCAAGTCACACCTATATGATATCGAAATCAAGTCACACATATATCATATCAGACTTTCAGGCATAGGTTACGGTCCGGGTTCTATTTTAGAGTCCCATGCACTTCAATATCATCACCACCCTTTATTATTGATGTATACCTATTCAATATCTCATTTCCTAATGATCCGCTAACATCATAACACGACCGTATAACCAAGAATCACGGCATCATGCCCAGTTATATTGTTTCATCCCCGTGTATCATATCACCTCCTTGAATCACATATACGTATTGTGTATATATATATATACCTATACCTAGTCCTATATATATATACACATACATGTATACACCACGTTGAGTCTCAGTGTCTGCGTGTGCGTGTATCTACCTGAAACCTATGAATCTCCTGCTGGATATAGTGCCCTCAAAGTCAATTATTGGATCGCACGTACGTGATTGCAATGATTGAGGAGAACCTATGCCGGTATGACAGTCTTACTCGAGATGATAGTATGCTATCTGGTTTGCCTTTATCAATCGTTTATAGGTTCAGGTGACTGATCACGATTACACTTTGATAGAGCCCTTAGGATCTTGCTTGACTACCAACAGTATGAGGGCGATCATATACGTGAGAGTTGGATGGTCTATAAGCATTTCCTTAAAAGTGGTCCCTAGTCGTGGGAGTTTCGAGACAGGGCATCGATACTCCGGAGTAGACTAGTGTATACAGTCGAGACCCCGACGAGGGGCGGTGGCCTGTCTCACAAGCCACTGGTGTCAGTTGGATCACCAAAGATGTATACAGATGCTCATTGGGTTATGAGTACACCGGACAGGACTCGCCGGGAACCTGCTAGTTGGTATTATACATATCGTCAGATAGCAGTTCCCTGGTGACATGTGTACAGGTTAGTTCAACGACCTGGGGTCGTCATTTGTCTCGTGTGAGTTCCCACTGTGCTTTGATTTCTACCCTACAACGGCTCAAAGGAGTCGTGCAAACAGGTAGTTTTTGGGTACAGTCCCGAGCCACATGGAGGCACGTGAGCGGATCGGCAGGGGATTCGTCTCTCCCGGTATTGGGGGTTGAGATCGTGCTGTGTCTAGGAAAGCCATTACACCAAGTCTTTGGCCAAGGCAGGTGAGATTTACTGGTAGGTACTCCAGTAGTATCTCAGGGTGTTCAGGGCTTGTCTCCGACACGACTTATACAGCTATTGGGGGTCTGACATTACTAGCCCCCTAGGCTGGATATGCGATACTCATAGACGAACGGACCGGACTGTATATACATGGTCACTGTTAGGCTCAGTAGGGTTTCTGGATGAGTTCGCTCATCAGCCTCCCTTGAGGTCAGTCCATGGGCAGCCGTTAAGCACAGCTAGTGCCGCTGACGGCTTGTGGTTAAACCCACTGCCAGGGTACTGACGAGTCATTAGAGTCCCCCATAGATAGTTTCCCAAGTTCGGGCGAAACGTTGTAGAGGCCGTATGGTTTTATGGCTGGGTTCGGAAAATGCACGTTTGTTTACGCACGTGTTATTTTTCGGGCAGATAATACTGGTGGTCTTTGGTTTGAGCCGGATCCATGTATTATACAGAGTAGATATAATATCTTTGTCTCAGTTGCATTTGTATTCGGCCGTAATACAAATGCGGGTATATTTATAAAGTTACGGGGTTATCCTGAAATTCGTTTCAGGATCACTTTTGGGAGTTGCCAGTTTCCAGTTTTCTATCAGCCGTATTTAATATTCGTTTAAATGCGGATTTATCTTTTCTTGGGTGAGTCATGGTTCTAGAAGGTTCTAGATTTGGTGACTCATGGTTAGCATTTAATGGTATGGTGATTCATTGATAAGCATTAATTGAAGTGATGATGTGTTAATATGAGTCATCCTTTAGCATTAATGTTTCTTGTTAACCTTAAGATATTTTGTATGAGATCTTTTATCTTATGGTTACCTCTTTGCTCCTACACTCACCCCCCACCTCTTCATATATGTGGCCGGCCTCTCCCCTCTCTCATTCACTCACTTGATTGATTCATTTGGAAAAAAGATGATAGTTTTAGGTGTATGGAAATTTCATAGCTCATTTCATTCCATCACCCGACTCAATTGGCAACTTCATTAACCGTTCATCCATGGCTTTGGACGAAGCGAGACAAAGTCTTCTACTCATTCTCTACATCATTCTTGGTCTTCTCTTTTAGCAAACTTGACGACCGAGTTGCCTCGAGTCAGAGGCGGGAGCCCGTTTAAAGATCCGATGATGTGGTGCCACATGGACGAGGAGATCGGAGATCGACGAGATCGGAGCAGCCGCAACGGAGCGTGGAATGATGGTTAAAGAACGAAGGACTCGGATCGTTCGGTATAACCTTTCTACCCTCTTTACAGTTTGTTAGTTTAGCGTTAATGGCAGATCCGGGTTATAATATGCGATAGTGCCAGTTATAAAAGTTTTTGTTCCGCATTTGACGTCTGAAAGACGGCCGGGGCGCTACCGTGGACTTATAATGGTATCAGAGCCACGCCATTAAGCTTTACTAACTTGTGCTAACGCGTTTAAAAGATCGATCGAACGAATTTTCGAAAATCGCAATTTTCAAGTATAAAGTTTCTGTTAATTTTCAAACTAGTCTAAAAATCATTTTGACCATACCAGAAAATCAAGTAGGCTTTTTTAAGAATACAGAAGAAAAACGACCAAGTGATCCGACTGTACCGCCGCGTAAACGCGGTCAAAGCCATGCTTTGACCGCGGAACCGCGGCAGTCTTGGTGAATCACATGGCCATTTTTCTTCTGGTGTTTTTTTGTTGGAAATTGTGGTCTCTGGTACTGTTCTTTTGGGCCCAGTGTTTTTTACTGTACAGCAGATTTGCGTGGGGCCCACTTCGGGAAATTTTGTCGATCGAAATTTAAACGCGTTAGTTTACAGTACTTACATTATATCTCCGACCATGAATGTCATTTGATCAGCAAATCGCGTCTGATTGCTATAGTTCTTTTAGACGGGTTTGCGAACGTAACATTCGCGTTGATGTTCTGTGTTGTGCTGTGATTTTGCGGATTTGTCGTGGTGGATAGCAGTGTGCAATGGTAGTGCAGTTTGAGTTTATTTGTACATTTGATATTGAGGGGCGAGCGTCCAACATGTGGACTGCCATCACTGCATGTTGTATAATATTCTTTTAGGGCACGACCGGGTCGAGGTCGATGTACCCGTTGTATATATTTTTCTTTTCTGTACTAGGTTTTGCTCTACGACGGAGTGCACGGATAGCCGGGTTCTGGAGGATAACGGGTCCGCATCTCATGGCTTTGAGAGGCAGAGGGGCCTCACTCTAGTATTGGCAGACTATTCGCCGCACTCGTAGGGGGTACAGGTTGACCCAAGGAGGGATGCACAAGATTACCGGATTCCGTGAAGTGCTGGGTGGTCCATTCACTTTGCTGTAGGGGGCTTCCTCGCTTCAGGTTTTTGCGGGTTACTTGTCGCACCCATAGGGGTCTAGGTTTCATTGCACAGGCTATCCACACGACCAGGGGAACGTCGGGTTTCAGCAGCGGCTCTGTGAAACCAGGGGATCCGAGATTATCTGTATTGTTCTGTGATGCTTATTACTTTTTTATAATGTTGCATATTATCACGTCTGGTGCGATTATTGGATATTAGTATATATACTATTAGATGTTGTATATGTTTTACACCCGCGCTAGTTCAGTCCCCGCTTTGTCGTCAGTTGAGTAACCTAACGGGTGATGACGAGACCCAGAGACGAATGCGGATGGCATATACATACATTTTATTTTCGTTCTTTTCTGGTGTGATTAATTGATGGGACCGCATTGATTCTGATCAATGCAAAGGAAAACAAACCTGTTTGGATGTTGTTGGAACAATTTTAAAAAGTGTTATTACAAAGACGTTTCCTTTTGTTTTGCATAGTGGTATTCGGTTGGAATATCCTGCACCTCATTCGACGGGGCAAGGGCCGATATCCCTTCACCGGGAGTGACCCCTTGGGCAGAATTTTGCGTCAGGGTAATAACTTCACTATAGTCGATTACATGTTGCTTTGCATCGCGGTATTCAGTGGAATATCCTGCACCTCATTCCACGAGGAAAGAGCCGAGATCGCTTCACCGGGAGTGACCTCTTTAGCAAAGGTTTTCGCCACTATATTTTTATAAAAAGCTATCAGGTTCCTTCAACGAGATCAAGTTCATTACGTTAAAGGTTTTTCGCCAAAAACCAGCCGTAGCCCTCCGTCATTTCTTATGGATGGTCAGTAGTATTCAAGCTATGTTTGTAGGCCTTCGTCAAGGCATAGTGTTTGGTAGCTGCTGGGGTATTCATTTGTTGCATAGATAGATGAGTTGGTTTGGGACAGTCGTATTACCTTGTTGGCCTTCGTCAAGGGTATGTACGGGTGGGTTTGAATTAACAAGATAATGACAAACAGAACTTGACATGTGACTTATGATTTGTTGGCCTTCATCAAGGTCATAAGAACATGGGATAAAAATCATATTGGGAGTTTCTAAAGAAACTGAAACTTGTCAGGCATGCGCATACCTTCTGGAGTGTGATAACGTGAGTAGATTCCGTCACGTAATCATGCGATGAGAGTTGGATCCCGATTCCCACTGATGAGTTGGTTTACTCTTCGGGTGATCCCGATTGATTCTTCTTTCAGGTTTGGAGGAGAATTTGACAATACAGTGGGAGGTTTCCTGATTAGATAAAGTGATAACCATTCTGATCTAGGTTAGAGTGCACGCAGATTGTTTCTTTTCTCTCTCTCTTTGGCAGCGACCTTTGACCGACCCTAGACTATGACTCAGTGACCAAGTTGACCGGACCTTCATAAAATACTGGCTTTTGGATTGTCTTAGTTGCATAAGTCATTGCCACTCATTCTTTTACCCTTTGAATTTCTCAGAACACCCCGTATTACTACGGACATCCACTTCCATTGGATAAATCCATCGTATGGTTATATACGAACTCAAAGGGACTTCTTCGAGGATGGATCGAGGTTCAGGAGAAATAGAATTGGTTTATTCAGTTGTCTTTTATTATCTCCTTCTCTCAGGTTGCGAGGGCTCCTTGGTTTAGGAGAGTACACCTATTACGCTTATTGGATAGTCTTCTTCCAAACCATAGGCAGGTGCCGAAAGGTAGGGAATGAAGAAAACCAATTAGCCTAAGTAGGGTGTATAGAAGGTAATATGTAAAGACAAAATAAAGGGATTAGAAAGAGGGCAAAGTAAATTGCGACTGTTATCATTCACGACCAAACCGCGTACTTCATCGCCACTCCTATTTCACCTTTAAAAGAATAAGGTATTATTCAGTTGTCTTTTATCATCACCTTCTCTCAAGTTACGAGTACTCCTTGGTTTAGGAGGGTACACCTATTATGCTTACTGGATAGTCTTCTTCCAAACCATAGGCTGGTGTCGAACGGTAGGGAAGGAAGAAAACCATTTAGCCTAACGATGGTGTATAGAAGGTAACGACTAAAGAAAAATAAAAGGATTTGGAGAGATGGAAAAGAAATATACGGTTAAAGTCATGAATTGGATTATGGAAGAGGCATTACTATGAATACCAGGATACCCCTACGAAACATTTTCATGTTTCAGTGTATTGTTAAAAGAAAACTGATTTCCCGATTAGATACTTACTCCAGGATATGTATTTACCAGGTTTCATTCTCACATTTGTATGGTTTTACAGATGATGAGTGGGAGGAAGTTATTGGGAATTAGGTGATCACCTAATTATATCGGAATTCGTTGTAATTGGTGATATTTGAGGAAGTCGCCTGGGTTATTGCCGGCAGGCATGTATTTGGTTTTGAGTATCCGTTGTTGTGCACCAATTTCAAAATGATATATCTGTACGTTTATTTTTATAAAGTGAGATATAACTTTTTGATATTATGTCGATGACATTTACCTGCATCAGTTGACGATTGGGTAAGGAGCATTGAACAACGGAGTAGTTCTTAACCATAAGTACAGTTTTCAACCTACGATGCACAGGTATTGAGTTATTCAACTCAGCGGACTTATACAGAGTATTGTATGTTGTCCAGTGTCCATCAGGACAAAAGGGTAGGTCCTTGTACTATGTTCTGTTTACTTATGACTTCTCTAGTTTTTAGACAAGTGTTTCGTTGAAATACAAGGTCTAAGTTTTGAGAAGTTGTGGGTATAAGAAAAAAGTAGAGAACTAGATATCGCAAGTATCAGGATTCTTCAAAGAGATCGAAGATGTAGATACTTGTGATTGGTATTCAGTTGATAGTGATGGTTTTGAGAAACTTGTTTCTCTTTTAGGTTACTCATAATTGGATGTATTCCTAAGTTGAGTAATGCTGATTAGCCTCTCTCCATTAAGTTGATATGCACTGGGGACAGCTGCATGTTTTGAATCTGGCTCCAATTAAATAAGTGCCAAAGTTTCTATATTGGATATAGATGAGTTGTCCGGCTTATGCTTAAAACCAGACTCTGGATAACTCAGGGCACGTTTCTGTAATGGCAGTTTGTGGGTTGGCCCGGGCTATATCGAGGGTTGACTTTCTACCATCTGGAAGATCAATAGTGATATTGTTCTTGACTCGCCACAGTTTTAGTAAAATGGATTTTTTCAGAAAACAGTAGTGGGAGTATGGTAGAACTGGAAGTGATTCCAGAACCGCAAACGATTACGGAAAATTTAATAGGACCTATAATTCATTCAGGTTTGACATTCCAATAGCCACCCCGCAGATATGGTGGGTAACCTCAGACACCCAAGAGGTACTCCGGTAGCCTCAAGGACGGTGACAGGGAGGTTCTTATCTACCAAGACTTGACACTACTATTGTTCCAGGCTATGAGACCCGGTAGGAGGGTTGTTGTGGTCAGTGGGAGCAGCGGAAGCATAGTGGGCAAGTAGCTTATGTCTATTTATAGACTTAAGCAGTTATAGCGGAGAATGATCATCTAATTTTGATGTGACAGTCATGGGTTTGACTTCATCAGAATAGGGGATGGATCTGTTAAGAAGGTAGTAGGGTGTGATGTCCTGGTATTTGGATGACATACACAGAGTAGGAAGTAAAATTCCTATACTACGATCGGTTGTACTGTTGTCGTCACACAGTTGTTTCTCCAGACAGGATATGGATATAATATCTGACATTTTGGTTTCTAGATCTATGGTTTTAGATCTGGATTTGGGTAGTTTCCCAATGTGTGTACTTTGACAGTATTCTAATGGATTTTAGAATAGATGACTCCTGGCATGGTGGTGTATCTGCAGGTGATGGAGTCACCCTCTCTAAAGGTATCTTACAGACTAAAGGGGAGAGGGAAGTGCATGATTGGTAGATCACTTGCTTAGGCAACTAAGTCAATCATGAGATGTCAAGTACCACACCAAATGTTGTTTTTGCACTAGATGCAATAAGTTTGTATTAATCCAATCCTGGAGAAACATAAGGAAGCAGTTTTAGAACATAAGTGCATGTTCTACGGATTTGATGACGGCAGCCTCCTTCGGGAGACGGTTATCATTCCAGGCTTCAAAGGTGACATGGATGACAGAGTGATTGTCAGAGTTATAGTTTACCTCTGACGAAAGGGGGCAGTATTATGGACAGGTGGTCCAAGAGGATACTGTGGGCGGCTTAGTCCAGGATACTGATTAGGTTCAGTTATCGATACAGTCTAAGAAGTTTGGATTTGGAGTTCATTTATGAACTAGGTCCCATCAAATATCCAGACATATTCTAAGACAGGTATTACTCAATTCGGGAGATGGCTTTCTCCGCGAACTTGAGATTAAGAAAGACTTAGAAAGAAACATCAGGGCGGATCCACTCACTGAGGCTATTTCTCGAACACAATAGTTTTACAAACGGGCTTTGTGAAACTGATTAGTAGAGGAGTTGGGTGTTGGTTTCACACGGGCTATGAGTACGCGACATCGCAATAATTAGCCTTAAGTACAAGTGGGAGATTGTTGGATATAGTGCCCTCAAAGTCAATTATTGGATCGCAGGTACGTGATTACAATGATTGAGGAGGACCTATGTCGGTATGACAGTCTTACTCGAGATGATAGTATGCTATCTGGTTTGCCTTTATCAGTCGTGTATAGGTTCAGGTGACTGATCACGATTACACTTTGATAGAGCCCTTAGGATCTTGCTTGACTACCAACAATATGAGGGCGATCATATACGTGAGAGTTGGATGGTCTATAAGCATTTCCTTAAAAGTGGTCCCTAGTCGTGGGAGTTTCGAGATAGGGCATCGATACTCCGGAGTAGACTAGTGTATACAGTCGAGACCCCGACGAGGGGCGGTGGACGGTCTCACAAGCCACTGGTGTCAGTTGGATCACCTAAGATGTATACAGGTGCTCATTGGGTTATGAGTACACCGGACAGGACTCGCCGGGAACCTGCTAGTTGGTATTATACATATCGTCAGATAGCAGTTCCCTGGTGACATGTGTACAGGTTAGTTCATCGACCTGAGGTCGTCATTTGTCTCGTGTGAGTTCCCACTGTGCTTTGATTTCTACCCTACCACGGTTCAAAGGAGTCGTGCAAACAGGTAGTTTTTAGGTACAGTCCCGAGCCACATGGAGGCATATGAGCGGATCGGCAGGGGATTCATCTCTCCCGGTATTGGGGGTTGAGATCGTGCTGTGTCTAGGAAAGCCATTACACCAAGTCCTTAGCAAAGGCAGGTGAGATTTACTGGTAGGTACTCCAGTAGTATCTCAGGGTGTTCAGGGCTTGCCTCCGACACGACTTATACAGCTATTGGGGGTCCGACGTTACTAGCCCCCTAGGCTGGATATGCGATACTCATAGACGAACGGACCGGACTGTATATACATGGTCACTGTTAGGCTCAGTAGGGTTTCTGAATGAGTTCGCTCATCAGCCTCCCTTGAGGTCAGTCCATGGGCAGCCGTTACGCACAGCTAGTGCCGCTGACGGCTTGTGGTTAAACCCACTGCCAGGGTACTGACGAGTCATTAGAGTCCTCCACATATAGTTTCCCAAGTTCGGGCGAAACGTTGTAGAGGCCGTATGGTTTTATGGCTGGGTTCGGAAAAAGCACGTGCGTTTACGCACGTGTTATTTTTCGGGCAGATAATACTGGGGGGCTTTTGTTTAAGCCGGATCCATGTATTATACAGACTAGATATACTATCTTTGTCTCAGTTGCATTTGTATTCGGTCGTAATACAAATGCGGGTATATTTATACAGTTACGGGGTTATCCTGAAATTCGTTTCAGGATCACTTTTGGGAGTTGCCAGGTTCCAGTTTTCTATCAGCCGTATTTAACATTCGGTTAAATGCGGATTTATCTTTTCTTGGATGAGTCATGGTTCTAGAAGGTTCTAGATTTGGTGACTCATGGTTAGCATTTATTGGTGTGGTGATTCATTGTTAAGCATTAATTGAAGTGATGATGTGTTAATATGAGTCATCCTTTAGCATTAATGTTTCTTGTTAACCTTAAGATATTTTGTATGAGATCTTTTATCTTATGGTTACCTCTTTGCTCCTACACTCACCCCCCCACCTCTTCATATATGTGGCCAGCCCTTCCCCTCTCTCATTCACTCACTTGATTGATTCATTTGGAAAAAAGATGATAGTTTTAGGTGTTTGGAAATTTCATAGCTCATTTCATTCCATCACCCGACTCAATTGGTAACTTCATTAACCGTTCGTCCATGGCATTGGACGAAGCGAGACAAAGTCTTCTACTCATTCTCTATATCATTCTTGGTCGTATCTTTTAGCAAACTTGACGACCGAGTTACCTCGACTCAAAGACGGGAGCCCGTTTAAAGATCCGATGACGTGGTGCCACCTGGACGAGGAGATCGGAGATCGACGAGATCGGAGCAGCCGCAACGGAGCGTGGGATGATGGTTAATGAACGAAGGACTCGGATCGTTCGGTATAACCTTTCTACCCTCTTTACAGTTTGTTAGTTTAGCGTTAATGGCAGATCCGGGTTATAGTATGCGATAGAGACAGTTATAAAAGTTTTTGTTCCGCATTTGGCGTCAGAAAGACGGCCGGGGCGCTACCGTAGACTTATAATCCTCCATGATATTCATCCTCGGGTAAGTTCCTCCTAAATCAATCTAGTCCAACCTAAGGTCACTACTAGGGTCCTACTCACCGAAATTCTAAGGTCACGTCTGGCTTTCTAAAGACAATAAGTACTTATTCCTATTCTACGTTTGCGGTGGTGCTAAACGCCATCCACCCGACTTCCCCCCGTAGATATACATCTACTCACATGGTCCTTGTCTGACGAAGACGGTGTCGCCATCCTCTTCTTCATCGCCCGCAGTCCACATGAGGGGTACCTATACGCAAAATATGTAGTATTGTAAACTGAATCACGGACAACATCAAAACGACGCACGAAACGCGCATAGGTTAAAATCTATGACCCGCTCATGCAAAAGAACCAAATATCGCTCGATATCGGCATACAAACTCCGATTAATCGAGATAAAGATCAACAAACAACTCATAGTTTTAAAACTAATTACTTATAATATAAAACATGATTTAATTCATCGAAACCCTAAAATCGATCAAATCGCCCGATTTCGTAAAACCCGAAAATGCCAATTTACCGTTTTACTTCAAAACTTGATTTTTAAATGAAACTAATGGTCATAATACATATTAAATAGCATAACTATATTATTCAAACCACTACTATATTTTTTTTTACACCTTAATTTGTATTAAATTGAAATTCTAGTTTGTTAACATGCCCGATTTCGGTATTTTTAAGAAAAATTTCACAATGTCACAACTAAACATGATTTTACATGAATTAAATTATTAAACTACAATTCATGATGATAATAATATAATGAAATCATAATTTAGATTTTAAACCTCATTTATTTAAGAATTTCCAAATTCTAGTTAGCAAAAATAGCATTTTTCTCACAATTTCTTAATTATCAATAAAAACTAGTAACCAAATTAAGTTTTTCATTCCAATAACAAGTTAATATCCTCTTTAAAACCATAATCTAGTGTTACAAACATTAATTGGAATTTTATCTCACCAATATATACAACTTATAGAAATCTAGTTTGCAAAAATAATTAATTTAAACAAATTGGAATGAACAAATTATAATTCAACAACCATGCAAGATTTCCCACTTCTAAAAATGTTAAACTAGTTATTATAACCCTACTTAATTAATAAAAACCATAACTTAATTTCATAACCCTAACTTGAGTTTTAAAACTTGTAGATAGAAATTATTTATTAAATCTAATTATGCTTAAATGAAACATCCAATAACAATAAATCAAAAGAAGAAGATTTATATCTCCACAACATGAAATCCAAACATGAAAATAAGCCTCCAAAATGAATGCTTTCCATCTCCAAAATCCATGTAAAGATGAGCAAAGAATAGAGGGTAGGAATCTATTAGGATTTTTTATTGAATTTTTGATGAATTTTGATGATTTTTAATGCAAAAATGATGGGGGAAAATTTTTTGGGCTGCCTATGGAGGTGAGGCCGGCCATGAGATGAGGAAAAGAGAGGAGAGTGAGAAAAGGTGAAGAAAAGTGTAGAAGGTTTCAACAAAATATCATTCCATTAAGTCTTTTCATGAATTTATTTAAAAATTCTTTATTTTCTTCACTCCATTTGACCTAGAATGGTCTAGAACCATTGTAAAATTTTGAAAATAAATTTTTCATGAAACACACTTGATTCTAAGATGCAATGGTTCATTTTTGCAAATTAAACCCATTCGAATTTGTAATTTACACTAATTTTGTGTATAAATAAAGCTTATGTTAATATTTAAAATAATTAATTTAGGAAAAATATTTAATTAAACTAAAAATTTATAAGTGGCTAAATAAACCCCATTTACTAGTAATTACATAATTAAAATAGGTATTTTTAAATTTATATTGAAAAATAATTACGGTTTAATTTTATGAAAACTACGTTTTACTTTACCGAAATTATAAAATTCACTTAAATTTTTTTATTTATTTATTTAATTGTTTTTAAAATGTTACAATCTTCCCCCCATTAAGAAATTCGGTCCCCGAATTTAAATTAAAACTCCCTCCCAATTACTAAAACATTCAGCCAAAACACTCAAATCGTCGGGGCTCCGAAATCATCAATACATAACTTAAATCAACTCCGTCAAGCATAACACAATCATCGGAGTTATGGCGAAAATAAAATACCAAAACCCAATACGAAAACCAACATAATATACATCAAAACTACAACTCATATATTGTGCGTATCATAGTAAAATCGTCCAAACATCTGGATAAAGAAGTGTAAGTCGATGTTCAACACCCAATACTTATGGGGAGGCGGAAATATGAATAACAATCTTGTTCTATGATTAAACATCGAATAACCGTATGAATCGTTTGCTAAACAAGTTTTAACAAAAGCTATAGAGTTCTAAACTACTATGTTAAGAGATTATACCAAACGGTTCTAGTCCTTCGTCTTAATGTTATCTACGGCCTCTTTGGATCTCCACGTCCTCTTCAGCTTTCTTCCGTGATAGACGATCCACCCGAGAACCCTAATCCAAGCTATAACCTCTAAACTTGAGGTTACTTAGTTTCTCTAGTTGCTAAATAGAGTAGCTAAGGTAATGTAGAGATAGGTTATGGAGTAATTAGTCTCTCCTAATCCTTGTTCTCAACTCATGAGGGCAGGATTAGGTTTGTGAAGGAGAGAGAACTTGAAGAGAGAGAGTGAGAAGATGATAATGATAATGATAATAATAATGAAATAGCTTCTCACTTGATATATGAAACATAATGAAAAAAAAGAAATGAATAATATGAGATTATTCATCATGTTTCATAAATGCAAGTGGGTGATTCATTATGTGAGTCATTAAGCATTTAATAATGCATTAATGACATGATGAATCACTTACAATGAGTCACTAAATCATTAAATGAAAATGCCACCTCTCCCTCCATGTCACATCCTTCTAGAAGCTTCTCGGAAAATTACGAGAACGCCCCTCTCATCCGTGAAAACACGGAAAAACTTTAGACTGTATAAATCCAATAACCTGATACTAGAATCTGGCTTAAACCAAAGCCAGCTAGTAAAAACTGTCCGAATGTCGCACGTGCGTTTAAACACGTACGCGTTCGAACCTTTGTCGTAAAACCATACGACCTCTATATCTTTTCGCCTGGGTTTGGGAAATCTCTATGTGGGACTCTAAAGACTCGACTACTACGCTGGCAGTGGGTTTAACCACAGACCGCAAGCGGCACTAGCTGTACGTAACGGTCCCCAGGTAGTTGTCGATAAGAAAGCTGACGAGGTAACCCATCTGAAATCCTACTGAGCCTGTCTGTGACAATATCCGCGCAGTCCGGTCTGTTCGTCTAAGAGTATCGCATGTACGGTCTTTGGAGGTGGTGGACGTCAGACCCCTAATAACCTACAAGTCGTGTCGGTATGGTTCAAGACCACTCGAGAATCTACTGATCATTCCATCAGTAATTCTCAATCAGTCCAGGCCAGGGACTTATGGTAATGACCAAACGACCACAGTGCGATATCAACTCCCTATACCGGGAGATACGAATCCCTAACAGTCGCTCACTGCCTCCACGTGGCTCGGGACTGTGCCCAACTGAAACCTGTTTGCACGACTCCTTTGAGCCGTGGTAGGGTAATTATCAAAGCACAGTGGGAACTCACACGAGACAAATGATGACCTTAAGTCAACGGACTATCTGCACACATGTCACCTGAGAACTGCTATCTGACGTTAGGTATAATACCATCCAGTCAGTTCTCGGCGAGTCCTGTCCGGTGTACTCACACCCAGTGAGCATCTGTATACAATCTTAGGTGAACACCACCAATGGTTGCGGGACCAATCCATTGCCCCTTGTCAGGGTCTAGATATGTATACACTAGTCTACTCCGGAGTATCGATGCCCAATCTCGATACTCCTGCGACCAGGGACATCTAAGGGTGTGCGTATTGACTATCCAGCTCCCACTAGTATGACTGCTATCACAACGCCAGTAATCAGACAAACACCCTATGGGCTTTATCAACATATATATATAAATACCAAGTAAAATATATCATACGTTAAGACAAACTCAAACCAAATAGCGTACTATCATATCAAGCAAGACTGTCATGTACATACATATCCCAAGCATCCTTTACAATGTAGGCCTCTAGGGCATATATATCCAACAATCTCCCACTTGCACTAAGGCCTATAATTGCTGCAATGAGTACCCACTGTCTCTACCAGATCCAGTTGCTGGCGTACCGCATGCCCAACATCTCAAATAACCTCTCGAACTGTACTTGAGGAATGGCCTTGGTGAATGGATCTGCCGTGTTGTCTTTTGTGTTCACTCTCCGTATCTCGATCTCCCGACGATCCACGATCTCCCTGATCAGGTGAAACCGCCTTAAGATATGCCTGGATTTCTGATGGGACCTTGGTTCCTTCGCTAAAGCTACAGCGCCATTGTTATCGCAATACAAAGGTATTGGATTGGCAATGGACGGAACCACCTGAAGTTCAGAAATGAACTTCCTCATCCAGACGGCCTCTTTTACGGCTTCACTAGCAGCTATATACTCAGCCTCCATAGTTGAGTCTGCGACGGTATCTTGTTTGGAACTCTTCCAACATACCGCCCCTCCATTGAGGGTAAACACAAAACCCGAAATGGATTTAGAATCATCTTTGTCACTTTGGAAGCCGGAGTCGGTAAAAGCCTCTACCTGGAGGTCCCCATTACCGTAAATCAAGAACATCTCCTTAGTCCTTCTCAGGTACTTGAGAATGTTCTTCACCGCTATCCAATGTTTCTCACCTGGGTCAGACTGATACCTGTTTACTACACTAAGTGCGTAAGCTACATCCGGTCTGGTACATAACATCGCATACATTATTGATCCTACCGCCGAAGCGTAGGGTATAATGCCCATGCGAGCCCTCTCTTCATCAGTCTTTGGAGACATCTCTTTGGAGAGGGTGATTCCGTGACAAGCGGGCATATTGCCGCGCTTGGAATCTTCCATACTAAATCTCTTTAGTATAGTGTCTATATACCTGGACTGTGAAAGTCCCAATGTTCTATTAGATCTATCACGATAGATCTTAATACCCAGAATGTATGATGCATCTCCCAAGTCTTTCATGGAGAATTTTTGTGATAAGAAGAGCTTTACTGATTGTAGTATAGGGATATCATTCCCTATCAGTAGTATGTCGTCGACGTACAAAACGAGGAAGACTACTGCTCCTTCTACAATCTTCCTATAAATACATGGTTCATCTACATTTTTGATAAAGTCAAATTCCTTGACTGTTTCATCAAAGCAGATGTTCCAACTCCGCGATGCTTGCTTTAACCCATAAATGGATTTAAGCAATTTGCACACTCTTCCGCTGCTCCCACTGTCTAAGAAACCTTCTGGTTGATCAATGTAAACACTCTCTTCTAGATGTCCATTTAGAAAAGCTGTTTTTACATCCATTTGCCAGATTTCATAGTCATGGAAGGCGGCAATGGCAAGCATGATCCGAATGGATTTAAGCATAGCTACTGGTGAAAAAGTTTCATCATAGTCCAGTCCTGGTCTTTGACGAAAACCTTTTGCTACTAGTCTAGCTTTGTAGGTTTCCACTTGTCCAAATGTACCAATCTTCTTTTTGAAGATCCATTTGCACCCAACTGGTTTTACCCCAGGAGGAGCAACTTCTAAAGTCCATACTTTATTGGTGTACATGGATTCCATTTCGGATCTCATTGCATCCAGCCACTTCACTGAGTCGCTACTTGTGATAGCCTGCTGAAAACTAGTAGGCTCATCATCATCGATGATGCAATCCTCTCGATCCCCATCAAGAAGAAAACCATAGTATCTTTCAGGAGGATGAGAAAGCCTACTAGATCTGCGGAGTGGCGTTGGTTCGTCATGTTCTATTGAAATCTGAGATTCTTCTAAGTCCTCGGTTGCAGTTTGAGGTTCTGGAATTTCTTCCAGTTCTACCGCACTCCCACTAATTTCTTTTTCAAGAAATTCGCTTTCTAAGAAGACAATGTGGCGAGTGACAAACACCTTTTGTTCTTCAGTGTGGTAGACCATATACCCCCTTGAATGCTTGGGGTATCCTACAAACTTGCACAAAATCGATCGTGCCTCGAGCTTGTCCGGATTATGCTTCTTAACATATACCGGACACCCCCATATCTTGATATACTTGAGATATGGTCTCTTCCCACACCACATTTCATATGGAGTGGTAGGTACAGACTTAGTTGGAACTCTATTCAATAGGTATGCGGCTGATTCTAGAGCAAATCCCCAGAAGGAAAGTGGCAACTCAGCACTACTCATCATTGAACGCACCATATCTAATAGCGTGCGATTCCTCCTTTCTGATACACCATTATGCTGAGGTGTATAAGGTGGAGTAAGCTGAGAGAGAATTCCATTCGCTTTTAAGTATTCAAGGAAACTGGTACTTACGTATTCTCCACCTCGATCAGATCGAAGTGTCTTGATGCTTTTACCAGTTTGTTTCTCTACTTCATTTTTATACTCCTTAAACTTCTCAAAGGCCTCGGATTTATGTTTTATTAAGAATATATGTCCATACCTAGAGAAGTCATCAGTAAAAGTTATGAAGTAGGAGTGACCGCGTCGTGCATGCGTAGACATCGGACCACATACATCACTGTGTACTAGTCCCAAGAGTTCAGTGGCTCTTTCTCCGTGTCCGGTGAACGGAGATTTGGTCATTTTTCCTTTGATACATGATTGACAAGTTGCATATGATGAATATTCAAACGGATCTAGATATCCATCTTTATGTAACTTAGTCAACCTTGTTTCATTTATATGACCAAGTCTACAATGCCATAGGAAGGCTTGATTCGAATCTGGAGCCTTTCGTTTACGTGTGTTTTGAATATTGAAAATTTGAGGTTGATTAAGTATATATATGCCGTTTTCCAGTGTGCCAAACCCAATCAGTTCTTGATTTAGGAGAATGTTCATGACATTTCTTTCAAGCGCAAAATTATATCCTTTATTAGACAACAAAGATACTGATATAATATTACACAACATACTGGGAATACAAAAACAGTTGTACAATACCAAAATGTGTCCACTATTCAACCCTAGATGATATTCCCCTATTGCAACTGCATCTACATGCATTCCATTGCCCATCCGGAGAGTCATATCACCTGCCCCCAGTACTCTACTATTTCTCAGATCCTGCAAAGAATTACAGATGTGAGAACCAGAACCGGTATCAAGTACCCATGAAGTAGAGTTTACTGAAAGACAATTTTCGATTACGAACACACCTGAAGCAGAAGCAACAGCTTGCTTCATGTCCTTGGCTTTAAAGGCCAAACAGTCCTTCTTCCAGTGCCCTTGCTTGTGACAATAGAAGCATTCGTTCTTTTCTGCCTTCACCCTTCCTGCCTTGTTCGTTCCCTGCACCTTCTTGACCCCACCCTTCGGTTTGGTGGCCTTCATCTTCTTCTTCCCTTTAGCTTTCGCTTTAGATTTAGAAGAAGATGATTGGCCAACATACAGAACGGGGGTCTTCTCCTTTCTTAAGGAGGTCTCTGTTACCCTCAACATATTGAGGAGCTTTGGAAGATCCGCTTCCATTTCGTGCATGTTGAAGTTCAGCACGAACTGAGAGAAGGTGTGGGGAAGGGAGTGCAAAATCAAGTCGATATACAAATCATTCTCTAGCACGCATCCCAGGTTTGCGAGTTCCTCAATGAGGGTGATCATTTTGAGGACATGCTCTCCAACAGGCGATCCTGGAGCTAACCTCATCTGGAAGAGTTTCCTTGAGGTTTCGTACCTTGCGATACGGGAGTGTTCACCATACAATTCCTTGCAATGGAGGAATATGGATGCAATATCCATACTCTCGTGCTGTTTCTGGAGTTCATTATTCATGGACGCCAGCACGATACACATAGCTCGCTCACAGTCTAGATCCCAGGTTTTACGAACTTCCTTGTCCGCAACTGAGGAATCTGGTCCTGGGATAAGGGGAGGAACAGCGGTGGTAACATATGCAACTTTGTCATAAGTCAGTGCAATATTGACGTTCCTTAGCCAATCTTTATAGTTCTGCCCGGTCAGTATATTCTTTTCAAGTAATAGTTTTAGTCCAGTCATGGTAGCTGCTAGAGAGAGAGAAAAGAAAACACTCAGCATATGCTCTTGCAAGTTTAGATTGGTTATTATTTTATCTAAACAGGATGGCTCCCACTGTTTCCTCAAATCCTTCTTCAAAACCTAAAAGAAGAACTAGTCAGGATTTAATCACACGTTACAATTCTTGCTTAACCTTTCAGCCAGGCTGGTGTTGGTACTTCGAGGGAGGTTTTCCAACGCTTTCGTGAAGTTCCTTAATTAAAGAACCTCTTTTCCCTGGAGGCGTAGCCCCTCTAACACCTTTCTAGGCACCTACTTGGTTTATAGCATTGATTGTTAAGTGAAAGAAATTCCCGAGAGTAATCCTACTCATCAGTGGGATCGGGATCTAACTATCATTGCATGATGCCCTAGATGGAAGCCACTCTAGTCACCACACTCCAGAAGGTAAGCTAAATCTGCAAGTTTCCTTTATGTTTGAAACTCCCGATGTGATTTTTACCCCAAGTTCTTATAGACCTTGACGTAGGCCAACAAGTCATAAGACGCAAGTCAAGTTCTACCCATCGTTGTCCTGATTAATTTAAATACATCGTACAAGCCCTTGATGTAGGCCAACAAGGTGTACGTCTGTATTAAACTAATGCATCTATCTATGCAACAAATAGGCACACACAATGCTATCATTCACTATGCCTTGACGTAGGCCAACAAGCATAGCATGAATACGATGTGCTGTCTATCTGAAACGACGGAGGGTTACGGCTGGTTTTTGGCAAAAAACCGTTTAACGTAGTGAACTTGATTTGATCGAAGGAACTAAGATAGCTTTTATTAAAAGGAGTGGTTTAAGCTCCGCATTTAAAATTTGCTTTTTCAAGAAAACCGAGTGGTTTTTAGAAATTGTTCCAACAATTCAGTTTAGGTTTTATTTTCTTTGCATTAATAATAATGTGTCCCATCTTTAACCTATCATTACAGATAACAACGAAAATACAACGTCCTCTTATGCCATCCGCATTCGCCACGGGGTCCCGTCATCACCCGTTAGGTTACTTAACTAACGACAGAGCGGGGGCTGGGCTAGCGCGGGTGTAAAACATAAGCGACGTCTAAATAGCTATCATATATAGATATTGTACATTCGTCAGACGCAATAATGGGCATTCTAGATCACAGATAAACAATATTGGATTTGCAAGCAATCCGCATTTCTTTTGAGCCTGCAATGAAAGACAGATTACATAGTTGTGATGAATAGCCATTTTCCCACCCCAGACCCCTACGGGTACGGCAAACTACCCGCCAAGTACCAGAAGTGAAGCGGTCTGCCCCAACACTTCAAAATACCCGGTAGTTTGTGCACCCCACCTTGGGTCTATCCTAAGAGCAAAAAGAGTAAAAAGAAATAGTACAACGGTGGCTACAACCGCAACCTGGATGTGCCCCGCAAAATAATATTACAACTTATTACATTTACATCAAATGAATTAATACAATAACCCATCACAAAACCCGGCTAAACACCACAACAGTCCAATACAGTTTATATACACAAACAGTTATATATAACATCACAGATATGTGCAACCCCCTGCCAACCGACATACTAGCAGTTAGGGGAGGTTTACGAACACATAAAACATTTCACAGATATAATCAAACAAACAAATACCGTATAATTTCGATCGATTAAACATATTTAATTTTGCTCCAATACTTCTCTGTAAATCTGAAACCTGAGCAAAAATAAAAAATTACTAGAAAACACCAAATATCACAGAGAATCAACACAAGAAATTTGGGATGATGAATCGTCCAAAGCGCGGCGGATCGGTGGGATCGGCCGCGGTTCCGCGGCGCTATGGCCGATTCATGAGCCCAATTTTCTTGGGTGTTCTAATACATTCATTTAGGTCAATCTGAAGGTCCCTGAAAAATTTTTGGACCTCATTTATAATTCGACAGAAAGTACATGATATCGGGGTTTTTCCGGTTTGTTTTTCCGTTCGAAATTCATACAAATTTGCAAGTGTGTTAAATACTGTTTAGCTAGGCTCTGATACCACTGTAAGTCGATGTTCAACACCCCAATACTTATGGGAAGGCGGAAATATGAATAACAATCTTGTTCTATGATTAAACATCGAATAACCGTATGAATTGTTTGCTAAACAAGTTTTAACAAAAGCTATAGAGTTCTAAACTACTATGTTAAGAGATTATACCAAACGGTTCTAGTCCTTCGTCTTAATGTTATCTACGGCCTCTTTGGATCTCCACGTCCTCTTCGGCTTTCTTCCGTGATAGACGATCCACCCGAGAACCCTAATCCAAGCTATAACCTCTAAACTTGAGGTTACTTAGTTTCTCTAGTTGCTAAATAGAGTAGCTAAGGTGATGTAGAGATAGGTTATGGAGTAATTAGTCTTTCCTAATCCTTGTTCTCAACTCATGAGGGTAGGATTAGGTTTGGTGAAGGAGAGAGAACTTGAAGAGAGAGAGTGAGAAGATGATAATGATAATGATAATAATAATGAAATAGATTCTCACTTGATATATGAAACATAATGAAAAAAAAAGAAATGAATAATATGAGATTATTCATCATGTTTCATAAATGCAAGTGGGTGATTCATTATGTGAGTCATTAAGCATTTAATAATGCATTAATGACATGATGAATCACTTACAATGAGTCACTAAATCATTAAATGAAAATGCCACTTCTCCCTCCATGTCACATCCTTCTAGAAGCTTCTCGGAAAATTACGAGAACGCCCCTCTCATCCGTGAAAACACGAAAAAACTTTAGACTGTATAAATCCAATAACCTGATACTAGAATCTGGTTTAAACCAAAGCCAGCTAGTAAAAACTGTCCGAATGTCGCACGTGCGTTTAAACACGTACGCGTTCGAACCTTTGTCGTAAAACCATACGACCTCTATATCTTTTCGCCTGGGTTTGGGAAATCTCTATGTGGGACTCTAAAGACTCGACTACTACGCTGGCAGTGGGTTTAACCACAGACCGCAAGCGGCACTAGTTGTACGTAACGGTCCCCAGGTAGTTGTCGATTAGAAAGCTGACGAGGTAACCCATCTGAAATCCTACTGAGCCTGTCTGTGACAATATCCGCGCAGTCCGGTCTGTTCGTCTAAGAGTATCACATGTACGGTCTAGGGAGGTGGTGGACGTCAGACCCCTAATAACCGTACAAGTCGTGTCGGTATGGTTCAAGACCACCCGAGAATCTACTGATCATTCCATCAGTAATTCTCAATCAGCGCTGGCCAGGGACTTATGGTAATGACCAAACGACCACAGTGCGATATCAACTCCCTATACCGGGAGAGACGAATCCCTAACAGTCGCTCACTGCCTCCAAGTGGCTCGGGACTGTGCCCAACTGAAACCTGTTTGCACGACTCCTTTGAGCCGTGGTAGGGTAATAATCAAAGCACAGTGGGAACTCACACGAGACAAATGATGACTTTAAGTCAACGGACTATCTGCACACATGTCACCTGAGAACTGCTATCTGACGTTAGGTATAATACCATCCAGTCAGTTCTCGGCGAGTCCTGTCCGGTGTACTCACACCCGGTGAGCATCTGTATACAATCTTAGGTGAACACCACCAATGGTTGAGGGACCAATCCATTGCCCCTTGTCAGGGTCTAGATATGTATACACTAGTCTACTCCGGAGTATCGATGCCCAATCTCGATACTCCTGCGACCAGGGACATCTAAGGGTGTGCCTATTGACTATCCAGCTCCCACTTGTATGACTGCCATCACAACGCCAGTAGTCAGACAAACACCCTATGGCTTTATCAACATATATATATAAATACCAAGTAAAATATATCATACGTTAAGACAAAGTCAAACCAAATAGCGTACTATCATATCAAGCAAGACTGTCATGTACATACATATCCCATGCATCCTTTACAATGTAGGCCTCTAGGGCATATATATCCAACAAGAAGCATGCAAGAACCCCCTTTTGAAAATCGCCGTGTGATGCACGTGTCACGGCACAAGTAGCGGACGTTTATTTTATAAAAAAAATAACTATACATATATATCTTTTATTTAACATACACGTCCCGCCTAGTTACTGAATCAAATAGTAATGATCATAAAAACATACTGCTCAAACTAAAACCAATCCCAATCACATCATAAAAATATCATGTGCGTCCGGTACGCACTAAAATCGAAACCAAATACAGATGCCACGAATACACACAAAAACAAAACTGAGTGCAACAGGTGTGCACCAAAACATCTGTCAAATGCAACGGGCATGCACGACTCAATATCAGATGCATCTAATCTGCACAAAACCCCGATTCAGTGCATCTGTTGTGCACAAAATCGCTTCAAGTGCGCCAAGTGTGCGCAAGAATCTCAATCAGGTGCACAGGGTGCACGAAAACATACACCGAATATCAAAATCGAAATCACAGTATGAAAATTCATGAAAACTAGGTCTAAGCATATGTCAAAATCATGTGTAACCATATGCACGAGATCAAGTCAAAATCTCAAAATGTATAAAAACCAATTCAAGTGCACTGGGTACGTACTAAACAGCATCAATACCACTGATATATGAAACACAAATAGAATGTAATGAAGGTACACATAAGAAATACCAATCGTAGAACAAAGTTCTCAAAATACCAAAATCCAATCAACGAAAATATGAAATTCAAATCACCAAATCACAATCGTAAACACTATCGTCAATGTGCGCCTCTTTCCCCCTTTCATCTGGTGTCGACTGCTTCGAACTTGTCTCTTCATAGGTGTGCTGACTGCGCTACCAATGGCAATACTCATATCTAGAGTCTCCCACGTAGTCGATCCCTTCACCTGATATCCGGACTACATTAAAATTTTCGATCGATTCATCAAAATCCTATAATTCCTCGAGAGCTCAACACTCAAGTACAGTTTAAAAATATCCGGTACATACCCCAGCATCGATGGTCCAGCCGTAGAAGGGCAAACCCAAGCCTCACTAATGGCACCGCGGAACTGCAATAAACCCTAAGGTTCAAGGGCGTTCTCGTGGTCATTATGTCGAGTTAGGGTTTCATTCTTCTAGAGGGTCCATCAAAATACCACCATGTTCTTCCGAATACCTTAAACTTGGAAAATGGGTTTCTAACAATCGTTCGAATTTTTTAACTTTGTCTAGACGGCATGTGAATACCCTTCGTCCACACGCTAAACAATGCTACAATTCTCAAGAATAAACGATACCCTACTGGTCATCACATACGATCCGCAGCTCCCTCTGCCCGTGTGACCGTGGTAACAGAAACCACCCTCCGACATCGACGAAGATAGGTCAAAAGAACGAATGAAATACGGTGCAAAGAAATATACATCCTAAGGCTACTTAAGAAGAGTATCGTATCGTAAGTATGCCGCGGATCATACCCATGGTACGTGACTCAACCTAAGTCGCCTACTCCATCAACCAAGGGTCATCTAGACTTATACAAGGTTAAACCTAGCGCTCTGATACCAACTTTGTCACGACCCTAAAGTACGGAACGTGACCGGCACTTAGATTATGAAGCGTCTAGAGGCGCAACGTAACCTAAGTAAGCCGAAGCCCATAAATCTAAAACATAAAAAGAAGAAGTAAAGGAAAACATGTAGAAAACAAGTTTAAAAGCATCATCTAATTTTCTCAAAAATTTTGGCAGAGTCTCCTTTGTAAAAACTGGCCCCAAACGGGTACAAACAAGAATAATATATATACAAACAATAAAAAGCATCCACAAACGCGAGTTAGCTCTACGCCAAAAGGCGGAAACAACCACATCAATGCACAATAGTATACAACGCCAAAAGACGAGGCTCAAAACTGAAAAGAAAACAAAACCACCAGATATCATAATAATACAAGCGCGACTCTAAGGTCGAAATAAACAACTGATCCAGTAAACTATCAAGTAATACAAGTTTGGTTGATGGAGCTTTCTGGATACAAATGAAATAATAAAAGTACAATGGCGGTCCAGATACAAGTGAACCAACCTACCGTGCAAATCACCCTGAGTGAAAAGATGTGCCAGGAAGCTACCAGGAAAACCTGTACATCGAACCTGTAATAAAATTTGGCACAACGTTGGTGAGTTGCCAACTCGTGAGTAGAAGATATCTACGAAAAGAAATCGAATGCACGACGCTATCCTAGGTCATAATAATACACTACCATATCACCAGTCATCTAGTAATGGCAGGGTAATAAACTACGTGTAAGTGCAAATGCTCCGTGCTCGTGTCGGTGCCTCAAATAGTAATATGTCATGTGAATGAGTATGCATGCACCATGATTATGAAATAACCAATCCTGAAATCTAGATATATCTGTATTAAAATCTTTAGCTTTTATCATGGTAAAATGTGTATAGAAATCTGAAATATCAACGATGAAATCCATGGAAATTCGTGTCAAGCATCGACACAAAACATGTAAATCTCAAGTCTCAATACCTCATAATCTCAATGTCTCATAGTCTCAATATCTCGGGCTCCGCCAGTCCGGATCGGCCCATATCATCAAATCTCACGACAACGGTCGGTATCCTCCGGATATCCGCCGCGCCAGACATCACCGGTAGGTAGTCCTCCCCTGCCAGGCTCATCGTCTACAACTCGATCTTCTTACCCCGGGGTACCATACCGGGCCCACCATGTACCCGAGACGGTTCATCCACTCCTCGAATCGGGTCTCGAAATCCAACAGAAAACATGAAATCTCATGGTGGACGACACATACATCACAAGAAAACCGCAACTTATATTTTAAAAAGAGAGGAGGAGAGAGAGAAGTTTATATATATATTCTTGCGGTTTTCCCTAAAAATCCAGAAATCTCATAAAAATCCAAAATCTCAAAATCATGAATAAGTATATGATAAATGTCGGCATATGCCCATAATACTGCATGATAACATGAAAATGTGAATGCATGAAATATCTAAGTAATAAATGCCATGTCTATACTAACACCAGAGAGTAATCACGATGTAATATCGATCTAGCTGTTAGCTGATCCTATCAATAAAAGATAATATGATCTAAAGTGTACGTGACATAGCAATTACCGTTGATGATGTGTGTGAGCCGGCAAATAAGTGTGCGTAGAATATGCGCATCATCGGTAATGGTGCTGGTGTCCTAACAGGCAGAGTTTTATACTGATTATAGAAACATATTTATGAACATGCAATATTATGATTACGGTATGAATGTAAAGACGGATGTGTAATAACCACTCATCTGTGATATACAAGTAAAACTATAACTATATGACTCGAACTTACACTAGTGCCCATCTAACCTCCTAAGGAACCAAACCTAAGAAACAAGTCGATAAGAAATAGGAGTACACCTAAAGTCTGAATCCATATCTCTAATAGTCAGCGATCCAGCCTCAATAGCATCACGTACGTAGTACGGCTTCCTCGAATCAAGAGTGCGGATCAGTCATCATATCTATGCCTCGTACGGTAAAGTCCATATTACAGCATCCCAATATCGGGGTACGGGTCAAGTATCACCTATGTGTCTCATCATTCGTATAATATCATTATCAACACATGTCATGATCAAGGTGCTATACTGTAACATCAATCATATATCATTGCCAGCATAATATACATCGTTAATTTATCCTCAGAAATATCATGTCACATATATCATATCTTGATCAAGTCACATATGTCAAGTCGTGATTAAGTCACATATATGTATATATCATATCGTAATCAAGTTACACATATCTCATATCGTAATCAAGTCACACCTATATGATATCGTAATCAAGTCACACATATATCATATCAGACTTTCAGGCATAAGTTACGGTACGGGTTCTATTTTAGAGTCCCATGTATTTCAACATCATCACCACCCTTAATTATTGATGTATACATATTCATTATCTCATTTCCTAATGATCCGCTAACATCATAACACGACCGTATAACCAAGAATCACGGCATCAAGCCCAGTTATATTGTTTCATCCCCGTGTATCATATCACCTCCTTAAATCACATATACGTATTGTGTATATATATACCTACACCTGGTCCTATATATATATACACATACATGTATACACCACGTCGAGTCTCAGTGTGTGCGTGTGCGTGTATCTACCTGAAACCTATGAATCTCCTCCATGATATTCATCTTCGGGTAAGGTCTTCCTAAATAAATCTAGTCCAACCTAAGGTCACTACTAGGGTCCTACTCACCGAAATTCTAAGGTCACGTCTGGCTTCCTAAAGAAAATAAGTACTTATTCCTATTCTACGTTTGCGGGGGTGCTAAACGCCATTCACCCGACTTCCCCCCGTAGATATACATCTACTCACCTGGTCCTTGTCTGCCGAAGACGGTATCGCCATCCTCTTCTTCATCGCCCGCAGTCTACATGAGTGGTACCTATACGCAAAATATGTAGTATTGTAAACTGAATCACGGACAACATCAAAACGACGCATGAAACGCGCATAGGTTAAAACATATTACCCGCTCATGCAAAAGAACCAAATATCGCTCGATATCGGCGTACAAACTCCGATTAATCGAGATAAATATCAACAAACAACTCATAGTTTTAAAACTCATTACTTATAATATAAAACATGATTTAATTCATCGAAACCCTAAAATCGATCAAATCGCCCGATTTCGTAAAACCCGAAAATGCCAATTTACCGTTTTACTTCAAAACATGATGTTTAAATGAAACTAATGGTCGTAATACATATTAAATAGCATAACTATATTATTCAAACCACTACTATATTTTTTGTACACCTTAATTTGTATTAAATTGAAATTCTAGTTTGTAAACATGCCCGATTTCGGTATTTTTAAGAAAAATTTCATAATGTCACAACTAAACATGATTTTACATGAATTAACTTATTAAACTACAATTCATGATTATAATAATATAATAAAATCATAATTTAGGTTTTAAACCTCATTTATTTAAGAATTTCCAAATTCTAGTTAGCAAAAATAGCATTTTTCTCACAATTTCTTAATTATCAATAAAAACTAGTAACCAAATTAAGTTTTTCATTCCACTAACAAGTTAATATCCTCTTTAAAACCATAATCTAGTGTTGCAAACATTAATTGGAATTTTATCTCACCAATATATACAACTTATAGAAATCTAGTTTGCAAAACTACTTAATTTAAACAAATTGGAATGAACAAATTATAATTCAACAACCATGCAAGATTTCCCACTTCTAAAAATGTTAAACTAGTTATTATAACCCTACTTAATTAATAAAAACCATATCTTAATTTCATAACCCTAACTTGAATTTTAAAACTTGTAGATAGAAATTATTTATTAAATCTAATTATGCTTAAATGAAATATCTAATAACAATAAATCAAAAGAAGAAGATTTATACCTCCACAACATGAAATCCAAACATGAAAATAAGCCTCCAAAATGAATGCTTTCCATCTCCAAAATCCATGTAAAGATGAGCAAAGAATAGAGTGTAGGAATCTATTAGGATTTTGTGGATTTTTTATTGAATTTTTGATGAATTTTGATGATTTTTAATGCAAAAATGATGGGGGGAAAATTTTGGGTCTGCCTATGGAGGTGAGGCCGACCATGAGGTGAGGAAAAGAGAGGAGAGTGAGAAAAAGTGAAGAAAAGTGTAGAAGGTTTCAAAAAAATATCATTCCATTAAGTCTTTTCATGAATTTATTTAAAAATTCTTTATTTTCTTCACTCCATTTGACCTAGAATGGTCTAGAACCATTGTAAAATTTTGAAAATAAATTTTGCATGAAACACACTTGATTCTAAGATGCAATGGTTCATTTTTGCAAATTAAACCCATTCGAATTTGTAATTTACACTATTTTTGTGTATAAATAAAGCTTATGTTAATATTTAAAATAATTAATTTAGGAAAAATATTTAATTAAACTAAAAATTTATAAGTGGCTAAATAAAAACCATTTACTAGTAATTATATAATTAAAATAGGTATTTTTAAATTTATAGTGAAAAATAATTACGGTTTAGTTTTATGAAAACTGCGTTTTACTTTACCGAAATTATAAAATTCACTTAAAGAATTTTATTTATTTATTTAATTATTTTTCAAATGTTGCAACATTAGAGAATGAGCTGTACACAGACTTGATTCTTCAGTCCCTCCCTTCCACCTACGCCCAGTTTATCTTGAATTTCAACATTCAAGATAAGGAAGTTGAACTTCCAGAACTCCTCAACATGTTGAGGAGTGCATAGGGCACCCTTCAGAAAATCAGGAGAACACCCGCTCTATTTGTTGGTAATGCTTTTTCTTCTAGGTCCAAGGCGAAAGCCAAGGGAAAGAGGAAGAAGGCCCCAACCAAACCGAGAGGCGGTGTTAGTAAGGTGGAAGCATAGGGCAAGGCAAGGATAGCAGGGCCGACAGTAGAAAAAGAAGAAAGCTATTACTGTCACAAGAAAGGCCTCTGGAAGAAAGATTACAGGGCTTGGAAAGCCAAGAACCAGGACCCGAAGCAGGTTGTTGATTCGGCTTCATGTGTGTCTGTAATTGAAAACTGTCTGTCAATCAACTCTACGTCCTGGGTATTTGATACCAGATCAGGATCTCATATCTGTAATTCTTTACAGGCACTGAGAAGTCGTAGGGTTCTGAAGACCGGTGATATGACCCTCAGGGTTGCAAACGGAGCGAGCATGGATGCTGTGTCCGTAGGGGAATATCACCTTGGATTGACGAGTGGACATATTTTGGTTTTGTGCAACTGTTTTTGTACCTAGTTTGACTTGTAATATCATTTCAGTATCTTTGTTATCAAAAGAAGGTTATGATTTTATATTTGTAAGCGATGTTGTAAACATCCACCTTAACCATCGTCTGATTGAGTCAGGTACTCTAAACAACGGTATATACGTATTAAACCAACTATAAATTTTCAATGTCCAGAACACACATAAAAGAAAGACTCCTGACATAAATTATGATTTCTTATAGCATTGTTGACTGGGTCACATCAATGATACACGGCTGACTAAATTACATAAAGAGGGATATTTTGATCCGTTTGAATATCAATCTTATGCAACTTGTCAATCTTGTCTCATGGGAAAGATGACAAAGACTCCGTTCACTGGACACGGAGTTAGAGCGAGCGAGCTCTTGGGACTCATACACAGCGATGTATGTGGTCAAATGTCTACACATGCGCGAAGTGGTTATTCTTACTTCATTACTTTTACGGATGATTTCTCTAGATACGGACATGTCTTCTTGATGAAGCACAAATCCGAAGGTTTTGAGAAGTTCCGGGAATATAAGAATGAAGTGGAAAAACAAACTGGCAAAAGTATCAAGACACTAAGATCAGATCGAGGTGGTGAATACTTGAGTGCCGAGTTCTTGGATTTCCTAAAAGAGAATGGAATTCTCTCTCAGCTTACTCCACCATACACGCCACAACACAATGGTGTATCGGAAAGATGGAACAGAACCCTATTAGATATGGTTCGTTCATTGATGAGTAAGGCTGAGTTACCGCGATCATTCTGGGGCTATGCACTAGAATCAGCTGCATATCTTTTGAACAAAGTTCCTACCAAGACTGTTCCTACCACACCATATAAGATGTGGAGTGGGAAGAAACCCTATCTTCAATATCTGAAGATATGAGGATGTCCAGCTTTTGTCAAAAAGCCGCATGTGGACAAACTCGAGGCATGCTCAGTACTGTGTAAATTTGTGGGATACCCAAAGAACTCCAGGGGGTATTTTATCTATTACGCAGAGGAGCAAAAGGTTTTTGTTTCTCGTCATGACCACTTTCTGGAACATCAGTTTTTAGAAAAAGAAACAAGTGGGAGCGCAATAGAACTGGAAGAAATTCCATAACCGCGGGCTATTACTAAAAGCTTGTTAGAACCAAAAGCTTCAAATGAACAGGACATTCCCGCACCTCTCCGCAGGAGTAGTAGGCTCTCATCCGCCTGAGAGATACTACGGTTTTCTCATAGATGGGGATAGAGAGGTTTGCATCATTGATAATGATGAGCCTACTAGCTTCCAGCAAGCCATTCAGAGCGGCGACTCGGTAAAATGGCTGGATGCAATGCGGACCAAGATGGAGTCCATGTACACCAACAAAATATGGACTTTGGACATTACTCCAGAAGGGGTAAAACCCGTAGGCTGCAAATGGATCTTCAGAAAGAAGATTGGTGTAGATGGACAGGTTTAAACCTATAAGGCTAGACCTGTTACAAAGGGTTTCCGTCAAAGCCCTAGTTTGGACTATGACGAAACCTTTTCTCCAGTAGCTATGCTCAAATCCATTCGGATCCTTCTTGCCATTGCTGCCTTCCACGATTATGAGATTTGGCAGATGGACGTAAAGACCGCTTTTCTAAATGGAAATTTACAGGAGTGCGTCTATATGGACCGGGCAGAGTGTTTCATTCAGAGTGGGAGCAATGGGAAAGTGTGCAAGTTGCTTAAGTTCATCTATGGACTAAAGCAGGCATCGCGGAATTGGAACATTTGTTTTAATGAGACAGTCAAAGAATTTGACTTTATCAAAAATCCAGATGAGCCGTGCATTTATAGTAAGATTGTAGCACGAACTGTTGTATTCCTCGTCTTGTACGTGGATGACATTCTCTTGATAGGAAATGACATTCCTATGCAACAATCTGTCAAAGGGTTCTTGTCACAAAGATTCTCCATGAAAGACCTGGGTGATGCCTCTTACATTCTGGGGATCCAGATCTATCGTTATAGATCAAAGAGGATGTTGGGACTTTCACAGTCCAAGTACATCGACACCATACTGAAAAGGTTTAGTATGGAAGATCAAAGCGCGGTAATCTACCGGCATGTCACGGAATCACCCTCTCCAAAGAGATATCTCCCAAGACTGATTTGGAAAGGGACCGCATGTCAGTTGTACCGTACGCTTCTGCGGTAGGCTCTATAATGTATGCGATGTTGTGTACCAGACCAGATGTAGCTTATCCACTAAGCGTAATAAGCCGGTATCAGTCAAACACTGGGGAGAAGCACTGTATAGCAGTAAAGAACATTCTCAATTACCTGAGAAGGATAAAGGAGATGTTCTTGGTTTACGGCGGAAAAGACCTCCAGATTGAAGCCTTTGCTGACTCCAGCTTCCAGAGTGATAAGGATGACTCCAAATCCATGTCAGGTTATGTCTTTACCCTCAATGGAGGGGCGGTCTGTTGGAAGAGTTCCAAGCAAGAAACCGTTGCTGACTCGACGATGAAAGCGGAGTATATCGCAGCTTCAGATGCCGCAAAAGAAGCTGTCTGGATGAGGAAGTTCTTAATAGAACTTCAGGTGGTTCCGTCCATTGTTGATCCAATACCTCTGTATTATGACAACAACGGGGCAATAGCTTTAGCAAAGGAACCCAGGTCCCATCAGAAGTCCAGACACATCTTGAGGCGGTATCGTCTGATCAGGGAGATCATGGATCGCCGCGAGATCGAGGTTCGGAGGGTTGCTACAGAGGACAACACTGCAGATCCATTCACAAAGGCCATCTCTCAGACGAAGTTTGAGAGACTATTCGAGATGATAGGTCTGCGATATGCCAGCACAAGGCCTTAGTGAATGTGGGAGATTGTTAGTGTTATATGCCCTAGAGGCCATTATTGTATAGTACAAGTCTGTATATTACATTTTGAAAGCTTGGGATATATACACGGATTGATGATGACAGTCTTGCTCGATATAGTATTATGCTACTTGGTTTGTACCTATCTTAATATGTGTATATGTTTCTTTTAACTTATCTCTAATATATGTTGATAGCGCCCTTAAGATCTTTGCTTGACTACTAGCGTTGTTATAGCAGTCACACTAGTGGGGGCTGGGTAGTCTACAAGCATATCCTTTTACTAGTCCCTAGTCATAGAATTATCGAGACAAGGTATCGATACTCCACAGTAGACTAGTGTATACGCTTCTCTTCTCAGGAGGGGAGATGGTCTATCCCACAGCCATTAGTACGACGTACTGGAGATAGTATGCAGGTGCTAATTAGGTTATGAGTTACACTGGATGGACTCGTGGGGAACTGCTGGTTGGTAATATACCTATCGTCAGGTAGCAGTTCCCAGGTGACATGAGTAAAGTTTAGTCCGTCGACTTGACACTGCTACTTCGCCTCGAGTGTGTTCCCACTGTTCTTAGATTACAACCCTACCACAGCTCTGCTGAGTCGTGCAAATAGGTAGTAGTTGGGTGCAGTCCCGAAGCACTTGGAGGCAGTGGCGGTTAGATAGGATTCGTCTCTCCCGGTATTCGGGGTTGATGTCGCGCGGTGTTCGGAACGCCATTATAAAAAGTTTCTGGCCAGGGCAAGTGAGAATTACTGGTAGGTACTCCAGTAGTTTATCCGGGTGTTCTGGACAGTACTCCGACACGACTTATACCGCTATTAGGGGTCTGACTCTTGCCGCCCCTAGGCCTAATATGCGACAGTCTTAGACGAACAGACCGGACTGTACGGAGATTGCCATATACAGACTCAGTTAGGGTACGGAAGAGTTTCTTCGTCAACCTTCTCATCGACAGATACCTGGGTAGCCGTTACGTACAGCTAGTGCCGCTGACGCGCTTGTAGTTAAACCCACTGCCAGAGTACTGTCGAGTCTTTAAAGTCCCACACAGAGAGTTTCCCGGCTTCAGGCGAAACGTATAGAGGTCGTATGGTTTTACGATAGGGTTCGAACACATGCGTGTACTTGTGCGCATATGATGTTCGGGCAGACATTACCAGTGGGCTTTGGTTTAAGCCGGATCCTGGTATTTGATTATTGGATCAGTTCGTCTCACTGTATTCGTATTTCTCGGGATACGAATGCGGGTATGTACGCATACGGATGATACGGGTATTCTTGTCATTTAGACAAGATTATTAGATGGAAGAAATGAGAGGAAAGCTTTTGGTGTTTTGTTGAAAAAGGGATTAGGGTTTTGCATTGACCACATTGACTTATTGACTTTGTTGACTTAGATATTTGTTTGTGATATTTGCTTGATCTTTAGAGATGGTTCTAGACTTGAAAGAGTTAAAACCTTTGACTTTTTCAACACATATAAGGCCTTCACAAATTATATCAGATACTTATCATCAAAAGAAAAACCTAGAGCTTTCTTCTCATCTTCTTCAAGCTCTCTCCTCTCTAGAAGGAAACCCTTACCATTCCATGTGTTGGAAACTATAGGGTTTAGTGAGATAACTTAATCCTTATCACTCTCTACACAACCTAGGGCACTTAGTCTAGCAAACCAAGTTACCTAGTTGCTTCAAGTTAGAAGCAAAGCTCGAAATCGAAACTCTTGGGTGGATCGTCTATGATTCGGAGAAGACGACGAGGAGGTGGATTCCGTTCTCACGACAAGGAGCTCACCACTTGGAGAGGACGGCGAGGAAGTGAAGGACAGCGAGATCTTGAGGTATATATCGCACACATAGTAGATACAACCTCATAGTTATATCGTTAGTTAGGGTTTAGAAACGATTCTGATGTTTAGTCGTTGTTACAAAGCCAATAAAAATCGTTTTTTGCTTATTCCGCCTCCCCGCGAACACGTGGGGTGCGTGGCATCGACTTACAGTATTTGATTGTTGGATGTTTGTACGTCAACAACAAGGGATAATTAGTTGGTTTTGTATGCGTGGGCTATAGGTTCTAACCTATAGGCGATCCGTGTGCCGTATCGGTTTTCCGAATTAGATTTTAATAGTGTTTGCGATTGTGTATTATTGTAGGTACCTTCGCGCGGATTCCGAGGCGACGGAGCATAGCGTCATCGACTTTGGAAAGCAAGGATCAAGGTGAGTAGATCTATATCTACGGGGGAAGTCTGGTGGATGGCGTATACACCCCTGCAAGTTTTTGATGGAAACCAATCTATAGAGTACAGTCGTAGAAACCTAGATTTGAAAACTAGGAATATGGTTAAAAAGATAGTTAATGATGAATGATTGAATATATACATATGAAGCTATGAGATGAAAGCTATAAGGATATGAAAAGTGAATGTGAATCACGACTTATAGATTTGTAGTTATACTAGAATTGTATGAATTTTAGAGTATCATGACAATTGATGTGTAGGGTAGAATGTATATATAAAATTGACGTGATGTGAGATATAAATGCGATGAAAAGAATATACGATGTGATATGATGACTTGATGATATGTTTGTATACGGATGCAAGTCGATTGAGATGATTGATACCTTTGCCGGTTCCCTGATATGAGGTTGTTATGGATGTGACACGGGGATATATGTATATAGATATATATAAATGTGGTGAATCATGAGTGATATGCCGTACGGGATGTTAGGTGCGTACCCTCATTGTCATATAGGGTGATAGGATCCTTGATGGTTTAATGCCGCCGTACAATGATTTACCGTACGTGATGAGTTTTATGATGATTGATCTATACCCTTGACTAGAGGATGTCGTACGATGGATTATACCGTACGTGATATTGTGAGGCTGGATGCCGATTGATAGATTCACCGACTCGGTCATATTAGATACGTATACCTGTCAGCATTCACATACGATTTACTTTATGCTACATTCTTGTCATTCTCATTGCATTTCATATACATATGCTAGTACACCTACACCATTATCGATGATGTATATATTACACTTACACAGATTGGCCGGCTCACACACTTCATCATCGATAATTGCCATGTAACTACACAGTAGAATTGCTGCATCATGATTTGATTCCTTGCATGAATTGCCTGCTATAGTTGCATATGTACCTTTATACGATGTTGCATTGACCTTGAAGAAATTGGGAACCACAGGATATATTTAAAAACATGATTCATTTTAAAGAGCGGTTTTCCCTCTTTATGTGCATATTACTGTTCCATGCTGCATGATATACGGATATGCTTCATTTCTATTATATGTCGCATACATCATGCTTTATGATTATACGCATTGAGATATGTTGTTTTCATGAGATTTCTGGATTTGAGAGCCGTGGTGATTTTAAAAGTAAGTGTGTATTGTTTTAAAAACCCGTTTCTCTTGATATGATATTTCAGTGCGTCCACCATGTGTTTTCTCGGTTCTGAGAGTGGAATGTGAAACCCGATTCGAAGAGCGGTAGGCACCGTCTGAGGGTACATGGTGGACCCGGTAAGGTACCTCGGTGAGCCGGTAAGGGAGCACTACCCATCGGTGATAGTATTTGGGCTCCGCGGTTATCCAGAGGATACCGACCAGAGTCGTGAGATGATATGGGCCGATCCGGACTAACGGAGCCCGAAAGATATGAGGATTCACGTGTCGATTCTGGACACGGGTTTCATGATGTTTCGAGTGTCGATGTTGGACACTCAAGTTCCATGATTTTAATGTGTCGCGAGGGACACCGTTGATTTATATCCTCATATCACCATGCATATGCTTTTATGATGTTTACATGCATGATGTTGTTGTGTCAGTGGTTGACATGTGGATTAGATCCACATGCATACAGGCATTGATTTTATGGTTGGATGATATCCACATACATATGGACATTGATTAGATTCGCCGCACATATGCAAATACAGTCACCCTAGATATCATAGTATTACCTTTATGATACAGTTGACCTAAGAGTCGTTGTTTATTCGATTTCTACCTGTTGATATTTTTTCAACTCACGAGTTGGCAACTCACCCCCATTGTGCCATAGTTCTTGCAGGTTGACCGCATGGATCAGTAGCGGTATCGCTGGCACACAGTTGCTTTCGGGTGATTGCTTTGGTAGGTGGTACATGTTGGATCGTACCACTCTTGTATTTATTATTCATATTGTATCTAGTCAACTCCATCAATCAAACTAGAATTTGTATAAGTAATGAGACTTAGGGAGACTTGTGGTTGCGAGACTTAGAGCGAGGGGTATTCCGCTACTTTTGGATTGGATGTCATGCTTATTTCTTTATCTTTTGTGGTGAACTTCGCCTTTGGGCGTCGTATAATTATATTTATGCTTTGCGTGGTTATGGATCCGCCGATTGGTGAAGAGCTCCCGCTTGGGGATGCCTTTGTATTATCATGTGTTGTGGTTTTAGATAAAAAAAATACAAAGGAGGTAGTGACCAAATTTTTTAAATGACGAAACATGTTTTCAACTAGTAAAATTTACTTGCATTTTCATATTCCATCATTTATGTATTTAAGAAAACTTACGATTTTCACCATACCTATATTTCAAAACTTCACCTCTTTATTTTCCTCAAATGGTTTAGATTTATGGGTTTTCGGCTTACTTGATTTACGTTACGCCTTTAGACGTGGCTTGAATCAAGTGCCGGTCACGAACTAATATTTTCGGGTCGTGACACTAGTTCATCATCCTCTACTACTAGCCATTTAGTATAGGGTGTTTTCTTCACTAATTCCACATTGGTGAAGGGGTATGTTGGATTAGTGTCTCCTCGACGTAGATCATCTTTGGCCTCGAAGACTTCATGCAAGCTTGCTCATTTCTTCAGGAGAACCCTTTCTAGAGTTCGGGTGTTCATGATTTGCAGCGAAGAGACTACTATACGGAGCATTAGAAGTGAAGGACCGGTCTACAAAAGTTGTATTCCTCATTCACTTAGATATAAAGTTGTTTACATATCATATCGTCAGATTTTCGAGTAAAGATTCTAGGGTTAGGGTTAGCTAGAACAGCAAATTTTTTAAATTGGCATGGACGACGCCTCTCGAAACCTTGATGCCGTGCTATACAACCCCGCATAGACTTGGTCATATCAATGCGACACGACTAGTTAAGTTGCATAAAGATGGATTTTTTAATCAGTTCGAATTTACATCTTATGAAACTTGGCATTCAAGTCTCAAAGGCAAGATGACCAAGACTCCGTTTACTGGACACGTAGAAAAGAGCTACCGAACTCTTGGGACTGATACATAATGATGTATGCGGTCCTATGTCTACGCATGCCAGGAATGGTTCCCTATACTTTATTACATTCACCGATGATCTCTCAAGGTACGGACATATGTTCCTGATGAAACAAAAATCTGAATCTTTTGAGAAATTCAAGGAATATAAATGCGAAGTGGAGAACAAAACGGGAAAAAGTATTAAAATCCTTCAATATGATCGGGGAGGAGAATACTTGAGCTCGGAATTCCGTGACTGTTTAAAAGAGAATAGAATTCTCTCTCAGCTTACTCCTCCGTATACACAACAGCACAACGGTATATCGGAGCGGTGGAATCGCGCCCTATTAGATATGATGCGCTCTATGATGAGTACTGCTGAGTTACCTATTTCTTTTTGGGATTATATGCTTGAGACAACTGCATACCTATTGATCAAGTTCCATCAAAATCTGTGCCTAAAACACCATATGAGATATAGAGCGGAATAAGACCGTATCTTAAACGAATTAAGATATGGGGTTGTCCGGCCTTTGTCAAAAAGCAAAATCCGGACAAGCTCGAGGCAAGGTAAGTTCGATGTAAGTTTGTAGGATATCCAAAGAATTCATACGGATATATCTTCTACCACGCTGAGGAACAAAAGTTGTTCGTTTAGAAAAGGAATTTCTTGTAAAAGAAATTAGTGGTAATGAGGTAGAACTGGAAGAAGTTCCCGCAGAACAAACTAAACTGACAATGTGATAGAATTGGAGGATCTAATAGTATCCAACGAACCCCAGCAACTTCGTAGATCTAGTATGGTTCATCAAACACCTGAGAGCTACTACAGTTTTCTCATAGACAGTGGGAGCGAGGATTGCATCATGGAAGATGTAGACCCAACTTGTTTCGAGCAGGCCATCACAAGTTGGGACATTGAGAAATGGCTGGATGCTATGCGATCTGAGATGGAATCCATGTACACCAACAAAGTATAGACTTTGGAAGTTGCTCCTGAAGAAGTAAAACCCATCGGGGACAAGTGGATCTTTAAAAAGAAAATTGGTGTAGATGGAAAAGTTAAAACTTTCAAAGCTAGACTTGTAGCAAAAGGTTTTCATCAATGACCTGGTGTCGATTATGATGAGACATTTTCTCCTGTTGCCATGCTTAAGTCCATAAGGCTCCTACTTGCCATTGCTGCATACCATGACTAAGAATTCTGGCAGATGTACGTCAAGATCGCTTTTCTAAATGGTGATTTAGAAGAGAGTGTGTACATGACACAGCCAGAGGGCTTTGTGGACAGCAGGAGCAGCGGAAGTGTGTGCAAGATGCTTAAATAAATCTACGGATTAAAGGGCATCGAGGAGATGGAACATCTGTTTCGATGAAGCCATCAAAGAGTTTGACTTCATCAAAATCATAGATGAACCTTATATATACAAGAATATTGTAGAGAGTAAGGTTGTCTTCCTCGTATTGTACGTGGATAACATACTCTTGATAGGAATTGATGTTCCTATGCAACACTCGGTCAAGCTCTTCTTATCACATAAGTTCTCCATGAAAGATCTAGATGATGCCTCCTACATCCTAGGGATAAAGATCTGTAGAGATAGATCTAAAGGGATGTTGGGATTGTCCCAATCCAGGTACATTGACACTATAGTAAAGAGGTTTAGTATGGAAGATTCTAAGTGTGGTAATTTACCCGCTTGTTCAGGAATCACTCTCTCCAAAGAGAAGTCTCCCAAGACTGATTTGGAGAGGGCTCGCAGGCAAGGGATACCCTATGCTTCGGCAGTCGGGTCAATCATGTATACGATGTTGTGTACCAGACCGGATGTAGCTTACTCGCTAGGTGTACTGAGTAGGTATCAATCAGATCCTTGGGAGAAACACTGGACAGCTGTGAAGAACATTCTTAAATACTTGAGAAGGACTAAAGAAATGTTCTTAGTGTATGGTAATGGTGAAGTCCATATGTAGTCCTTTACCGATTCGAGCATCCAAAGTGATAAGAACGACAATAAGTCGGTCTCGGGTTTTGTGTTCACTCTCAATCGAGGGGAGGTATGTTAGAAGAGTTCCCGGCATGATACCGAGGCAAACTCGATGATGGAGGATGAATATATCGCTGCCAACGATGCTGCTAAAAAGGCTGTCTGGATAAAGAAGTTCATTGATGAACTTGGTGTGGTTCCAACCATTGAGAATCCAATACATGTGTATTGTGATAACAATAGAGTTGTGGCTTTGACCAAGGAACCCTGATCCCATCAGAGATCCAGACATATTCTTAGGCGGTATCACCTGATCCGGGAGATAGTTGATCGAAGGGAGATCGAGATCTGGAGTTTCTCGACCCATTATAAGCCTTATATCGGCAAGACTTATCAGTTACTGGGATCTGATGTTTACCACCCCTAGACTAGATATGCGACATATCAGATGAAGTGACCGGACTGTACAGTAGTGTTACAGACAGGCTTTACAGGAGTACGAGCAGGCTTGCTTGTTGATCTTCTGATCGCTCAATATCCGGGTAGCCGTTACGTTCAGCTAGTACCGCTAACGGCTTGTGGGTGCTTGATATGATCATCACCTACTGCCGGCGTATTGACGAGTCTTTAGAGTCCTACACAGAGGTTTCCTGGCTCAGGCGAAACGAAGTAGGAGCACATATGTGATATGTTTGAGACCTAGATTAATACGAGTATGTGATACCGTTTCTATTCTAGCGATATGTGATATCGGTAGGTTATATGTGATATAGCCGGGTTATCAAATCAAGTGTTGATTCGATGAGTTTATACAAATAATATTAGTCGGTTGTATATGATATAGCCGGATTATTAAATCAAGTGTTGATTTAATAATTTAATGTATAATTATATATTTGATATATTAATTTACATTAACTAATATTAGCTCATTTAAGAATTTCTTTATCTCACTTATGCATTTGATATATATGTGATATATATTAATTGTGTTTCTTTTTGTGTCATGCTTGATGCCACATGTTACATGGATGTATGAGACTCACACCATGCTCATGATAATGTAAGGTTTATTTATTTAAAGTAAATCCAAATTAGTTGGAAATTAGTCTTGTGGGTGAAGCTTGTGGACCCATTGACTTAGTCCAGTAGTTTTGTCTTACCTTAGATATTCATTAAACTAACCATTATCTAAACCCATGAAGAAGTATCTATATGAGTTATATGAGATATTTTTCACCCATGGTTGCCATTAAATTTTTGGCTTCATCTTTTCATCAATAAGAGAGGGCTCCCTAGGTTTTGGAGAGGTGAGAAAAATTAGTGAGAAAAAGATTTCTAAAGTGATCAAAAATCCTACTTCATCATCCTCTACTAGATTAGCCATTTAGTTTAGGGTGTTAGCTTCACAATTAGTGAAGAGGTAGCTTGAGTTAGTGTCTCCTCGACGTAGATCATCTTCGGCCACGAAGACTTCAAGCAAGCTTGTTCCTTTCATCTTGTGGAGTCTTTCTTGAGTCCGGGAGTTCACTACTTCGAGCGAAAGGACTACTACACAGAGCTAATGAAGTGAAGGACCGGTCTGAAGAGGTTGTTTTCCAAGTTCACTTAGATGTAAAGTAGTTTACATGTTGTATTGTCTAATTCTCTAGTTAAGATTCTAGGGTTAGGGTTGTTTAGCATGGCAAATTTTTGAAAATGGCATGGACGATGCCTCCCGAAACCTTGCTGTCATGCTAGGCATTCCTTCTGTGGTATCAGAGTTGTTTGTAGAATTACGAAACCGAAACAACTCCGAAACACTCGAAATAATAACCTAGTTTCTGTCGAAATTTTTATGTCGTCTAAAATTTTTTTAAGCAACTGCAGATTGTTATATGAGAAGGAATATGAACACCGGATAAATACGAACCCATTTCTCCGGATTTGACCCGGCGAGATACCTAAATAAACCGGCATGGCCGGCCCCAAGTTGCCATCTTGGGTTTGTTTTCGTTCGGTGTTTGGACTCTGGGTTTTGGTGTTTCAGGTATTGCGTGTTTTTACTGAAATTGGATGTGATGTTATCTTTCGGTAAAGGCAATTCAGAGTGTTTCGTAGTCGTAATTCTAATATTATTTCGGGTAACTTTAGACGACGTTAAAAAGTTCGAACGAATATCAAATACCCAATTTAACCCTCGCTGGAAATTTTCCAAGAGTTGGATTTTTCCGAGTTTAAAACATTCAAAAATCATGCAAGTAATTCGATTGACCCTCTAGAAGAACGAAACCTTAACTCGATTCTATGACCGTCAGAACCTCCGCCAAACCATAGGGTTTGCGGTAGTTCCGCAGCGTCATAAGTGAGGAAAGTGTTGGCCCTTCTACGGTTGGTCCATACGAACTGTGGTATGTTCTGAGTATTTTTAAACTGTGCTCAAGTGTTGAGCTCTTTGGGAAATTTTCGGTGTTTGTTGATTCGATCGAAATGTTTAACATCGTCTAGCTATCTGTGAAATGTGATACAATATTTGGAATTCATATTGTTAGGCATGAAATCTGAAGTATGTGATATTTCGGGTTTATGATGTCTAAGGTGATTGTGGATTCCAAATATTGTAGTTTGACATTTTCTTTTCTGCGACCGTAAGTGTAATATGTGGTGTATCGTCGGTTTTGTTTCTATATGTCAATGATAATTGGGATACACATATTTATTTACGTTGATGACATGTGATGTTATGTGTTGCTGGGATATGTTATTGGATCGTCGTGTTATGAATAGCCGGGGAATTTTACGTGAGATGAGTGTTTTTCATTTTCATACAGGTAAAAATTTGTATGTAATATTCTTTTATTGGGGCACTTCCGGGTTTAGGATGATGTCACCATTGATGTATAATATTTACTTTTCTGCATGTCACGACCCGAAAAGTACGGAACATGACCGGCACTTAAACTACGAAACGTCTCGAGGCGTACGTAATCTAAGTAAGCCAAAACACAGAAATCCAAACCAAGTAAAGCAGTAGAGTGATGGAAGAACCAATTTTAAAGCAAGAAGTTTTAATAGCATAAGCCGAATTATGCGTCTTTTAAAACATCAAGTCTTTTCTGAAAATTTCGGCAGAGTTTCCTTTGTAAATACTGGCTCCAAACGGGGTACAACATGAATAGTATACGAAATGATAAAAGGCATCCCCAAGCGGGAGCTAGCTCTTCGTCAATTGACGATCACAACGATGCAAGCAAGACAATATACAACGCTGAAGGGCGAGGATCAAAACTCAAAAGAAACTCTAATCAACATGAAAAGCATAATAATACAACGCGCGACTCTAAGGTCGAAATAAATACAAGTCGGGTTGATGGAGTTTCTAGATACAACAATGAAAATAAAATACAAGGGTGGTCACGATGCGAGTGAACCCACCTACCAAAGTAATCACTCGGAATAGGAGCAGTGTGCCAGAAAAGCCGCAACGAAACCTGTACGACAAAACCTGCAAGGAACTGTGGCACAACAGGGGTGAGTTGCCAACTCGTGAGTAGAAAACATCGCAGAGTAGAAATCACATGTATGACGCATCCCAGGTCATATCAAGTAATATCCTCAAATAATATCCTGACCCATCTACATATAAGTACAATACTACATGCTCGTGTCAGTGCCTCAGATAGCAACTATCAGATATATGATGTATGAATGCATTACGAATGGAAACAGAATACATCATGAGTGAGACAACTGTTTTTTTTATTTAATGAGGTTCCTATATGTATATATATCGAATATCATCAATGAAATCAACAGAGAAATCAGTGTCAAGAATTGACACAAAACATGAATCTCAATATCTCAATATCTCAGGCTCCGGCTATCCGAGCTGGCCTGTATCATCAAATCTCAACATCTCAGTGTCTCAAGTCTCAAATCTCAATAGCCCAATACCTCGGGCTCCGTCTGTCCAGATCGGCCCATATCATCAATCATACGACCATGAACGGTATCCACCGGATATCCGCCACGACAAACAATCACCGGTAGGCAGTCTTCTCCTGCCGGGCTTATCGTCTACAACTCGAGCTTCTTGCCCCGGGGTACCATACCGAGTCCACCATGTACCCGCAGATGGTTCATCTAACTCCTCGAATCAGGTCTCGAAAACCATCTCAGAACCGAGAAAATATCATGGTGGACAAGACTCATCATATCAAGGAAAACCCCATCTTTCTCGTTAAAACAATTCATCAGTTTAAATAAACTTTCACATGCGGTTTCCAAATCCAGAAAAATCTCAAGAAGGATCCGAAATCATCAAATCACCATATCAATAAACAGTGAAAACCATCATAAATCTCCATAATACTGCATAACCAATGAATATATGAATGCATCTAATATCACGCAATGAGTGCAATAGTTAAACTAGTATATGAAAGCGATAACATATTGCAACTATCAGCTAGCAAGCTATCTCAATGAAATAATATTCTCTAAAGTGTACGTGACATAGCAATTACCGATGATGATGTGTGTGAGCCGGCAAGCAGGTGTACGTGGAACATACGCATCATCGGTAATGGTGCTGGTGTCCTGACAGCAGGGTTTCATAATAATTGCAGATAACATATGTATAAGCATGCAATGTGATGAAATATCATGAATATACAGAAAATGATATAGTAACAGCAACACTGAAGAATAAACCTACCCAATATACGAGTCATACAGTTTGGTATTTTAAAGTACTCACGATTCACTGCATTTGAAAATAAGTATGAATCGATCCCAGTCAAAAGGGTAAGGAAATCCACCTAGGTCTGAGTCGACCTATAAATATATCTAGTAGTCAGTGATCTCGCCTCAATAGTATCACGTATGATACAATACACACACACACACACACACACACACACGACATCCTCGAGTCAAGAGTGCGGATCTAACAACATAATTATATCTCGTACGGTAAATCTATCGTACGGCATCCCAAATCAGGGTACGGGTCAAATAACATATTTATCTCATTACTCATCTGATATCCTTATCATCATATATCGTGAACAGGGGGTACTGATCTAAGTCTAGTACAATACTAATATCATCAACATATATGTACGAGTGTGTGTGAATACACATCGCCCATCAATCCGCTAATATCATGTCGTATCTTATAATACGAACCAAATCACATCACCGATCTCCTGGCACCATGCCTAATCTCATCGACTCGTCCCCAAATACCATATAAAATCCTCATCATCCATGTATACGTATATGTATATATATATATAAACCCACACATCCACATCTATCTATATACATATAACGTATACACCTAAACCCATATCCCGTGCGTGTATGTGTATGGGTAACAGCCTTACTTTAGGGTTCACGACCATGAAACCAACTAAATCACTTTCCTCAAATCATGCTAACTCTAACCCATGATCTTCTAAAGCTTTTCTTGCTAAGTATTCATATCTCTCAATAGCACATCTATGTATATCTATATCACATCACGTCACTCTTACGACTTTGCGGGGGTGTTATACGCCATCAACCCGACTTCTCCCCGTAGATATATATCTACTCATCTTGATTTTCGCTTGCTGATGCCGATGTCGTCACGTGCTTGCTTGTTGTCTCAAGGTCCTCGTGAGGGTTCCTACGTATCATAACATATCGTATCACATTAAAATCCGACTCATGACCAAAACGACACACGAATCTCACATAGGTCAAAACCTATGGTCCGCTCATGCAAAAGAACCAGATAACCCTCGACATCGGCGTACAAACGCCGATTGATCGAGAAAAACCCAAACTTACAATTCGTGGTTTCACAACACACTAAACATATATATGAAATAGGGTTTTAAAATCATCAAACTTCAAATTCGCTTTAAAAACTATTCTTCCGAAAACCTAGTAACCAAAATTAACCGTTTTAATACAAAATCTTGATGTTTTAACAATTCTAGTGGTCATAATACTTATTAAACATCTTAAATAAATCATACAAACCATTTCCATAATTTAATCTCATCAATTTTGATCAACCCCAAAATTCTAGTTTACCAAAATATCAAATTTTAACAATTTTCAAAGTAACAATACACAAATCAACAATTTGACTAGTTTTTGGATGATCTAAGATGATAAACTACAATTTATAATATTAATGATGTCATGAAGACCCTAATTAGATTTTTAATTTTACAATTTGATTAAATTTTAAAACCTAGTTTGCAATATAGCTTAATTATTACAATTTTAAATTAACAACTTGCAAACTAGCAACTAGATTAGGTTTTTCATTTCATAAAATGATAAATTACACTTTGCAACAATAATTACATAATAAAAACCCTATCTTTAAATCACAACCCCCTCTTGAAATTCCAAAACTTGAAATTAGAACCATGATTAATTACCTAATTAAGCTAGATTAAAGCAATAACCAACAATTTAACTATATGGTTAAGATTATACCTCCAAAATTTTTTGTAGATCCCATTTGAAATCTAGCCTTCCAAAATTCTCTCTTGCACATTGATTCATGCTAGCTTGGGCAAAGAAATAATATGTAAGAGTTGGATTGAAGAATTTTTGAGGTTTTAGCTTGATTTTTGAGGCACAATGATTAATTTTTGAAGAGAATTGAGAGGAGAAAATGGGGGCTATTGTTGGAGAGCTGCTGCTGAGCCAAGGGGAGAGGAGAGAGAGGGTGTGGTGAGGAAGAGAAACCAAGTAAAGAAAAGTCCAAGTCAACCCAAACCCACACCTCATTTCTTTTCTTTTCTTTTTCTATTCTCTTTTCCTTTGTTTGATTTAAGTGGGGAAAAGGAAATGGGGGGGATGCTGTGTGGGTTCGGCCTCAAGCGGGAGAGGTGAGTGTGTGGGATGTGGGTGTGGAAATCTCCAATAAACAAAGCCCAAAACTCAAACAACAAGCCCATGTCACATCTATTTAACTTAATTTTCGCAAAATAAACCTTTTTCCTTGATATTTTCTGAAACCGTCATGACAATTTCTTTTCATTTCAAAAACAATATTTTGCATATTAGTTTAATATGTCATGATGCACAAAACTTATATCAACCCATTCCAATTTGTAATTATCCCTAATTAAATGTATTAGTGACGGCTTAAAATAATTAATTTCAGAAAATTTTTCATTCAACTAAAAATTTTACAAGTGACTCAATAAACACAAATATTAGCAATTACATAGCTAGAATAGGTATATTTGATTTTATGATGAAAGATAATTATATCTTGATTTTTACGGAAAACAACCGTTATTTTACCGATTCTCCGAAATTTCGCCTAAACGATTTTCAAAATGTTACACTGTATTAGGATAGACCCAAGGTAGGGAGCACAAGTAACCGGGTTCTAGAGACCACTGGGAGACCATCTCGAGGAGTCGAGTCCGGGTCTCCTAACTCTAGAATTGATAGGGTTGCTTGCCGCTTTCATAGGGGTCTAGGGATGTAGGTTTGGCTATTCATCACAACCGTTGAATCCGTGTTTTTTACTAGCTTAATATAAAACACGGAAATCTTAATATATCCAATATTTCATATGTTGATTTCTGCGGCTGATGTTCTGTGATGTGATCACTTTATATGTGTGAGACGAATGCTTTATTATTATATATATGATATATAATAAACGTTGCTTATGTTTTGCACCCATGCTAGTCCCACCCCGCTATGCCGTTAGTTATGTAACCTAACGGTGCATAACGGGACACTGTGGCGAATGCAGATGGTATAAGCGCACATTGTATTTTCGTTTCTTCTGTGATGCTTAGGAAGCAAATAATAGGACTTCATTATTGAGATTAATGAATGAAAATAAACCTAAAGATATTGTAGAATCAAATTTTCAAAAAGGGCAGCTCTAGTTCTTGCTTTGCATAGCGGTATTCCTAGTAGAATATCCAGCACATTATTCGTTATGGAAAGAGCAGAGATCACTTCACCCGGAGTGACCTTTTTAGCAAAAGCTAGCAGATGCTACAACCCACTGGACTTTGTTTTTAATTGCTTCTCTAGTTCTTGTTTTGCATAGCGGTATTCCTTGTAGAATATCCAGCACCTTATTCGGTAAGGAAAGAGCCGAGATCCCTTCACCAGGAGTGACCGCTTTAGCGAAACTAGTAAAAGCCTAAAAAACACTTCTTTTCAAAATCACTCGATTCTACAACTATATCAAGTTCATAGCGTTAAAAGTTTTCTTAAAAACCATCCGCAACCCTCCGTCATTTTAGGAAGTAGAGTACTTAGTATTCGTGCCGCGTTTGTTGACCATAGTTAAGGCACAGTGTACGGTAGCTAGGTGATGTCTTCCTACATAGCATATGATGCGATTAATTAGGACAGTCATGTGACTTTGTTGATCATAGTTAAGGGTCATGTGGGTGGGTCTAATTAATCATGAAATGACGGGTAGAACTTGACTAGCACTTATGATTTGTTGACCATAGTTAAGGTCATAAGTCACTAGGGGTAAAAACCATATCGGGAATTTCAAGAGTTGAAATTTGCAATGAGATTGCATACCTTCTATGAGATAGTTGGATCCCGATACCCACTGTGAGTAAGAGTTACTCCTGGGAGAGTTTTAGACATCACAATTAGCCGATCAAGTAGGTGTCTAGAAAGGTTTTAACAGGGTTACGCACCTGGGAAAACGAGGTTTATTTTAATTAGGTCCGTGCAAAAGCACGGGGAACCTCCCTCAAAGTACCGACACTGGCCTCACAGAATGATTGGCGAACTTGTAAAGTGTAATTAATCCCGGCTAGTCTTACCTTTTATGGTTTGAAGGAAGATTTGATAAAAACGGTGGGAGCCATCCTGATTTGATAAGATAATAACCAATCTAATGTTGCAAGAGCATACGCTAAGATTTTTCTTCTCTCTCTCTCTCCAGGTAGGGACCATATAAGGCCTTAATCAAGATAATAATATGGATGTATTGATTAAACCTGCTTATTATACTGAGCTGGGGAACATTGGTTCCACTCCAACTTATAATTGTTATAAGTCCGAGCAGGAAATAAGCAAATATCCGGATTCCCATGCAACCCTAATGAAGAATAAGCAAGTTGATGCATCTTCTTCGGGTGTGTTAGTTACCGAGAACTGTTTCTCAATACACTCTACATCCTCGGTATTAGATACCTGTCACGACCCGAAATGACACGCGACTGACACTAGAATCATATGAAGTCTATAGGACCCCATCTAATTCAAGTAAGCCAAGAAATCCGAGAAATCTAAACCATTTAAAGAAAGAAGTGAAGAAAACATGTTTTAAAACAATGGGTTCTTAAATAACATAAGACGAATATGCATTTTAAAATCTCAAGTCTTTTCTGAAAATTTCGGCAGAGTTTCTTTTGTTAATACTGGCCCCAAAAGGGGTACAACATGCATAATATGAATAAAGGCATCCCCAAGCGGGAGCTAGCTTTTCGTCCATTGACGGTCACAACTACGCAAGCAATATAATATACAACGCCGAAGGGCGAGGATCAAAACTCAAAAGGAACTCAAATATCAAGAAAACCATAATAATACAACGAACGACTCAAAGGTCGAAAGAATATACAATTGGTTTTCTAAGTCTGAAATAAATACAAGTCTGGTTGATGGAGTTTTACTAGAGACAACCGAATATAAATAAATGGTACAATGGTGGTCACGATGCAAGTGAACCCACCTAACAAAGCAATCACCCGGAAAGGAAGTAGTGTGCCAGAAAGCAGCAATGAAACCTGTACGGCAAGACCTGCAAGAACTGTGGTACAACGGAGGTGATTTTCCAACTCGTGGGTAGAAAACATCACAGAGCAGAAATCGAACATATGACTCAATCCTAGGTCAAACGATCAGTAATATATATGTCTTCAATATGATAAAGTCTGAAGCATAATAAAAAGGCAAGGGTAAACACATAAACAAAAGTATAATCCCGTGTACTTGTGTCAGTGCCTCAGGTAGCAATATATCATAAATTTGAGATATGAATGCGGTAAAATAAAAACAGAAGACATCATGAATGAGAAAACTGTTTTCTTAATATAGTGAGATTTTTGTATAAACATTTAAGTACCATCAATGAAATCACCAGAAAATCAGTGTCAAGCATCGACACAAAATATATATCTCAATATCCCAAAATCAAGTAAATCTCATATATCCAATATCCAATATCGAGCACATAGGCCCCTCTCATCGACCACATAGGCCCCTCACATCGAGCACATAGCCCCCTCTCATCGACCACATAGGCACCTCACATCGAGCACATCGGCCCCGAGCACATAGGCCCCTCTCATCGAGCATATAGGCCCCTCACATCGAGTACATAGGCCCCGAGCACATAGGCCCCTCTCATCGACCACATAGGCCCCTCACATCGAGCACATAGGCCCCTCTCATATAATGAATAAGTATATTTGCATATACCATTATGGTGATATATGATATCGGTGTATATATATAACAGCGTCGCATACCACTGATATATATATATATATATATACGATGGGTATACATATATATATCAACGTCCCATACTACTGATATATATACGCAGGAGTAAAACAATCCAGAAAACATCATATGAAAACCATATCTCAATGCGAAATCCATGAATATAATATATATGCAACATGAAACAGTAATATGAGCATAAAAGAAAAAATCGCTATTTAACTGCAACAAGTTATAAAATATATCATGCGGTTCCTAAATTCTCCAAATCTATACAACATCATATAAAGGTGAATATGTAGCTATATCTCATATGTGTATATACCTATCACTAATGATACAATACCATATAGTTATATGGGTAACTAGCATGTAAGTATGTCAAGGCATATGTGTAAGCATGTAGGTATACAGGTATGCTATATGTCATATGCTCAATGGAATATGAATCAATAACGTATAAGCATGCAATGCAATGCGAGCAGCAGAATAAATGGTAAATGAATAATAATGCAGCAATAAAGAAATATACATTCCTATGTACGAGTCATACAGTTTTTGGTATTTGAAAGTTGCACGAATTGTGGTGTTTAGAAAATAAGCCTATGGTGTTTTTATGAAAAAGTACATCCTTTGAAAATATTCGTAGTATCCCTTGGACTGTCTTTAAAATACTCACGATTCGTTAGTTTTTGAAATGGGTATAACTCAAGTCTAGTTTAACATCAACAAGTAAACTACAGGACTAAACGAACAGTCTAACCGAATGGGTAAGGGAAAAACCACCTAAATTTGAGTCGATATATATAAATATAATAGTCGGTGATCCCGCCTCAATAGTATCACATACGATACAATATACAATATGACATCCTTGAGTCAAGAATACGGATCTATCATCGATATATAGCTCGTACGTAAATCCGTCGTACGACATCCCAAATCTGGGTACGGGTCAGATATCACATTCATCTCATTATCCATGTAACGTTTTAAAAATAATTAAATAAATAATTAAATGAATAAAATTGTTTAAGTGAATTTTATGATTTTCGGTAAAGAAAAATGTATTTTTTGTAAAACAAAACCGTGATTGTTTTTCATTATAATTTCAAAAATACCTATTTTAATTATGTAATTACTAGTAAATGGTGTTTATTTAGCCACTTATAAATTTTTAGTTCAATTAAATATTTTTCCTAAATTAAATATTTTAAATATTAACATAAGCTTTATTTTTTATTTAAATTAGTGTAAATTACAAATTTGAATGGTTTCAACTTGTAAAAATGAGCCATGGTATATTAGAATCAAGTGTGTAATATGCAAAATCTTTTCCAAAATCTCTCCATGGTTCTAGAAATTTCTAGGAAAAGGGTTAAATTGAAAAAGTTAGATAATAAAGGGTTTAAGTGAAAAAATGCATTATTTATGAACTTTCTACACAATACCACACATTTTTTCTCTCTTTCCACCCTCCTCCCTCTCCATGGCCGGCCTCCCCTCCATGGGTTGCCCCAAAATTTTTGCCCTATCATTTTTGCATTAAAAATCATCAAAATTCATCAAAAATTCCAAAAATAAATCTCAAAAATCAACATTCAACCTCTACCATTTTCCTTTGACCTATTTAGCATGGATTTTGGAGTGGGAAAGCATGCATTTTTGGAGGCTCATTTTCATTGTTTGGATTTCATATTTTGAAGGTATAAATTTCCTTCTTTTGTTTTATTTCTATTAGATGTTTCTTTTAAAGCCTAATTAGATTTGTTAGATTAATTCTATGTTCAATTTCTAAAATTCAAGTTAGGGTTTGTAAATTCAAGTTAGGATTTTTATTAATTAATTAGGGTTATAATAACTAGTCTACCATTTTTATAAGTGGAAAAATCTTGCATGGTTGTTGTATAATAAATTGTTTATTCAAATTGTTTTAATTAAACTATTTAGCTAACTAGATTTTTCTAAAATGTGTTTGTGGGTAAAATAAAATTCTTATTAAGGTGGTTATCATTAGATGGTAGTTTTAATGGGAATATGAGCATATTAAAGGAATGAAAAACTTAGTTTGATCACTAGTTTCTTGTGATAATTGGAAAAATATTAATAAAAGGCTATTTTTGTAAACTAGATTTTGGGAAATTCCTAAATAAATGAAATTAAAAATATAATCATGGTTTCATTATATAATTATAATCATGAATTGTAGTTTAATACATTAATTCATGCAAAATCATGTTTTGTAGTGGAATTGTGGTATTTTGTTTGAAAAATGTTGAAAATTGTTAAAGGTTGCAAACTAGAAATTTCAAATTAATACAAATTTGTGTAATAAAAATATAGTAATGGTTTGTATAGTCTAGTTATGCTATTTAATGAGTTTTATGACCATTGGTTTCATTTAAATGTCAAGTTTTGATGAAAAACGGTAAATTGGCATTTTCGGGTTTTACGAAATCGGGCGATTTGATAGATTTTAGGGTTTCGATGGATTTAATCATGTTTTATAATATAAGTAATGAGTTTTAAGATTACGAGTTATTTGTTGATGTTTATCTCGATCCATCAGAGTCTGTACGCCGATATCGAGCGATATTTGGTTCTTTTGCGTGGACGGGACATAGGTTTTAACCTATGCTTGTTCCTTGCGTCGTTTTGGCTTTTGTATGTGATTCAGTTTACGTTACTATTTATATGTTTGCGTTTAGGTACCCCTCACGTGGACTGCGGGCGATGAAGAGGATGATGGCGACACCGTCTTCGGCAGACATGGACCAGGTGAGTAGATGCATATCTACGGGGGGAAGTCGGGTGGATGGCGTTTAGCACCCCCGCAACGTAGCATAGGATAGTACTTAGTGTCATTAGGAAACCAGATGTGACACTAGATTCTTAATCAGTAGGACCCTAGTATTGACCCTAGGCTGGACTAGACTGATTTAGGAAAACCATATCAGAGGATAAGTACCTTGGAAGAGGTTCGTAGGTTTCAGACAGAAACACACACACGCACACACTGAAACTCGACATGGGGTATACGTGTATGTGTATATATATAGAACTAGGTATAGGTATATATATGAATATACAACACGTATATGGGATTGATTGATGTGATATGATACACGGGAATGAAACGGCAGAACTGGGCTTGAGGCCGTGATTCTTGAGTATACAGTCGTATTAAAGTGTTAGCGGATCATTAGAGAATGAGATAATGAACAGGTATACATAAATTATAATGGGTAGTGATTATATTGAGGTTCATGGAACTCTAAAATAGTACCCGGACTGTAACTTGTGATTGATCACGATATGGGATATGTATGACTTGATTACGACATCATATAGGTGTGACCTGATGTCGATATCATAGAGGTGTGACTTGAGGACGATATGATATCAGTATGACTTAATCACAATATGATACATATGACATTATACGAATAATGAGACACCTAGGAGATACTTGACCCGTACCCCGATATTGGGATGCCGTACGATGGATTTTACCGTACGAGGCATAGATATGATGATTGATCCGCACTCTTGATTGAGGAAGCCGTACTTCGTACGTGACGCTATTGAGGCTGGATCGCCGACTATTAGAGATATTCATTCAGACCTAGGTAGACTCTTGTTTCTTAAGGACTAGTTTCTTAGGTTAAGTTCCTTAGAAGGTTAGACAGACAGTAGTTTAGGTTTGATTTATATAGTGGTGGTTGTACTCGTATATCGCAGAGAAGTGGATAATGCACATCTGTCTTGCATTCATACTGTAATCATCATGGTGCATGTTCTTTTATATGTTGCTATAATCAGTATAAACTTTACCTGTTAGGACACCAGCACTATTACCGATGATGCGCATATTCCACGCACACTTATTTGTCGGATCACACACATCATCATCGGTAATTGCTATGTCACGTACCTTTTAGATCATATTGTCTTTTATGGATAGAATCAGTTAACAACTAGACCGATATAATATTGTGATTATTCTCTGACATTAGTACAGACATTATATTTATTGCTTAGACATTCATGCATTCATATTTTCATGTTATCATGCAGTATTATGGGCATATGCCGACACTTATCATATAGTTACTCATGATTTTGAGATTTGGATTTCTATGAGATTTCTGGATTTTGGGAAAAACCGCAAGAATATGTAAAAACTTCTCTCTCTCTCATCCTCCTCTCTTTTCAAAAAAAACATAAGATGCGGTTTTCTCGTGATGTATGTGTCGTCCACCATGAGATTTCATGTTTTCTGATGGATTTCGAGACCCGATTCGAGAAGTGGATGAACCGTCTCGGATACATGGTGGGCCCGGTATGGTACCCCGGGGCAAGAAGATCGAGTTGTAGACGATGAGCCTGGCAGGGGAAGGCTACCTACCGGTGATGTCTGGCGCGGCGGATATCCGGAGGATACCAACCGTTGTCGTGAGATTTGATGATATGGGCCGATCCGGACTGACGGATCCCGAGATATTGAGACTTGAGATGACATGTGTTGTGTCGATGCTTGACACGGATTTCCATGGATTTCATTGTTGAGATTTCAGATTCTTATACACATTTTACTATGATAACAGCTAAAGATTTCTTATACATATATATCTGGATTTCAGGATTTGTTACTTTACATTCATGGTGCATGCATTTCATTTCATATGGCATAGTATTATATGAGGCACTGACACGAGCACGGAGTATCTGCACTTACACGTAGTTTTACCCTGCTATTACTATTGATTGGAATATAATAGTGCATTATTATGACCTAGGATAGCGTCGTGCATTCGATTTCTTTTCGTAGATGTCTTCTACTCACGAGTTGGCAACTCACCCCCGTTGTGCCAAATTCTTTACAGGTTCGATGTACAGGTTTCCGTGGCAGCTTCTTGGCACATCTTTTCTTCAGGGTGATTTGCACGGTAGGTTGGTTCACTTGTATCCGAACCACCATTTTACTTTTATTCATTCATTTGTATCTAGTAAGTTCCATCAACCATATTTGTATTACTTGATAAGTTTATTGGGCCAGTCTTTTATTTCGACCTTAGAGTCGCGCATGTATTATTCTGATCTGGTGGTTTTATTTTCTTTTGAGTTTGAGCCTCGCCCTTTGGCGTTGTATATTATTGTGCTTGTTGTGGTTGTTTCCTCCTGTTGGCGTTGAGTTAGCTCCCGTTTGGGGATGTTTTTTTTTGTTGTTTATGTATATTATACTTGTTGTACCCGTTTGGGGGCCAGTTTTTATAGAGGAGACTCTGCCGAAATTTTTTGGAAAATTTGCTCATGTTTTAAACTTGTTCCTTCATATTTTCTTTTACTGCTTCTTCTTCTTTTTCATGGTTTAGATTTCTGGGCTTCGGCTTACTTAGGTTACGTGGCGCCTCTGGACGCTTCCTAATCTAAGTGCCGGTCACGTTCCGTACTTTTGGGTCGTGACAAAGTTGGTATCAGAGCGCTAGGTTTAACCTTGTATAAGTCTAGGTGACCCTTGGTTGATGGAGTAGGCGATTTAGGTAGAGTAACGTACCGTTGGTATGGTCCGCGGCATACTTACGATACGCTACTCTACTTAAGGAGCCTTAGGATGTACATTGCTTGCACCGTATTTCATTCGTTCCTTTGATCTATCTTCGTCGATATCGGATGGTGGTTTCTGTTACCACGGGCAGAGGGAGCTGCGGCTCGAATGCGATAATCATTAGGGTATCGTTTATTCTTGAGGATTGAAGCATTGCTTAGCGTGCGAATGAAGGTATTCACATGCCGTCCGGATGAAGTTAAAGGGTTCGAACGATTATCAGAAAACCATTTTCCCAAGTTTAAGGTATTCGGAAGAACATGCAGGTATTTCGATGGACCCTCTAGAAGAATGAAACCCTAACTCGACATAATGACCACGAGAACGCCCTTGAACCTTAGGGTTTACGGCAGTTCCGCGATGCCATTAGTGAGGCTTGGGTTTGCCCTTCTACGGCTGGATCATCGATGCTGGGGTATGTACCGGATATTTTTAAACTGTACTTGAGTGTTGAGCTCTCGGGGACTTATGGGATTTTGATGGATTGATCGAAAAGTTTAATGTAGTCCGGATATCAAGTGAAGGGATCGACTACGTGGGAGACTCTAGATATGAGTATTGCCGTCGGTAGCGCAGCCAGCACAGCTACGAAGGGACGAGTTCGAAGCAATCGACATCAGAGGAAAGAGGCACACATTGACGATAGTGTTTACGATTGTGATTTAGTGATTTGAATTTCATATTTTCGTTGATTGGATTTTGCTATTTTGAGGAGTTTGTTCTACGATTGGTATTTCATGTGTACCTTCATTAAATTCTATTTGTGTTTCATGTATCAGTCGTATTGATATTGTTTAGTACACACCCGGTACACTTGATTTGGTTCTATATATTTTGAGATTTTTTTTATTTGATTTCGTGCGTACACATGATTTTGACATATGTTTCGACCTAGTTTTCATGCATTTTTATGCTGTGATTTCGATTTTGATATTCGATGTATGTTTTCGTGCACCATGTGCACCTGATTAGGATTCTTGCGCATACTTGGTGCACTTGATGCAATTTTGTGCACACCAGATGCACTAAATCGGGGTTTTGTGCAGATTAGATGCACCTGATATTGAGTCGTGCATGCCCGTTGCACTTGACAGATGTTTTTGGTGCACACCTGTTGCACTTAGTTTTGTTGTTGTGTGTATTCATGGTATCTGTATTTGGTTTCGATTTCAGTGCGCACCAGACGCACATGATATTTTATTGATGTGATTGGGATTGATTTCAGTTTGAGCAGTATGTTTTCATAATCATTATTATTTGATTTAGTAACCAGGCGGGACGTGTATGTTAAATAAAAGATATATATATAGTTATTTTTTTTAAATAAACGTCCGCTACTTATGCCGTGACACGTGCATCACACGGCAATTTTCAAAAAGGGGTGTTTGCATATTTCCTTATCCAGATATTTGTACGGTTTTACTATGATGCGCACTATATATAAGTTACAGATTGATGTATATTATGATGGTTTTCATATTGGGTTTTGATATTTTATTCTCGCCATAACTCCGATGATTGCGTAATGCTTGACGGAGTTGATTTTTGTTATGTATTGATGATTTCGGAGCCCCGACGATTTGAGTGTTTTGCTAAATGTTTTAGTATTTGGAGGGGGAGTTTTAATTTAAATTCGGGGACCGAATTTCTTAAAGGGGGGAAGATTTTAACGTTTTAAAAATAATTAAATAAATAATTAAATGATTAAAATTGTTTAAGTGAATTTTATGATTTTCGGTAAAGAAAAATGTATTTTTCGTAAAACCAAACCGTGATTGTTTTTCATTATAATTTCAAAAATACCTATTTTAATTATGTAATTACTAGTAAATGGTGTTTATTTAGCCACTTATAAATTTTTAGTTCAATTAAATATTTTTCCTAAATTAAATATTTTAAATATTAACATAAGCTTTATTTTTTATTTAAATTAGTGTAAATTACAAATTTGAATGGTTTTAATTTGTAAAAATGAGCCATGGTATATTAGAATCAAGTGTGTAATATGCAAAATCTTTTCCAAAATCTCTCCATGGTTCTAGAAATTTCTAGGAAAAGGGTTAAATTGAAAAAGTTAGATAATAAAGGGTTTAAGTGAAAAAATGCATTATTTATGAACTTTCTACACAATACCACACATTTTTTCTCTCTCTCCACCCTCCTCCCTCTCCATGGCCGGCCTCCCCTCCATGGGTTGCCCCAAAATTTTTGCCCTATCATTTTTGCATTAAAAATCATCAAAATTCATCAAAAATTCCAAAAATAAATCTCAAAAATCAACATTCAACCTCTACCATTTTCCTTTGACCTATTTAGCATGGATTTTGGAGTGGGAAAGCATGCATTTTTGGAGGCTCATTTTCATTGTTTGGATTTCATATTTTGAAGGTATAAATTTCCTTCTTTTGTTTTATTTCTATTAGATGTTTCTTTTAAAGCCTAATTAGATTTGTTAGATTAATTCTATGTTCAATTTCTAAAATTCAAGTTAGGGTTTGTAAATTCAAGTTAGGATTTTTATTAATTAATTAGGGTTATAATAACTAGTCTACCATTTTTAGAAGTGGAAAAATCTTGCATGGTTGTTGTATAATAAATTGTTTATTCAAATTGTTTTAATTAAACTATTTAGCTAACTAGATTTTTCTAAAATGTGTTTGTGGGTAAAATAAAATTCTTATTAAGGTGGTTATCATTAGATGGTAGTTTTAATGGAAATATGAGCATATTAAAGGAATGAAAAACTTAGTTTGATCACTAGTTTCTTGTGATAATTGGAAAAATATTAATAAAAGGCTATTTTTGTAAACTAGATTTTGGGAAATTCCTAAATAAATGAAATTAAAAATATAATCATGGTTTTATTATATAATTATAATCATGAATTGTAGTTTAATACATTAATTCATGCAAAATCGTGTTTTGTAGTGGAATTGTGGTATTTTGCTTGAAAAATGTTGAAAATTGTTAAAGGTTGTAAACTAGAAATTTCAAATTAATACAAATTTGTGTAATAAAAATATAGTAATGGTTTGTATAGTCTAGTTATTCTATTTAATGAGTTTTATGACCATTGGTTTCATTTAAATGTCAAGTTTTGATGAAAAACGGTAAATTGACATTTTCGGGTTTTACGAAATCGGGCGATTTGATGGATTTTAGGGTTTCGATGGATTTAATCTTGTTTTATAATATAAGTAATGAGTTTTAAAACTACTAGTTATTTGTTGATGTTTATCTCGATCCATCGGAGTCTGTACGCCGATATCGAGCGATATTTGGTTCTTTTGCGTGGACGGGACATAGGTTTTAACCTATGCTTGTTCCTTGCGTCGTTTTGGCTTTTGTATGTGATTCAGTTTACGATACTATTTATATTTTTCCGTTTAGGTACCCCTCACGTGGACTGCGGACGATGAAGAGGATGATGGCGACACCGTCTTCGGCAGACATAGACCAGGTGAGTAGATGCATATCTACGGGGGGAAGTCGGGTGGATGGCGTTTAGCACCCCCGCAACGTAGCATAGGAATAGTACTTAGTGTCATTAGGAAACCAGATGTGACCCTAGATTCTTAATCAGTAGGACCCTAGTATTGACCCTAGGCTGGACTAGACTGATTTAGGAAAACCATATCAGAGGATAAGTACCTTGGAAGAGGTTCGTAGGTTTCAGACAGAAACACACACACGCACACACTGAAACTCGACATGGGGTATACGTGTATGTGTATATATATAGAACTAGGTATAGGTATATACATGAATATACAACACGTATATGGGATTGATTGATGTGATATGATACACGGGAATGAAACGGAAGAACTGGGCTTGAGGCCGTGATTCTTGACTATACAGTCGTATTAAAGTGTTAGCGGATCATTAGAGAATGAGATAATGAACAGGTATACATAAATTATAATGGGTAGTGATGATATTATGGTTCATGGAACTCTAAAATAGTACCCGGACTGTAACTTGTGATTGATCACGATATGAGATATGTATGACTTGATTACGACATCATATAGGTGTGACCTGATGTCGATATCATAGAGGTGTGACTTGAGGACGATATGATATCAGCATGACTTAATCACAATATGATACATATGAAATTATACGAATAATGAGACACCTAGGAGATACTTGACCCGTACCCCGATATTGGGATGCCGTACGATGGATTTTACCGTACGAGGCATAGATATGATGATTGATCCGCACTCTTGATTGAGGAAGCCGTACTTCGTACGTGCCGCTATTGAGGCTGGATCGCCGACTATTAGAGATATTCATTCAGACCTAGGTAGACTCTTGTTTCTTAAGGACTAGTTTCTTAGGTTAAGTTCCTTAGAAGGTTAGATAGACACTAGTTTAGGTTTGATTTATATAGTGGTGGTTGTACTCGTATATCGCAGAGAAGTGGATAATGCACATCTGTCTTGCATTCATACTGTAATCATCATGGTGCATGTTCTTTTATATGTTGCTATAATCAGTATAAACTTTACCTGTTAGGACACCAGCACTATTACCGATGATGCGCATATTCCACGCACACTTATTTGCCGGCTCACACACATCATCATCGGTAATTGCTATGTCACGTACACTTTAGATCATATTGTCTTTTATGGATAGAATCAGTTAACAACTAGACCGATATAATATTGTGATTATTCTCTGACATTAGTACAGACATGATATTTATTGCTTAGACATTCATGCATTCATATTTTCATGTTATCATGCAGTATTATGAGCATATGCCGACACTTATCATATAGTTACTCATGATTTTGAGATTTGGATTTCTATGAGATTTCTGGATTTTGGAAAAAACCGCAAGAATATGTAAAAACTTCTCTCTCTCCTCCTCTCTTTTTAAAAAAAACATAAGATGCGGTTTTCTCGTGATGTATGCGTCGTCCACCATGAGATTTCATGTTTTCTGATGGATTTCGATACCCGATTCGAGGAGTGGATGAACCGTCTCGGGTACATGGTGGGCCCGGTATGGTACCCCGGGGCAAGAAGATCGAGTTGTAGACGATGAGCCTGGCAGGGGAAGGCTACCTACCGGTGATGTCTGGCGCGGCGGATATCCGGAGGATACCGACCGTTGTCGTGAGATTTGATGATATGGGCCGATCCGGACTGACGGAGCCCGAGATATTGAGACTTGAGATGACATGTGTTGTGTCGATGCTTGACACGGATTTCCATGGATTTCATTGTTGAGATTTCAGATTCTTATACACATTTTACTATGATAACAGCTAAAGATTTCTTATACATATATATCTGGATTTCAGGATTTATTACTATACATTCATGGTGCATGCATTTCATTTCATATGGCATAGTATTATATGAGGCACTGACACGAGCACGGAGTATCTGCACTTACACGTAGTTTTACCCTGCTATTACTGTTGATTGGAATATAATAGTGCATTATTATGACCTAGGATAGCGTCGTGCATTCGATTTCTTTTCGTAGATGTCTTCTACTCACGAGTTGGCAACTCACCCCCGTTGTGCCAAATTCTTTACAGGTTCGATGTACAGGTTTCCGTGGCAGCTTGTTGGCACATCTTTTCTTCAGGGTGATTTGCACGGTAGGTTGGTTCACTTGTATCCGAACCAACATTGTACTTTTATTCATTCATTTATATCTAGTAAGCTCCATCAACCATATTTGTATTACTTGATAAGTTTATTGGGCCAGTCTTTTATTTCGACCTTAGAGTCGCGCATGTATTATTCTGATTTGGTGGTTTTGTTTTCTTTTGAGTTTGAGCCTCGCCCTTTGGCGTTGTATATTATTGTGCTTGTTATGGTTGTTTCCACCTGTTGGCGTTGAGTTAGCTCCCGTTTAGGGATGTTTTTTTTGTTGTTTATGTATATTATACTTGTTGTACCCGTTTGGGGGCCAGGTTTTATAGAGGAGACTCTGCCGAAATTTTTGGGAAAATTTGCTGATGTTTTAAACTTGTTCCTTCATATTTTCTTTTACTGCTGCTTCTTCTTTTTCATGGTTTAGATTTCTGGGCTTCGGCTTACTTAGGTTACGTGGCTCCTCTGGACGCTTTGTAATTTAAGTGCCGGTCACGTTTCGTACTTTCGGGTCGTGACAATCCATTTGGTATCCATTATCATCATATCTCATGAGCTGGGGTACTGATCTAAGTCTTGTACAAACTGATACCATCTGCATAAATATGCTTGTATGAAAACACATGCCTAAAGGCCCTCTATAATCTCATGTCGTATCTCCTAATACGAAAAAAACATATCACCGATCTCATAACATCATGCCCAATCTCATCGACTCATCACGAAATACAATATACAATCCTCAGCATCCATGTATAAGTATACGTATATATATATATATAGTCCCAAATCTATGTGTCTATATACATATATACAAATCCCCATATACGCACCAGTAAAACAAAGTAAGCATGTGTGTGCGTGTGGGTGTAAAGCTTATTCTAGGGCTCACGACTAAACTAACTAGCGACACCATCATCCAATGCTACTAAAATTATCCATGACTCCCAAAATCTATCTAGATAATCATAACCTCACAATAACATATAAATATATCCATATAATATATATATATACCATACACTATACTACGAACTGCGGGGGTGCTATACGCCATCTACCCGACTTCCCCCATAGATATAATCTACTCACTTTGACCATCTCTTGCCGATGCCGACATTGCCACGTGGTTGCTTATCGTCTCGAAGTCCACATGAGGGTACCTACATGTCTCAATGTATCGTATCGCATTAAAATCCAAATCAAAACCAAAACGACATGCTAAAAGCCTATAGGTTATAACCTACGGACTACGCCTTTTAAACAACCAAACAACCCATGATATCGTCGTACAAATGTCAAGTAATCGAGGTTAAACACAAATACTAAAATCCAGAATCCAAAATACGAAAAATATAACCCTGAATCAAAACAGCGACTCATGAATTTAGTCCCAGATTTTACCCTAAGCCAAATTTGCCAATTTTGCATATGCAAAGGGTCTAGTTTACTGCTAATGGATCCATGAACCAAGAATGAGGCACCCAGGTCAAGTCCTGGCTGCAAATTGCGGCGTGGGGGAATTTAATTGCGGCCATGGTGTTAGGGTAAGGGCTCGGGTCTTTAGGGTATGCTCTAAATCACCTGCACATCTCTCTGTGTTCGCTAAATAAATTTTAGAGTCTCCGGGTGTTAGTAGATAACCAAAACGATCACAATTCCCACAATTTCCGTATCTGCAAAATTTCAAAGTTCGTATTTGGGAGTTAAGACTCAGGTTTTAGTCCAATATGATATCACTAAAGGGGGTTTAAGGTAACTACTAACCTCAATTACACATCACAACTCAAGAATTCTCAAACCCTAACTTGGAATTTTCTAAGTTCACTACACCGCACAATATCGATTCTAAGTTAACATGGATGCAAAGCAAATGGGAAAACTGTAAGTCGATGTTCAACACCCCAATACTTATGGGGAGGCGGAAATATGAATAACAATCTTGTTCTATGATCAAACATCGATTAACCGTATGAATCGTTTGCTAAACAAGTTTTAACAAAAGCTATAGAGTTCTAAACAACTATGTTAAGAGATTATACCAAACGGTTCTAGTCCTTCGTCTTAATGTTATCTACGGCCTCTTTGGATCTCCACGTCCTCTTCGGCTTTCATCCGTGATAGACGATCCACCCGAGAACCCTAATCCAAGCTATAACCTCTAAACTTGAGGTTACTTAGTTTCTCTAGTTGCTAAATAGAGTAGCTAAGGTGATGTAGAGATAGGTTATGGAGTAATTAGTCTTTCCTAATCCTTGTTCTCAACTCATGAGGGTAGGATTAGGTTTGGTGAAGGAGAGAGAACTTGAAGAGAGAGAGTGAGAAGATGATAATGATAATAATAATAATAATGAAATAGCTTCTCACTTGATATATGAAACATAATGAATAAAAAGAAATAAATAATATGAGATTATTCATCATGTTTCATAAATGCAAGTGGGTGATTCATTATGTGAGTCATTAAGCATTTAATAATGCATTAATGACATGATGAATCACTCACAATAAGTCACTAAATCATTAAATGAAAATGCCACCTCTCCCTCCATGTCACATCCTTCTAGAAGCTTCTCGGAAAATTACGAGAACGCCCCTCTCATCAGTGAAAACACGGAAAAACTTTAGACTGTATAAATCCAATAACCTGATACTAGAATCTGGCTTAAACCAAAGCCAGCTAGTAAAAACTGTCCGAATGTCGCACGTGCGTTTAAACACGTACGCGTTCGATCCTTTGTCGTAAAACCATACGACCTCTATATCTTTTCGCCTGGGTTTGGGAAATCTCTATGTGGGACTCTAAAGACTCAACAACTACGCTGGCAGTGGGTTTAACCACAGACCGCAAGCGGCACTAGCTGTACGTAACGGTCCCCAGGTAGTTGTCGATAAGAAAGATGATGAGGTAACCCATCTGAAATCCTACTGAGCCTGTCTGTGACAATATCCGCGCAGTCCGGTCTGTTCATCTAAGAGTATCGCATGTACGGTCTAGGGAGGTGGTGGACGTCAGACCCCTAATAACCGTACAAGTCATGTCGGTATGGTTCAAGACCACCCGAGAATCTACTGATCATTCCATCAGTAATTCTCAATCAGCCCTGGCCAGGGACTTATGGTAATGACCAAACGACCACAGTGCGATATCAACTCCCTATACCGGGAGAGACGAATCCATAACAGTCGCTCACTGCCTCCACGTGGCTCGGGACTGTGCCCAACTGAAACCTGTTTGCACGACTCCTTTGAGCCGTGGTAGGGTAATAATCAAAGCACAGTGGGAACTCACACGAGACAAATGATGACCTTTAAGTCAACGGACTATCTGCACACATGTCACCTGAGAACTGCTATCTGACGTTAGGTATAATACCATCCAGTCAGTTCTCGGCGAGTCCTGTCCGGTGTACTCACACCCAGTGAGCATCTGTATACAACCTTAGGTGAACACCACCAATGGTTGCGGGACCAATCCATTGCCCCTTGTCAGGGTCTAGATATGTATACACTAGTCTACTCCGGAGTATCGATGCCCAATCTCGATACTCCTGCGACCAGGGACATCTAAGGGTGTGCTTATTGACCATCCAGCTCCCACTAGTATGACTGCCATCACAACGCCGGCCTATGGGCTTTATCAACATATATATATATATATAGATACCAAGTAAAAAATATCATACGTTAAGACAAAGTCAAACCAAATAGCGTACTATCATATCAAGCAAGACAGTCATGTACATACATATCCCAAGCATCCTATACAATGTAGGCCTCTAGGGCATATATATCCAACAATTTCCAACTTGCACTAAGGCCTATAATTGGCGCAATGAGTACCCACTGTCTCTACCAGATCCAGTTGCTTGCGTACCGCATGCCCAACATCTCAAAAAGCCTCTCGAACTGTACTTGAGGAATGGCCTTGGTGAATGGATCTGCCGTGTTGTCTTTGTGTCTACTCTCCGTATCTCGATCTCCCGACGATCCACGATCTCCCTGATCAGGTGAAACCGCCTTAAGATATGCCTGGATTTCTGATGGGACCTTGGTTCCTTCGCTAAAGCTACAGCGCCATTGTTATCGCAATACAAAGGTATTGGATTGGCAATGGACGGAACCACCTGAAGTTCAGAAATGAACTTCCTCATCCAGACAGCCTCTTTTGCGGCTTCACTAGCAGCTATATACTCAGCCTCCATAGTTGAGCCTGCGACGGTATCTTGTTTGGAACTCTTCCAACATACCGCTCCTCCATTGAGGGTAAACACAAAACCCGAAATGGATTTAGAATCATCCTTGTCACTTTGGAAGCCGGAGTCGGTAAAAGCCTCTACCTGGAGGTCCTCATTACCGTAAATCAAGAACATCTCCTTAGTCCTTCTCAGGTACTTGAGAATGTTCTTCACCGCTCTCCAATGTTTCTCACCTGGGTCAGACTGATACCTGCTTACTACACTAAGTGCGTAAGCTACATCCGGTCTGGTACATAACATCGCATACATTATTGATCCTACCGCCGAAGCGTAGGGTATAATGCCTATGCGAGCCCTCTCTTCATCAGTCTTTGGAGACATTTCCTTGGAGAGGGTGATTCCGTGACAAGCGGGCATATTGCCGTGCTTGGAATCTTCCATACTAAATCTCTTTAGTATAGTGTCTATATACCTGGACTGTGAAAGTCCCAATGTTCTATTAGATCTATCACGATAGATCTTAAAACCCAGAATGTATGATGCATCTCCCAAGTCTTTCATAGAGAATTTCTGTGACAAGAAGAGCTTTACTGATTGTAGTATAGGGATATCATTCCCTATCAGTAGTATGTCGTTGACGTACAAAACGAGGAAGACTACTGCTCCTTCTACAATCTTCCTATAAATACATGGTTCATCTATATTTTTGATAAAGTCAAATTCCTTGACTGTTTCATCAAAGCAGATGTTCCAACTCCGCGATGCTTGCTTTAAGCCATAAATGGATTTAAGCAATTTGCACACTCTTCCGCTGCTCCCACTGTCTAAGAAACCTTCTGGTTGATCCATGTAAACACTCTCTTCTAGATGTCCATTTAGAAAAGCTGTTTTTACATCCATTTGCCAGATTTCATAGTCATGGAAGGCGGCAATAGCAAGCATGATCCGAATGGATTTAAGCATAGCTACTGGTGAAAAAGTTTCATCATAGTCCAGTCCTGGTCTTTGACGAAAACCTTTTGCTACTAGTCTAGCTTTGTAGGTTTCCACTTGTCCAAATGTACCAATCTTCTTTTTGAAGATCCATTTGCACCCAACTGGTTTTACCCCAGGAGGAGCAACTTCTAAAGTCCATACTTTATTGGTGTACATGGATTCCATTTCGGATCTCATTGCATCCAGCCACTTCACTGAGTCGCTACTTGTGATAGCCTGCTGAAAACTAGTAGGCTCATCATCATCGATGATGCAATCCTCTCGATCCCCATCAAGAAGAAAACCATAGTATCTTTCAGGAGGATGAGAAAGCCTACTAGATCTGCGGAGTGGCGTTGGTTCGTCGTGTTCTATTGAAATCTGAGATTCTTCTAAGTCTTCGGTTGCAGTTTGAGGTTCTGGAATTTCTTCCAGTTCTACCGTGCTCCCACTAATTTCTTTTTCAAGAAATTCGCTTTCTAAGAAGACAATGTGACGAGCGACAAATACCTTTTGTTCTTCAGTGTGGTAGACCATGTACCCCCTTGAATGCTTGGGGTATCCTACAAACTTGCATAAAACCGATCGTGCTTCGAGCTTGTCCGGATTATGCTTTTTAACATATACCGGACACCCCCATATCTTGATATACTCGAGATATGGTCTCTTCCCACACCACATTTCATATGGAGTGGTAGGTACAGACTTAGTTGGAACTCTATTCAATAGGTATGCGGCTGATTCTAGAGCAAATCCCCAGAAGGAAAGTGGCAACTCAGCACTACTCATCATTGAACGCACCATATCTAATAGCGTGCGATTCCTCCTTTCTGATACACCATTATGGTGAGGTGTATAAGGTGGAGTAAGCTGAGAGAGAATTCCATTCGCTTTTAAGTATTCAAGGAAACTGGTACTGAAGTATTCTCCACCTCGATCAGATCGAAGTGTCTTGATGTTTTTACCAGTTTGTTTCTCTACTTCATTTTTATACTCCTTAAACTTCTCAAAGGCCTCGGATTTATGTTTCATCAAGAATATATGTCCATACCTAGAGAAGTCATCAGTAAAAGTTATGAAGTAGGAGTGACCGCTTCGTGCATGCGTAGACATCGGACCACATACATCACTGTGTACTAGTCCCAAGAGTTCAGTGGCTCTTTCTCCGTGTCCGGTGAACGGAGATTTGGTCATTTTTCCTTTGATACATGATTGACAAGTTGCATATGATGAATATTCAAACGGATCTAGATATCCATCTTTATGTAACTTAGTCAACCTTGTTTCATTTATATGACCAAGTCTACAATGCCATAGGAAGGCTTGATTCGAATCTGGAGCCTTTCGTTTACGTGTGTTTTGAATATTGAAAATTTGAGGTTGATTAAGTATGTATATGCCGTTTTCCAGTGTGCCAAACCCAATCAGTTCTTGATTTAAGAGAATGTTCATGACATTTCTTTCAAGCGCAAAATTATATCCTTTATTAGACAACAAAGATACTGATATAATATTACACAACATACTGGGAATACAAAAACAGTTGCACAATACCAAAATGTGTCCACTATTCAACCCTAGGTGATATTCCCCTATTGCAACTGCATCTACATGCATTCCATTGCCCATCCAGAGAGTCATATCACCTGCCCCCAGTACTCTACTATTTCTCAGATCCTGCAAAGAATTACAGATGTGAGAACCAGAACCGGTATCAAGTACCCATGAAGTAGAGTTTTTTGAAAGACAATTTTCGATTACGAACACACCTGAAGCAGAAGCAACAGCTTGCTTCATGTCCTTGGCTTTAAAGACCAAACAGTCCTTCTTCCAGTGCCCTTGCTTGTGACAATAGAAGCATTCGTTCTTTTCTGCCTTCACCCTTCCTGCCTTGTTCGTTCCCTGCACCTTCTTGACCCCACCCTTCGGTTTGGTGGCCTTCATCTTCTTCTTCCCTTTAGCTTTCGCTTTATATTTAGAAGAAGATGATTGGCCAACATACAGAACGGGGGTCTTCTCCTTTTTCAAGGAGGTCTCTGCTACCCTCAACATATTGAGGAGCTTTGGAAGATCCGCTTCCATTTCGTGCATGTTGAAGTTCAGCACAAACTGAGAGAAGGTGTGGGGAAGGGACTGCAAAATCAAGTCGATATACAAATCATTCTCTAGCACGCATCCCAGGTTTGCGAGTTCCTCAATGAGGGTGATCATTTTGCGGACGTGCTCTCCAACAGGCGATCCTGGAGCTAACCTCATCTGGAAGAGTTTCCTTAAGATTTCGTACCTTGCGATACGGGAGTGTTCACCATACAATTCCTTGCAATGGAGGAATATGGATGCAATATCCATACTCTCGTGCTGTTTCTGGAGTTCATTATTCATGGACGCCAGCACGATACACTTAGCTCGCTCACATTCTAGATCCCAGGTTTTACGAACTTCCTTGTTGTAACGTTTTAGAAATCGTTTTGCGATTTTTCCTGTTTTAGGGCAAAATTGTCGGTTTTTCCCGTTTTAACCCGATTTCGATCAAACGACCGTATAAGCTTACCGACACCTAATTTGGCCAAAATAAAGCTTGTGCGCGAACTTTGGGAGTATTTGGGAGGTTTTGGTTCAGATAGATTTTTTCCCGAAAAAAATATTATTTTAAGCGGTGTTTTGTGCACGTAAATCGGGAAAATTTTTATTTTTGTGAATAAATTAATTTTGTCACTAGAATTTTTTTAGAAGGTTCTTTTTAAATATCTAGATATTTTTTGGTGACTAATGTTTTCTTTTTAAAATTTAAAAGAAAAGGGTGTAATGGTGGCAAAATGCATTAATTAGCATTTAATTCTCTTTTTCCTTGCTTTTTCTTCACAAAATATTACACAAACCCCCCCCCCTCTCACCTTGGCCGACCCTAACTCCCCCATTTCTGTCCAAAATCATTCCAAGCTCATTTCTCTCTCATTTCCTTTCAAAAACACATAAAGATATCCAAAAATAAATCCAAAAATTCCTATATAAATATTAAACCTTTTTCCTTCACTAATCCTTCATGGATCTTCATCAAAGCTTGAGTTTTGGAGGCTAAAGTGATGGATCTAAGTTCTTTTTGGTGTTCTTGAGGAGGTATAATTTCTTACCTTAATCCATAATTAATTGCTTTAATCTTTAACTAGCTAATTTAGTTAACTAGTTAAGTGCTTAGTTTAGCATTTAAATCATGATTAATTCATTATATTTGGTTTAAGAAATTCATGTTAGGGTTAATTTTTGATTAAGTGATTAGTGTTTATTTGAAGTGTTAAATTGGGTTTTAGAAAAGATTAATCTAGTAGAAAATGTTAAAAATTGCTAATAAGCATTTTGTTTAATTAAGCAAAATTGCTTACTAGATTTTTGCTAAACATAATTAGCGAGTGTAAAAAATATAGGATTGGTTTAGATAGCTTAGTTAAGCTATTTTAAGGTATTTGTAATTGTTAGATTTGTGTTATCTTGAATCTAGTGCGATATATTGCGATAGGTTGCTTACTAGATTTCGGGGTTTTCCGACGTAGGGTTCGTTTGGTAGTTGCGAGGTTATATCCAGTGTACTCCTCGTAATTTTTGTGTTGTGTTGCGCGATCGGGACGATCGGGGTCCAGACGTGGTGTTTTGTAGTTTAGCGACCCCAATTAGGGTTTTGGCCGGTATCGTGCGCGATAGATGCGCTAAGCGCGCAGTGTAATTTTCCGGGCGTTTTCGTCGCGTTTCGTTGTCTTTCCGTCATTATAGGATATTTAGCTTATGTGTTGTATTTATGAAATTTTAGGTTCGCAAGCAGGGACTTCGGGTGCTGCGGACAAGGGGAAGAAGGTGGTCGGATTTTCTTAGCTCGAGACCATCGGTGAGTAGATTTAACATCTACGGGGAAATCGCCCGTATGGCGTTATGCGTCGGGGCGAATATGATATGATAGCTGCATGTATTTGCATATTAGTTACTTTCATATGAATGTCATTGCATAGCATTATCTGTTGTACTTGACTCGTACCTTTAGATATAACACATCACTGACGGTTCATGTTGCACGAGCACTAAATTGTATGCTACACCCACACCGTCTGTAATTGCCATGACACGCACAAACACCTACATATGTGATATGATAGTGGATAGGAATGATTAGAGTAGTAACTCATATTCTATTGTGCATATGAAATACTGTGGACACATACATACGTGATATTGCATTGGGCAGGAATAGTTAAAATAGTGAACCTTATTCCACTACACTTATATTTTGTTATAATTACCTATACATCATGCATACATATTGACATGTACACCCTCGTACTTGATTACATATAGATACTTAAACCCTGCTACACTTACATGTACACTTCATATGATACTGCATTTATTTTCGAAGGAATTGGGAACCGCCTGATATGTTTTTAAAGCTAGATTCAATTTAAAGAGCGGTTTTCCCTTTATATGCTCATATTGATGTTTTAAGTTGCATATATCAGTTTTATATGGATTTTACGCATTGAGATATGGATTTCATATGATTTATGGATTTGAGAACCGTAGGGGATATTTTCAAGAAAACTTTGTATTGTTTGAAAACCCGGTTTCTCTTGATATGATATTTGATGCGTCCACCATGTGATTTCTCAGTTCTGAGATTTGGCTTGTGATACCCGATTCGAGGAGCGGGATGCACCGTCTGCGGGTACATGGTGGACTCGGTATGGTACCCCGGGGTGAGTGGTGATTTCGTGGTGTAGACGATAAACCTGACGGTGGGACCACTACCTACCGGTGATTGTATTTGGACTCGGCGGTTATCTTGGAGATACCGACCGGAGTGAGGTATGACATATCGTCAGGGCTAGTCATGGTGACAGCGCCTGAGTTATGAGGGTTTACGTGTCGATGCTAGACACGGGTTTCATGATGTTTCGATTGTCGGTGATTGACACTGAGGTTTTCGTGAGACATACAGGATTTGAGGGCCGATCTTAGGATGCGGTGCCTGAGGATTTGGGATTTGATGTGTCAGTGAGGGACACTGGTGTTTTTCCATGCTGATGATTTTTGCATGAGATTTTATATTATATCATCCCACACTCAGGATTATGTTGATATGCATCGTTTCATGTAGTTGTAGTACCCTGATGATGTACCTTTACATGATTGTTGCATATTCACCTATCATACTTATGCTATCGGATTACTTGTGATAGATAGATCGCTGTTCGTGCATACTTGCGATTACTGTATGATGTTAGTTACTATTCACGAGTTGGAAACTCACCCCCGTTGTGCCACAGTGTTGTGCAGGACTTACCCTCTGAGTAGTCGCGGCAGGGCATCTTTTCATCTCTACTTTTGCGGATACCGCTACGGTTGGCTGTGAAGCCTTGCTTTTAGGTGGGTTGCGGTTATCTGTTTGTACTTTGTATATTTTTTTGTTGGATCTAGTATTCTCCATCTACCACTATGTTGTATATGACTTAGAGACGACTTGTGAGGATTCAGTGTTATATTTTGTGGTGACTTTGGGTGCCGTGTTCGTGGGAGCCGGTTTTTGTTGAAAAGTTTTACTTCTTTATGCAGTTTTCTTTTATATTTCTTCGCTTCGGCGTCGTATATATGTTGTGGTGGTTGTCTCCGCCATTCGGCGTGATTTGCTCCTGTTTGGGATGCTTTTATTATTATCTATGTTGTACCCGTTTTCGGGGTTAGTTTTTACAAAGGAGGTGCTGCCGAAATTTTTAAGAACGAAAACTAAACTTAAAGATTTTTACTTGAAAATTTCCGAATATTTAAAACTATGTTTTTCTCCGTTGATCCAGTTTTGGGTGGTTTAGATTTCTGGGTTTCGGTTTACTTAAGTTGCGTACGCCTTTAGACGTTACGTAGTTTAATTGCCGGTTACGGGCCAAATTTGGGTCGTGACAAAGTTGGTATCAGAGCGCTAGGTTTTTACCTTTCGGAGTGTAGGACGACCTTGGTATGATGGAGTAGGTAGCTTGAGCAGAGTGACGTAGCGTGTGTATGTTCCGCGGCATACTTACGACACGGTACTCCGCCTAAGTGACCTTAGGACTTATTGATTGATGTTCCTTCCGTGATTGATATACATCCTTGTGATTCGATTTCCGTTTCCTTATCGAATCTTGTTTCAATTTCCAGCCTATATGCCGCCGAAGACTAAGAGGGCACAGAGAGCAGCCGCGAGGGCCGAGGTCAGAGTTGACTCGTCTGAGGCGAGGACTGACCAGGGCAGTACGCCTGTTGTACCGGAGCACATTGCTATGATTGGTGCTGGTATGCAGGATCTGCGCCAGATTGTAGGGACTTTAGTAGAGGCCATTCGAGCACAGGGGCAGGCTGTTGTTCCACCCGTTGCAGGGACCACGATGGTACCTACTGATCCGGCAGTTGTAGTTTCAGCTCCAGAGGTTATTACCGTGTCACTGACGGAGTTCATGAGGCTGGGGCCTCCGGTGTTTACTGGCACAGATGTTACTGAGGATCCGCAGTCGTTCATCGACCGGATGGCCAGGATTTGTCGCTCACTCCGATGCTCTGACGAGAGATGGGTAGAGTTTGCGAGTTTCCGGCTGGAGGGTATAGCCCAGAAGTGGTGTGAGTCGTTGGAGAGGGGCAGAGCCACTGGTCTTGCTCTTATGACCTGGGCTGAGTTTGTGACGTCGTTTCTTACCCGTTTTCTTCCACCGAGCGTCAGGGATGCGCGAGTGCGCAGATTTGAGTCTTTACGTCAGACGCCGGGGATGACGGTGTCGGAGTATGATGTATTGTTTACTGAGCTGTCGGTGTATGCTCCGTACTTGGTGGCGACTGAGGAGATGAATGTGAAGAGGTTTGTTCGAGGCCTGCTTACCCAGTTGTTCCTAGCCATCAGCATTCAGCATTGCGACACGTATGCGGCAGCTGTCGATGCAGCCCTATTGGTGGAGGAGCGTCTAGCTGAGTCATCGGTTGTTCCAGAACCGAAGAGGAATCGTACGGGTGAGCCAGCACGGGGACCGAGGTTTTTCCGCAGAGGCAGAGTTCCTTCAGACTCGGGGAGTAGCAGAGACGTTGGACGTGGCCAGTTATTCAGTTCTTATTCCCAGGATGGCCAGCGACCGTCTTATGGATGCTTTGGTTGTGGCAGTTTGCAGCATCTTGTTCGGAATTGTACTGTGGTGCGTCAGAGAGGGCCAGCAGTACCGCAGGTTACCTTACCACCTTCTCCGCCTCAGAGAGCATTGCCTCTTATTCCTGTTGTTGCGCCGCGCCAGACTCCTACTCAGAGAGGTCGTGGTCGCGGTGGTTTTGTGCCGAGAGGACGAGGTGGCAGAGGCAGAGGACAGCCAGTAGCCGGTAGAGGGCAGGCACGGGTTTTTGCCTTGACTCACCAGGACGCTCAGGCGTCTAATGCTGTGGTTTCAGGTACCCTTTCCTTATGTTCTTTTGATGCACATGTTCTTTTCGATCCGGGATCTACGCATTCGTATGTTTCTACGCACTTCGCGCCGAGGTTAGGCCGAGAGTCGTGTTTGCTAGATCAGCCGTTAGTAGTGAGTACTCCTGTGGGAGAGTCGTTTGTTGCGCGGCACGTGTTCCGATCATGTGCTGTCCGCTTAGGAGACAGAGATCTGTCCGTCGACTTGATCCTTCTTGAGATGTTGGACTTCGACGTTCTGTTGGGCATGGATTGGCTAGCTACTTGCTATGCGTCCGTGGACTGCCGCGAGAAGACAGTTAGATTTTGTTTTCCCGGCGAGTCAGTGTGTATTGTGCAGGGAGACCGTGGTGTCGCCCCTCACAGTTTGGTTTCTGTTCTGTGCGCTAGTTGGCTTTTGAGGAGGGGATGTCGGGGATTCTTAGCTTTCATTCATGATACTGGAGTTACGGTGGAGTCGTTGGACCAGGTTTCTACCGTGCGAGAATTTCCCGATGTCTTTCCCGATGAGTTACCTGGGTTGCCGCCAGAGCGCGATATCGAGTTTTGCATTGATCTGATTCCTGGCACGGAGCCTATTTCTATACCGCCTTATCGGATGGCTCCGGCAGAGGTTAGAGAGCTTAAAGATCAATTGCAAGAGTTGCTAGTTTTGGGACTTGTGCGTCCGAGTGTTTCGCCGTGGGGAGCTCCTGTTCTGTTCGTCAAGAAGAAGGACGGCAGTTTGAGGTTATGTGTGGATTATCGTCAGTTGAACCGAGTTACGGTGCGGAACAGGTATCCTTTACCGCGCATTGATGATTTATTTGATCAGCTCCAGGGTGCGAAACATTTTTCGAAGATTGATTTGCGTTCGGGTTATCATCAGTTGCGGGTTCGGAATGATGACATTCCGAAGACTGCTTTTCGTACGCGCTATGGGCATTATGAGTTTTTGGTGATGTCGTTCGGACTCACCAATGCGCCAGCAGCGTTCATGGATCTGATGAACCGGATTTTCAGGCCGTTCCTCCACCAGTTCATTATAGTGTTTATTGATGACATACTGGTCTACTCTAGGAGTCATGAGGAGCATGAGCAGCACTTGAGGATCACTTTGCAGATATTGAGAGAGCACCGGCTATATGCTAAATTCTCAAAGTGCACATTTTGGCTTGATAGAGTTGACTTCCTGGGTCATGTGGTGACTGGTGATGGTATTCTTATGGACCCGAGGAAGATCGAGGCTGTACAGCTTTGGCCCAGACCTGTATCGGTGACGGAGGTCCGCAGCTTTTTGGGCTTAGCTGGTTATTATCGCCGTTTTGTGCAGGATTTCTCGAGTATCGCTGCACCGCTAACTGGACTGACTCGGAAGGGGATTCCTTTTCTCTGGACTGATGCGTGCGAGCAGAGTTTTCAGCAGTTGAAGACTCGGTTGACGACAGCACCAGTTCTTTCTTTACCTTCTGGATCGGGCGGCTATGTTGTTTATTGTGATGCCTCTCGAGTGGGACTCGGCTGTGTTTTGATGCAGCATGATAGGGTGATTGCATATGCTTCTAGGCAGCTGAAGAAGCACGAGCAGAATTACCCCACTCACGATCTTGAGATGGCAGCGGTAGTCTTTGCGTTGAAGATTTGGAGACACTACTTGTACGGAGAGTCGTGTCAGATCTTCACGGATCACAAGAGTTTGAAGTATATCTTCCAGCAGCGAGATCTGAACCTGAGACAGCGCCGATGGATGGAGCTAGTGAAGGATTATGATTGTGAGATCCTTTATCACCCGGGCAAGGCGAATGTAGTAGCTGATGCTTTGAGTCGTAGGCCCGTGGGTAGCTTGTCCCAGTTGAGCGCAGTTCAGTGTCAGTCTTCTGCAGATTGGCAGCTCTTATGTGATAGTAGAGTGCAGTTCGAATTCACTTCCGCTGGGGGACAGCTTGCTCGTGTCCTCGCCCGTCCACTTCTTTTTGATCGTATCCGTGAGGCGCAGCCCAGCGATGCCCGTTTGATTGAGATTCTTGAGCTTGTTCGGCAGGGAAGAGTTTCGGAGTTCATGATTGATGACCAGGGTGTGCTACGATGCGGGACTCGCTTGTGTGTACCAGATGTTGATGGGTTGAGACGCGAGATCCTAGAGCAGGCACATCAGTCGGCCTTTAGCGTTCATCCAGGTTCCACCAAGATGTACTGTGACTTGAGGGACTTCTACTGGTGGGAAGGGGTGAAGCGTGATATATCGGACTTCGTTTCGAGGTGCCTGACTTGTCAGCAAGTCAAGGCTGAGCATCAGAGACCGGCTGGAGAGTTGCAGCCTTTACCCATTCCGGAGTGAAAATGGGAGCAGATTTCCATGGACTTCATTGTGGGTCTACCCAGGACCAGTCGAGGGTATGACTCCATTTGGGTTATTGTAGACCGGTTGACGAAAGCGGCTCACTTTCTTCCAGTGAAGACCACTTTCGGTTATTCTCAGTATGCTCAGTTGTACATAGATGAGATTGTGCGTTTGCACGGTGTTCCCACATGTATAGTATCCGACAGAGGCACCCAGTTTACTAGCCGTCTTTGGCAGAAGCTTCAGGAAGCTTTGGGTACCCGGCTGAGTTTTAGTACCGCTTTTCATCCACAGACCGATGGCCAGTCGGAGCGGACTATACAGACTCTAGAGGATATGCTCTGTGCATGCGTGCTTGATTTTGGTGGCAGTTGGGATCGTCACTTGCCGTTGATTGAGTTCTCCTACAACAACAGCTTTCAGGAGACTATTCAGATGGCACCTTTTGAGGCATTATATGGTCGGAAGTGTCGATCGCCAGTCTGTTGGACCGAGCTTAGTGAGAGTTTGGTTTTGGGACCCCAGCTAGTTCAGGAGACCACGGAGAAGATCCAGCTGATTCAGGATAGGATGAGAGCAGCCCAGTGCAGGCAGAAGTCTTATGCCGACCGTCGTCGTCGCAGACTTGAGTTCGCAGTGGGGGATCATGTATTCCTGAGGATTTCTCCGATGAAGGGCGTTATGCGATTTGGGAAGAGAGAGAAGCTCAGTCTTAGATTTGTAGGTCCTTTCGAGATCTTTGAGCGAGTGGGTTCTGTTGCTTATCGTTTGGCGCTCCCCGCCCAGTTTTCCGGATGTTCACCCCGTTTTTCATGTGTCGATGCTTCGTAGATACCTTCATGATCCTTCTCACACGATTCAGCACGAGACCGTTCAGCTTGAGCGCGATTTTTCGTTCACCGAGCAGCCGGTAGTTATTTTGGATCGGCAGGTGAAGAAACTTCGGTCAAAGGTCTTGCCATCTGTGAAGGTTCTTTGGCGTAGCCCGATTAGTGAGGAGATCACTTGGGAGGCCGAGAGCGAGATGCGGAAGAAAATCCCTCATCTTTTTGAAGGTACGCTTAGTATGAAATTTTAATTCGGGGACCGAATTTCTATAAGGAGGGGAGATTGTAACGTTTTAGAAATCGTTTTGCGAATTTTCCTGTTTTAGGGCAAAATTGTCGGTTTTTCCCGTTTTAACCCGATTTCGATCAAACGACCGTATAAGCTTACCGACACCTAATTTGGCCAAAATAAAGCTTGTGCGCAAACTTTGGGAGTATTTGGGAGGTTTTGGTTCAGATAGATTTTTTCCCGAAAAAAATATTATTTTAAGCGGTGTTTTGTGCACGTAAATCGGGAAAATTTTTATTTTTGTGAATAAATTAATTTTGTCACTAGAATTATTTTAGAAGGTTCTTTTTAAATATCTAGATATTTTTTGGTGACTAATGTTTTCTTTTTAAAATTTAAAAGAAAAGGGTGTAATGGTGGCAAAATGCATTAATTAGCATTTAATTCTCTTTTTCCTTGCTTTTTCTTCACAAAATATTACACAAACCCCCCCCCCTCTCACCTTGGCCGACCCTAACTCCCCAATTGCTGTCCAAAATCATTCCAAGCTCATTTCTCTCTCATTTCCTTTCAAAAACACATAAAGATATCCAAAAAAAATTCCAAAAATTCCTATATAAATATTAAACCTTTTTCCTTCACTAATCCTTCATGGATCTTCATCAAAGCTTGAGTTTTGGAGGCTAAAGTGATGGATCTAAGTTCTTTTTGGTGTTCTTGAGAAGGTATAATTTCTTACCATAATCCATAATTAATTGCTTTAATCTTTAACTAGCTAATTTAGTTAACTAGTTAAGTGCTTAGTTTAGCATTTAAATCATGATTAATTCATTATATTTGGTTTAAGAAATTCATGTTAGGGTTAATTTTTGATTAAGTGATTAGTGTTTATTTGAAGTGTTAAATTGGGTTTTAGAAAAGATTAATCTAGTAGAAAATGTTAAAAATTGCTAATAAGCATTTTGTTTAATTAAGCAAAATTGCTTACTAGATTTTTGCTAAAACATAATTAGCGAGTGTAAAAAATATAGGATTGGTTTAGATAGCTTAGTTAAGCTATTTTAAGGTATTTGTAATTGTTAGATTTGTGTTATCTTGAATCTAGTGCGATATATTGCGATAGGTTGCTTACTAGATTTCAGGGTTTTCCGACGTAGGGTTCGTTTGGTAGTTGCGAGGTTATATCCAGTGTATTCCTCGTAATTTTTGTGTTGTGTTGCGCGATCGGGACGATCGGGGTCCAGACGTGGTGTTTTGTAGTTTAGCGACCCCAATTAGGGTTTTGGCTGGTATCGTGCGCGATAGATGCGCTAAGCGCGCAGTGTAATTTTCCGGGCGTTTTCGTCGCGTTTCGTTGTCTTTCCGTCATTATAGGATATTTAGCTTATGTGTTGTATTTATGAAATTTTAGGTTCGCAAGAAGGGACTTCGGGTGCTGCGGACAAGGGGAAGCAGGTGGTCGGATTTTCTTAGCTCGAGACCATCGGTGAGTAGATTTAACATCTACGGGGAAATCGCCCGTATGGCGTTATGCGTCGGGGCGAATATGATATGATAGCTGCATGTATTGCATATTAGTTACTTTCATATGAATGTCATTGCATAGCATTATCTGTTGTACTTGACTCGTACCTTTAGATATAACACATCACTGACGGTTCATGTTGCACGAGCACTAAATTGTATGCTACACCCACACCGTCTGTAATTGCCATGACACGCACAAACACCTACATATGTGATATGATAGTGGATAGGAATGATTAGAGTAGTAACTCATATTCTATTGTGCATATGAAATACTGTGGACACATACATACGTGATATTGCATTGGGCAGGAATAGTTAAAGTTGTGAACCTTATTCCACTTCACTTATATTTTTTTATAATTACCTATACATCATGCATACATATTGACATGTACACCCTCGTACTTGATTACATGTAGATACTTAAACCCTGCTACACTTACATGTACACTTCATATGATACTGCATTTATTTTCGAAGGAATTGGGAACCGCCTGATATGTTTTTAAAGCTAGATTCAATTTAAAGAGCGGTTTTCCCTTTATATGCTCATATTGATGTTTTATGTTGCATATATCAGTTTTATATGGATTTTACACATTGAGATATGGATTTCATATGATTTATGGATTTGAGAACCGTGGGGGATATTTTCAAGAAAACTTTGTATTGTTTGAAAACCCGGTTTCTCTTGATATGATATTTGATGCGTCCACCATGTGATTTCTCGGTTCTGAGATTTGGCTTATGATACCCGATTCGAGGAGCGGGATGCACCGTCTGCGGGTACATGGTAGACCCGGTATGGTACCCCGGGGTGAGTGGTGATTTCGTGGTGTAGACGATAAACCTGACGGTTGGACCACTACCTACCGGTGATTGTATTTGGACTCGGCGGTTATCTTGGAGATACCGACCGGAGTGAGGTATGACATATCGTCAGGGCTAGTCATGGTGACAGCGCCTGAGTTATGAGGATTTACGTGTCGATGCTAGACACGGGTTTCATGATGTTTCGAGTGTCGGTGATTGACACTTAGGTTTTCGTGAGACATACAGGATTTGAGGGCCGATCTTAGGATGCGGTGCCTGAGGATTTAGGATTTGATGTGTCAGTGAGGGACACTGGTGTTTTTCCATGCTGATGATTTTTGCATGAGATTTTATATTATATCATCCCACACTCAGGATTATGTTGATATGCATCGTATCATGTAGTTGTAGTACCCTGATGATGTACCTTTACATGATTGTTGCATATTCACCTATCATACTTATGCTATCGGATTACTTGTGATAGATAGATCGCTGTTCGTGCATACTTGCGATTACTGTATGATGTTAGTTACTATTCACGAGTTGGCAACTCACCCCCGTTGTGCCACAGTGTTGTGCAGGACTTACCCTCTGAGTAGTCGCGGCAGGGCATCTTTTCATCTCTACTTTTGCGGATACCGCTACGGTTGGCTGTGAAGCCTTGCTTTTAGGTGGGTTGCGGTTATCTGTTTGTACTTTGTATATTTTTTTGTTGGATCTAGTATTCTCCATCTACCACTATGTTGTATATGACTTAGAGACGACTTGTGAGGATTCAGTGTTATATTTTGTGGTGACTTTGGGTGCCGTGCTCGTGGGAGCCGGTTTTTGTTGAAAAGTTTTACTTCTTTATGCAGTTTTCTTTTATATTTCTTCGCTTCGGCGTCGTATATATGTTGTGGTGGTTGTCTCCGCCGTTGGGCGTGATTTGCTCCCGTTTGGGATGCTTTTATTATTATCTATGTTGTACCCGTTTTCGGGGTTAGTTTTTACAAAGGAGGTGCTGCCGAAATTTTTAAGAACGAAAACTAAACTTAAAGATTTTTACTTGAAAATTTCCGAATATTTAAAACTATGTTTTTCTCCGTTGATCCAGTTTTGGGTGGTTTAGATTTCTGGGTTTCGGCTTACTTAAGTTGCGTACGCCTTTAGACGTTACGTAGTTTAAGTGCCGGTTACGGGCCAAATTTGGGTCATGACACTTGTCCGCAACTGAGGAATTTGGTCCTGGGATAAGGGGAGGAACAGCGGTGGTAACATATGCAACTTTGTCATAAGTCAGCGCAATATTGACGTTCCTTAGCCAATCTTTATAGTTCTGCCCGGTCAGTATATTCTTTTCAAGTAATAGTTTTAGTCCAGTCATGGTAGCTGCCAGAGAGAGAGAAAAGAAAACACTCAGCATATGCTCTTGCAAGTTTAGATTGGTTATTATTTTATCTAAACAGGATGGCTCCCACTGTTTCCTTAAATCCTTCTTCAAAACCTAAAAGAAGAACTAGTCAGGATTTAATCACACGTTACAATTCTTGCTTAACCTTTCAGCCAGGCTGGTGTTGGTACTTCGAGGGAGGTTTTCCAACGCTTTCGCGAAGTTCCTTAATTAAAGAACCTCTTTTCCCTGGAGGCGTAGCCCCTCTAACACCTTTCTAGGCACCTACTTGGTTTATAGCATTGATTGTTAAGTGAGAGAAATTCCCGAGATTAATCCTACTCATCAGTGGGATCGGGATCCAACTATCATTGCATGATGCCCTAGATGGAAGCCACTCTAGTCACCAAACTCCAGAAGGTAAGCTAAATCTGCAAGTTTCCTTTATGTTTGAAACTCCCGATGTGAATTTTACCCCAAGCTCTTATAGACCTTGACGTAGGCCAACAAGTTATAAGACGCAAGTCAAGTTCTACCCGTCTTTGTCCTGATCAATTTAAATACATCGTACAAGCCCTTGACGTAGGCCAACAAGGTGTACGTCTGTATTAAACTAATGCATCTATCTATGCAACAAATAGGCACACACACTGCTACCATTCACTATGCCTTGACGTAGGCCAACAAGCATAGCATGAATACGATGTGCTGTCTATCTGAAACGACGGAGGGTTACGGCTGGTTTTTGGCAAAAAACCGTTTAACGTAGTGAACTTGATTTGATCGACGGAACTAAGATAGCTTTTATTAAAAGGAGTGGTTTAAGCTCCGCATTTAAAATTTAATTTTTCAAGAAAACCGAGTGGTTTTTTATAAATTGTTCCAACGATTCAGTTTAGGTTTTATTTTCTTTGCATTAATAATAATGCGTCCCATCTTTAACCTATCATTACAGATAACAACGAAAAATACAACGTCCTCTTATGCCATCCGTATTCGCCACGGGGTCCCGTCATCACCCGTTAGGTTACTTAACTAACGACAGAGCGGGGGCTGGGCTAGCGCGGGTGTAAAACATAAGCGACGTCTAAATAGCTATCATATATAGATATTGTACATTCGTCAGACGCAATAATAGGCATTCCAGATCACAGATAAACAATATTGGATTTGCAAGCAATCCGCATTTCGTTTGAGCCTGCAATGAAAGACGGATTACACAGTTGTGATGAATAGCCATTTTCCCACCCCAGACCCCTACGGGTACGGCAAACTACCCGCCAAGTATCAGAAGTGAAGCGGTCTGCCCCAACACTTCAAAATACCCGGTAGTTTGTGCACCCCACCTTGGGTCTATCCTAGGAGCAAAAACAGTAAAAAGAAATAGTACAACGGTGGCTACAACCGCAACCTGGATGTGCCCCGCAAAATAATATTACAACTTATTACATTTACATCAAATGAATTAATACAATAACCCATCACAAAACCCGGCTAATCACCACAACAGCCCAATACAGTTTATATACACAAACAATTATATATAACATCACAGATATGTGCAACCCCCTGCCAACCGACATACTAGCAGTTAGGGAAGGTTTACGAACACATAAAACATTTCACAGATATAATCAAACAAGCAAATACCGTATAATTTCGATCGATTAAACACATTTAATTTTGCTCCAATACTTCTCTGTAAATCTGAAACCTGAGCAAAAATAAAAATTACCAGAAAACAACAAATATCACAGAGAATCAATACAAGAAACTTAGGATGATGAATCGTCCAAAGCGCGGCGGAATCGCGGCGGATCGGTGGGATCGGCTGCGGTTCCGCGGCGCTATGGCCAATTCATGAGCCCAATTTTCTTGGGTGTTCTAATACATTCATTTAGGTCAATCTGAAGGTCCCTGAAAAATTTTTGGACCTCATTTAAAATTCGACAGAAAGTACATGATATTGGGGTTTTTCCGGTTTGTTTTTCCGTTCGAAATTCATACAAATTTGCAAGTGTGTTAAATACTATTTAGCTAGGCTCTGATACCACTGTAAGTCGATATTCAACACCCCAATACTTATGGGGAGGCGGAAATATGAATAACAATCTTGTTCTATGATCAAACATCGATTAACCGTATGAATCGTTTGCTAAACAAGTTTTAACAAAAGCTATAGAGTTCTAAACTACTATGTTAAGAGATTATACCAAACGGTTCTAGTCCTTCGTCTTAATGTTATCTACGGCCTCTTTGGATCTCCACGTCCTCTTCGGCTTTCTTCCGTGATAGACGATCCACCCGAGAACCCTAATCCAAGCTATAACCTCTAAACTTGAGGTTACTTAGTTTCTCTAGTTGCTAAATAGAGTAGCTAAGGTGATGTAGAGATAGGTTATGGAGTAATTAGTCTTTCCTAATCCTTGTTCTCAACTCATGAGGGTAGGATTAGGTTTGGTGAAGGAGAGAGAACTTGAAGAGAGAGAGTGAGAAGATGATAATGATAATAATAATAATAATGAAATAGCTTCTCACTTGATATATGAAACATAATGAATAATATGAGATTATTCATCATGTTTCATAAATGCAAGTGGGTGATTCATTATGTGAGTCATTAAGCATTTAATAATGCATTAATGACATGATGAATCACTCACAATGAGTCACTAAATCATTAAATGAAAATGCCACCTCTCCCTCCATGTCACATCCTTCTAGAAGCTTCTCGGAAAATTACGAGAACGCCCCTCTCATCCGTGAAAACACGGAAAAATTTTAGACTGTATAAATCCAATAACCTGATACTAGAATCTGGCTTAAACCAAAGCCAGCTAGAAAAAACTGTCCGAATGTCGCACGTGCGTTTAAACACGTACGCGTTCGAACCTTTGTCGTAAAACCATACGACCTCTATATCTTTTAGCCTGGGTTTGGGAAATCACTATGTGGGACTCTAAAGACTCAACTACTACGCTGGCAGTGGGTTTAACCACAGACCGCAAGCGGCACTAGCTGTACGTAACGGTCCCCAGGTAGTTGTCGATAAGAAAGCTGATGAGGTAACCCATCTGAAATCCTACTGAGCCTGTCTGTGACAATATCCGCGCAGTCCGGTCTGTTCGTCTAAGAGTATCGCATATACGGTCTAGGGAGGTGGTGGACGTCAGACCCCTAATAACCGTACAAGTCGTGTCGGTATGGTTCAAGACCACCCGAGAATCTACTGATCATTCCATCAGTAATTCTTAATCAGCCCTGGCCAGGGACTTATGGTAATGACCAAACGACCACAGTGCGATATCAACTCCCTATACCGAGAGAGACGAATCCCTAACAGTCGCTCACTGCCTCCACGTGGCTCGTGACTGTGCCCAACTGAAACCTGTTTGCACGACTCCTTTGAGCCGTGGTAGGGTAATAATCAAAGCACAGTGGGAACTCACACGAGACAAATGATGACCTTAAGTCAACGGACTATCTGCACACATGTCACCTGAGAACTGCTATCTGACGTTAGGTATAATACCATCAGTCAGTTCTCGGCGAGTCCTGTCCGGTGTACTCACACCCAGTGAGCATCTGTATACAATCTTAGGTGAACACCACCAATGGTTGTGGGACCAATCCATTGCCCCTTGTCAGGGTCTAGATATGTATACACTAGTCTACTCCGGAGTATCGATGCCCAATCTCGATACTCCTGCGACCAGGGACATCTAAGGGTGTGCCTATTGACCATCCAGCTCCCACTAGTATGACTGCCATCACAACGTCGGTAGTCAGACAAAACACCTTATGGGCTTTATCAACATATATATATATATAGATACCAAGTAAAAAATATCATACGTTAAGACAAAGTCAAACCAAATAGCGTACAATCATATCAAGTAAGACTGTCATGTACATACATATCCCAAGCATCCTATACAATGTAGGCCTCTAGGGCATATATATCCAACAAAAAACTACACTAATGATGGATAAATTATCTCATTTGGTAACTCAAGAATTTTCTTGAGTTGCCCCAAGTGTCCAAAATCCTTGCTTTCTTGGTCCAAAGTGAAGCTTATGAGCTTGTACACATTTTTAAAAAATTGGGTATGATGTTTTGATGAAGGAATGATGGTGTTTGTGTGGGTTTGATGAAGAGGGAGATGAGGGCAGCAGCCATTGCAAGGGTGAAGAGTGGAAAAATGAAGGGGAAAATAGTGGAGGGAACAAGTGCCAAGACTTGGTTTGACCCCTCAACCTCTCTCTCTCTCTTGCCCATACCCAATTCCTTATATTTTCTTTTTCTTTTATCACATAAAACAAAAAACATGAATGAAAATGAAGAGAAATCCATGTAGGAAAATGTAACAAGTGTAAAATAACATGATGCATGACATGTGCACAAAACAAGCTTAATGCACGATTTGCGATATTGAATCCCGATTAGCATTAAAATAGTGTAAAATGAATCATAAAATCTTATAATTTGCATACATCATATAAAGCACCCTCTTTTTAGTAATTTCCACAATTTTCCAAATTTTTCCCAATTTATTGGTATTTAATTATACCGCAATATTAAAATATTTAATATATTTATTATTTAATTATAAAAATTCCAAAAATTAATATTTTATTTTTCTGAAATGTTACAATCTTCCCCCTTTAAAAAATTCAGTCCCCGAATTTAAATTTAAACCCCTCAAATACTAAAATATTTCAGTAAAAAGTCCAAGTCATCGGGGCTCCGAAATCATCAATACATAAGACGCATCATAGCGCAATGCATGCACATGAACAATGAGCAGATAACTCCAAATCAAAACTCCGTCAAGCATCTCTCAATCATCGGAGTCATGGTGAAAACACAAATGTCAAATCCAATACGAAAACCAATATGATATAAATGAAAACTATACATGTAAACATCTGAAGGAAATGCATGCCAAACCTTTCATGTTGCTGTGCGATGCGCGCATCGCGCCACAGTGGCGGATGTCTATTGTAAGAAAATAACTATATATATACTTATCCTTTGTTTAATATGTACGTCCCGCTGTTCATATCAGATTTTTGCATTTTTATACCGCCCAATTTTTATCACATTGCTTATCGGTAGGTACTCTTGAGCCGTGTTTGCTAGTCAATTGCAGGATACATGTTCTCGGCTCTAAACGGTGAAACTCATGGAAAAGCACGACAAAATCCGGATTACTGCCAACCACAGATAAATCACGGGTCTCCGCTCTCTATACGTATGTTACCGCACACCAGTTTAAAGAGATAAAATGGCAAATCAATGTCTTTTTCATGCACAAAGCTCAATGGCAACACAAGATCCAACATACCTATGAGGAGCTTGAGAAAATCATGGCAAAAGATCCACATCAAATCACCTTTTGACCTGCTGCAAATTTGGAAGAAATGTGGAGAGATTCTGAGAAACAAAGTGTACCAAACTGATCCAAACATCAACACTAAGAAGCACAAAAAATTCGAGGGGCCAACTACTCCAAATGGCCGCGTTTCCGCGGCATAAGCATGCTTAGGCCACGGAAATGCGGACGTACGGCCTCCTCAGAAGTATATTTTTTAGGGGTAATTTGGTCTTTTCATGAAGGGTCAGAATGTTGCCCTATGTTTCCAGCTCCCTGCCTATAAATAGTCCAGAACTTGCCAAAGCCAAGTATGCTTATTTTTGAATTTAGATTTTAGAATACATGTGATGTTCTTCTTCTTCCTCTCATCTCTTCTCCATTAAAAACTTGTATTGAGCTTTTGTGAGTGATGAATGAATAAAGGAGTTCTTTTTATTATCATGCTTGTCTTGTTCTTGTTATGTTATTAATTATAAATTGCTTGTAATTTTCCTTTGCTAATCTAGTTATTGTTATTTGCTATTTGTTTCTTTCTTGATCTCTTTTTCTTTATCCTTACAGAACCATGATGCTTACGCTTGATTCTTACCAAGGTGAGGTCGCAAATAGCTAGTTGTAATCTTATAACCTCTTTCTTTCTATCTTCCTTCTTTGTTTTATTTTCTTTTCCTTATAATGGGTGAGTAGTTTTCATACTTGTTAGGGTAGGATAAGGAAAGTTTGAGAGAAGGAAATCTCTCTCACTCTTTCCTTGCCAACATCTTAAAATCGGACTCCCGTTAATTGAACCACAATCCGCTCCCTACTGCACCCTATCCTACATGATAGCGGTGATTCCGTAGTGAGACCGGTTGTGGTTAAATTAACCGGAGGTTAAGGATAAAAGCCAAGAACGGACGGACAAGCACCAAAAGGAAGAACTTATGCGTTGGGAAGCCTAGATTATACTAGCAAGTTCCTTCCTAGTCGTGCTAATCCCCGTTGTTGCCGATTACCGTAACACCGATTTTAAGAGCGGCAACGAAAGAAGTGAGCGACTCCTAACTCAAACTAACTTAATCCTAACCCTAACAAGCTCTCTTTACATATCATTTTAGCACATAGTTAATCACAAACAAATCTGGACATTTGGACTTAACTCGTTAAAACACATAGAAAAAGATTCCCATCTCCCTGCGGACGATCCGTACTCAACCGGCTAGCTACAAGCGAAACCGTCTTGATTGCGGTAATTAACTAAGCACGCAAAAACTATAACAATCAAATGGCGCCGTTGCCGGGGAGACGGTAGTTTATTTCTTTGTGTAATTTCGGGTTAATTTGTGAATATAAATATAACCGAAAAAGTAAACAAAAAAAATATACATTGTAAAAAACCATCTTGTTATTTTTGATTAGTTTTTGTGCAAGTGCGCAGGATAAAAAGACAGTCGAGTTCAGTGCCAAAGACGTGGAAAGTTAGACCCATATCTCGCGGCTACACCGCGACGGATCAAGACGAAGCTAACGATCTACTGTAAAAATCTAGAGCAGATACAGTGAGCAAATCAAAATTCAGGAAATCCAGGCAAGAAGAGGACAGCAAAAGAAGGATCTACAAAATTTTTGAAGCCCCAAAGCCCCCTTACTGCCGCGGAACCGCGGCATAAGCAAGCCTAGGCCTCGGAACCGCGGCCGTTTGGTGCCTTCAGGGTGCCAAATTGTCTGTAAGTCTTTCTCTTCTCTCCCCCACTCCTCTGAACTCCACTGAACTGTGTTTTCTGCAGCATTCTTTTCGCAAACTCTCTTCCCCCTTCCAATAAATTGTTTTTGTGCAGGATTCTTTGCGCCGCGCTAAAAAAATAAAAATTGATTGCAGTTGATTTGTTACTGCTTTGCATTTATTAAAACGGACTTTAATGGCCTTGATGTTAGTTATATGTATGCCCTAGAGGCCATTACTGTACATTGGATGTATATTGTAGTGGATGCTGGGACATATATAGCGAGGACTTTCTTGCTCGACATGATAGTATGCTATCTGGTTGATCTTTACCTTAACGTGTACACTGATTGTCTCTCTGTTACATGTTGGTAAAGCCCTTAGGATGTGTACTTGACTACCTAGACTATGATGCGGATCATACTAGTGGGGACATGGTAGTCTATGAGTACATCCTTCAAGGTCCCTAGTCGTGGGTGTATCGAGACGGGGCATCGATATACCAGAGTAGACTAGCGTATACCTTCTCGACCCATACAGATGGGCGATGGATGATCCCATATCCATTGGTGTTTGACATCAGAGATGATATACGGGTGCTCAGTGGAGACTGGGTACACTGGACTGACTCGCCGAGAACTCCCAGATGGTATTATACCTTACGTCAGATGGCAGTTCTCTGGTGACACTGGTACAGAGTAGTCTGTTGACCCGAGATCGTCATAGAGTCTTGTGTGGTTCCCACTGTACTTTGATTTCCACCTTACCACGTCCAAGAGGGCGTGCAAAACGGTGGTTTTTGGGTACAGTCCCGAGTCACATGGAGGCAATGAGCGATAGGAGGGGATTCGTCTCTCCCGGTATAGGGAGTTGATGTTGCGCTGTGTTCGATTGGCTATAACCGGAAATCCCTGGCCAGGGTTGCTGAGATTTACTGGTAAGTGTTATCAGTAGTTTCTCGAATTGTTATAGACCTCATATCGACACGACTTATCGAGCTATTGGGGTCTGACGTTTACCACCCCTAGGAGAGATATGCGACATATCAGACGAACAGACCGGACTGTACGGTAAGTGTTACTGGTTGGATTCACAGGAGTGTGAGCGGGCTTGCTCGTCGATCTTCTGATCGCTCAATACCTGGGTGGCCGTTACGTTTAGCAGACCGCTTGCGGCTTGTGGGTGTTTGATATGATCATCACCTGCTGCCGGCGTATTGACGAGTCTTTAGAGTCCTACACAGAGGTTTCCTGGCTCAAGCGAAACGAAATAGGAGCGCATATGAAATATGTGCGGGACCGAGAATAATGCGTGTATGTGATACCGTATTTCATTCTCGCGATGAATGTATCGAATGGTTGTATGCGATATAACCTAGTTATCGAATCAAGGATTGATTCGATAAGCCGATACATTGAATATTAGTCGGTTATATGCGATATGACCGGATCGTTAAATCAAGTGTTGATTTAATGATTTAATGCATAATTATATATTTGATATATTACTTTGCATTAACTAGTATTGGTTCATTTTAAATGGATTTTCTCACTTGGATTGTCCAAGTTGTATATGTGATATACTTTTGTGCACTTGATTGTATCATGTTTGATGATACATTCTTACTTAAGTTTTGTGTAAAGATTAAACCATGGTTATTTAAATGGTTAGGGTTTTGTTTTTCATATCTATTTATTCATTTATTTATTATGGAAAAGTTATTGAACAAAATGGTTTCTTTCTTTGTTTCTTTCATGAAGCTTGTTGAAGCTTCATGAAGCTTTGACCAAGAGACCATTTTGTCTTCTTGTTTTAACCCTAACCATTCATATAACCTTAGTTAAATCTCTACACTAAACCATGGTTTGTATATGATAAGTATTGCTTTTCTTTTCTATTTTAAATTAACTTATCATAATATTCATCTTCATCTTCTTCTTCTTCTTCAAGAAGAAGCTTGCCTCCATCAATGGCAAGTGAAGAAATCACGTGAGAAATCCAATTCTAAAGTGAACCCACCTCCTATTTCTTCATCCTCTACCTCTTGCCAAGTAGTATAGGGTGTTTTCTTCACAAGTTTCATGACTTGGTGAAGTGGGAGCTTGATCTTGTGATGCCTCGACGTAGATCATCTTCGGCATCGTAGTCGATGACCTAGCCCGCCCATTTCTCCGATGAAGCCGACGCTAGAGCCCGGGATTCGATTTGGACAGCGAGGAGACGTCATTGCGGAGCTATGGAGATGGAGGACCGGATCTACAAAGGTTGTATTTCCGTTCTTTTAGTTAAGTTGTTAACTAGTTGCTCTTTTCGCCTAAAATTCTAGTTAACGATCCGTATTAGGGTTTCTCGGCACCCGTAAAATTTGAAATTGGCATGGTTGATGCCTTGTGAGACCTCTTGAGAGTGCCTAGGATCCCTACACTTGAAACCAATCCGGATTGGGTGGGGATTTCATCACCCTTCCCAGGACCCCAGAAATCACAAAAAGCATATGCATTGACCATTGTTAATTAAAAAATACTAGACTCAGCTCTAAGGACTTCGCGCTCAATAGGACAGAGGACTAGTTAAAGGCATCGGCCGTTTATCCTATCCTGACTTTGCGGTGTCTAGGCAAGTGTGTCCAAGGCAAGTGGTTACTTAATTAGGACCACTACTTACGTAGTGGGGAGCCTCCCACTTACCTGGCACTTACCTGGCCGCAATTGGCGGAGAAGAGGCGGTTTAGGGTCCTATTTCTAGCCCTTTGGAACAGTTAGGAGATGTTTAGCTGACCTAGGTGACCCTAGATCAAGGTGTGATTGTGCATATCTTGTTTGTTATTGCTTGAAGCCGTAAGTCCGTACATATTTCTGTAAAGCTCTTTCTAAAAAAAAACACAAAACCAAAAACTTTTATAAAAACTTGCCCTTTGTCACCAAAATCCCATTTTTTCACCCACCACCCATCGTATTTCTCCATTGACGTTTTCTTACCCTCACCTTCTCCGCTTTGACTATACTAAACTCGTTTAGTGTATGTCCGCTTAGACTCGGGACACTAGCGCCCGCCTAGTCCGTGTTACGTTAGTCGCTACCGACTACGCGATCGACTCAGACGTCGACACTCCGTCCACGCCTCATTCACCCTTACCTTTGCCGGCCAACTCCGACGTTGACCGGAATTCTGTTCATACATCCTCACCTTCACCATCACCAACCTCTTCTTCCGCGATGTCAGTATTTAATCCAAACATCCTTACAACTCCCCCGGGATTGATTCGACCTCCTTTGGATGCGAATAACCCACCACCACCGCCTGTCGTAGCGCCACAGCGAATCACGCTCCAGGATCATTTCTATCCCACCCGTTCTGCACTTCCCTTCCACCGGCCAATGGGGATAATTTTGAAATTAAGCCCCACTTCATTAACATGCTTCCAAAATTTCATGGGCTTGAATCTGAAGATGCCTATATCTTCATCAACAAGTTTCAAAATGTTTGTGCCATGATGAAAACGACACAGCTGTTGGACGATGCTATACGGCTACGGGTCATTCCGTTCACTTTGTGCGATCTTGCTGAAAAATGGCTGTATAGCACCGCTTCCCACTCCTTAACTAGTTGGGACGAGTTTGTGAAAGCGTTTCTCAAGAAATTCTATCCGAATCATAAAACCGCGAGGATCCGTAACGAAATCAATCAATTCTCCCAGCTTCCTACTGAACCCTTCTGGAAGTGCTTTGACCGGTATAAAGACCTTCTTGTTCTGTGCCCTCACCATGGTATCGAGAAATGGCAACTTTGCCAAACCTTATACGAGGGCCTGAACCCAGCAACCAAGCAGTTGTTGGAAACCATTTGTCAGGGCCACTTCCTATCGAAATCTGACGAGGAAGCGTGGCAATTCTTCGACGACCTTGCGGAACAAACGCTACAATGGGAGAGCACCAGACCGTCTTCTTCTTCTTCTACCTCCACTTCTACCGGTCAGTCTAGGGTAGGAATTCACCAACTCGATGTCTCTATTGCAATGAAACCTGAAATGGATGTAATAACGAGAAAAATTGAAGCGATAGAGAGCAAATTTTCATCTCCAGCACCTGCCCCTGTTCTTCCCCTTCGTACCATTTGTGCTTGTTGTTCCGATCCTTCTCACTTAACCGAAGAGTGTCCTTACAATCCACCATCTTAAGGACAGGATCAAGTTAATGCTGCATTTCAGCAAAGACCAAGAAATGATCCATACTCTTCCACCTACAATCCCGGTTGGAGGAACCACCCTAATTTCTCCTAGAATCGCAATCAGAATCAATTCCAAGGCAACAATTTCCAAAGGCCCCCTCCTCCGCAACAACAAACGCAACAACAAACTCAACATCAGTTTCAGCAGCCCTTCAAACCCCAACCTTTTCAAAATCAGACGAACAACTTTGCACCCAACAATTCTTTTCTGCAGAATAACTTTGTTCCATCAAACAACGATAAGGTTTCCTCGCTAGAACGAAGTCTGGAGGCGTTCGTTAAACAATCGACATAATCCACCGCAAACATCCAGTCTTCAATTCAGTTGTTGGTGCAACACACTGCTGCACACGGGCAAAGCATCAAGACTATCGAAGCCCAGATTGCACAACTTAATGCGGCCTTAAGCGAGCGAGAGAAGGGGAAGCTCCCGTCCCAGCCACTCCCAAATCCCGGTCACCCATATAACGTACATGTTGCTATTGAACAACAGAACCATAATGTGAGTGCCATGACTACATTGAGATCGGGAAGGATGCTGCAAAACAACATTGGCACACGTATCGATGATGACACCGTGGCCGCTTCTGCTTCTGCTTCTTCTTCTTCTTCTTCTTCTGCTTCTTGGTCTTCTGAGCCTATTCTCCACTCTTTAAAAGGCTCTTCCTCTTCTTCTGCTCTAAACGGACCAACTTCTCACTCCACGAAAACACTAGCTCTGGGATCCGTTCCAGCTCCACAATTTCCTCCACAAGCATTGGACTCAACCAATTTTAAAAACGTTCCATTTCCAAACCGGTTGAGGTCCAATAAACAAAATCCACAAATGGAGAAGATTCTGGAGTTGTTTAAGCAGGTTAATATAAACATTCCCCTTTTAGATGTTGTCCAACAAGTCCCGTCCTACGCAAAAATCTTAAAGGACTTGTGCACGAAAAAGAGGAAGTCTCAGGTACCAAAGAAAGTTTTCTTGGCTAGTGTTGTGAGTGATGCTCTTACCCACTCTTTACCTCAAAAACGAAAGGACCCTAGCTGTCCTACGATTTCTTTTACCATTGGGGATAAGAACATCAACCGCGCACTATTAGATCTTGGTGCCAGTGTTAACCTGCTTCCGTACTCAGTATATGAGCAACTAGGTGTAGGAGAGTTGAAACCCACACACTGCACTCTCCAAATGGCCGACCGATCGATCACCCATCCTAGGGGTGAGCTAGAGGATGTGTTAATCAAGGTTGGGGAATTCATATTCCCTGTTGACTTCATTGTTTTAGACACACAGCCTGTAGCTAACCCCCGGAATCAAATTCCGGTGATACTCGGTCGCCTATTCCTTGCAACCTCAAATGCTGTGATCAATTGTCGAAATGGTTCGATGTACCTATCTTTTGGAAACATGACAATTCAACTCAACATTTTTAGGTTGGGGAATCAGCCCTCTGAACCTAATGCTAATATACTAGACGTTTGCTTAATCAAGGAGATCACCCCAGAAGAGTGTGAATTCGAGGAGTTTTTGTTTGATCACGATAACTTTAACGCCACTAGTGCGTTCCTCTTCGAACCTGCTACTGTTTCTGCGCTCGACAATGACTACGAGTGTTTCACATTCTCGAACGATCTTAGCCACTCACCATCCGAGTTTGAATCCTTCGAATTTCCGGATGAGTTACCTGAACCATCCAACTCGGTCGCTTACACTCGTTTTGAACCTTTGCTGGAATCCTTTGAGTTCGAGACCTTTTCACCAATCTTGCCTTCAATCATTTCACTTCCAACGCTCGAACTCAAGCCTTTGTCGTCTCACCTTAAGTACGCTTACTTGGGTGAGAACGAGACCCTCCCTGGTATCATCTCGGCTTCTCTAGCTCCAGAGCAAGAGAAAGCCCTTCTTGCGGTCTTGAACAGCAATAGGCAAGCTTTTGGCTGGTCCATGGCGGACATCAAGAGGATTAGTCCCCTGATCGTTGAACATCACATTCATCTGATGGATGATGCCAAACCAGCCAGGGATCTACAAAGGCGACTCAACCCAGTCATGAAGGAGGCTGTGAAAAAGGAGATCGTAAAGTGTCTAAATAGTGGTATCATTTACCCTATCTCTGATAGCCAGTGGGTTAGCCCCATTCACGTTGTCCCCAAGAAATCAGGCATAACGGTCATAACCAACGAGGCGAACGAGTTAATCCCTACTCGCACCTAAACTGGGTGGCGAGTATGCATCGATTACAGAAAACTCAACGCCACAACGCGGAAGGACCACTTTCCGCTACCTTTCATTGACCAAATGCTTGAACGATTGGCCGGACACGAGTACTACTGCTTTCTTGATGGCTACTCCGGCTATAATCAGATTCCCATCGCCGAAAAAGACCAAGACAAGACCACATTCACTTGTCCTTTTGGCACGTTTGCATATCGTCGCATGCCCTTTGGGTTATGCAATGCGCCCGCTACCTTCCAGCGGTGTATGATGGGAATCTTCTAAGACATGGTGGAGAAATTCCTGGAGATCTTCATGGACGATTTCTCCATCTTCGGCGATTCCTTTAACGAGTGTTTGCTTCATCTTGACGCTGTCCTTACCCGATGTAAGGACAAGAACCGCACATTGAATTGGGAGAAGTGCCACTTCATGGTGCGCGAAGGTATTGTCTTAGGACATATCATTTCGCAAAATGTCATAGAGGTTGACAAAGCGAAGATTGAGGTCATTTCCAATCTCCCTCCTCCCAGATGCGTCAGAGACATCCGAGCCTTCCTTGGCCATGCCGGTTTCTATAGACGGTTCATCAAGGACTTTAGCAAGATTGCTAGGCCCTTCACTCTTCTACTGGCCAAGGACATGCCATTCGAATTCAACTCGAGCTGTGTGACTGTGTTCGAGTCATTAAAAAGCTCACTCACTTCTGCTCCCGTTCTTTCTTCACCTGACAGGACACACCCATTTGAGATTATGTGCGATGCATCCGACTTTGCCATTGGTGCTGTCCTTGGACAACACATCAACAAGATGCCGCACGTAATCTATTATGCTAGACGAACCCTGAACGACGCCCAACTGAATTATACAACAACTGAGAAGGAATTCTTAGCTATTGTATTTGCTTTAGAAAAGTTCAGGCCCTACCTCATCGGCTCTCCAGTCATTGTCTACACTGACCATTCTGCTCTGCGCCATCTTTTTGCGAAGAAAGATGCAAAATCCCGGCTAATACGTTGGATCCTCTTGCTTCAAGAGTTTGACCTTGTCATCAAGGACAAAAGAAGATGTGAAAATGTAGTCGCCGACCATCTCTCACGACTTCCTTCTTCGCCGTCGCTTCAAATTTCGATCAACGACGTTTTCCCGGATGAACAGCTCTTGACTGTATCTTGCGAACCCTGGTTCGCAGATATTGTGAATTATTTGGCCACATGATTACTACCGACTGAATGGTCAAGTCAGGACAGACTTCGCTTCTTATCCCAAGTAAAACACTTTTACTGGGACGAACCCTATCTGTTCAAGTACTGTCCCGACCAGATTATTCGTCGGTGTGTCACTGACGATGAATTCAAGAGTGTGCTGTCATTTTGCCACGATCAAGCATGTGGCGGGCATTTTGTCCCCAGAAAGACAGCTGAGATGATCTTGCAGTGTGGTTTCTACTGGCCACAACTCTTCAAAGACGCTCATGACTATTGAAAGACTTGCTCCTGGTGCCAACACTTAGGCCGGATATCCCGGAGGAACGAGATGCCGCTCCAACCAATCTTGGTTGTGGAGATTTTCGACGTTTGGGCGATAGATTTCATGGGGCCGTTTCTCAGCTCTTTCAGGAACTTGTACATCCTTCTCGCTGTTGATTACGTCTCTAAGTTGGTCGAGGCTGTGCCCAGCCAGACTAACGACAACAAGGTTGTCGTTAGGTTTCTTAAGGAAACATTTTCTCCCGTTTTGGGAACACCCGAGCGATCATTAGCGACAATGGAACTCATTTCTGCAATAAGACTTTCGAGGCCTTGATGCGGAAATATTCGATAAATAATAAGCTATCTATGCCCTACCACCCCCAAACCTGTGGGCAGGCCGAAGTTTCAAATCGGCAAATCAAGCAGATACTGGAGAAGACAGTTTCCAAGAACCGTAAGGATTGGTCGCTGAAACTCACTGATGCCCTTTGGGCATTTCGAACTGCTTATAAGACCGATCTTGGCATGTCTTCCTATCGGCTTGTGTTCGGAAAAGCTTGCCACCTCCCTGTCGAAATAGAGCATCACGCATTTTGGGCGATAAAAGAATTGAATCTGTCTCTCGAAGATGCGGGCAGCCATCGGAAGCTGCAGTTGAACGAATTAAGCGAGCTTAGGGATGAGGCTTACGATAACGCCGTTGTCGTTAAAAATCGAACGAAGGTGTTTCACGATAAACACCTTTTGCGCAAAACTTTCGTACCTGGTCAACAGGTACTGCTTTACGACACCCGGCTACACTTCCATCCTGGAAAGCTCAGATCTCGCTGGAAAGGGCCGTATTTTGTGCGGAATGTGTATCCGCATGGCGCTGTGGATTTGGAGAATCCAAAGGATGGTTCATTTTTCAAAGTAAACGGACACCGACTTAAACCGTACCTTAGCGCCAAACCAACAGAGGAGCTCCTGGTCTTACAGGAGCAGGTTTACCCTGCATAATCTTCCTCTGCCTACAACCAAACTTCGGTTATCCAGCCAAGAACAGTAGACACTATTCCAAATAAGTTTGGGGGTATGTATATACCATTTTTGTATATATTTATGGATATTCTTTTCCATTTTTGCTATTTTTCTTTTCTTTAAAAACACTAAAACAAAAAAAATTTGTGTATATCTAACCGACAATTTTGACCCTTCAATGATCTCTTCATGCAACGACAGTGAGGACACTGTCCAGTTCAAGTTTGGGGTTACGCTCGGTACGCATATCTAACCTTCGCATTCATATGTATATTTTGCCTCTGCATACTAAAATCCATAAAATCCATAAAAATCAGAAAATTTTCTAAAAACCTAAAAACTTTTTCGTCAAGTTAGCTAGTGGGAGAACTCTGATTCAACACTTCGACGGTTTTTGTGTGATAAGATAAGAATAACTAAATCTTATTTTTAGATTTTGAAAACCTGAAAGATAACTCTCCTTTGAAGTTAACTATAGCTGATATACGTCTTTACATCACACTACACGTGTCGTGAGTTTTGGAAATTAGATGACTAGTCTTTTATGTCTAAAAACTTTTAAATGGATAAATGATTTTCTGAGGATCATATAAGTTTGTTCTGAAATAAGTAATATCAAGAATAGTTTATGAAGTGAAGCGAATATGAAGGAATGTTTTTGATGCCTTAATTAGAACTAAGTCTGAAAAATAACCCATCTGGAACTTGATTGGAATGATTGTACACCTAACCCACTAAACACGTCTTTTATCCAAAAAAAATAACTGAACTGCCGGTTATATCTCCATTCGCATTGAATCATCATGATTTTCACGCTAAATTGTCTTTTGTTTTTGGGCCTAGGTAACTTGAGTAATTAAGTCCGCTGGGGTGTCTCTGCACCTAATGCCCTAAAGCCAACTGGTTTGGATGCATTGGCCCAAAGCTCGTTAAGAAGCCTAGAAAGTCCAGATTAAAACAAAGTCAAGGAAGTGTTCTCTCCGAGTTAAAATTCCTAACGGTTCTTTGTGTGAGAATAATCTTGACAAAAGACAAGATTTTATAAAAAATATTTCTAGAGGAGATATGAAGGTTTTATTCTATGATAAAGACTATTGCACGTTCACAGAGGTTTGTATGAAATGAAAACAAGAAAAAAGTGGAGTGATAAATAAGACCTAGTTTCCTGTTAGGGAAGATAGAAATTCTGAAGTTGAAACTTTACTGGAAAATGAAACTTGAAAAATGCTTAACTCTTTATAAAACTTATCTGATCCTTTTAAAATTTTTATCTGGGCTTTATTGTGTGACATGATGACTTTAATCGACCCTTCTGGAACTTAATGACACTATTTGCACTGCACGTAAAGACATATAAAATCTTAAGTTAAATAAAAAGCGAGGTGTGAAAAATAAAGGTTCGATAGTCTAGACTTAGGATAATAGAATTGTTATTTTCTGAAACAAAACCTTTAGGTTTGAATCATAATTATTTTGCAAAACTAGCTTGACCGGATTTTGTGGGTAGTATCCGCTGAAAACCCTCAGGAGACAACACTCCTCCTACTAGGGACACCTAGAGGTTTAATGGCTTGTTGCACATGCTCAGTGCAATCGCGTTCCTTGCGAAAGTGAGGGTAGGAATTTTTTGTGAATAAATTGGCTTTGCTCGGGACGAACAAATGATAAATTTGGGGGTATTTGTTCATATAAGATTTTTGCATTTTTATACCGCCCAATTTTTATCACATTGCTTATCGGTAGGTACTCTTGAGCCCTGTTTGCTGGTCAATTGCAGGATACATGTTCTCGGCTCTAAATGGTGAAATTCATGGAAAAGCACGACAAAATCCGGATTACTGCCAATCACAGATAAAACACGGGTCTCCGCTCTCTATCCGTATGTTGCCGCACACCAGTTTAAAGAGACAAAATGGCAAATCAATGTCATTTTCATGCACAAAGCTCAATGGCAACACAAGATCCAACATATCTACGCAGAGCTCGAGAAAATCATGGCAAAATATCCACATCAAATCACCTTTTGACCTGCTTCAAATCTGGAAGAAATGTGGAGAGATTCTAAGAAACAAATTGTACCAAACTATTCCAAACATCAACACTAAGAAGCACAAAAAATCCGAGGAGCCAACTACTCTAAACGGCCACGTTTCCGCGGCATAAGCATGCTTAGGCCGCGGAAACGCGGCCGTACGGCCTCCTCAGAAGTATATTTTTTAGGGGTAGTTTGGTCTTTTCATGAAGGGTCAGAATGTTGCCCTAGGTTTCCAGCCCCCTGCCTATAAATAGTCCAGAACTTGCCAAAGCCAAGTGTGCTTGTTCTTGTATTTAGATTTTAGAATACATGTGATGTTCTTCTTCCTCCTCTCATCTCTTCTCCATTAAAAACTTGTAGTGAGCTTTTGTGAGTGAAGAATGAATAAAGGAGTTCTTTTTATTATCATGCTTGTCTTGTTCTTGTTATGTTATTAATTATAAATTGCTTGTAATTTTCCTTTTCTAATCTAGTTGTTGTTATTTGCTATTTGTTTCTTTCTTTTTCTCTTTTTCTTTATCCTTACACAACCATGATGCTTACGCTTGATCCTTGCCAAGGTGAGGTCGTAAATAGCTAGTTGTAATCTTCTAACCTCTTTCTTTCTATCTTCCTCCTTTGTTTTATTTTCTTTTCCTTATAATGGGTGAGTAGTTTTCATACTTGTTAGGGTAGGATAAAGAAAGTTTGAGAGAAGGAAATCTCTCTCACTCTTTCCTTGCCCAACATCTTAAAATCGGACTCCCGTTAATTGAACCACAATCCGCTCCCTACGGCACCCTATCCTACATGATAGCGGTGATTCCGTAGTGAGACCTGTTGTGGTTAAATTAACCGAAAGTTAAGGATAAGAGCCAAGAACGGACGGACAAGCACCAAAAGGAAGAACTTATGCGTTGGGAAGCCTAGCTTATACTCGCAAGTTCCTTCCAAGTCGTGCTAATCCCCGTTGTTGCCGATTACCGTAACACCGATTTTAAGAGTGGCAACGAAAGAAGTGAGCGACTCCTAACTCAAACTAACCTAATCCTAACCCTAACAAGCTCTCTTTACATATCATTTTAGCACATAGTTAATCACAAATAAATCTGGACATTTGGACATAACTCGTTAAAACACATAGAAAAAGATTCCCATCTCCCTGCGGACGACCCGTACTCAACCGGCTAGCTACAAGCGAAACTGTCTTGATTGCGGTAATTAACTAAGCACGCAAAAACTCTAACAATCACCCACCGTTTTTGAAAATAATTTAGAAGGATTCCCTTGTTTTGAACGTTTCGTGTCATATCAGACACGTAGCTAAATACTGAGACTATAGCTCCATTGTTGGAAATCCCTTCGATAACTATCAATGCATGCAAAATATGTCCAGGTACTGTCCTCTTACAAGTCTTGCTCAATACGCACATATCATAAAAACGTACTGCTCCATAAGAAATCAATCCCAAAATGTGCATATGAATGTTACGTACGTCTGGTGCGCACGGAATTCGAAACCCATGAATGTGCCATACATATGCACAGAAACAACATGTAAGTGCATCGGGTATGCACAAAACATCTGTCAAGGGCAACGGTTGTGCCTGACAGCAATATCAGGTGCATCTGATATGCACGAAGAATCTCGATTTAGTGCATCTGGTGTGCACCAAAATTGCATCAAGCACCAAAGCATGTGCAAGAATTCAAATCAAGTGTACGCAAACAAATATCGAATATCAAAATCGAAATCGATGATATACGACACATTCAATCCAAATCCAAATCAGGTATACCGTGGTACATAATCTCACAACCATGTGCATCAGCGTGCACAAAATCAAATCAAATACTAAAAGTGCATGAAAACTATGCCGAAATACAAGTTAAATCATAAGCATATCATAGGCATGAAATCAAAATCAATATCTCGAATGACATCAATCGTAGTCAAGTGCAACCGTAGTGTATAAAAATCACAATCACGCAAACAAATCGTCCAAAATACCAAAGTCCAAAAATGACGGATACGTGATAATCGAATCGCCAAAGCACAAATCATAAATACCTTCGTCGATATGTCCTCCTTCAAAGTCGAGAAGGTGGCGGTGCATCCAATGCTAGTAGAGCAAGATATCTACTTGCCTACTGTTCATGGCCTGTCGTCTGGTGCGCTTAGGCTCTCGTCTCTCACTGCAGATTGCTAAGTGCATAGCTTCTCGGCTCAACGGTTCAATATGAAAACGATAATCGAAGAAGACCGCTCTGGAACATCCTCTAAAGATCTCTGGATAACTATCATTGTCACTCATAACATGCCTGGTCGACGATGCAGAACTCTGGCCTGCTGGGTGTGCATAATATGACCACTCCTGGGTCTAAGCCTTCTCGTATAGTATTCCACAAAGGTTCCGTCGGAGTCCCTCTCAATCTCGTTTCTGCCAAACTGCCGAGAGGTTATCACCCTTTTCTATATCTGTTTCTTGTTCAGGAACGGCTGCATACTCATCGCGACTCCCTCTGGAAGATATATCCATATACAACGTTTCTGCATGCGTATCACATCTCTGATGTCGGCGGGGTGGAACGTCATCTCATCAAGATCTCGTTCAAACCGCTTACTCCCCTTTTCTCTAATGTCGACTGATTTAGACTCGTCTCTTCGTGGCTGCATGGACTTCGCTCCAACGGCTATACTCGTATCTGGAGTCTCCCAAGCAATGTATCCCATCACATGATATCCGAATGACGTCGAACCTTTCGATCGATTCGTCAAAGTTCCATAATCCCCCAAGAACTCAATATCTTGGGTACAGTTTAATAGTATTCCAGTACATGCCACAGTACCTATGGACCAACCGTAGAAGGGCAAACCCAAGCCTCACTAATGGCACCGCTGAACTTCCGCAAACCTTAAGGTTTCAAAGCATTCTCATGGTCATTATGTCAGGTTAAGGTTTCATTCTTCTAGAGGTCCATAGCATTACTTGCATTTGTCACTGAATACGTTAAAGTTGGAAAATGAGCTTCTTACATTTGATCGTCTCTATCGACTCCCAACGTACCTACATGAAGTCGTCTCTAGCTGGAATTAATCAATCTGATGACCTCGCATTGGGGTAGGTAGCGAATCACTTGTTCTAGTCCTTCCTCCATCGGTGACTAACGATCTTCTATCATATCTCTAAGTATACTCGTGCGGCAATATCTCCAAACATCTGGGGCGATATCTCATCATTTGCAGCAACAACTGGCTCATTTGTCCGCACGCTGGACAGTGCCTCAATCATCAAATAATCGGTGCATCGATGGTCATCATATTCTGGCTGGCCTCTAGCAGTAGCCTTATCCTCTAGTGCTGATCTGCACGTCCGAGAAATCTCGTAAATGCGATCCATCAAACGCTCCTGGATTGAAAACACAATAAAATGACACCTCTATGCAATCGTGTGTCCCTGGAATGATGCCTGGTCAGTCCTCGTCCGTGGCGAGCTCGTGCTGACGCAACTCTAGCCGTAGGTCTCTCTGCCCGTGCAATCGTGGCAGTAAAACCATAAACCGATATCGATGAGGATATATCATGAATGAATATAATGCTGTGCAAGGAAATGCACATCCTAAGGCTCCCTAAGCAGAGTAGCGTATCGTAAGTATGCCATGGAACATACACACGGTACGCCACTCTACCAAAGTCAACTACTCCATCAACCAAGGTCAACTTACGCGACGAAAGTTCGGGTATAATACCCCCTCGACTAAGTCTAAGTTCCATAAGGTTAAGCCTAAGTTTCGAATATATACAAACGCTCTAGGCTCCACATAGTCAAACTTAGACTCGAACTAAGGTTAACCTAGCGCTCTGATACAAACTTTGTTACGACCCGAAATGGCACACGATTGGCACATGAATCATATGAAGTCTATAGGACCCTATCTAATTCAAGTAAGATAAGAAATACCAGAAATATAAACCATTTAAAGAAAGAAGGAAGAAAACATGTTTTAAAACAAGGGTTTTTAAATAACCTAAGCCGAATATGCATTTTAAAATCTCAAGTCTTTTCTGAAAATTTCGGCAGAGTTTCCTTTGTAAATACTGGCCCCAAAAGGTGTACAACATGCATAATATGAATAAAGGTATCCCCAAGGGGAAGCTAGCACTTCATCCATTGACGGTCACAACCATGTAAGCAATATAATATACAACGCTGAAGGGCGAGGATCAAAACTCAAAAGGAAATCAAATATCAAGGAAACCATATTAATACAACGCACGACTCTAAGGTCGAAAGAATATACAATTGGTTTTCTAAGTCTGAAATAATTACAAGTCTGGTTGATGGAGTTTTACTAGAGACAACTGAATATAAATAAATGGTAAAATGGTTGTCATGATGCAAGTGAACCCACCTAACAAAGCAATCACCCGGAAAGGAAGCAGTGTGCTAGAAAGCCGCAATGAAACCTGTACGACAAGACCTGCAAGAACTGTGGCACAACGGGGGTGAGTTGCTAACTCATGAGTAGAAAACATCACAGAGCAGAAATCGAATGTATGACTCAATCCTAGGTCAAACGATCAATAATATATATCCTCAATATAATAAAGTCTGAAGCATAATAAAAAGGCAAGGGTAAACATCTAAATATAAGTGTAATCCGATGTGCTCGTGTCAGTGCCTCATGTATCAATATATCGTAAATATGAGGTATGAATGCGGTAAAATGAAAACAGAAGATATCATGAATGAGAAAACTGTTTTCTTAATATAGTGAGATTTTTGTATAAACATTTAAGTATCATCAATGAAATCACCAAAAAATGTGTCAAGCATCGACGCAAAACATATATCTCAATATCCAAAAATCAAGTAAATCTCATATATCCAATATCCAATATCGAGCACATAGGCCCCGAGCATATAGGCCCCTCTTATATCGAGCACATAGGCTCCGAGCACATAGGCCCCTCTCATCGACCATATAGGCCCCTCACATCGAGCACATAGGGCCCTCTCATCAACCATATAGGCACCTCACCCCGAGCACATAGGCCCCTCACATCGAGCACATAGGCCCCGAGCACATAGGACCCTCTCATATAATGAATAAGTATATTTGCATATACCATTATGGTGATATATGATATCGGTGTATATATATAACAGCGTCCCATACCACTGATATATATATATATACGATGGGTATACATACATACATATATATATATATATATATATATATCAGCGTCCCACACCACTGATATATATACGCAGGAGTAGAACAATCCAGAAAACATCATATGAAAACCATATCTCAATGCGAAATCCATGAATATAATATATATGCAACATGAAATAGTAATATGAGCATATAAGGAAAAATCGCTATTTAACTGCAACAAGTTATAAAATATATCATGCTGTTCCTAAATTCTCTAAATCCATACAACATCATATAAAGGTGAACATGTAGCTATATCTTATATGTGTATATATCTATCAGTAATGGTACAATACCATATAGGTATATGGGTAACTAGCATGTAGGTATGTCAAGGCATATGTGTAAGCATGTAGGTATACAGGTATGCTATATGTCATATGGACAATGGAATATGAATCAATAACGTATAAGCATGCAATGCAATGCGAGCAGCAAAATAAATGGTAAATGAATAATAATGCAGCAATAAAGAAATATACATTCGTATGTACGAGTCATACAGTTTTTGGTATTTGAAAGTTGCACGAATCGTGGTGTTTAGAAAATAGGGCTACGGTGTTTTTATGAAAAAGTACATCCTTTGAAAATATCCGTAGTATCTCTTGGCCTGCCTTTAAAATACTCAAAATTTGTTAGTTTTTGAAATGGGTATGACTCGAGTCTAGCTTAACATCTACAAGTAAACTACAGGACTAAACGAATAGTCTAACCGAAAGGGTAAGGGAAAACCACCTAAATCTGATTCGATATATATAAATATAATAGTCGGTGATCCCGCCTCAATAGTATCACATACGATAAAATATACAATATGACATCCTCGAGTACAGAGTGCGGATCTATCATCAATATATAGCTCATACGTAAATCCGTCGTATGGCATCCCAAATCTGGGTACGGGTAAAATATCATATTCATCTCATTATCCATTTGGTATCCATTATCATCATATCTCATGAACTGGGGTATTAATCTAAGTCTAGTACAAACTGATACCATCTGCATAAATATGTGTGTATGAAAACACACGCTTAAAGGCTCGCTATAATCTCATGTCGTATCTCCTAATACGAAACAAACATATCTCTGATCTCATAGCATCATGCCCAATCTCATCGACTCATCTCCAAATACCATATACAATCCTCATCATCCATGTATAAGTATACGTATATATATATATATAGTCCCATACCTATGTGTGTGTATATATATATATACATATCACCATATACACACCAGTAAAACAAAGTAAGCATGTGTGTGCGTGTGGGTGTAAACCTTATTCTAGGGCTCGCTACTAAACTAATTAGCGACACCATCATCCAATGATACTAAAATTATCCATGACTACCAAAGTCTATATAGATAATTATTACCTCACAATAGCATATAAATAAATCCATATAATATATGTATACCATACACTATACTACGAACTGCGGGGGTGCTATACGCCATCCACCCGACTTCCCCCGTAGATATAATCTACTCACTTTAACCTTCGCTTACCGATGCCGACGTCGCCACGGGCTTGCTTGTCATCCCGAAGTCCACATGGGTGTACCTATATGTCACAACGTATCGTATCGCATTAAAATCCAAATCAAAACCAAAACGACACGCTAAAAGCCTATTGGTTAGAATCTACGGACTTTGCCTTCCAAACCACCAAACAACCCTCGATATCGTCGTACAAACGTTAAGTAATCGAGGTAAAACACAAATACTAAAATCCAAAATCCAAAATACGAAAAATATAACCCCGAATCAATATAGCAACTCATGAATTTAGTCCCATATTTTACCCTAGGCAAAATTTGCCAATTTTGCATATGCAAAGGGTCTAGTTTACTGCTAATGGATCCATGAACCAAGAATGATGCACCTAAGTCAAGTCCTGGACACAAATTATGGCCAGGGGGAATTAAATTGCGGCCATGGTGTTAGGGTAGGGGCTCGGGTCTTTAGGGTATGCTCTAAATCACCTGCACATCTCTCTGTGTTCGCTAACTAAATTTTCGAGTCCCCGGGTGTTAGCAGATAACCAAAAAACATCACAATTCCCACAATTTTCGTAACTGCAGAATTTAAAAGTTCGTATTTGGGGGTTAAGTCTCAGGTTTTACTCTAATATGATATCACTAAAGGGGGTTTATGGTCACTACTAATCTCAATTACACATCACAACTCAATAATTCTCAAACCCTAACTTGGAATTTTCTAAGTTCACTAAACCGCAAAATATCGATTATAAGTTAACATGGATGCAAAGCATACAGGAAAACTACAGTAATGATGGATAAATTACCTCATTTGGCAACTCAAGAATTTTCTTGAGTTGCCCCAAGTGTCCAAAATCCTTGCTTTCTTGGTCCAAAGTGAAGCTTGTGAGCTTATGCACATTTTTACAAAATTGGGGATGATGTTTTGATGAAGGAATGAGGGTGTTTGTGAGGGCTTGATGAAGAGGGAGATGAGGGCAGCAGCCATTGCAAGGGTGAGGAGAGGAAAAATGAAGGGGAAAATAGTGGAGGGAACAAGAGCCATGACTAGGTTTGATCCCTCACCTTCTCTCTCTCTCTCGCGCGCATACCTAATTCTTTATATTTTATTTTTCTTTTGTCACATAAAACCAAAACCATGAATGAACATGAAGAGAAATCCATGTAGGAAAATGTAACAAGTGTAAAATAACATGGTGCATGACATGTGCACAAAACAAGCTTAATGCACGATTAGCGATATTTAATCGCGATTAGCACTAAAATAGTATAAAATGAATCATAAAATCTTATAATTTGCATAAATCACATAAAGCACCCTTTTTTTAGTAATTTCTATAATTTTCCAAATTTTTCCCAATTTATCGGTGTATAATTATACCGCAATATTAAAATATTTAATATATTTATAATTTAATTATAAAAAATCCGAAAAATAATATTTTATTTTCTGAAATGTTACAATGATAGAGCGTACTGCCGAAGCATAGGGTATCTCTTGCATGCGAGCTCTCTCCAAATCCGTCTTGGGAGACATCTTTTTGGAGAGAGTGAGTCCTGAGATCGTGGGTAAAAACCCACGCTTGGATTCTTCCATACTAAACCTTTTTAATATAGTGTTAATGTACCTGGACTGGGACAATCTAAGTATCCATTTAGATCTAACTCTGTAGATCTTAATCCCCAAGATGTTGGAGGCATCCCTTAGATCTTTCATTGAGAATCTTTGTGATAAGAAGAGCTTGACCGATTGTAGCATAAGAATGTCATTTCCTATCAAGAGTATGTCATCCACATACAATACGAGGAAGACAACCTTACTCTATGCCACTTTCTTGTATATAGAAAGTTCATCTACGTTTTTGACGAAATCAAACTCTTTGATAACGACATCAAAACAGATGTTCCAACTCCGCGATCCTTGCTTTAACCTGTAGATGGATTTAAGAAGCATGCACACCTTTCCGCCTCTCCCACTAGCTACGAAGCCCTCTGGTTGAGTCATATACACGCACTCTTCCAAATCACCATTCAGAAAGGTGGTCTTAACATCCATTTGCCAGATTTTGTATTCATAGTATGCAGCAATGGCAAGCATGATCTGGATAGATTTATGCATAGCCACTGGAGAAAAGGTTTCGTCATAATCCACATCTGGTCGTTGACGAAAACACTTTACAACAAATCTAGCTTTGAAAGTCTCCACTTTCCCATCTACACCAAGTTTTTTTTTGAAGATCCACTTGCTCCCAATGGATTTTACCCCCCAGGAGCATCTTCCGCAGTCCACACTTTGTTGGTGTACATGGATTCCATCTCGAATCGCATTGCATCCAGCCACTTCACAGAGTCCCCACTAATGATGGCCTGCTCGAAGCTAGTTGGGTCATCATCCTCCATGATGCAATCTTCGCTTCCACCATCAATGAGAAAACTGTAGTATCTCTCAGGTGGATGAGGAACCCTACTAGATCGGCGGAGAGGCTAGGGTTCGTTGGACACAATCGAATCCTCTGGTTCTACTAAATCTTCAGTTAGAGTTTGTGTATCTGGAAATTCTTCCAGTTCGACCTCTTTGCCACTAATTCCATTTACGAGAAATTCCTTTTCTAAAAAGGTGGCATGCTGAGCAACAAACACCTTTTGTTCCTCACTGTGGTAGAAAAAATATCCATATGAATTCTTTAGATATCCCACAAACATGCAAAGAACTGATCGTGCCTCGAGTTTGTCCGGAATTTGCCTTTTGACATAGGCCGGACAACCCCATATCTTAACTCATTTAAGATATGGTCTCTTCCCACTCCATATCTCATATGGTATGGTAGGTACAGATTTAGATGGAACTTGATTCAATAGGTATGCTGCTGTCTCAAGCGCATAACGCCAAAAGGAAATAGGTAACTCAGCAGTGCTCATCATAGAGCGCACGATATCTAATAGGGTGCGATTCCTCCGTTCCGATACACCGTTGTGCTGTAGTGTATACAGAGGAGTAAGTTGAGAGAGAATCCCATTCTCTTTCGGAAAGTCAAGGAATTCCATGCTCAAGTATTCACCTCTTCGATCAGATCGTAGGATTTTAATACTTTTACCCGTTTGGTTTTCGACTTCGGACTTATATTCTCTAAATTTCTTAAAAGCTTCAGACTTGTGTTTCATCAGGAACACATGTCCGGATCTAGAGAGATTGTCAGTGAATGTAATGAAGTACGAGGAACCATTCCTAGCATGAGTAGACATAGGACCACATATATCACTATGTATTAGTCCCAAGAGCTCACTAGCTCTTTCTCCGTGTCCTGTAAAAGGAGTTTTGGTCATCTTGCCTTTAAGACATGATTGGCAAGTATCATAAGATGAAAATTCGAACGGATTCAAATATTCATCCTTATGCAATTTAGCCAGTCGTGTCCCATTGATATGACCCAGTCTACAATGCCATAAGAAGGATTCGTTCATTTCTGAACTCTTCCTCTTGTATGTGTTTTGTACATTAAAGAATGTAATTTGATCTATAACGTATATGCCTTTATTTGACGAGCCTGATCCAATCAACTTTTCATTCAGGAAGATGTTCATAACATAATCCTGTACTACAAAATTATATCCTTCTTTACTTAATAAAGAAACTGATATAAGATTGCATATCAGGGTCGGAATGTAATAGCATTCGTTCAGAATCAATGTGTTGCTGCTTGGTAACACAAGGTATTATTCACCAACTGCTTTAGCTGCAACATTTGCCCCATTCCCTACTCTTACGGAATGATCACCTATTCGTAGTTCTCTACCTTTCCTTAGCCCATATAACATATTACATATGTAGGATCCTTATCCGGTATCTAATACCTTGGATGAAGAGTGAACTGAGAAACAGTTCACAACAACTAACACACCCGAAGAAGACGCATCAACATGTTTCTTCTTCGTTTGGGCGGCATGGGAATCCGGACATTCCCTATTACCTGTTCAGTCTTATAACAATTATAAGAAAGAACTGAACCAACGTTCCCCTGCACAGTAAGACATGCGGGTTCGGTCAATGCATCCATATTATTATCTTGAATAAGATGTGACATGGTCGCTACATGGAGAGAGAGAGAGAAGAAAACACTTTAGCGTATGCTCTTGCAAGATCAGATTGGTTATTATTTTATCTAATCAGGATGGCTCCCACCATTTTTATCAAATCTTCCTTCAAACCCTAAAGGGAAAGACTAGCCGGGATTAATTACACCGTACAATTTCGCCAAATTTTCAGCCAGGCCAGTGCCGGTACTTTGAGGGAGGTTCCCCGTGCTGTCGCATGGACCTAATTAAAATAAATCTCGTTTTTCCAGAGGCATAACCCCGTTGACACCTTTCTAGACACCTACTTGATCGGCTAATTGTCTTGTGTAAAACTCTCCCAGGAGTAACTCTTACTCGTAGTGGGTATCAGGGTCCAACTAACTCATAGAAGGTATGCAATCTCATTGCAAATTTCAACACTTGAAATACCCGATAATATTTTACCCCAAGCTATTTATGACCTTGATAAGGTCAACAAACCATAGACCGCAAGTCAAGTTCAACCCGTCATTTCTGATTGAATTAATCCCACCCGTACGACCCGTCATAAGGTCAACAAGGCCGCACGACTACCCTAATCCAATCGCATCATATGCTTTGCAGATAAGCACTAATCAGCTACCGCATATTACGCCATGACAAGGTCAACAAGCGCAGCACGAATACTAAATACTACTTATCTGAAATGACAGAGGGCTACGACAGGTTTTTCAGAAAACCTATTGCTTAATGAACTTGATATCGTTGCAGAATCGAGTGAATTTTGAAAAGAAGTGTTTTTGAAGCTTTCACCAGTTTTGTTAAAGAGTTCATTCCCGGTGAAGGGATCTCGGCTCTTTCCTCATCGAATAAGGTGCACGATATATCACATATATCACTATGCAAAGCAAGAAACTCTAAAAGCAATCAAAAACAGACCGAGTGTTGTAGCATCTGCCAGTTATTGCTAAAGAGGTCACTCCCGGTGAAGGGATCTCGACTCTGTCCTTATCGAATAAGGTGCGGGATATATCACATATATCACTATGCAAAGCATCAACTGTAGCTACCCTTTTTGAAAATTTGATTCTACAACATCTTTTAGGTTTCTTTCTTTTCATTAATCATATTAATGAAGTCCCATCATTTAAGCTTCCTAAGTATCATAGAAGAAACGAAAATACAACGTACGCTTATACCATCCGCATTCGCCACAGTGTCCCGTTATGCACCGTTAGGTTACTTAACAAATGGCATAGCGGGACGGGACTAGCACAGGTGCAAAACATAAGAAACGTCTACTATATATCTCATATATAATATTGCATTCATCATAGATATATCAAGTGATCACATCACAGAATATAAGTAGCAGAAACACATATATGAAATATAGGATATGCTAGGACGTCCGTATTTTGTATTTAGCCAACAATAGAAAATACGGATTCCACGGTCGTGATGAATAGCCAATCCCACACCCCTAGACTCCTACGAGAGCGGCAGGTGACCCTACCAATTCTGGAGTTAGGAAACCCAGTCTCGACGCCTCGAGATGGTCTCCTATTGTATCCCAGAACCCGGTCACTTGTGCTCCCTACCTTGGGTCTATCCTAATGCGGAAAAGTAAATAATATACAACAATGGTGACATCATCCTCAACTCGGAAGTGCCTCAATAAAAGAATATTACCTAGAAATGAATTTTACATGAATGAAAAGAAAAACTCTCATCTCACATAAAAACCCCCGGCCATTCAATCACGACGATCCTATACATCACATCACAGCAACTCATAACATCACATATCATCAACGTAAGCAAGTGTACGTACCCCAATTGTCGTTGACGTATAGCAACGAAACCGGCGATACACCACATACTATGTTTACGGTCACAGAAAAGAAAGTGAAAAACTAGAGCAATTGGAATCACCATCACCCTTAGACATCATAAACCCGGGATATCACATATCTAAGATTTTATGCCTAACAATGTAAGTCTCGCATTTAGGTCTCATCCCATGAAAACACTTTTCAAAGTAAGTCGGATAATTCAACAAGATTTCCGATTACAACCGAGACCGAAATGCTAGATTTACACGCAATATATAAATGTAGATTCCAATTATTGTATCAAAATATACTAGACTATGTTAAATATTTCGATCGAATCAACCAACACCTTCATCACCCGATAAGCTCAACACTTGAGCGAAGTTAAAGTACCCAAAAACGTGCCACAGTACCTATGGTCCAGCCGTAGAAGGGTCAAACCAACGCTTCACCTATGACACCACGGAACTACGGCAAACCCTAGGGTTCAAGTCCCGGTTCCGAAGGCATAGAATCGAGTTAAGGTTTTTGTTCTTCTAGAGGGTCCATAGAGTTACTTGCACGACTATTGAAAATAATTAACTTAAGAAAATTCCAATTATTGAAAATTTCAGTGGGGTTCTTGATGGGGTGTTTGAAGTTCGATCGAAGTATTAAACATTGTCTAGGTTACCAATACAAATGCTAAAATATAAGAATACGAAATACTCCGCAAAGAGTCCATTACCAAACTAACATCACATGCAATTCTGGACTACACAAACAATATCAGAAACCCCAGATTCTCCACACAAGAACACATGTGAAATACGAGGAGATATGGAGCATAGGGGGCCGGTGACGCCGGAGTTCATGGCCCAGGGTTCGGCCAAAATCCGAGCCCCCCCGTATTTCACCAATGTTCATATAGTATCCTATAGTACACTCTGCAGTTGCCGAAATAATTTTTAAACCACTTTTGAAAAATTTTCCAGAGAGCATTTTCTAGGGTTTGTAAAACCATATTTTTGCGGAGTTTTTCGGTTTCGTATTATCGTAAAATCGTCTAGGTTTCTAGTTTGTCTCTGATACCATGAAGGGTTTCCTTAGCACCACTACTAGGGTTTGGTAGCATCACACATGCCATTTTTAAAAAATTAGAGGGTGCTAAAGAATCCAACCTAGGGATCATACTTGAAAAGCTAGGGTAACATTAAAAATAACTCATACTACAAGTAGTATAGCACAAGGTAAAGAGAATACAACTTTTGTAGCTCCCTTTGTTAGACTTCTTGGCTACTTGAGAGTTGGAACGGGCTTGCTTGTGATCCTCTATGTCCACGATGATCCACCCAGAGTCCTCTTTGTCCAAGCTCCTAGCTCCACTTGATCAAGAGATGAAGTTGAAGCTAACACTCTAAACCAATTTGCTAGACTAGAGTAGAATGATGATGTGATTTGTTTTCTTACTTCAAAACCCTAACTTGATCACTTTCTCACTCACTATCAAAACCTAGAGAGCAAGAGAGAGGAAGAAGAAGATGATGGAAACTTGAGAGCTCAAGATAATGAAAAAGATAAAGATAAAAATGAGAATAGAAATTATATATAATTTCCACTCTCATTCTTAAGCTTAGTTAATAAATATCTAGATATTTATCTTTTGAGCACTAATAGCCATAGAATGATAACTCATGGTTAATGCAAGCGTTAGTGGAGGAATAAAATAATCAACCATGAACTATTGTCTATTTCCATTAATCTCAAAAATAAATATTTATATATTTAGTAACATGTGAGTCTTATATTGCTACCATCTTTATATCATCTATCATGATACATAAGTGTATGCATTTATGTGTTCATGCACATCAATATGTGCATCAACATAAACTTATGCACACATGCATGCATACAACAAAAGACAAAAGGGTCTAAGTTAAAAAGCTAATTGTCAATATTAAATCAACACTTGATTTAACAAACTGGTCATATCACATATGACCCGACCAATAGCAAACCGCCCAATTAATATACGGTATCACATACGCGCATTTAATCGGGTCCCCGCGCATATCTCATATGCACACCACATCTTTTCGCCTGGGCTAGGAAACTCCATTGTGGGACTCTAAGACTCGTCAATACGCCGGCAGCAGGTGATGATCACATCAAGCTCCCACAAGCTATCAGCGGTACTAGCTGGACGTAACGGCTACCACGGTATTGAACGATCAGAAGATCAGCAAGCATGCCCGCTCTAACTCCTGCAAAAGCCTGACAGTAACACCACCGTACAGTCCGGTCTCTTCGTCTGATATGTCGCATATCTAGTCTAGGGGTGGTAACCGTCAGACCCCAATAACCGATTAGTCATGTTGATATGAGGCTCATAACGGGTCGAGAAACTACTGATAACACTTACCAGTAAATCTCTAAATCAGCCCTGGCCAGCGACTTCCCTGTTATGGCCAATGGAGCACAGCGCAACATCAACCCCCAATACCGAGAGAGACGAAACCCCTCCTATCGTTCATTGAATCTATGTGACTCGGGACTGTACCCAAAAACTACGGTTTTGCATGTCCTCTTGAATATGGTAAGTTGGAAATCAAAGCACAGTGGGAATCACACAAGACTCTATGACGATCTCGGGTCTACAGACTAACTTGTACCAGTGTCACCAGGGAACTGCCATCTGACATGAGGTATAACACCATCTGGGAGTTCTCGGCGAGTCCGTCCAGTGTACCCAGTCTCCACAGAGCACCCGTATACCATCTCTGATGTCAAACACCAATGGATATGGGATCATCCATCGCCCATCTCACGGGTCAAGAAGCGTATACGCTAGTCTACTCTGGTATATCGATGCCCTGTCTTGATACACCCATGACTAGAAACATTAAAGGATGAACTTATGGACTACCATGGCCCCACTAGTATGATCTGCATCATAATCCTGGTAGTTAAGTACACATCCTTAGGGTTTGCCAACATGTAACCATAAGACGGTAAGAGACAAGTATACATGTGTCACGACCCGAAAGTACGGAACATGACCGGCACTTAAACTACGAACGTCTCGAGGCGTACGTAATCTAAGTAAACCGAAAACCCAGAAATCCAAACCAATAAAAGTAGTAGAGTGAAGGAAAACCAATTTAAAACAAGTAGTTTTAATAGCATAAGCCGAATTATGCGGTTTTTAAGAACATCAAAATTTACTAAAAATTTCGGCAGAGTCTCCTTTGTAAATACTGGCTCCCAAACGGGATACAACATGAATAGTATACGAAATCACTAAAAAGGCATCCCCAAGCGGGAGCTAGCTCTTCGTCAATCGACGGTCATAACCACACAAGCAATAATATACAACGCCAAGGGCGAGGATCAAAACTCAAAAGGAAACTCAAAACCACCAGAAATATAACGAGCGACTCTAAGGTCGAAAGAAAAAACAACACTGGTCTCTATCTCAAAAATACATGTTTGGTTGATGGAATTTACTAGATACAACGGAATAATATTATACAAGGTAATATGATGGGTACGATATAAGAAAAACCCACCTACTAGCAAGTCACCCGAATGAAACTGAGCCCGTAAAGCCGTAATGAAACCTGTACGGCAACCTGCAAGAAACTGGGGCACAACGGGGGTGAGTTGCCAACTCGTGAATAGAAAAACATCTACGCACAGAAATCGCATAAATAACGCAATCCTAGGTCAATGATCATAAAATATCCTCAAAAATGTATATAACATGCAGCCTATAACAAGGCTAGGGTAAATATCTAACCCGAGTGTAATCTCATATGCCCGTGTCAGTGCCTCAAGTAGCAATATATCATATGAATGAGGTATGCATGCATGAAACAGAATACATGTAAATGAAGAAACTGTTTTCATAAATTAGTGAGATTTCCTTCGTATTTTTAAATTGAGGTATCATAAACGAAATCAGCATCAACAGTGTCTAGCATCGACACAAAACATAAATCTCACTGTCTCGAAATATCAATGTCTCAATCTCAATATCTAGGGCGCCGTCAGTCCAGACCGGCCCCTACCATAAATCTCAAGACCACGACGGTATCCTCCGGATATCCGACGCGTCGGGTAAAATCACCGGTAGGTAGTACTCCCCTGCCAGGCTCAACGTCATCACCACATTCCTCTTGCCCCGGGGTACCGCACCGGGTCCACCATGTACCCGAAACGGTTCATCCGTCTCCTCGAATCGGGTTTCCAAATCCATCAGCAAACTCATGGTGGACGACTCATACATCATGGGAAAACCGCACTTTTTATTTTAAAAGAGAGAATATGTTTATTTGTGTTTTTGCGGTTTTCCTCCAAATCCAGAAAATCTCATAGAAATCCAAATCCAAACCTCAATAGCATGCAAAATAGTGAATATATGCATGAGAATCCATGAATGCGGCATAACAATGAATAACAGTATGCATGAAGTAGCAGGTAATAACTACAATGTCTAAACTATTCGCTAATAGGCTATGTCAAGCAATAATATATTTTCTAAGGTGTACGTGACATGGCAATTACCGATGAAGATGTGTGTGAGCCGGCAAGTAAGTGTACGTGGTACATACGCATCATCGGTAATGGTGCTGGTGTCCTATCAGCATGATATTAAAACGGAGTATGAAACATAATATAAGAATGCGATGCAAAGCGAACCACAAAAAAAGTGGGAGCTGAAACTAGACGTAACCAAAACTAATCTGCATTAATCTAATATAAGTCCTACGAATGGTGCCTTTTGAAATAACACGAATCATGGGTTTTGAAAATAGGGCTACGGTGTTTTTATGAAAGATACGTCGTTTTTGAAATGTCCGTAGATTCCCTTGAGCTGTCTTTAAAAATGTCCATGATTCGTTAGTTTTTGAAATAGGTAAGAAGTCTAATCTACTCTAACAACTACACTAAACTATACGGCCGAACTAACAAGCTGAACTACAGGTAAGGAAACCGCCTAACATCTGAGTCGATATATATATATATATAAGTCGGTGATCCCGCCTCAATAGTATCGCGTACGATACAGTATATCATCTGACATCCTCGGGTCATGAGCGCGGATCTATCATCAATATAGGCTCGTACGGTAAATCGTCGTACGGCATCCCAAAAGCTGGGTACGGTTCAATATCACACTATCTCATCACATTTCAGATATCACTTATCATATCAAAAAAATCTGGGGTACTGATCTAAGTCTAGTACAACTGATATCATCTTCAAAGTATGAATGCGGGGGTAAACACACATCCCGAACCCGCAAGAATCACATTTCGTATCCCAAGTACGAATCATATCCAATCACCGATCTCGCGGCACAAAGCCCACATCATCGACTCAACTCCAAAGTCATCCCATATCATCAAACACCGTGCAAGTATAAGAAACATACAAGTGTATGCGAGTGGGTGCAAATCTATCCTATGGTTCGCAACTAGGAACTACGCTAGTTATTTCTACCCCTAACTAACCATAACACACTAACTATCACACATAACAATATACTACATAGTACTAATTACGGACTGCGGGGGTGCTATACGCCATCCACCCGACTTCTCCCCGTAGATATAAATCTACTCACCTGGTCCTCGCTAGCCGGTGCCGACGTTGCCACGCGCTTGCTTGTCGTCTCGAAGTCCACCTGGGGGTACCTACATATCATAACGCACCATATCTCATTAAAATCCGACCCATGATCAAAACGACGCACGAATCCCACATAGGTCAAAACCTATGGTTGCTTTCACAAATCGACCCAAAACCCTCGATGTCGGCGTACAAACGCCGAACCATTGAGAAAAATCCAAACACATCAATCGTGAGTTCAAAACTCAATAATTATATAAGAAATAGGGTTTAGTTCATCAAAACCATAAAATTAAACAATTCGTTTTATTTTCCAAAAACCTAGTTAGTATAAATTCCCATTTCGGTTCAAAACTTGATGTTTTACCCAAACTAAATAATTTGACGATTCTAATGATCAAAATGCTCACTTAATATCATAATTAGGTCATACAAATCACCTCCATATTTTTAATCTCACGAATTAGCATTGACTCAAATTTCAAGTTTGCAACAAATATCGATTTTAACACTTTTCAAGGTAAAATTCACAATTTATCAATTAAGCATGGTTTTACATACACTAAAATATTAAACCACAAGTTATAATGTTAATAATACCATGAAACCCTAATTAGAATTTACCTCACCAATATATATATATTTTTAAAACCTAGTTTGCAATTTATATAATTATCACAATTTAAAATTACAAAAAAATGCAACTAGCAACTAGATTAGGTTTCTCATTTCCTCAAGATGAAAATCTACACTTGATTATCCTAGTAGTGAAGGTTAAACCCTAACTAAATTCAAACCATGTTCTAGAATTTTCAAATTAACAACAAGAACAAAACTAACATTTAATTATGCTAGATTAAAACGATTTAAACAACAATTCCAATATAGGGTTAAGGTTTATACCTCCCAATTTTGAGATCTAGCTTGGAGATTAGTCTCCAAAACACCATCTTGCTCCAAGGATTCAAGCATGAATTGGCCAAGGAATAAAGGGTATAGAATAAGCTTTGAGATTGTGAGATAATTTGTGGATTTTTGATTGGTTTTTGGTTGAATTTTGAGGTGGAGATCATGTGGGAAAGTGGAGGGTTTGGGGGCAGCAAATTTCGGCCAGCAGCTGAATGGGGGGAAAGTGAGAGGTGTGGGTGAGTTTGGGGAAGTCAAAGGAAGGAAATAAGACCCATACATCAAGTATAATGACCCATACCCCAATGTTTAACATCATTTTCCTTTCTTTTCTTTTAATTGACCTTTGAAGTGGGACTAATTTGGGGCTGCTAGAGCTGCTGAATTCAGCCATACTTGGGGAGAGGGTGAGGGTGTGGTGTGGGTGTGTGGGTTAGAAAAAAGATAAATGTGTTACCCCAATTCCCATTAACATAAATTTCATTATTTAAGCCCTTTTTCTTCGTCATTTTCTAAACCGTTTTGGCAAACCATTTCATTTCAAAAACCACATGATAAATTTTTGTTTAATGTTTTATGATGCACAAAATTTGTTTCGACTCATTCCAATTTGTAATTTTCCCTAATTAAATGTATTAGTGACGCCTTAAAATAATAATAAAATAATATTTTTTTCAGAAAATTTGAAATTTCACCAGCGGCTCAATAAACACCAAATAATAGCAGTTACATATCTAGAATGTGTATATTTAATTTTTATAATAAGATATTTGTATTTTGACTTTTTACAGAAAACCCCCTTATTTTACCGTTTTTTTTTTTTCCTGAAATTCCACCGAAACGATTTTCAAAACGTTACAATCTTCCCCCTTAAAGAAATTCGGTCCCCGAATTTAAATTCAAACCCCCCCCCAATTACTAAAACATCTAAGAAAACCCATCAAGTCGTCGGGGCTCCGAAATTGTAAATACATAAAACAAATCGTAGCGCAGCGCATGCGCTTGAAAAATGAGTATATAGCTCAAATCAAAACTCCTCCAAGCATCCCGCAATCATCGGAGTCATGGAGAAGACACCAATGCCAAATCCCTTTAAGTCGCTGTGCACGCGTATAACACTGCACAGTGGCGGACGTCTACCATAAGAAAATAACTATATACATATATACTTTTGTTTGAAATGTATGTCCCGCCGTTTTGGAAACAATTTAGAAGGGTCTTCTTGTTTTAAACATTTCGTGTCATATCAGACACGTAGGTAAATACTGAGGCTATAGCTCGCTTTTTGGAAATCTCTTCAATAACTATCAATGCATGCAAAATATATTCAGGTACTGTCCTCTGACTAGTCCTGCTCAGTACGAAAACACATAGCAATATTATAAAAACGTGCTACTCTATAAGAAATCAATCCCAAAATATGCACATGAATACTACGTGCGTCTGGTGCGCACGGAAATCAAAATCCATGAATGTGCCATACATGCGCACAGAAACAACATCTAAGTGCATCGGGTGTGCACGAAACATCTGTCGTAGGCAACATGTGTGCCTGACAGCAAAATCAGGTGCATCTGACATGCACGAAAAATTCTCAATTTAGTGCCTCTGGTGTGCACCAAAATCACCCTTCAAAATATGCGCCCAATATGCGCGAAAAATCCAAATCAGGTGCATCCATCGTGCACGAAATCATGAAATCCAATATCAAGCGCCGAACATGCGTAAAATCAAATCAGGTGCACAAGGTGCATAAAACAAATATCGAGTATCACAATCGAAATCGAAGTCCAGTGCATCTAAGTGCACAAAAGGCGTATCACTGCACTGCAAGCATATATAAACTATACAGAGTGCAGGAACGAAATCGCGTGCATGCATACGCATAAAACCAACTCAACTGTTTAAAACCGTAAAATCACAAACATGTGAAACCCAAGCACGAAAACGATATCAAGTGCAACACTGTGCAACGATCGTAAATCCTCAATCATCAAAATCAAATCATACGGATTAATCACCCAAAACATCGTAATCAATAATGGCGGAAAAGTACTGCTCAAGCGCATCCTTTAAGAATCTCGGCCAACTGTCACGGTCACTAGTGGGACGTCTCGTCGATGATCATGAACTCTGGCCTGCTGGCGTGCGTAACCATGACCACTCCTGGGTCAAGGTCTTTACCGTGAATTACCAATCTTTCGGTCCATCGGCTCATCGGCCTTGCCAGGTGTGCTAACGGGGACGATTCCATTCTGGCACTTCTCTGGTCATCTTTTGGTCAATCATCGCGACCACTTGTAAGACAGCATATTACTGGCGTCGGCCTCTAGCTCTCTGAATGTACGTGACACATCTGATCCTGAGTGCAAGTATCATTGCAGCAGTGTCCTGGAAGGAATCCTGCTCACGGTCTCTTCCATGTCTCGTCTCTGCCAACTGTCCGGAAGTCATTGTCCTTTCCTATATCTGCATCTTGCTCTGGAACGACTGCATACTCATCGCGACTCCTTCTGGAAGGTAAGTCCAAGTACCATGCCTCGGCATGCGCATCGCCTCTCTGATGTCGGCGGAGTGGAACATCATCTCATCTAGATCTGGTGCGAACCTCTTACTCCACTTTTCTCTAATGTCGTCTGCTTTGGACTTGTCTTGTCGCGGCTGCATGGACTGAGCTTCAACGACTATCCTCGAATCTGGAGTCTCCCAAGAAATGCATCTCACCACCTAGCATCAGAATTAAGTCGAACCATCCAATCGATTGTCAAAACCTCATAATCCCCCAGGGGCTCAACATCTTGGGTACAGTTTAATAGTATCGAGTACATACCACAGCATCGGTGGTCCAGCCATAGAAGGGCAAACCCAAGCCTCACTAATGGCGCCATAGAACTGCCGCAAACCCGAAGGTTCAAAGGCTTTCACACGGTCATTAAGTCGAGTTAGGGTTTCATTCTTCTAGAGGGACCATAGAATTGCCTGCATGTCTTTCCGACTACTTTAAACTTGGAATAATATGTTTCTGACATTCGATCGTCTCTGTCGACTCCCAACGTCTCTGCATGAAGTCGTCTCTAGCTGGAATCAATCTATCTGATGACCTCGCATCGGGTTAGGCGAACGATCCACAAGTCCTAGTCATTCATCCACGATGACTAGCAACCTTCTATCATCTCTTAGTACAACTAGTTCTGCACTAACTCCAGCATCTAGGGCAATACCTCGTCGTTCGCGGCAATAACTGGCTCGCTCGTCTGCACGCTGAACAGTGCCTCGATCATCATGAATAAGCAACACACCAACGGTCATCAAGATCTGGCTGGCCTCTATCATTGGCCCAATCCTCTAATGTCGATCAGCACATCCGAGTAACCTCATAAAGGCGATCCGCCAAACGCTCGTGGCGCGGAACACAGTCAAAAGACACCTCTCTATAATCGGGTGTCGCCGGAATCACGCCATGGTCAGTCCTCGTTCACAACGAGCTCATGCTGACCACAACTCTAGCCGTAGCTCTCCCTGCCGTAACCGTAGCAGCAAAACCCAACTGGTACCGATGAGGCTAGATCAGGAAGGAATATAATACTGAACAAGAAAATGTACATCCTAAGGCTTCATAAGTGGAGTGGCGTGTCGTAAATATGCCGCGGAACATATCAACGGTACGTCACTCTACTTTAGTCACCTATTCCATCAACCAAGGGTCATCCTACGCTCCGAAGGTTAAAACCTAACGCTCTGATACCAACTTTGTCACGACCCGAAAGTACGGAACATGACCGGCACTTAAACTACGAACGTCTCGAGGCGTACGTAATCTAAGTAAACCGAAAACCCAGAAATCCAAACCAATAAAAGTAGTAGAGTGAAGGAAAACCAATTTAAAACAAGTAGTTTTAATAGCATAAGCCGAATTATGCGGTTTTTAAGAACATCAAAATTTACTAAAAATTTCGGCAGAGTCTCCTTTGTAAATACTGGCTCCCAAACGGGATACAACATGAATAGTATACGAAATCACTAAAAAGGCATCCCCAAGCGGGAGCTAGCTCTTCGTCAATCGACGGTCATAACCACACAAGCAATAATATACAACGCCAAGGGCGAGGATCAAAACTCAAAAGGAAACTCAAAACCACCAGAAATATAACGAGCGACTCTAAGGTCGAAAGAAAAAACAACACTGGTCTCTATCTCAAAAATACATGTTTGGTTGATGGAATTTACTAGATACAACGGAATAATATTATACAAGGTAATATGATGGGTACGATATAAGAAAAACCCACCTACTAGCAAGTCACCCGAATGAAACTGAGCCCGTAAAGCCGTAATGAAACCTGTACGGCAACCTGCAAGAAACTGGGGCACAACGGGGGTGAGTTGCCAACTCGTGAATAGAAAAACATCTACGCACAGAAATCGCATAAATAACGCAATCCTAGGTCAATGATCATAAAATATCCTCAAAAATGTATATAACATGCAGCCTATAACAAGGCTAGGGTAAATATCTAACCCGAGTGTAATCTCATATGCCCGTGTCAGTGCCTCAAGTAGCAATATATCATATGAATGAGGTATGCATGCATGAAACAGAATACATGTAAATGAAGAAACTGTTTTCATAAATTAGTGAGATTTCCTTCGTATTTTTAAATTGAGGTATCATAAACGAAATCAGCATCAACAGTGTCTAGCATCGACACAAAACATAAATCTCACTGTCTCGAAATATCAATGTCTCAATCTCAATATCTAGGGCGCCGTCAGTCCAGACCGGCCCCTACCATAAATCTCAAGACCACGACGGTATCCTCCGGATATCCGACGCGTCGGGTAAAATCACCGGTAGGTAGTACTCCCCTGCCAGGCTCAACGTCATCACCACATTCCTCTTGCCCCGGGGTACCGCACCGGGTCCACCATGTACCCGAAACGGTTCATCCGTCTCCTCGAATCGGGTTTCCAAATCCATCAGCAAACTCATGGTGGACGACTCATACATCATGGGAAAACCGCACTTTTTATTTTAAAAGAGAGAATATGTTTATTTGTGTTTTTGCGGTTTTCCTCCAAATCCAGAAAATCTCATAGAAATCCAAATCCAAACCTCAATAGCATGCAAAATAATGAATATATGCATGAGAATCCATGAATGCGGCATAACAATGAATAACAGTATGCATGAAGTAGCAGGTAATAACTACAATGTCTAAACTATTCGCTAATAGGCTATGTCAAGCAATAATATATTTTCTAAGGTGTACGTGACATGGCAATTACCGATGAAGATGTGTGTGAGCCGGCAAGTAAGTGTACGTGGTACATACGCATCATCGGTAATGGTGCTGGTGTCCTATCAGCATGATATTAAAACGGAGTATGAAACATAATATAAGAATGCGATGCAAAGCGAACCACAAAAAAAGTGGGAGCTGAAACTAGACGTAACCAAAACTAATCTGCATTAATCTAATATAAGTCCTACGAATGGTGCCTTTTGAAATAACACGAATCATGGGTTTTGAAAATAGGGCTACGGTGTTTTTATGAAAGATACGTCGTTTTTGAAATGTCCGTAGATTCCCTTGAGCTGTCTTTAAAAATGTCCATGATTCGTTAGTTTTTGAAATAGGTAAGAAGTCTAATCTACTCTAACAACTACACTAAACTATACGGCCGAACTAACAAGCTGAACTACAGGTAAGGAAACCGCCTAACATCTGAGTCGATATATATATATATATAAGTCGGTGATCCCGCCTCAATAGTATCGCGTACGATACAGTATATCATCTGACATCCTCGGGTCATGAGCGCGGATCTATCATCAATATAGGCTCGTACGGTAAATCGTCGTACGGCATCCCAAAAGCTGGGTACGGTTCAATATCACACTATCTCATCACATTTCAGATATCACTTATCATATCAAAAAAATCTGGGGTACTGATCTAAGTCTAGTACAACTGATATCATCTTCAAAGTATGAATGCGGGGGTAAACACACATCCCGAACCCGCAAGAATCACATTTCGTATCCCAAGTACGAATCATATCCAATCACCGATCTCGCGGCACAAAGCCCACATCATCGACTCAACTCCAAAGTCATCCCATATCATCAAACACCGTGCAAGTATAAGAAACATACAAGTGTATGCGAGTGGGTGCAAATCTATCCTATGGTTCGCAACTAGGAACTACGCTAGTTATTTCTACCCCTAACTAACCATAACACACTAACTATCACACATAACAATATACTACATAGTACTAATTACGGACTGCGGGGGTGCTATACGCCATCCACCCGACTTCTCCCCGTAGATATAAATCTACTCACCTGGTCCTCGCTAGCCGGTGCCGACGTTGCCACGCGCTTGCTTGTCGTCTCGAAGTCCACCTGGGGGTACCTACATATCATAACGCACCATATCTCATTAAAATCCGACCCATGATCAAAACGACGCACGAATCCCACATAGGTCAAAACCTATGGTTGCTTTCACAAATCGACCCAAAACCCTCGATGTCGGCGTACAAACGCCGAACCATTGAGAAAAATCCAAACACATCAATCGTGAGTTCAAAACTCAATAATTATATAAGAAATAGGGTTTAGTTCATCAAAACCATAAAATTAAACAATTCGTTTTATTTTCCAAAAACCTAGTTAGTATAAATTCCCATTTCGGTTCAAAACTTGATGTTTTACCCAAACTAAATAATTTGACGATTCTAATGATCAAAATGCTCACTTAATATCATAATTAGGTCATACAAATCACCTCCATATTTTTAATCTCACGAATTAGCATTGACTCAAATTTCAAGTTTGCAACAAATATCGATTTTAACACTTTTCAAGGTAAAATTCACAATTTATCAATTAAGCATGGTTTTACATACACTAAAATATTAAACCACAAGTTATAATGTTAATAATACCATGAAACCCTAATTAGAATTTACCTCACCAATATATATATATTTTTAAAACCTAGTTTGCAATTTATATAATTATCACAATTTAAAATTACAAAAAAATGCAACTAGCAACTAGATTAGGTTTCTCATTTCCTCAAGATGAAAATCTACACTTGATTATCCTAGTAGTGAAGGTTAAACCCTAACTAAATTCAAACCATGTTCTAGAATTTTCAAATTAACAACAAGAACAAAACTAACATTTAATTATGCTAGATTAAAACGATTTAAACAACAATTCCAATATAGGGTTAAGGTTTATACCTCCCAATTTTGAGATCTAGCTTGGAGATTAGTCTCCAAAACACCATCTTGCTCCAAGGATTCAAGCATGAATTGGCCAAGGAATAAAGGGTATAGAATAAGCTTTGAGATTGTGAGATAATTTGTGGATTTTTGATTGGTTTTTGGTTGAATTTTGAGGTGGAGATCATGTGGGAAAGTGGAGGGTTTGGGGGCAGCAAATTTCGGCCAGCAGCTGAATGGGGGGAAAGTGAGAGGTGTGGGTGAGTTTAGGGAAGTCAAAGGAAGGAAATAAGACCCATACATCAAGTATAATGACCCATACCCCAATGTTTAACATCATTTTCCTTTCTTTTCTTTTAATTGACCTTTGAAGTGGGACTAATTTGGGGCTGCTAGAGCTGCTGAATTCAGCCATACTTGGGGAGAGGGTGAGGGTGTGGTGTGGGTGTGTGGGTTAGAAAAAAGATAAATGTGTTACCCCAATTCCCATTAACATAAATTTCATTATTTAAGCCCTTTTTCTTCGTCATTTTCTAAACCGTTTTGGCAAACCATTTCATTTCAAAAACCACATGATAAATTTTTGTTTAATGTTTTATGATGCACAAAATTTGTTTCGACTCATTCCAATTTGTAATTTTCCCTAATTAAATGTATTAGTGACGCCTTAAAATAATAATAAAATAATATTTTTTTCAGAAAATTTGAAATTTCACCAGCGGCTCAATAAACACCAAATAATAGCAGTTACATATCTAGAATGTGTATATTTAATTTTTATAATAAGATATTTGTATTTTGACTTTTTACAGAAAACCCCCTTATTTTACCGTTTTTTTTTTTTTTCTGAAATTCCACCGAAACGATTTTCAAAACGTTACAACATGTTAAGATAAAGAGCAACCAGATAGCATACTATCATGTCGAGCAAGGAAGTCTTCTCTATATATGTCGAAGCATCCACCATAATATACATCATATGTACAATAATGGCCTCTAGAGCATACAACTAACATAGCCAACAATGGAGTCCATGTACACCAACAAAGTATGCACTTTGAACATTGCTCCAGAAGGTGTAAAACACGTAGGCTACAAATGGATATTCAGAGAGAAGATTGGTGTAGGTGGATAGGTTGAAACCTGTAAAGCTAGACATGTTGTAAAAGGTTTCCGTCAAAGACCTGGTTTGGAACATGATGAAACCTTTTCTCTAGTGTCTATGCTCAAATCCATTCGGATCTTTCTTGCTATTGCTGCCTTCCAAGATTTTGAGATCTGGTAGATAGACGAAGAGATGGATTTTCTAAATGGTAATTTGGAAGAGTGCGTCTAAATGGATCAGCAAGAGGGTTTCAGTCAGAGTGGGAGCAGCGGGACAATGTGCAAGTTGCTTAAGTCCATTTATGGACTAAAGTAAGGATAGCGGAGTTGGAACATCTGTTTTTGTTGAGACAGTCAAAGAATTCAACTTTATCAAAAATCCAGATGAACCATGCATTTGTTGGATATAGTGCCCTCAAAGTCAATTATTGGATCGCAGGCACGTGATTGCAATGATTGAGGAAGACCTATACCGGTAGGACAGTCTTACTCGAGATGATAGTATGCTATTTTCCTTTATCATCGTGTACAGCTTTAGGTGACATTACAGATCACTATTACACGTTGATAGAGCCCTTAGGATCCTTGCTTGACTACCAGCAATATGATGGGGATCATATACGTGAGAGTTGGGTAGTCTATAAGCACATCCTTAAAAGTGGTCCCTAGTCGTGGAAGTTTCGAGACAGGGCATCGATACTCCGGAGTAGACTAGTGTTTACAGTCGAGACCCCAACGAGGGGCGATGGCTGGTCTCATAAGCCATTGGTGTCAGTTGGTTCACCTAAGATTTATACAGGTGCTCATTGGGTTATGAGTGCACCGGACAGGACTCGTCGGGAACCTGCTAGTTGGTATTATATCTAGTGTCAGATAGCAGTTCCCTGGTGACATGTGTACATGTTAGTTCATCGACCTGAGATTGTCATTTTTCTTGTGTGAGTTCCCACTGTGCTTTGATTATTACCCTACCATAGCTCAAAGGAGTCATGCAAACAAGTGTTAGTTAGGTACAGTCCCGAGCCACATAGAGGCAGTGAGCGGATCGGTATGTGTTTCGTCTCTCCCGGTATTGGGGATGGGATCGTGCTGTGTCTAGGAGAGCTATTACACAAAGTCCATAGCCGAGGTAGAAGATTTACTTGTTGGTACTCCAATTGTATCTCAGGATGTTCTGGGCTATACTAAGACACGACTTATACCGCTTTTGGGGGTCTGACGTTACTAGACCCCTAGGCCCGATATGCGATGCTCATAGATGAACAGACCAGACAGTACGGATATTGTCACTGATAGGCTCAGTAGGGTTCCAAGATGAGTACGCTGATCGGCTTCCCTTTTGCTCAATACATTGGGCAGCCGTTACGTACAGCATGTACCACTGACGTGCTTGTGGTTAAATCCACGGTTAAGGTATTGACGAGTCTTTAAAGTCCACCACAGATAGTTTTCCAAGTTCGGGCGAAATGTTGTAGAGGTCGTATGGTTTTATGGCAGGGTTCGAATATGCACATGCACTTGTGCACGTGTCATGTTTCGGACGGATAATACTGGTGGGCTTTGGTTTAAACCGGATCCTAGTATTATACTGTGTATGGATATTTTTGTCTCATTGCATTTGTATTCGGTCGGAATACAAATGTGGGTATGTATATACAGTTGCGGGGTAATCCTGTAATTCGTTACGGGATTACTTTTGAATTTCCCAGTTTTTTCTCCGATTGATTAAACATTAGTTATAATGTTTAATTAATGGTTTATATGTGTGCATTCATTTTTAGCCACTATTTCCTTCATTCATGCATCATGGCCGAATTCTTCTTATGATTATGGGATTGTTTTGGATGGGTGAGTCATTGTTTAGAGTATTCTAGAATGGTATGGACTTTTAGTGACTCATTTGTTCATTTAAGTTTCTTGTCTTTGAAAAGATATTTGTGGTTCTTTAATTGTTTTTGTTTTGGTTAAGGATTTTTTTTTGATGGATATTTTCATTAAGCTCACCACTTCATTGCTTATGCTTACCCCTCATCCATTCATAGTGAACCATTTCCTTATGATAAATTGGAATTGGCCGGCCCCATTTGAAGAAGCAAAAAAAATTCCATTGAAAAATCCTTTGATCACTTGATCACACTCTCCACTTCAAAATGGCAACTTCATTTACCTTGACCCAATTCATTGGGTGCCTTGAGACAAAATATTCTACACTCTCTCTAATTCAATCTTGGATATGTCGGCTAGCAAACTTCATGTCCGAGTTGCCTCGGTATAGAGGCGGGAGCCCGTATAAAGATTCGTTGACATGGTGCCACCTCGACGAGGAGACCGGAGATCGAGCGAGATCGGAGATGCCGCGAGGAGCGTGGGATGATGGCTAAAGACCGAAGAACACGGATCGATCGGTATAGCCATTCTATCATTTTGTAGTTTGCTAGTTTAGTTAATGGAACGATCGAGGTAACAGTCTATGTTAGCGCCAGTTGTAAAAGTTTTTGTCCCGTGTTTGGTCTCGGATTGACGGCCGGGGCGCTACCGTAGACTTACGTGGTATCAGAGCCACGCCATTAACCTTTACTAGCTTGTTCTAACATGTTTAAAACATCGATCGAATGAAATTTCCAATACTGCATTTTCAATGTTAAAGTTTCTGTCGAATTTTTAAACTGGTCTAAAAATTATTTTGGCTATGTTAGAAAATCGTGCAGGCTTTTCTAAGACTACTGTAGAAATTTAGTCGACTGAACCTTCAAGACCGCCGCGGAACCGCCGCACAAGCCTTGTATTGACCGCGGTTCTGCCGCCGTTTTGGAGCAACAGTGGACCATTTTTCTTCTGGGTGTCTTTCATGTGGAATTGTGGTTTCTGAAATATTTTGTTTGAGACCAGATTTGTTAGAGTACGGGATTTATGCTTGGGGCCCACTTCAGGATGTTTTGGCGATCGAAATTTTAAATATGTTAGTTTACAGTACTTACATTATATCTGTAACCGTGAATATCATTAGAGCTGTAAATCTTTTCTAATTGCTATAGTCCTTTTAGACGGGTTTGCGAACGTGATATTCGCGTTGATGTTCTGTGTTGTGTTGTGAAGTTGCGGATTTGTCGTGGTTGATAGCCGTGTTCAATGGTAGTGCAGTTTTGATTTATTTATACATTTGATATCACGGGGTGAGCATCCGACATATGGACTGCCGTCACTGCCTATTTGTATATTATTTGTTTGGGGCACGATCGGGTTGAGGTCGATGTACCTATTGTACATATTTTCTTTTCTGTACTTGGATTACCTCACGACGGAGTTCACGGATAGCCGGGTTCTGGAGGCAACGGGTCCGCATCTCATGGCTTTGAGAGGGAGGGGGCCTCACTCTAGAATTTGCGGGCTATTCGCCGCACTCGTAGTGGGTACAGGTTGAACAAAGAAGGGGTGCTCAAGTTGCTGGATTCGGTGAAGTGCTGGGTGGTTCATTCACTTTGCTTAAGGGGGCTTCCTTACTTCAGGTTTTGGTGGGTAACTTGCCACACTCATAGGGGTCTAGGTTTTGATTGCACAGCTATCCACACGACTAGGGGAACGTCAGGTTTCGCTTACGGCTCAAAGGAAACCCGGGGATCCCAGATATCTGTATTGTTCTGTGATGCTTAATACTTTTCTGTAATGTTGCATTTATGGCCCCTGGAGCGATTATTGTATATTGATATATATACTAGTAGATGTTGTATATGTTTTACACCTACGCTAGTCCAGTCCCCGCTCTGTCGTTAGTTAAGTAACCTAACGGGTGATGATGGGACCCAGTGATGAATGCGGATGGCATATACGTACATTTTATTTTGGTTCTTTTCTGATGTGATTAATTGATGGGACTGCATTGATTCTGATCAATGCAAAGGAAAAAAAACCTGTTGGATGTTGTTGGAACATTTTTCAAAAAGCTGTTATTGCAAGGACATTCTCTTTTGTACACAGTGGTCTTTGGTTATGAATATCCATCACCTCATTCGACGAGGCAAGGGCCGAGATCCCTTCACCGGGAGTGACCCCTTGGACAGAGATTTGCGTCAGGGTAATAACTTCACTATAGTCGATTACTTTTTGCTTTGCATCGTGGTATTCAGTTTGGAATATCCTGCACCTCATTCCACGAGGAAAGAGCCGAGATCCCTTCACCGGGAGTGACCTCTTTAGCAAAGGTTTTCGCCACTATATTTTTGTAAAAAGCTATCAGTTTCCTTCAACGATATCAAGTTCGTTACGTTAAAGGTTTTTCACCAAAAACGAGTCGTAGCCCTCCGACGTTTCAGTTGGATATTCAGTAGTATTCAAGCTATGTATTTTGACCTACGCCAAGGCATAGTGCTTGGTAGCTGCTGGATATTCATCTTTGCATAGATAGATGCGTTGGTTTGGGACCGTCGTACTGCTATTTTGGCCAACGTCAAGGGTATGTACGGGTGGGTTCAAATTAACCTGTACAATGACGGGTAGAACTTGACATGTGACTTATGATATTTTAGCCAACGTCAATGTCATAAGAGCATGGGGTAAAAGTCATATCGGGAGTTTTAAACATACAAGAAACTTGCCAGGAATGCGCATACCTTCTAGAGTGTGATAACACGAGTGGATTCCATCACGTTATCATGCGATGATAGTTGGATCCCGATTCCCACTAATGAGTTGGTTTACTCTTCGGGGGATCCCGACTAATTCTTCTTTCAGGTTTGGAGGAGAATTTGAGGATACAGTAGGAGGTTTCATGATTAGATAAAGTGATAATCATTCTAATCAAGGTTAGAGTGCACGCAGAGTGTTTCTTTTCTCACTCTCTTTGGCAACGACCATGGCCTGACCCTAGACTATAACTCAGTGACCAAGTTAACCGAACTTTCATAAAATACTGGCTTTTGGATTGTCTGAGTTGCATACATCATTGCCACTCCTTCTTTTACCCTTCGCATTTCTCCAGAACACCTTGTATTACTACGAACATCCACTTCCATTGGATAAATCCATCGTATGGTTATATACGAACTCGAAGGAACTTGTTCCAGATACGAGGATGGATTATGGTTCTGGAGAGATTGAATTGGTTTATTCAGTTGTCTTTATCATTTTACATTCTTTCTGGTTGCGAGTACTCCTAGGATTAGGAGAGTATACCTATTACGCTTATTGGATTGCCTTCTTCCAAACCATAGGCTGGTGCCGAACGGTAGTGAAGGAAGAAAACCATTTAGCCTAATGGTGGTGTACAGAAGGTAATAAGTAAAGACATATGAAGGGATTAGAAAGAGGGAAAAGTAAAATGTGACTGCTATCATTCACGACCAAACCGCATAGTTCATCGCCACTCCTACTTTACCTTTGCTTTTCTCTAGTTCAGGAGAAATAGAATAATGTTTATTCAGTTGTCTTTTATCATCACCTTCTCTCAGGTTGTGAGTACTCCCAGGATTAGGAGAGTACACCTATTATACTTATTGGATAGTCTTCTTCCAAACCATAGGCTGGTGCCGAAAGGTAAGGAATGAAGAAAACCATTAAGCCTAACGATGGTATACAGAAGGTAATGACTAAAGATAAATAAAGGTATTTGGAGAGATGGCAACGAAATATACGGTTAAAGTCATGAATCTGGATAATGGAAGAGGCATTACTAGGAATACCCGGATACCCCTTCGAAACATTTTCATATTTCAGTTTCACTATGCATTGTTAATTGTAAACTGATTTCCCAATTAGACCCTTGCACCAGGGTATGTATTTACCAGATATGATTCTTACATCTATATGGTTTTACAGATGATGAGTGGTAGTAAGTTATTGCGAAATAGGTGATCATCCTCATTATATCGGAATTCGTTGTAATCGGTGATATTTGAAGAATTCGCCTGGGTACAGTTTTCAACCTACGACGCACAGGGTTTGAGTTATTCAACTCAGCGGACTTATACAAAGTATTATATGTTGTCCAGTGTCCATTAGGACAAAGGAGTTGGTCCTCGTACTATATTATGTTTACTTGTGACTTCTCTAGTTTTTTGGACAGGTGTTTCGTAGAAATAGAAGGTCTAAGTTTTGTGAAGTTATAGGTACAAGAATAAAGTAGAGAACCAGGTGTCGCAATTATCGGGATTCTTAAAGGTGATCGAAGATGTAGATACTTGTGTTTGGTATTCAGTTGATAGTAATGATTTTGAGAAACTTGTTTCCATTTAAGGTTACTCATAACTGGATGAACTCCTAAGTTGAGTAATGCTTAAAGCCTCTCTCCATTTTGTTGACATGCACTGGAGACAGTTACATGATTTGACTCTGGTTCCAATTATATCAGTGCCTATGTTTCTATATGGTATATAGAATGGTTCATATGTTAACGATGTTAAGGTACGTGGAGTTGTCCAGCTTATGCTTAAAACAAGACCCTGGATAACTCAAGGCACGTTTCTGTAATGACAGTTTGTAGGTTATCCCGGACTATGACGAGGGTTGACTTTCTACCATCTGGAAGATCGATAGTGATATTGTTCTTGACTCGCCACAGTTTTAGTAAAATGGACTTTTTCAGAAAACAGTAGTGGGAATATGGTAGAATTGGAAATGATTCCAGAACCGCAAACGATTACAGAAAATTTAATAGGGCCAAAGGATTCAATCAGGTTTGACATTCCATTAGCCACTCCGCAGATATGGTGGATAACCTCTGGCACCCAAGAGGTACTCCGGTAGCCTCATGGACGGTGACAGGGATGTTCTTGTTTACCTAGACTTGCCATTACTGCTGTTCCAGACTATGAGACCCGGCAGGAGGATGAGTATAGCATCGTTCTAAATAGCTTTAGAAGTGCACTTGTATATGACTCTGCCAGAGGGTTTTTGTGGTCAGTGGAAGCAGCGGAAGCATAGTGGACAAGTATCTTATGTCTATTTATAGACTAAAGCAGATATATCGGAGATAGATCATTTATTTTTGATATGACAGTCATGTGTTTGACTTCATCAGAATAAGGGATGGATCTGTTAAGAAGGTAGTAAGGTGTGATGTCCTGGAATTTGAATGACATACATAGAGTAGGAAGTGAAATTCCTATACTACGATCGGTTATACTGTGCTTGTCACACAGTTGTTTCTCCACATAGGATATGGATATTATATTAGACATTCTGGTTACTAGATCGATGGTTTTAGATCTAGATATTGGTAGTTTCCCAATCTGGGTACTTAGACAGTATGCTGAAAGGTATTTTAGAATGGACGACTCCTGGCATGGTGGTGTACCTGCAAGACATGGAGTCACCCTCTCTAAAGGTGTCTTACAGACTAATGGGGAGAGGGATATGCATGATTGGCAGATCACTTGCTTAGGCAATTGAGTTGATCATGAGATGTCAAGTACCACACCAGATGTTGTTTTTGCACTAGATGCAATAAGTTGATATTAATTCAATCCTGCAGAAACGTTCGGAAGCAGTTTTAGAACATAAGTGGATGTTCTACGGATTTGATAACGGCAGCCTCATTCGGGAGAAGGTTATCATTCCAGGCTTCCAAGGTGACCTGGATGACAGAATGATTGTCAGAGTTATAGTTTTCCCTCTGACAAGGGGCAGTAGTTTGGACAGGTGGTCCAAGCGGATACTGAGAGAGGCATGGTGCAGGATACTGATTAGGTTCAGTCGACGATACAGTCTAAGAAATTTGGAATTAGAGTTCATTTATGAACTAGGTACCATCAGATATCCAGACATATTTTAAAGCCAGGTATTACTCAATTCGAGAGATGCCTTTCTCCGGGAACATGAGATTAAGAGAGACATAGAAAGAAATATCAGGGCGGATCCACTCACTGAGGCTATTTCTCGAACACAATAGTTTTTTACAAACGAGCTTTGTGACAATGACTAGTAGAGGAGTTGGGTGTTCGGTATCACACGGGCTATGAGTATGCGACATCGCAATAATTAGCCTTAAGTGCAAGTGGGAGATTGTTGGATATAGTCCCCTCAAAGTCAATTATTGGATCACAGGCACGTGATTGCAATGATTGAGGAGAACCTATACCGGTAGGACAGTCTTACTCGAGATGATAATAAGCTATCTGGTTTGCGTTTATCAACGTGTACAGTTTTAGGTGACATTACAGATCACTATTCCACTTTGATAGAGCCCTTAAGATCCTTGCTTGACTACAAGCAGTATGATGGAGATCATATACGTGAGAGTTAGGTAGTCTATAAGCACATCCTTAAAAGTGGTCCATAGTCGTGGGAGTTTCGAGACAGGGCATCAATACTCCAGAGTAGACTAGTGTATACAGTCGAGACCCGGACGAGGGGCAATGGACGGTCACATAAGCCATTGGTGTCAGTTGGTTCACCTAAGATGTATACTGGTGCTCATTGGATTATGAGTACACCCGAAAGGACTCGCCGGGAACCTGCTAGTTGGTATTATACCTAGCGTCAGGTAGCAGTTCCCTGGTGACATATGTACACGTTAGTTCATCGACCTGAGATCGTCATTTGTCTCGTATGAGTTCCCATTGTGCTTTGATTATTACCCTACCATGGCTCAAAGGAGTCGTGAAAACAGGTTTTAGTTGGGTACAGTCCCGAGCAACATAGAGGCAGTGAGCGGATTAGCAGGGGTTTCTTCTCTCCCGGTATTGAGGGTGAGATCGTGCTGTGTCTAGGAGAGCCATTACACAAAGTCCTTGGCCGAGGCAGGAGATTTACCGGTAGGTACTCCAGTAGTATCTCAGCATGTTCTGGGCTATACTCTGACACGACTTATACCGCTTTAAAGGGTCTGACGTTACCAGCCCCCTAAGCCTGATATGCGATGCTGATAGACGAATGGACCGAACTATACGGATATTGTCACTGATAGGCTCAGTAGAGTTCCAGGATGAGTTCGCTCATCGGCTTCCCTTTTGCTCAATACATGGGGCAGCCGTTACGCACAGTTTGTACCACTGACGTACTTGTGGTTAAATCCATGGCCAGCGTATTGACGAGTCTTTAGAGTCCACCACAGACAGTTTTCTAAGTTCGGGCGAAACGTTGTAGAGGCCGTATAGTTTTATGGCAGGGTTCGAATATGCATGTGCACTTGTGCACATGTCCTGTTTCGGACGGATAATACTGGTGGGCTTTAGTTTAAGCCGGATCCAAGTATTATACTGTGTAAGGATATTTTTGTCTCATTGCATTTGTATTCGGTCGGAATACAAATGCGAGTATGTATATACAGTTGCGGGGTAATCCTCTAATTCGTTACGGGATTACTTTTGAAGTTGCCAGTTTTTCTCCGATTGATTAATCATTAGTTATAATGTTTAATTAATTGTTTATATATGTGCATTCATTTTTGACCACTATTTCCTTCATTCATGCATCATGGCCGAATTCTTCTTATGAGTGTGGGATTGTTTTGGATGGGTGAGTCATTGTTTAGAGTATTATAGAATGGTGTGGATTTTTAGTGACTCATTTGTTCATTTAAGTTTCTTGTCTTTGAAAAGATATTTGTGGTTCTTTAATTGTTTTTGTTTTGGTTAAAGATTTTTTTTGATGGATATTTACATTAAGCTCACCACATCATTGCTTATGCTTACCCCCCTTCCATTCACAGTGAACCCTTTTGTAACACCTTAGGATAAGGGTTAGTGAATAATTATAATTAAATAATGGTTTTTAACAAAAAGTTTACCAAACTGTGTTTTAAATATTTTTCCTAATTTAATAAATATTTTTCCAAAATTTTCCTAGACTTGCACACACATGTGCATGTAAACTAGGGTTTTTAAATTGAGTTAATACCATAATATTTAACCATGGTGGGTTAATCTTTTGGATTAAGCCTTTTGGATTCTTAAGTGGGTTTTATTAGTTGTTTAGTAGTCACTTTAGTTTGAATTTGGTTAAGTGTTGACTTGTGAGAGAGAGAGAGAGAGTGCATCATGGCTTTAGGCCATGCTTGCATTAAATGAAGTGAGAGAGAGAGGGGGGTGACTTTTGTGTGATGATTGTAGCCTCTCATTTCCTTTTGGTTTTCTCTCAAGCTCTCACACTCACACACACACACTCACCTTGCAACACCCCCAGCAGCAGCAGCAGCAGCAAGCAAAGCAACAGCAACAACTGAGCAGCAGCAGCAGCAGCAACATGAAGCAGCAGCAGCAGCAACATTCAGCAACAGCAAAGCCCCAGTGAGCAGCAGCAGCCCCAGTTCCTAGTGCAGCCTCTTCCCTTCACTTCTTCTTCTTCCTGCAGCTCCCTAGGGTCGAGAGTGAGGTATACTTCCTATCTTGCTTCCCTAGTTTGCCTTGTTAAGTGTAGTTTTGCATCGGTTAATGGATTTTAGTGCGTTTTAGTGAGTTATGGGGTGTTTAGTGAGAACTTTGTGCTAATGAGGTGTAGATTGGTTTCAGTAGGATGCTTGAGGTTTGTTGAGACCATGTTAACCAAGTCCAACCCCTATTACACTAAAATACCACCAGTTTTCCTATTTGATGCAAAATGTCGTATTTGTGCAAAAGTGAACTTTTCTGGAACTGCTTTTGACTCGGTGAGTTCAGAATGAAATTGGGTTGACTGTAGTATAGTGGTATTGTGCTGATACATCAGGTGAAACCCGACCCCCTACCTGCTACAGTGGGCCGCCAATTTCCTCATTCTGGCGGCAATTTGCGGCCAGATGGGTAGGGATTTGGGTTTTGTTTGGTCCATTGGGTGTCTGCTAATGTGTGTAGTATTGTGATATATATATTTTTGTAAGTCTAGTTCTGTAGAAAAATCTGGGACCAAATACCTGTTTTGCCGTTTTTCTAAACCTTCGCGACACGCGTGATACGTGAGTAGGTTTGGGTTTCTGCGTATCGCGGCGTGTCGGGGTAGTTTCTTGGCGCGTGATCACACGTTTTAGCGTATCGCGCACACGCGCGATTGGTTTGCGACACGAGTTTCTAGTTGACTGTAATGTCGCGTTTTTTGGTGAAATTGAGCTTATATGTGTGATATGTATATGTGATTCTAGGTTCGCAGGCCAGTAAGACGGACGCTGCGAAAAAGGGCAAGCAAGTTGTCAGCTACACTTAGCGCGAGACACGGTGAGTAGATTTCACATCTACCGGGATATCGCCCGCATGGCGTTATGCGTTAGGGCTGATAGGACCTTATTGTTATATATTGCATATACCATACCATGGATTGTCATCACATATTGCATTCCCTGCCATCTTTATATATTGCTTAGAACTGATAGAACTGCCATGATCATACTGTTGTATATTGTTGTAGCTCATCTATACATGACATGACTTGGATTTCATACTTGATACCTATATCACATTGGATCGTTGCATTGTAGCTCTTTTTTTTCTGTGACATGACTAGATATACATACTTGATGCACATATCACATCACAATTACTTGTATTACTGGTTGAGATTTCTTGTAATTTCTGGATTTGGGAACCGTGGCCCTTTTCAAATAAGTAATCATTTAAAAACCCGGTTCCCTTGATATGATGTTTTGGGGCGTCGCCCCGTGTTTTCTCGGTGCTAGAGGCATGTACTGAGAGAGGGCTGACCCGGAATGACGGATGCCCGATGGATCGATAGTGGGATGACCCGGACTGACGGATTCCCGATATATCCTTTGAGAGAGGGCTGACCCGGAATGACGGATGCCCGATGGATTGATATAGGGCTGACCCGGACTGACGGATGCCCGATGTATTGAGAGAGGGATGACCCGGACTGACGGATTCCCGATATATACCTTGTGAGAGGGCTGACCCGGAATGACAGATGCCCGATACAGGATGTTTTACGTGTCGATGCTAGACACGAGTATTTATGATATTTGGGTGCCGATGTTGGGCACTCGGGATTTTCAGGGATATACAGGATATGAGGGCCGATGGAGTACCGGCATTTGGGATGTTGGGATTTGTGGTGCATACATACATATGTAGTCCACCTTGATACTTCATGTAGATACTATATTCCCATGCTCAGCATTTATTATCACACCTCATCCTGTAGTTATATCACCTGATAGAGGACTTGCATTATTATTACGCATACTGCTTACCCGCATTGATATCATCTGCTGGCATTGGTTAGAGTAGCGCTGTACGTGCATGCTCGCGGTTACCTTTATATGTTATCTCTATTCACGAGTTGGCAACTCACCCCCGTTGTGCCACAGTATTTGCAGGTTGCCCTTGGGAGTAGTCACGGCTGGCTGTTACCGCATCTTTTGGCACAGATACCCTTTTTGAGCAGAGATAGCCTTTTGCTGATAGGTGGGTTTTGTACGGTATCTGTTATCTTTCAGTTGTATATTGATGTATCTAGTACTCTCCATCTACTTTTCTGTATTGACTTAGAGACAGTTGTGAGGACGATATGTATGATTTTATATTCTGGTGTCGAGCTCGCATGTGAGCCGACTTTACTTTACGCAGTCTCATCTTTTATGATATTGTCCTTGCTTTACTGAGTATTCTTCGCTACGGCGTCGTATATCTTATTGTGATGCTTCATTTATTTTACTCGTCTTTTCTGTTACATCTTGTTTCTACCCGACTGGCAGGGCAAATGTTTTAAAAAGGAAATGTTACCAAAATTATAAAACTTATAACTTTTGAACTTAAAAAGGATTTCTACTAAATAAATGGAAGTTTTTCAGACATGTACGATTGTTTTTACAAAATGTTTTAAAATCACTCTATATTTATTGGTTTTGATTTCTGGGTTCGGCTTACTTAGCCGCGTTACGCCTGTAGACGTTGCGTGGTTAAGTGCCGGTCACGAGTCGAATTCTCGGGTCGTGACAAAGTTGGTATCAGAGCGTAGGTTTTACCTTCAGAGTGTAGGATGACCCTGGTATGATGGAGTAGGTAGCTGCAGCAGGGTAGCGTAGCGTGCGTATGTTCCGCGGCATACTCACGACACGGTACTCCGCCTACGCGACCTTAGGACTTATTGATTTGATCCCTCCTTATATTCTTGCGATTCGATTTCCGTGTTCTTATCGAATCCAAATTTTCTTTCAGCCAGTATGCCGCCTAAGACTACGAGGGCACAGAGAGCGGCCGCGAGGGCCGAGATTCGAGTTGACTCGTCCGAGACACGGACTGATCCGGGCAGTACGCCGGTTGTACCCGAGCAGGCTGTTCCTGCCGTGACAGAGCAGATCGCCACGTTAGGGGCTGGTATGCAGGAGATGCGCCAGACGGTGGGATCTAGCATGCAGGAGATGCGCCAGATGATAGGATCGCTAGTTGAGACGCTTCGAGCGCAGCGACCAGAGGTAGCTCCACCAGTTCCAGAGACCGCTATGGTACCTACCGCACAGCCAGTTGTCCCTGCGGCTACGGAGGTGATTACAGTATCGCTATCAGAGTTCATGAGGCTGAAGCCTCCGGTTTTCACAGGCACCGATACAGCCGAGGACCCACAGTCGTTCATAGACAGGATGGCCAGGATATGCCGTTCCCTCAGATGCGCAGATGCGAGATGGGTCGAGTTCGCGAGCTTTCGCCTGGAAGGTCTTGCGCAGAAGTGGTGTGATTCCGTTGAGAAGGGCAGAGCAGCAGGTCTTCCTCCTATGACCTGGACGGAGTTCGTAACCATATTTCTAGCCCGTTTCCTTCCCCAGAGTGTTAGAGATGCCCGAGCACGCAGATTTGAGTCCTTGCGCCAGACGCCAGGGATGACAGTGGCAGAGTATGATGTGCTGTTTACAGAGCTAGCAGTCTATGCCCCATATTTAGTGGCTACCGAGGAGTTGCGAGTCAGGAGATTTGTTCGAGGCTTGCTTACACCATTGTTCCTCACGATCAGCGCACAGCACTACGAGACCTATGCAGCAGCTGTAGACGCAGCCCTTGTGGTCGAGGAGCACCTTGCTGAGACTTCGGTAGTTCCAGAGCCGAAGAGAGTTCGTGTGGATACATCAGCACAGAGACAGCCTTTTCGGCGCCGTGATAGACGTATTGCAGGCAGCAGAGATTCAGGGCGGGGCCGGTTATTCAGCTCCTATTCCCAGGACGGTCAGCGGTCGTCGTCGGGATGTTTTCGCTGTAAGAGTTCTTACCATCGTATACGGGATTGTCCTGAGTTACCCCGGAGGGAGGCGACAGCACCGCATGTCACATTACCGCCTTCACCACCCCAGAGGGCGTTGCCTATCGTACCTACCGTTGCTCCGCGCCAGACTCATGCACAGCGAGGTCGTGGGCGTGGAGGAGTTGCGCAGAGGGGGCGAGGTGACCGAGGCGGAGGGCAGCCAGTCACAGGTGGTGGACAGGCGAGGGTCTTTGCTTTGACGCATCAGGACGCGCAGGCATCCAATGCAGTGGTTTCAGGTATCCTCCCTGTATGTTCAGTTGATGCACATGTATTGTTCGATCCCGGATCCACACACTCGTACGTATCCACGCACTTTGTGCCGAGTTTGGGTAGAGAGTCCGGCTTGCTTGATCAGCCGCTTGTGGTGACTACTCCCGTGGGAGAGTCGTTTGTTGCTAGGCACGTGTTCCGATCCTGTACCGTCTGTATTGGCGAGAGAGAGTTGCCTGTCGACTTGATCCTTCTGGAGATGTTGGACTTCGACGTTCTTTTGGGTATGGATTGGTTAGCCACGTGCTATGTTTCTGTGGACTGCCGTGAGAAGACAGTTAGATTCTGCTTTCCCGGTGAGTCGGTTTTTGTTGTGTTGGGGGACCTGAGTGCCGCCCCTCACAGTGTGATTTCTTCTTTTCGCGCTGGACAGGTTTTGAAGAAGGGATGTCAGGGATTTCTCGCCTATGTTTGCGATGCTCGCGCTATACAGGTTCCATTGGACCAGGTTCCGGTTGTTAGCGAGTTTCCTGATGTGTTCCCTGACGAGCTTCCTGGGTTGCCGCCCGAGCGCGACATTTCTTTCTGTATCGATTTGGTTCCCGGCTCGGGGCCTATTTCCATACCGCCTTATCGGATGGCCCCGGCGGAACTTCGAGAGTTGAAGGGTCAGTTGCAAGATTTGCTGGACAAGGGACTTATTCGACCCAGTGTTTCTCCTTGGGGTCCTCCAGTCCTGTTCGTCAAGAAGAAGGACGGCAGTTTGCGTCTTTGTATCGACTACCGCCAGCTGAACAGGGTGACAGTGCGGAACAGGTATCCTTTGCCGCGTATCGATGACTTGTTCGATCAGCTTCAGGGGGCTGGGTACTTTTCGAGGATCGATTTACGATCGGGCTATCATCAGCTGCGGGTTCGACAGGAGGACATTCCCCGGACAGCCTTCCGTACGCGCTACGGCCATTACGAGTTTTTGGTGATGTCGTTCGGACTCACCAATGCGCCAGCGGCCTTTATGGATTTGATGAACCGTATTTTCCGGCCTTATTTGGATCTGTTCATCATAGTCTTCATTGACGATATCTTGGTGTATTCCTGGAGTAGTGAGGAGCACGAGCAGCACCTGCGGATTACATTGCAGACATTGAGGGAGCACCAGCTTTATGCGAAATTCTCCAAGTGTGCTTTTTGGCTAGACAGTGTAGATTTCTTGGGGCACGTGATTTCACGAGACGGTATATGTGTAGACCCGAGGAAGATCGAGGCCGTTCAGCGTTGGCCCAGACCTACATCGGTGACGGAGATTCGCAGCTTTTTGGGATTGGCCGGCTACTACAGGCGTTTTGTGCAGGACTTCTCCCGTATTGCTACACCTTTGACCGGGTTGACCCGGAAGGGAGTTCCTTTCGTTTGGACGGAGGAGTGCGAGCACAGCTTTCAGCAGTTACGGACACGGCTGACGACGGCACCGGTGTTATCTTTACCTTCCGGACCGGGCGGATTTATGGTCTTTTGTGATGCTTCTCGAGTGGGGCTGGGATGTGTTTTGATGCAGCACGACAGGGTGATCGCGTATGCTTCACGACAATTGAAGAGACATGAACAAAACTACCCCACTCATGACTTGGAAATGGCAGCAGTGGTCTTCGCACTTAAGATCTGGCGACATTACCTATACGGCGAGTCGTGCCAGATATTTACGGATCACAAGAGTTTGAAATACATATTCCAGCAGCGGGACCTGAACCTTCGACAGCATCGATGCATGGAGTTAGTGAAGGATTACGACTGCGAGATCTTATATCACCCGGGCAAGGGGAATGTGGTGGCGGATGCTTTGAGCAGGAGGCCCGGGAGTAGTTTATCTTGTTTGAGCGCAGTACAGGAGCAGTCATCGGCAGATTGGCAGATATTATGCGACAGTCGAGTACAGTTCGAGTTCACGCCGATTGGAGGACAGATAGCGCATGTCCGTGCACGGCCACAGTTGATCGATCGTATACGTGAGGCACAGCTCAGTGATGACCGATGTTCAGAGATCATGGCACAGATTGGACAGGGCAGATTTTCCGAGTTCGTGATCGATGATCAGGGAGTACTACGATTTGGAGTCAGACTGTGTGTACCTGATGCTGAGGGACTAAGGCGTGAGATTATTGAGGAGGCACATCGATCGGTATATAGCGTCCATCCCGGTTCCACCAAGATGTATCATGATATGAGGGATGTTTACTGGTGGGACGGAATGAAGAGGGACATTGCAGATTTTGTATCGAGATGCCTGACTTGTCAGCAAGTCAAGGCTGAGCACCAGAGGCCCGCGGGAGAGCTACAGCCGCTACCCATTCCGGAGTGGAAATGGGAACAGATTTCGATGGATTTCGTGGTAGGTCTACCCAGGACTAGTCGAGGGTATGACTCCATCTGGGTGATCGTGGATCGTTTGACGAAAGCGGCTCACTTCTTACCGGTGAAGACGACTTTCGGATTTACTCAGTATGCCCAGATCTATATTGACGAGATAGTGCGACTACACGGAGTCCCGACATGCATTGTGTCCGACAGAGGCACCCAGTTTACTAGTAGAATATGGCAGAGACTTCAGGAGGCTTTGGGCACTCGTTTGAGTTTCAGCAAGGCATTTCATCCGCAGACCGACGGACAGTCAGAGCGGACCATTCAGACTCTCGAGGACATGCTCAGAGCTTGTGTATTAGATTTCGGAGGTAGCTGGGATCACCATTTGCCCTTAGTAGAGTTCTCCTACAATAACAGCTACCAGGAGACTATTCAGATGGCACCATTTGAGGCTCTTTATGGGAGGAGATGCAGGTCACCTACTTGTTGGACAGAGCTCAGTGAGAGCAGTATCTTAGGGCCACAGATCGTTGAGGAGACGACCGTGAAGATCCAGTTGATTCGCGATAGGATGAGAGCAGCGCAGAGTAGGCAGAGAGCTTATGCAGACCATCGACGACGCAGACTTGAGTTTTCTGTTGGTGATCATGTTTTCTTGAGGGTCTCCCCAATGAAAGGTGTGATGAGGTTTGGGAAGAAGGGGAAGCTCAGTCCCAGGTATGTGGGCCCCTTCGAGATCCTCGAGCGTGTTGGTGCAGTAGCCTACCGTTTAGCCCTTCCGCCCAGCTTTCCAGATGTGCACCCCGTATTCCATGTCTCGATGCTCCGTAGATATCTTCATGATCCTTCGCATGCGATTCAGCATCCGACGATCCAGCTTGAGCGTGACCTTTCCTATGCAGAGCAGCCGGTGATGATCTTGGATCGACAAGTGAAGAAATTGAGATCGAAGGACATTCCATCAGTTAAGGTACTTTGGCATGGTCAGAACCGTGAGGAGGTCACTTGGGAGACCGAAAGCGAGATGATGAAGACGTATCCCCATCTTTTTCAAGGTGCGTGTAGTTAGATTTTTGAAATTCGGGGACGAATTTCTTTAAGGGGGAGAGATTGTAACACCTTAGGATAAGGGTTAGTGAATAATTATAATTAAATAATGGTTTTTAACAAAAAGTTTACCAAACTGTGTTTTAAATATTTTTCCTAATTTAATAAATATTTTTCCAAAATTTTCCTAGACTTGCACACACATGTGCATGTAAACTAGGGTTTTTAAATTGAGTTAATACCATAATATTTAACCATGGTGGGTTAATCTTTTGGATTAAGCCTTTTGGATTCTTAAGTGGGTTTTATTAGTTGTTTAGTAGTCACTTTAGTTTGAATTTGGTTAAGTGTTGACTTGTGAGAGAGAGAGAGAGAGAGTGCATCATGGCTTTAGGCCATGCTTGCATTAAATGAAGTGATAGAGAGAGGGGGGTGACTTTTGTGTGATGATTGTAGCCTCTCATTTCCTTTTGGTTTTCTCTCAAGCTCTCACACTCACACACACACACTCACCTTGCAACACCCCCAGCAGCAGCAGCAGCAGCAAGCAAAGCAACAGCAACAACTGAGCAGCAGCAGCAGCAGCAACATGAAGCAGCAGCAGCAGCAACATTCAGCAACAGCAAAGCCCCAGTGAGCAGCAGCAGCCCCAGTTCCTAGTGCAGCCTCTTCCCTTCACTTCTTCTTCTTCCTGCAGCTCCCTAGGGTCGAGAGTGAGGTATACTTCCTATCTTGCTTCCCTAGTTTGCCTTGTTAAGTGTAGTTTTGCATCGGTTAATGGATTTTAGTGCGTTTTAGTGAGTTATGGGGTGTTTAGTGAGAACTTTGTGCTAATGAGGTGTAGATTGGTTTCAGTAGGATGCTTGAGGTTTGTTGAGACCATGTTAACCTAGTCCAACCCCTATTACACTAAAATACCACCAGTTTTCCTGTCACGACCCGAAAGTACGGAACGTGGCCGGCACTTAGATTACGAAGCGTCTAGAGGCGCCACGTGACCTAAGTAAGCCGAAGCCCAGAAATCTAAACCATAAAAGAAGAAAAAGAAGAAAAGAAAATAAAACAAGTATAAAAACATCAACAAATTTTACCAAAAATTTCGGCAGAGTCTCCTCTGCAAAACTGGCCCCCAAACGGGTACAACAAGTATAATATGAATAAACAATAAAAAGCATCCCCAAACGGGTGCTAGCTCAACGCCAACGGGCGGAGACAACTACAACAATCACAAAAATATACAACGCCAAAGGGCGAGGCTCAAATCTCAAAAGAAAACACAAACCACCAGATCAGAATAATACATGCGCGACTCTAAGGTCGAAATAAAAGACTGGTCCAATAAACTTATCAAGTAATACAAATATGGTTGATGGAGCTTTCTAGATACAAATGAAATAATAAAAATACAACGGCGGTTCAGATACAAATGAACCAACCTACCGTGCAAATCACCCGAAATGAAAATGATGTGCCAGCAACCACCAAGGGAGACCTGTACATCGCACCTGAAAAGAATTTGGCACAACGGGAGTGAGTTGCCAACTCGTGAGTAGAAGACATCTACGAAAAGAAATCGAATGCACGACGCTATCCTAGGTCATAATAATACACTACTATATCTTAAACATCTAGTAAAAGCAGGGTAATACTACGTGTAAGTGTAGATAATCCGTGTTCGTGTCAGTGCTTAATATAATACTATGTCATATGAAATGAAATGCATGCACCATGAATGTAAAGTAACAAATCCTGAAATCCAGATATACATGTATAAGAACTTTTTATCTATTATCATAGTAAAGTGTGTATAAGCATCTGAAATCTCAATAATGAAATCCATAGAAATCCGTGTCAAGCATCGACACAACACATGTAATCTCAAGTCTCAATATGTCGGGCTCCGTCAGTCCGGATCGGCCCATATCATCAAATCTCACGACAACGGTCGGTATCCTCCGGATATCCGCCGCGCCAGACATCACCGGTAGGTAGCCTTCCCCTGCCAGGCTCATCGTCTACAACTCGATCTTCTTGCCCCGGGGTACCATACCGGGCCCACCATGTACCCGAGACGGTTCATCCACTCCTCGAATCGGGTCTCGAAATCCATCAGAAAACATGAAATACTCATGGTGGACGACACATACATCACGAGAAAACCGCATCTTATTTTAAAAAGAGAAGAGGAGAGAGAGAGAAGTTTTTATATATATTCTTGCGGTTTTCCCCAAAAATCCAGAAAATCTCACAGAAATCCAAATCTCAAAATCATGAGTAGTATATGATAAATGTCGGCATATGCTCATAATACTGTGCGATAACATGAAAATATGAATGCAGGAATGTCTAAGTTATGAATATCATGTCTATACTAACATCAGAGAGTAATCACAATATTATATCGGTTTAGTTGTTAACTGATTCTATCAACAAAATATAATATGATCTAAAGTGTACGTGACATAGCAATTACCGATGATGATGTGTGTGAGCCGGCAAATAAGTGTGTGTGGAATATGCGCATCATCGGTAATGGTGCTGGTGTCCTAACCGGTAAAGTTTATATTGATTATAGCAACATATAAAAGAACATGCACCATGATGATTATAGTATGAATGTAAATGCAGGTGTGAATTATCCACTCCTCTGCGAGATACGAGTACAACTACCACTGTGTGAGTCAAACCTAAACCAGTATCCATCTAACATCCTAAGGAACTAAACCTAAGAGACTAGTCAGTAGGAAACTAGAATCTACCTAAGGTCTGAATCATTATCTCCAATAGTCGGCGATTCCGCCTCAATAGCATCACGTACGTAGTACGGCTTCCTCGAATCAAGAGTGCGGATCAATCACCAAATCTAAGCCTCGTACGGTAAGATCCCTCGTACGGCATCCCAATATCGGGGTACGGTCAAGTATCTCCTGGGTGTCCCCTCATTCGTATAATGTCATATGTATCTTATTATGATTAAGTTATACGTATATGATATCGACATCAGGTCACACCAATATAATGTCGTAATCAAGTTATACATATATCATATAGTGATCAGTCACAAGTTACAGTTCGGGTACTATTCTAGCGTCCCATGTACATCAATATCACCACCACTCCTTATAACTTATATAATCATGATCATTATCTCATTCTCTAATGATCCGCTAACACTCAATACGACTGTATAGTCAAGAATCACGGCATCAAGCCAGTTATACTGTTTCATCATATCTCGGACATCATATCACATCAATGAATCACCTATACGTGTTGTACATATATGTATATACCTATACCTAGTTCTATATATATCCACATACACGCACCCCATGTCGAGTTTCAGTGTGTGCGTGGGTGTGTTTCTGTCTGAAACCTACGAACCCCCTTCCAAGGTACTCATCCTCTGATTTGGCTTTCCTAAATCGGTCTAATCCAGCCTAGGGTCAATACTAGAGTCCTACTAGGGTCACGTCTGGTTTCCTAATGTCAATAAGTACTAATCCTATTCTACGTTGCGGGGGTGCTAAACGCCATCCACCCGACTTCCCCCCGTAGATATGCATCTACTCACCTGGTCCATGTCTGCCGACGACGGTGTCGCGATCCTCCTCTTCATCGCCCGTAGTCCACTTGAAGGGTACCTAAACGCAAACATATAAATAACATCGTAAACCGAATCACATACAAAAGTCAAACGATACAAGGAACAAGCATAGGTTAAAACCTATGTCTCGTCCACGCAAAAGCACCAAATACCGCTCGATATCGGTGTACAAACGCCGACTGATCGAGGTAGAAACCAATAAACAACCCGTAGTTTCAAAACCCATTACTTATAATATTAAACTTGGTTCAAATCATCGGAACCCTATAATCGATCAAATCATCCAATTCCGAAAACCTTGAAAATATCAATTCACCATTTTACTTCAAAACTTGACGTTTAATGAAACTAATGGTCATAATATTCATTAAATAACATAACTAAGTTATAGAAACCCTTACCATATTTTTATTACACTAATTTATATTACAAATAAATTTCTAGTTTGCAATTTTATCAATTTTCCACAACTTACAAGCAAAATTCCACAATTCCACAACAACACTTGATTTTGTATGAATTAATGTTTCAAACTACAATTTATAATGATAATGATATAATAAAACCTTAATTTATATTTTAAATCTCATTTATTTAATAATTTCCAAAAACTAGTTAGCAAAAATAGAAATTTTTATCAAAATTTATCAATTATCAATAATACTAGTAACTAAACTAAGTTTTCCATTCCTTTAACATGTCAATATCCTCATTTAAACAACAATCTATTGTTACAAACATTCATTGGAATTTATATCACCAATATATAAAATATATAGAAATCTAGTTTATTAAAAATGGTTTAATTTAAGAAATTTGGATCACAATTTGCAATATATCAACTATGCATGATTTTCCATTTGTAAAAGTGCTACTCTAGTTACTATAAACCTAATGATATAATAAAACCCCAACTTAATTTTACAAACCCTCACTTGAATTTTTAAAAGTAGTAAATAGAATTAACATATTAAATCTAATTAAGCTTAATGAAACATCTAATAATAATAAAACAAAAGAAGGAAATTTATACCTCCAAAATTATGAAATCCAACATGAAAATGAGCCTCAAAAATGCATGCTTTCCATCTCCAAAATCCATGTAAAATGAGCAAAGAAAAAAGGGTAGAGAATAAATAGGATTTTGTGCATTTTATATTGAATTTTGGTGGATTTTTAATGATTTTTTGTAATAAAATGAGGTGGGAAATTGGGGGGGCTGCCATGGGGATCATGGCCGGCCACATGAGGAAGAGAGGGAGAAAAAGAAAGAGGGAAGAATTGTGTAGAAGGTTCACACAATATGATGTATACATATGTCTTTTCATGATTTATTAATTTTCTTTTCATTTCTTCACTATAGCAACTAAAGAAAAGTCTAGAAAATTGGAAAAGTTTGCAAATAAATTTTGCATGATACACACTAAATTCTAATATGCCATGGTTCATTTTTACAAATTAAAACCATTCAAATTTGTAATTTACACTAATTTAGTGTAAAATAAAGCTTATGTTAATATTTAAAATAATTAATTTAGGAAAAATATTTAATTAAACTAAAATTTTATAAGTGGCTAAATAAACACCATTTACTAGTAATTACATAATTTAAATAGGTATTTTTGAATTTATAATGAAAAACAATTGCGGTTTGATTTTACGAAAAAATACATTTTGCTTTACCGAAAATCAAAATTTCACTTAAACAATTTTATTCATTTAATTATTTATTTAATTATTTTTAAAACGTTACAATCTTCCCCCCTTTAGGAAATTCGGTCCCCGAATTTAAATTAACACTCCCCTTCCAAATACTAAAACATTTAGCAAAATACTCAAATCGTCGGGGCTCCGAATCATTAATACATAACAAAAATCAACTCCGTCAAGCATAATGCAATCATCGGAGTTATGGCGAGAATAAAATATCATAACCCAATATGAAAACCATTATAATATACATCAATCTATAACTTATATATAGTGTGCATCATAGTGAAACCGTACAAATATCCGGATAAGGAAATATGCAAACCCCCTTTTTGAAAATTGCCATGTGATGCACGTGTCACGGCATAAGTAGCGGACGTTTATTTTTTTAAAAAAATAGCTATATATATATCTTTTATTTAGCATACACGTCCCGCCTGGTTACTAAATCAAATAATAATGATTATGAAAATATACTGCTCAAACTGAAATCAACCCCAATCACATCAATAAAATGTCATGTGCGTCCGGTGCGCACTGAAATCGAAACCAAATGCAGAAACCATGAATACCCACAAAACAAAACTAAGTGCAACAGGTGTGCACCAAAAACATCTGTCAAGTGCAACGGGCGTGCACGACTCAAAATCAGGTGCATCTAATCTGCACAAAACCCCGATTTAGTGCATCTGGTGTGCACAAAATCGCATCAAGTGCGCCAAGTATGCGCAAGAATCCTAATCAGGTGCACATGGAGCACGAAAACATACATCGAATATCAAAATCGAAATCACAGCACAAAAATGCATGAAAACTAGGTCGAAACATATGTCAAAATCATGTGTAACCCCTATGCACGAAGTCAAATCAAAAATCTCAATATATATAAAACCAAATCAAGTGTATTGGGTGTGTACTAAACAACATCAATACAACTGGTATATGAAACACAACTAGAATGTAATGAAGGTACACACATGAAATACCAATCGTAAAACGAATTCCTCAAATGCCAAAATCCAATAACAGAAAATATGGAATTCAAATCACTAAATCACAATCGTAAACACTATCGTCAATGTGCGCCTCTTCCCTCTGATGTCGACTGCTTCAAACTCGTTCCTTCATAGGTGTGCTGACTGCGCTACCAACGGCAATACTCGTGTCTAGAGCCTCCCACATAGTCGATCCCTTCACTTGATATCCGGACTACATTAAACTTTTTGATCGATTCATCAAAATCCCATAATTCCCCGAGAGCTCAACACTCAAATACAGTTTAAAAATATCCGGTACATACCCCAGCATCGATGATCCAGCTGTAGAAGGGCAAACCCAAGCCTCACTAATGGCACAGCGGAACAGCCGTAAACCCTAAGGTTCAAGGGCGTTCTCGTGGTCATTATGTCGAGTTAGGGTTTCATTCTTCTAGAGGGTCCATCGAAATACCTGCATGTTCTTCCGAATACTTTAAACTTGGGAAAATGGTTTCCTGATAATCGTTCGAACCCTTTAACTTCATCCGGACGGCATGTGACTACCCTTCGTCCGCACGTTAAGCAATGCTTCAATCCTCAAGAATAACCAATACTCTAATGGTTATCGCATTCGAGCCGCAACTTCCTCTGCCCGCGCGCCCGTGGTAACAAAAACCACCCTCCGACATCGACGAAGATAGATCAAAGGAGCGAATGAAATACGGTGCAAACAAATGTACATCCTAAGGTTCCTTAAGCAGAGTAGCGTATCGTAAGTATGCCGCGGACCATACCCACGGTACGTTACTCTACCTAAATCGCCTACTCCATCAACCAAGGGTCACCTAGACTTATACAGGGTTAAACCTAGCGCTCTGATACCAACTTTGTCACGACCCGAAAGTACGGAACGTGACCGGCACTTAGATTACGAAGCGTCTAGAGGCGCCACGTGACCTAAGTAAGCCGAAGCCCAGAAATCTAAACCATAAAAGAAGAAAAAGAAGAAAAGAAAATAAAACAAGTATAAAAACATCAGCAAATTTTACCAAAAATTTCGGCAGAGTCTCCTCTGCAAAACTGGCCCCCAAACGGGTACAACAAGTATAATATGAATAAACAATAAAAAGCATCCCCAAACGGGTGCTAGCTCAACGCCAACGGGCGGAGACAACCACAACAATCACAAAAATATACAACGCCAAAGGGCGAGGCTCAAATCTCAAAAGAAAACACAAACCACCAGATCAGAATAATACATGCGCGACTCTAAGGTCGAAATAAAAGACTGGTCCAATAAACTTATCAAGTAATACAAATATGGTTGATGGAGCTTTCTAGATACAAATGAAATAATAAAAATACAACGGCGGTTCAGATACAAATGAACCAACCTACCGTGCAAATCACCCGAAATGAAAATGATGTGCCAGCAACCACCAAGGGAGACCTGTACATCGCACCTGAAAAGAATTTGGCACAACGGGAGTGAGTTGCCAACTCGTGAGTAGAAGACATCTACGAAAAGAAATCGAATGCACGACGCTATCCTAGGTCATAATAATACACTACTATATCTTAAACATCTAGTAAAAGCAGGGTAATACTACGTGTAAGTGTAGATAATCCGTGTTCGTGTCAGTGATTAATATAATACTATGTCATATGAAATGAAATGCATGCACCATGAATGTAAAGTAACAAATCCTGAAATCCAGATATACATGTATACGAACTTTTTATCTATTATCATAGTAAAGTGTGTATAAGCATCTGAAATCTCAACAATGAAATCCATAGAAATCCGTGTCAAGCATCGACACAACACATGTAATCTCAAGTCTCAATATGTCGGGCTCCGTCAGTCCGGATCGGCCCATATCATCAAATCTCACGACAACGGTCGGTATCCTCCGGATATCCGCCGCGCCAGACATCACCGGTAGGTAGCCTTCCCCTGCCAGGCTCATCGTCTACAACTCGATCTTCTTGCCCCGGGGTACCATACCGGGCCCACCATGTACCCGAGACGGTTCATCCACTCCTCGAATCGGGTCTCGAAATCCATCAGAAAACATGAAATACTCATGGTGGACGACACATACATCACGAGAAAACCGCATCTTATTTTAAAAAGAGAAGAGGAGAGAGAGAGAAGTTTTTATATATATTCTTGCGGTTTTCCCCAAAAATCCAGAAAATCTCACAGAAATCCAAATCTCAAAATCATGAGTAGTATATGATAAATGTCGGCATATGCTCATAATACTGTGCGATAACATGAAAATATGAATGCAGGAATGTCTAAGTTATGAATATCATGTCTATACTAACATCAGAGAGTAATCACAATATTATATCGGTTTAGTTGTTAACTGATTCTATCAACAAAATATAATATGATCTAAAGTGTACGTGACATAGCAATTACCGATGATGATGTGTGTGAGCCGGCAAATAAGTGTGTGTGGAATATGCGCATCATCGGTAATGGTGCTGGTGTCCTAACCGGTAAAGTTTATATTGATTATAGCAACATATAAAAGAACATGCACCATGATGATTATAGTATGAATGTAAATGCAGGTGTGAATTATCCACTCCTCTGCGAGATACGAGTACAACTACCACTGTGTGAGTCAAACCTAAACCAGTATCCATCTAACATCCTAAGGAACTAAACCTAAGAGACTAGTCAGTAGGAAACTAGAATCTACCTAAGGTCTGAATCATTATCTCCAATAGTCGGCGATTCCGCCTCAATAGCATCACGTACGTAGTACGGCTTCCTCGAATCAAGAGTGCGGATCAATCACCAAATCTAAGCCTCGTACGGTAAGATCCCTCGTACGGCATCCCAATATCGGGGTACGGTCAAGTATCTCCTGGGTGTCCCCTCATTCGTATAATGTCATATGTATCTTATTATGATTAAGTTATACGTATATGATATCGACATCAGGTCACACCAATATAATGTCGTAATCAAGTTATACATATATCATATAGTGATCAGTCACAAGTTACAGTTCGGGTACTATTCTAGCGTCCCATGTACATCAATATCACCACCACTCCTTATAACTTATATAATCATGATCATTATCTCATTCTCTAATGATCCGCTAACACTCAATACGACTGTATAGTCAAGAATCACGGCATCAAGCCAGTTATACTGTTTCATCATATCTCGGACATCATATCACATCAATGAATCATCTATACGTGTTGTACATATATGTATATACCTATACCTAGTTCTATATATATCCACATACACGCACCCCATGTCGAGTTTCAGTGTGTGCGTGGGTGTGTTTCTGTCTGAAACCTACGAACCCCCTTCCAAGGTACTCATCCTCTGATTTGGCTTTCCTAAATCGGTCTAATCCAGCCTAGGGTCAATACTAGAGTCCTACTAGGGTCACGTCTGGTTTCCTAATGTCAATAAGTACTAATCCTATTCTACGTTGCGGGGGTGCTAAACGCCATCCACCCGACTTCCCCCGTAGATATGCATCTACTCACCTGGTCCATGTCTGCCGACGACGGTGTCGCGATCCTCCTCTTCATCGCCCGTAGTCCACTTGAAGGGTACCTAAACGCAAACATATAAATAACATCGTAAACCGAATCACATACAAAAGTCAAACGATACAAGGAACAAGCATAGGTTAAAACCTATGTCTCGTCCACGCAAAAGCACCAAATACCGCTCGATATCGGTGTACAAACGCCGACTGATCGAGGTAGAAACCAATAAACAACCCGTAGTTTCAAAACCCATTACTTATAATATTAAACTTGGTTCAAATCATCGGAACCCTATAATCGATCAAATCATCCAATTCCGAAAACCTTGAAAATATCAATTCACCATTTTACTTCAAAACTTGACGTTTAATGAAACTAATGGTCATAATATTCATTAAATAACATAACTAAGTTATAGAAACCCTTACCATATTTTTATTACACTAATTTATATTACAAATAAATTTCTAGTTTGCAATTTTATCAATTTTCCACAACTTACAAGCAAAATTCCACAATTCCACAACAACACTTGATTTTGTATGAATTAATGTTTCAAACTACAATTTACAATGATAATGATATAATAAAACCTTAATTTATATTTTAAATCTCATTTATTTAATAATTTCCAAAAACTAGTTAGCAAAAATAGAAATTTTTATCAAAATTTATCAATTATCAATAATACTAGTAACTAAACTAAGTTTTCCATTCCTTTAACATGTCAATATCCTCATTTAAACAACAATCTATTGTTACAAACATTCATTGGAATTTATATCACCAATATATAAAATATATAGAAATCTAGTTTATTAAAAATGGTTTAATTTAAGAAATTTGGATCACAATTTGCAATATATCAACTATGCATGATTTTCCATTTGTAAAAGTGCTACTCTAGTTACTATAAACCTAATGATATAATAAAACCCCAACTTAATTTTACAAACCCTCACTTGAATTTTTAAAAGTAGTAAATAGAATTAACATATTAAATCTAATTAAGCTTAATGAAACATCTAATAATAATAAAACAAAAGAAGGAAATTTATACCTCCAAAATTATGAAATCCAACATGAAAATGAGCCTCAAAAATGCATGCTTCCCATCTCCAAAATCCATGTAAAATGAGCAAAGAAAAAAGGGTAGAGAATAAATAGGATTTTGTGCATTTTATATTGAATTTTGGTGGATTTTTAATGATTTTTTGTAATAAAATGAGGTGGGAAATTGGGGGGGCTGCCATGGGGATCATGGCCGGCCACATGAGGAAGAGAGGGAGAAAAAGAAAGAGGGAAGAATTGTGTAGAAGGTTCACACAATATGATGTATACATATGTCTTTTCATGATTTATTAATTTTCTTTTCATTTCTTCACTATAGCAACTAAAGAAAAGTCTAGAAAATTGTAAAAGTTTGCAAATAAATTTTGCATGATACACACTAAATTCTAATATGCCATGGTTCATTTTTACAAATTAAAACCATTCAAATTTGTAATTTACACTAATTTAGTGTAAAATAAAGCTTATGTTAATATTTAAAATAATTAATTTAGGAAAAATATTTAATTAAACTAAAATTTTATAAGTGGCTAAATAAACACCATTTACTAGTAATTACATAATTTAAATAGGTATTTTTGAATTTATAATGAAAAACAATTGCGGTTTGATTTTACGAAAAAATACATTTTGCTTTACCGAAAATCAAAATTTCACTTAAACAATTTTATTCATTTAATTATTTATTTAATTATTTTTAAAACGTTACATTTCCTATTTGATGCAAAATGTCATATTTGTGCAAAAGTGAACTTTTCTGGAACTGCTTTTGACTCGGTGAGTTCAGAATGAAATTGGGTTGACTGTAGTATAGTGGTATTGTGCTGATACATCAGGTGAAACTCGACCCCCTACCTGCTACAGTGGGCCGCCAATTTCCTCATTCTGGCCGCAATTTGTGGCCAGATGGGTAGGGATTTGGGTTTTTTTTGGTCCATTGGGTGTCTGCTAATGTGTGTAGTATTGTGATATATATATTTTTGTAAGTCTAGTTCTGTAGAAAAATCTGGGACCAAATACCTGTTTTGCCGTTTTTCTAAACCTTCGCGACACGCGTGATACGTGAGTAGGTTTGGGTTTCTGCGTATCGCGGCGTGTCGGGGTAGTTTCTTGGCGCGTGATCACACGTTTTAGCGTATCGCGCACACGCGCGATTGGTTTGCGACACGAGTTTCTAGTTGACTGTAATGTCGCGTTTTTTGGTGAAATTGAGCTTATATGTGTGATATGTATATGTGATTCTAGGTTCGCAGGCCAGTGAGACGGACGCTGCGAAGAAGGGCAAGCAAGTTGTCGGCTACACTTAGCGCGAGACACGGTGAGTAGATTTCACATCTACCGGGATATCGCCCGCATGGCGTTATGCGTCAGGGCTGATAGGACCTTATTGTTATATATTGCATATACCATACCATGGATTGTCATCACATATTGCATTCCCTGCCATCTTTATATATTGCTTAGAACTGATAGAACTGCCATGATCATACTGTTGTATATTGTTGTAGCTCATCTATACATGACATGACTTGGATTTCATACTTGATACCTATATCACATTGGATCGTTGCATTGTAGCTCTTTTTTTTCTGTGACATGACTAGGTATACATACTTGATGCACATATCACATCACAATTACTTGTATTACTGGTTGAGATTTCTTGTGATTTCTGGATTTGGGAACCGTGGCCCTTTTCAAATAAGTAATCATTTAAAAACCCGGTTCCCTTGATATGATGTTTTGGGGCGTCGCCCCGTGTTTTCTCGGTGATAGAGGCATGTACTGAGAGAGGGCTGACCCGGAATGACGGATGCCCGATGGATCGATAGAGGGATGACCCGGACTGACGGATTCCCGATATATCCTTTGAGAGAGGGCTGACCCGGAATGACGGATGCCCGATGGATTGATATAGGGCTGACCCGGACTGACGGATGCCCGATGTATTGAGAGAGGGATGACCCGGACTGACGGATTCCCGATATATACCTTGTGAGAGGGCTGACCCGGAATGACGGATGCCCGATACAGGATGTTTTACGTGTCGATGCTAGACACGAGTATTTATGATATTTGGGTGCCGATGTTGGGCACTCGGGATATTCAGGGATATACAGGATATGAGGGCCGATGGAGTACCGGCATTTGGGATGTTGGGATTTGTGGTGCATACATACATATGTAGTCCACCTTGATACTTCATGTAGATACTATATTCCCATGCTCAGCATTTATTATCACACCTCATCCTGTAGTTATATCACCTGATAGAGGACTTGCATTATTATTACGCATACTGCTTACCCGCATTGATATCATCTGCTGGCATTGGTTAGAGTAGCGCTGTACGTGCATGCTCACGGTTACCTTTATATGTTATCTCTATTCACGAGTTGGCAACTCACCCCCGTTGTGCCACAGTATTTGCAGGTTGCCTTTGGGAGTAGTCACGGCTGGCTGTTACCGCATCTTTTGGCACATATACCCTTTTTGAGCAGAGATAGCCTTTTGCTGATAGGTGGGTTTTGTACGGTATCTGTTATCTTTCAGTTGTATATTGATGTATCTAGTACTCTCCATCTACTTTTCTGTATTGACTTAGAGACAGTTGTGAGGACGATATGTATGATTTTATATTCTGGTGTCGAGCTCGCATGTGAGCCGACTTTACTTTATGCTGTCTCATCTTTTATGATATTGTCCTTGCTTTACTGAGTATTCTTCGCTACGGCGTCGTATATCTTATTGTGATGCTTCATTTATTTTACTCGTCTTTTCTGTTACATCTTGTTTCTACCCGACTGGCAGGGCAAATGTTTTAAAAAGGAAATGTTACCAAAATTATAAAACTTATAACTTTTGAACTTAAAAAGGATTTCTACTAAATAAATGGAAGTTTTTCAGACATGTACGATTGTTTTTACAAAATGTTTTAAAATCACTCTATATTTATTGGTTTTGATTTCTGGGTTCGGCTTACTTAGCCGCGTTACGCCTGTAGACGTTGCGTGGTTAAGTGCCGGTCACGAGTCGAATTCTCGGGTCGTGACACCTTTCCTTATGATAAATTGGATATGCCCGGCCCCATTTGAAGAAGCACAAAAAATTCCATTGCAAAATCCGTTGATCACTTGATCACACTCTCCACTTCAAAATGGCAACTTCATTTACCTTCACCCAATTCATTGGGTGCCTTGAGACAAAATATTCTACACTCTCTCTACTTCAATCTTGGACATGTCGGCTAGCAAACTTCTTGTCTGAGTTGTCTCGGTATAGAGGCCACAGCCCGTATAAAGATTCATTGACATGGTGCCGCCTCGACGCGGAGACCAGAGATCGAGCGAGACCGGAGATGCCGCGAGGAGCGTGGGATGATAGCTAAAGACCGAAGGACACGGATCGATCGGTATAGCCATTCTATCATTTTTTAGTTTGCTAGTTTAGTGTTAATAGCACGATCCGGGTAACAATCTATGTTAGCGCTAGTTGTAAAAGTTTTTTTTCCGCATTTGGCCTCGGATTGACGGCCGGGGTGCTACCGTAAAGTTACAGCTTTTATAGTAAGATTGTAGCAAGAACTGTGGAATTCCTCATTGAGTACGTGGTTGGAATTCTCTTAATAGGAAATGACATTCCTATGCTACAATCAGTCAAAAGATTCTTTCCACAGAGGTTCTCCATGAAAGACCAGGGTGATACCAACTACATTTTGGGGATCCAGATCTATCGTGATAGATCAAAGAGGATGGTGGGACTTTTACAGTCAAGATACAACAACACCATACTAAAAAAATTTAGTATGGACGATTCTAAGCGCGGTAGTCTACTGGCTTGTCACGGAATCACCCTCTCTAAAGAGATTTCTTCCAAGACTGATTTGGAAAGGACTCGCATGTCGATTATATCCTACGCTACTGCGGTAGGCTCTATAATGTATGCGATGTTGTGTACCAGACTAGATGTAGCTTACGCACTGACCGTGGTAAGCTGTTATCAGTCAAACCAAGGGGATATGCACTGGGAAGCAGTAAAGAACATTCTCAAGTGCCTTAGAAGGACTAAGGAGATGTTCTTGGTGTATGGCGTAAAAGGACCTCCCGATCGAAGCCTTTGGTAACTCCAGCTTCCAAAGTGATAAGAATGACTCCAAGTTTATGTTAGGTTATCGCTTTACCCTTAATGCAGGGGCGGTCTGTTGGAAGACCTCCAAGCAGGACACCGTTGTAGATTCGATGATGGAAACGGAGTAGTTCGCTGCATGAGACGACGCAAAAGAGGCAGTCTGGATGAGAAAGTTCTTAATTGAACTTCTGGTGGTTCCATCCATTGTTGGCCTAATACTTTATTATTGTGACAACATACGGCGCTATAGTTTTAAGGAAGGAACACTAGGCTAATCGAGATGATAGGTCTGCGATATGCCAATACATGGCCCTAGTGCAAGTGGGAGATTGTTAGTGGATATGTCCTAGAAGCCATTATTGTATCATACTGGTTTGTATATTATTTAATGGAAGCTTAGGATATTCATAGTTGTATTGACATTCTTGCCCAAAATGGTAGTATACTACATGGTTTGTTTCTACTTCAATATGTGCATGTGTTTCTTTTAGCTTACCGCTTATACATATTACTAGAGCTCTTAGGATCTTTGCTTAGTTAACAGCGTTGTGATGGAAGTCACACTAGTGGGGGCTGGGTAATCTACAAGCACATCCTTATACAGGTCCCTAGTTGTAGGATTATCGAGATGGGGCATCGATACTCCGGAGTAGACTAGTGTATACGCTTCTCATCCTAGCAGGGGAGATGGTCTGTCCCACAGCCATTAGTACGTCGTACTGGAGATAGTGTGCTCATTAGGTTACAAGTACAATGGACAGGACTCATCGGGAACTGTTGGTTGGTATTTTTGTTGGGGTACCTACATCGGCAGCAAGGTTTCGGGAGGCATCATCCATGCCAAGTTAAATTTTTTCCATTGAAGATAACCCTAAATCTAGGATCTTTAACTTGAGAATCAAACAAAATATCGAAGCAAACAACTTTACTTCTAATAGTTAGGGATTACAACCTTTGTAGTTCGTTCCTTCACTTCATAAGATCCGTGTTGAGGTCCCTTCGCTGCGATCATCATGAACCCGGACTCTAGAGAGGCTCTATGAGGTGAATGAGGCATCGTGCTTGACGTCTTCCATTACAAAGATGATCTATCTTGATGAATCTCAAACCCAAGCTTGCACTTCTCTAATGAAGTATTAGTGAAGTGAACACCCTAATCTAAGTGGCTAGAATAGATGAGGATGATGAAGTAGGAATTTTGTTTTCTTTTGTTTTCTTGATCTCACTTTTAAATCACCACAAACAAAAAGCTAGAAAGCTTTTTCAAGAGGAGGAAGAAGAAGAAAGCTTTTGTGGTGAATAATGAATTATTGTGATGTTAGAATTGCAACAATGGGTTAAGAATGAGATCCTTAACCCTTGTAGAGACTTAACCGTTTGCTCTGGTTAGAGTTAGGTAAACAAATATCTTAAGGAAGACAAAAATGGTGGACAAAGTCAAAGAAGCCTACAAGCTTCCATCAAAATATCAACCATGGATAATTCCACCATTATTTGTATTTCCTTAATAATAATTATAAACCCTAATCTAAACCTAGCATGGTTCAAGTCTCATAAACCCTAGTTGCAATTTTAACCTAGCATATTACAATATTATATATCACATATATAATATATAATGTAACAAAAGAAAATAATACAATTAACGTATATCGCATATACATCAATGTATTATCCAAGTGAGAAAAAGAATCAATAAAGCGAGCTTATATTAGTTAATGTAACGTAATATAACTCATATATAATTATACATTAAATTATCGAATCAACAGTTGATCTGATAACCCGGCTATATTACATATAACCGACTAATATAACAGGTACCATTTCATCGAATCAACACTTGATCCGATGACCCAGCTATATCACATATACCCGGCCGATATCACATATCGCGAGAATAGAATACGGTATCTCATATCGTATTAGTCTCGGTCTCGCACATATCACATATGTGCCCCTACTCCGTATTTCCTGAGCTAGGAAACCTCTGTGTAGGACTCTAAAGAATCGTCAATACGCCGGAAGTAGGTGATGATCATATCAAACACCCAAAAGATGCAAGCGGTTGACTAAACATAACAGCCACCCGGATATTGAGCGATCAAAAGATCAACAAGCAAGCCTGTACATTCTCTTGTGAATCCAATCAGTAACACTAACCGTACAGTCCGATCTCTTTGTCTGATATGTCGCATATCTAGTCTAGGCGTGGTAAATGTCAGACCCCAGTAACCGATAAGTCATGTTGATATGTGGCTCATAATGGGTCGAGAAACTACTGATAACACTTACCAGTAGCACTCCATATCAGCCCTGGCCAGGGACTTCCAGTTATAGCCAACCGAACACAGCGCAACATCAACTCCCAATACCGGGAGAGACGAAACCCTTCCTATCGCTCATTGCCTCCATGTGATTTGGGACTGTACCCAAAAGCCACCGTTTTGCACTGTCTCGTGAACGTGGTAAGGTAGAAATCAAAGTACAGTGGGAATCACACAAGACTCTATGACGATCTCGGGTCTACAGACTAACATGTACTAGTATCACCAGAGAACTACTATTTGACGATAGGTATAATACCATCTAGGAGTTCTCGATGAGTCAGTTCAGTGTACCCAGTCTCTACTGAGCACCCGCACACCATCTTTGATGTCAAATACCAATGGATATAGGATCATCCATCAACCATCATATTGGTCAAGATGCGTATACGCTTATCTACTCTTCCCTCGACTAGGAACAGTAATATGATGTACTCTTTGACGACCCTGGCCCCACTAGTATGATCTGCATCATAGTCTTAGCAGTCGAGTACATATCCTAAGGGCTTTATCAACATATAAGAGCAAGACAGTAAACCAATACAAGTCAACATGTTAAGATAAAGTGAAAGAAAATAGCATACTATCATGTCGAGCAAGAAAGCCCTCTCTATATATATCCAAGCATCCACTATAATATACATCATATGTACAACAATGGCCTCTAGGGCATATATACAACTAACAATTATACCTATCGTCGGGTAGAAGTTCCCAAGTGACATGAGTACAACTTAGTTCGTCGACTTGAGACTGCTACTTCGCCTCGACTGTGTTCCCACTGTACTTTGATTACTACCCTACCACGGCTCAAAGGAGCCGCGCAAACAGGTAGTAGTTGGGTGCAGTCTCGAAGCATTAGAGGTAGTGGCGGTTAGATAGGATTCGTCTCTCCAGGTATTGGGGGTTGATATCGTGCTGTGTTTGGAGAGCCATTACACAAGGTTCCTGGCCAGGGCAACCGAGATTTACTGGTGGGTATTCGAGTAGTTTCTCAGGGTGTTTTAGGCTACACTCTGGCATGACTTATTGCGCTATTAGGGGCTGACGATTACCGCCCCTTAGGCCCGATATTCGATACTCTCAGACGAACAGACCGGACTGTACGGAGATTGTCACATTTAGGCTCAGTAGGAGTTCTGATGGGTTTCCTCATCGGCCTTCTTATCGACAGATACCTGGGTAGCCGTTACGTGTAGGTAGTACCACTTGTGGCTTGTTGTTAAACCCACTGCCAGCGTACTGTCGGGTCTTTAGAGTCTCACACAAAGTGTTTCCCCGCATCAGGCGAAAGATGTAGAGGCCGTATGGTTTTACTGCAGGGCTTCGATCACGTACGTGCACTTGTGCACGTATGATATTCGGGAAGATAATACTAGTGGTCATTGGTTTAAGCCAGATCCAAGTATTATTTTGATGGATCAGTTTCGTCTCTTTGTATTCGTGTTTCTCGGAACACGGATGCGGGTAAGTATATATGGATGAGAGGGGAATAGAAGGAGACACCCCATTATGGTTTTGACCATTGACTTGATTAAAACAATTATGAGTTGGAGGAAAGTATTTGTTATATTTGTAAATGAAAATTGAGTCATGGCTACTTGTTTTGACTACTTGACTTGGTTTGACCACTTGACTTGGTTTGACTCTTTGACTAGATATTTCTTGTGAGATATTTTGTGGTACTAGATATTTTGGGTGTGTTATTTCTTTCCATGCTTGTAGTCAAATCAAGAGAGCCATCTCATTTTCTATTTTCATTATCAAAAACCATTTCTCTTTCCTCAAGCTATCTCTCTTCTTCTTCCTCACATCAAAAACCCTTAAGATCTCATGAGTTGAGTAAACTATGGTTCCAAGAGACAAATAAATCCATCTTCATTCTCTACATCATCTAGGCCATCTAGTTTAGCAAGCTAGTTGCCCTAGTTACCTCGGATTTGAGGTTGGAGCTCGGACTATAGACTTTCGGGTAGATCGTCTTTGACTCAAGGAAGCCGACAAGGAAGCTACGATACGGATCGATACTTGGAGCCTAGGATGACGCGGAGAAGACCCGAAGGACTTGTATCATCAGGTATAACATTTTTTCCAAGTATTTAAATCTCGTGTTGTTTCCTTGCTAGGGTTTATGGACGATCTTTGGTTATAGTCGGTGTTGCAAAGCTCGTAAAATTCATTTTTTGCAATTTCCGCCTCCCCGCGAACACGTAGGGTGTGCGACATCGACTTACATATTATTTATATTTTCGCATTAGGATAGACTGAAGGTATGGAGCACAAGTAACCGGGTTCTGGAGTCCAGTGGGAGACCATCTCGAGGAGTGGAGACCGGGTCTCCTAACTCTAGAATTGAGAAGGTTTCTTGCCGCTCTCGTAGGGGTCTAGGGATGTGGGTTTGGCTATTCATCACGACCGTGGAATCCACGTTTTTTACTGGCTTAATTTAAAACACGGAATTCCTAGTATATCCAATATTTCATATGTGTTCTTCTTGTTTGTGTATATGCCCTAGAGGCCATTACTGTATCATACTAGTTTGTATATTACTTGATGGAAGGTTGGGATATTCATAGTTGTATAGACAATTTTGCTCGAAATGGTAGTATACTACTTGGTTTGTTTCTACTTTAATGTGTGCATGTGTTTCTTTTAGCATATTGTCTATACACATTAGTGGAGCCCTTAGGATCTTTGCTTGATTACCAGCGTGGTGATGGCAGTTACACTAGTGGGGGCTGGGTAATCTACAAGCACATCTTTATACAGGTCCCTAGTCGTTGGATTATCGAGACAGGGCATCGATACTCCGGAGTAGACAAGCGTATGCGCTTCTCATCCCAGCAGAGGAGACGGTCTGTCCCACAGCCGTCAGTACATCGTACTTGAGATAGTATGCGGGTGCTCGTTAGGTTACGAGTACACTGGACAGGACTCGTCAGGAACTGTTGGTTGGTATTATACCTATCGTCAGTTATCAGTTCCTAGGTGACATCGGTACAGCTTAGTCCGCTGACTTGACACTGTCACTTCGCCTCGAGTGTTTTCCCACTGTTCTTATATTGCTACCCTACCATGGCTCAAATGAGTCATGCAAACAGGTAGCAGTTTGGTGCAGTCCCGAAGCACTTGGAGGCAGTGACGGTTATATAGGATTCGTCTCTCCCGGTATTGGGGGTTGATATCGCGCTGTGTGAAGGAGAGCCATTACACATAGTCGTCCCCCGCCAGGGCAAGCGGGATATACTGGTAGGTTTTCCAGTTTTATCTCTGGGTGTTCTGGGCTACACTCCGACATGACTTGTACCGCTATTAGGGGACTGAAGTTTACCACCCCGTAGGCCCGCCATGCGATATTCTCAGACGAACAGACCGGACTGTACGGAGACTGTCACATTCAGGCTCAGTAGGAGTTCGGATGGGTTCACCTCATCTGTCTTCTTATCGGCACCTACCTGGGGACCGTTACGTACAGCTAGTACCGCTTGCGGCCTATGGTTAAACCCACTGCCAGCGTAATGTCGAGTATTTAGAGTCCCACACAGAGAGCTATTCTCCTTTGGGCAAAACAGAGTAGAGGTCGCATGGTTTTACGACAGGGTTCGTTCACATCCGCACACTTGTGCACGTTTGGTGTCCGGGCAGTTATTACTAGCGGGCTTTGGTTTAAGCCAGATCCTAGTATGTGTTTTGGGATTGGTTTTATCTTATTGCATTCGTGTTCCTGGGAACACGGATGCGGGTGTGTACGCACGGTTGACAGAGACAGAGGCAGAGGATTCTCATTAGAGTTGTTGACTGTTGACCTTTTCTAAACCCTAATGAGAATAAGAAATATGATTAATAATAATATTAAATAAGTATTAATGTGCTATGGTTGAGTTGAAAGTTTGAATTTTGTTGACTTGTTGACTTTGTTGACCGGCTGACTATTTTGGACTTGTTGACCATCATCATTTTATGGCTATGACTTTTGTTTACTTGTTGTTCTTTACAAAATGCATTAAATGCATGAAATCATAATGGCCATTGAAACTGACCATCACAGTACTTAATTATTATTATGATGATGATTATTTTCTCTTTTGTGAGCATGGTTGTAAAAGGTCAAGCTCATTCTATCATTCTCACTCTCTCTCATCCAATCTCTCCCTCTTCCTCCCTCTCATGACTCTTATGGCTCATGTGTTGAGAAACATGAGCCATTGTGATAAAACTCTAAAAACACTTCTCTACTCACTCTAGAGTACAAGGTCTAGCAAGCCAAGCACTTTAGTTTCCTCTCGGTTGAGGTAGGAGCTCAAGGTAGAAGCTTTCGTGTGGATCCCTGTTCGACAACAAGGAGACGACGAGGTGGAGCCGATCCAACCACTCAAAGGAGCAAGAAGAGAAGGAGTTCAAGATCTAGGTATAACCCCCTAACATAGTAGTTAAACTTGTAGTTAGTTTGCTAGGTGTTTGTTTAGCAAAGATCCTATTCTAAAGTCCATGTTACCTTTGCCGTAAAAATCGTTTTTTACCGTTTCCGCATCCCCGAAAAAACCGGGACGGGTAACGTGGACTTACAGTGGTATCAGAGCCCAGCTAAACAACAACTAGCAAGTTAGCAAAGTATTTAGAATTTCGATCGGAGAAAAAAATCACAAAACGAGTCCAAGAACTGAACTTTCTTCCGATTTTTATACTATTCAAAAAATGATTCCACATACACTAAAAATCGGCTCAGGGTTTTGTAGGAAGACACCGGAAAAACGAGTCACTGACTCGGTCAAAGCGCCGCGGAACCGCGGCGAGAACAAGCTTCTTGCCGCGGATCCGCGGCCGAGTTGACTCGGCCGTGAATCGTTTTTGCTGCAGTATTCTCAGTGTTCTGTTTTGGGATTTTTAGAATATTTTGTTTCTGCGCAGATTTTCCAGAGAGCAAAGTTGTGTTTGGGGTAGTTACAAATCCGTATTTTTGATCAAAGTTATATAGACTGTAGCTAATGGGTTATATCTGTGATGTGATATATGTATTGAACGTCTGCTAATCGCTATACGTCGATTAGTGGGGGTTATACATATCTATGATCTGTAATGTTGATGGTTTGTGTATATGAACTATTTGGATTGTCGCGAATGAATAGCCGGGGGGTTGTGAGATGAGAGTTTTCTTTACCTTTCATTTGATGTAATATGTAATTGATGTAATATTATTTGTATGGTCGCACATCCGGGATGAGGTTGTAACCGCCATTGTATATTATTTCTTTTACTGTTTTTGCTCCTAGGATAGACCCAAGGTGGGGTGCACAAACTACCGGGTACCTCGAAGTGTCGAGTGGCCTACTCACGTTGTTGAGGGAGGTTGCTTCACTTCGGGTATTTGTAGGGTAGTTTGCCGCACCCGTAAGGGTCTAGGGTGGGGTCTTGGCTATTCATCGCGACCGTGTAATCCACTTTTCGTTGCAGGATCGAACGAAACGCCGATTCCTATTATATCCAATGTGTTCATCTGTGATCTGGAATGGCTATCATTGCATCTAATGAATGTATATATCTCTATATGATATCTAGTAGGCGTTGCTTATGTTTTGCATCCGCGCTAGTCCAGCCCCCGCTCTGTCGTTAGTTAATTAACCTAACGGGTAATGACGGGGCCCCGTGGCGAATGCGGATGGCATAAGCGTACGTCATATTTTCGTTGTTTTCTGCAATGGTAGGATTAAATGATAGGACGCATTAATTAATGCAAGAAAATAAACAAAAGTTAAAGTCGTTGGAACAATTTCAAAACTACTCGGTTTCTTTTCAAAAACCAACTTTTAAACGCGGAGCTTGAACCACTCCTTTTAAAAGCTATCACGTTCCTTCGATTATATCAAGTTCACTACGTTCACGGTTTTGCCAAAACTATTCGTAGCCCTCCGTCATTTCATATGAATATTCAATAGTATTCAAGCTATGTTTGTTGACCTTCGTCAATGCATAGTGATTGGTAGCTGTTGGGTGTTCATATGTAGCATAGATAAATGCGTTGATTTGGGACAGTCGTATTACCTTGTTGACCTTCGTCAAGGGTATATACGGGTGGGTTCAAATTAATCTGGACAATGACAGGTAGAACTTGACATGTGACTTATGATTTGTTGATCTTCGCCAAGGTCATAAGAGCATGGGGCAGAAATCCACATCGGGAGTTTCTAAAGAAAATGAAACTTGCTAGCGCTGCATACCATTTAGAGTGTGATGATTCTGGTAGGATTCCTTCAGTTTTATCACACGATAATAGTTGGATCCTGATCCTACTGTGAGTATATGCTACTCCTCGGGAACATTCTCACTTAACGATCAATGTTATAAACCAAGTAGGTGACTTGAAAGGTGCTAGCGGGGCTACGCCCACAGGGAAAAGAGGTTACTTAATTAAGGAACTTCACGAAAGCGTTGGAAAACCTCCCTCGAAGTACCGACACTGGCCTGGCTGAATGGTTAAGCAAGTATTGTACGGTGAGATTGATCCCGACTAATTCTTCCATTTTGGTTTGAGGAAGAATTCAAGAAACAGTGGGTGCCATCCTGTTTAGATAAAAAAACAATCTAAACTTGCAAGAGCATCATGCTGAGTGTTTTCTTCTCTCTCTCTTAATTGCAGCGACCCAGTGACCACACATAGGTTACATCTAGATAATAAAATGACTGAATCTGACTGTTATGATTGGCAAAGGTCTGTCCAGATGTCCATTACCCATGACAAGCCGGGACACCTCTTAACTAATCAAAACCCTGCCGTCTCAGGACCAGTTTCCTCTGTCATGGATATTGATATCCGTAAGACATCGGAAAAAGACTGTGCGAATGCCAAGTACCTCGTGTTGGCCTCAGTTGATGGTGCATACCAGAGGCAGCACGAGAAGATGGACTTAGTTTTTATCTTCCTCCATAACAAAGATTTATATGGAGAGCAATCTCGTATCGCAAGATATGAGACCTCGAACGAATTGCTTCAAGCGAGGTTGGCTATCGGGTCATCTTTAGAGGGCAATGTCTTTACAGAGACCATCTATTTTGATGAGCTCACGGACCTGAAGACCACGTTGAAGAACGGGTCAAGTACTGACTTGATTCTACAGTCTCTGCCCTCTACTTATACCCTGAAGGAAACCAGGGAAGTAGAAGGAAAGGGAAGGGAAAAAGTTTCGGGACTGGATGTAGTAAAGGAGGGACGTTCCTATTGTTACGGGAATGAACATTGGCAGAAGGATTGCAGGGCTAGTAAAGCTACTAGCCAGGATTCGAAGCAAGTTGTGGCTTCAGCTTCGGGTGTGTTTGTAGTAGAAAACTTTATGTCAGTTAACCCTACTTCCTGGGTATTGGATACCAGATCAGGATCTCACATCTGTAATTCATTAAAGGCTTTATGAAACCGTAGGGTTATAAGAATAGGTGATATGACTCTCAGGGTTGCCAACGGAATGAGCATGGACGCTGAATCCGTAGGGGAATATCATCTTGGACTGACAACTGGGCAGATATTGATTCTGCGTAACTGTTTGTATGTACCTAGTGCGACTTGTAATATCATATCTGTATCCTTACTTTCTATGGAAGGATATGATTTTACTTTTGTAAGCGATGTGGTCCACATCCACCTAAATCAAGTTTTGATTGGGTCAGGTACATTAGAAAACGGGATATACGTATTGAATCAAGCTCAGATTTTCAGTGTCCAGAACACACTTAAAAGAAAGTCTCCGGAAACAAATCAGGCTTTCTTATGGCATTGTAGACTGGGTCACATTAATGAGACACGGTTAACAAAGTTACATAAAGAGGGATACTTGAATCCTTTCGAGTATCAGTCTTATGCTACTTGTGAATCTTGTCTCATGGGAAAGATGACAAAAACTCCGTTCACTGGACACAGAGTAAGAGCGAACGAGCTCTTGGGACTCATACACAGTGACGTGTGTGGTCCAATGTCTACACATGCGTGAAGTGGTTATTCATACTTCATTACTTTTACGGATGATTTCTCTAGGTATGGACATGTCTTCCTGATGAAGCATAAATCCGAGGCCTTTGAGAAATTTCAGGAATACAAGAATGATGTTGAAAAACAAACAGGCAAGAGTATAAAGACACTGAGATCTGATCGAGGTGATGAATACTTGAGTGCCGAGTTTCTGGACTACTTAAAAGAGAATGGAATTCTCTCTCAGCTTACTCCTCCATACACACCACAACACAACGGTGTATCTGAAAGGTGGAATCGAACCCTGTTGGATATGGTTCGTTCCATGATTAGTAAGGCTGAGTTACCGCGATCTTTCTGGGGTTATGCACTAAAAACAGCCGCATATCTTTTGAACAAGGCACCAACCAAGACTGTGCCTACCACCCCATATCAGATGTGGTGTGGGAAGAAACCCTGTCTTAAGTATCTTAAGACATGGGGATATCCAGCTTTTGTAAAGAAGCAGCATGCGGACAAGCTCGAGGCACGCTCAGTACTGTGTAAGTTTGTGGGATACCCTAAGAACTCCTGGGGGTATCTTTTCTATTCCGCAGAGGAACAAAAGGTTTTTGTTTCTGAGCATGCCCACTTCTTGGAAACTGAATTTTTAGAAAGTCAGATAAGTGGGAGCGCAATAGAACTGGAAGAAATTCCGGAACCACAAGCTATTACTGAAAGCTTGGAAGAACCAGAAGTTTCAGGAGAACCGAACATCCAAGCGCCACTCCGTAGGAGTAGTAGGCAGTCTCATCCGCCAGAGAGATACTACGGTTTTCTCATAGACGGGGACAGAGAGGATTGCACTATTGATTATGATGAGCCTACTAGCTTCCAGCAAGCCATTCATGTAAGTCCGCGGCGGGCCCCGGCCGTCGACCCGACGCCGGAAACGTGGAAATGAAAAAATTTGCAAACTAGCAAACCGGCACCACCGCGCACTTTTACCCCGGATCGGGCCATTAACCTAGCTACTAGCAAACTACAAGATCGGTAGAGAAGTATACCAAGCGATCCGTGTCCTTCGGTCTTCGTCTCCACTCCGATCTCCCGCGGAATCTCCGTCCGTCACCTCCTCGTCGGAAAGGGCACCACGTAGCCGGGTTCGTTTACGAGCTCCCACCTCTGGACCGAGGCAACTCGGGCGCGATGTTGGCAAGCCGACGCGTCCAAGATTTGCTGTAGACTAGTGTAGAAACCATTGTCTCATTTGGGGTGAAGTTGCCTTTGATGGAGGTCAAGAAATGATCTTTGAAAAAGATTGGAGCTCTCATTTTTCAAGCATAGAATGATATGAAGATTTTTCCCCTCATCAAAATGTGAAGCCTCTCCCCTCACTCTCTTTTTGTGGCCGGCCCTTTCAAGAAATGGTGGAGGTCAATGAATCAAATAATGCGAAGAAGGAATAATAGAATAGAAAAAATGGTCACACCAAATCACATATCAATCCTTCACAACACCATCTAATAAATGCAAGACATGAGATTAAAATGGAATCTCATGATGATAGAAGCCACAATCACAATAAACCCCCTCCACAAAATCTTATTTGCAAACTGCAAATAACACCCTCCAACGATAAAGTCCGGCCGTGAAGGAACAAAGGAAAACCGGCCGGAACAGAATGCAAACTGGCAACTTCAGAAAACTGATCCCGTAATAAATTACAGGAAAACACCGCTACTGCATATGCATGCCCGCATTTGTATTCCCACTGAACACAAATGCAACGAGACAAAATCTACAATGTCTAATACTAGGGGATTAAGCCAAAGCCAGCTAGTAAAAACCGTCCGATCACGATCCGTGCAATACCGCATGTATCTGATCGAACCCTGCCATATCTCCATACGGCCTCTATAGCGTTTCGCCCGAAACCTGAGTAACTGTGTGTGGTGGACTCTAAAGACTCGTCAATACTATGGCTGTGGATTTAACCACTAGCACGTCAGAGGTATCAGCCATACGTGACGGGCCACCAGCTATTGACCAAAAGGGACGTCGATGAGCGAACTCATCCTGACAACCTATTGAGCCCGTCAGTGACAATATTCGTACAGTCCGGTCCGTTCGTCTATGAGCATCACATGGCGGGCCTAGGGGGTTGGTAAAAGTCAGACCCCCAATAGCGGAACAAGTCGTGTCGGTGTGTAGCCCAGAACACCCTGAGATACTACTGGAATACCTACCAGTAAATCTCCTGCCTTGGCCAAGGACTTTTTATGTACTGGCTCTCCTAGACAGAGCACGACCTCACCCCCAATACCGGGGGAGACGAACACCTGCAGATCCGCTCACTGCCTCCATGTGGCTCGGGACTGTACCCAACTAAAACCTGTTTGCACGTCTCCTTTGAGCGTGGTAGGGTAGTAATCAAAGCACAGTGGGAACTCACACGAGACAAATGACGATCTCAGGTCGATGAACTAACCTGTACACATGTCACCTGGGAACTGCTATTTGACGTCAGGTATAATACCAACTAGCAGGCTCCCGGCGAATCCTGTCCGGTGTACTTATAACCCAATGAGCACCTGTATACATGTTAGGTGAACCAACAAACACCAGTGGCTTGTGAGACCGGCCACCGCCCCTCATCGGGGTCTCGACTGTATACACTATTCTACTCTGGAGAATCGATGCCCTGTCTCAAAACTCCCACGACTAGGGACCTTTTAAGGATGTGCTTATAAACTCCAGCTCTCACGTATATGATCGCCCTCATACTGCTGGTAGTCAAGCAAGAATCCTAGGGGCTCTATCAACGTGTAATAGCGACTCGTAAGGTCACCTAAAGCAGTACACGATGATAAAGATAAACCAGATAGCATACTATCATCTCGAGTAAGACTAACCTACCGGTATAGGTCCTCCCTCAATCATTGCAATCACGTGCCTGTGATCCAATAATTGACTTTGAGGGCACTATATCCAACAATCTCCCACTTGCACTCAAGGCTAATTATTGCGATGTCGCATACTCACAGCCCGTGTGTTACCTAACACCCAACTCCTATACTAGTCAGTCTCACAAAGCTCATTTGCGAAAATATTGCGTTCGAGGAATAGCCTCAGTGAGTGGATCCGCTATGATGTTTCTTTCTATGTCTCTCTATATCTCAAGTTCGCGGAGAAAGCCATCTCCCGAAATGAGCAATACCTGTCTTAGAATATGTCTGGATGTCTGATGGGACCTAGCTCATAAATGAACTCCAAATCCAAACTTCTTAGACTGTATCGTCAACTGAACTTAATCAGTATCCTGCGCCATACCTTCCCTCAGTATCCGCTTGGACCACCTGTCCAAAATACTGCCCCTCGTTAGAGGGAAAACTAAAACTCTGACGGCCACTCTGCCGTCCAGGTCACCTTGGAAGCCTGGAATGATAACCGTCTCCTAAAGGAGGCTGTCATTATCATATCCCTAGAACATCCACTTATGTTCTAAAACTTCTTCCGACTGTTTCTCCAGGATTGGATCAATATCAACTTATTGTATCTACTGCAAGAACAACATCTGGTGTGGTACTTGACATCTCATGATTGACTCAATTGTCTAAGCAAGTGATCTGCCTATCATGCACATCCCTCTCTACTTTAGTCTATAAGACACCTTTAGAGAGGGTGACTCCATCACCAGCAGGTACACTACCGTGCCAGGAGTCGTCCATTCTAAATACTCATAGAATGCTGTCTAAGTACCCAGATTGGGAAACCACCCAAATCTAGATCTATAGATCTAGTAACCAGAATGCCTGATATAATATCCAATTCCTATATGGAAAAACCACTGTGTGACGACCAATGTATAACTGACCGTAGTATAAGAATATCCCTTCCTACTCTGTGTATGTCATCCAAATACCAGGACATCACACCCTACTACCTTCTTAACAGATCCATTCCCTATTCCGCTGAAGTCAAACCTATGACTGTCACATCAGAAATAGATGATCTATCTCCGCTATATATGCTTTAGTCTATAAATAGACATAAGCCAACTGTCCACCAATGCATCCGCTGCTCCCACTGACTACGACAACCCTCTGGCAGAGTCATATACACGTGTACTTCTAAAGCTAGTTTAGAACGACGCTATACTCATCCTCCTGCCGGGTCTCACAGTCTGGAACAACAGCAATGGCAATTCTGGGTAAACAAGAACCTCCCTACCACCGTCCTTGAGCATACCGAAGTACCTCTCGAGTGCCTGAGGTTACCCACCATATCTGCGGAGTGGCCAATGGAATGTCAAACCAGATTGAATCTTCAGGTTCTTTATCAAATCTTCAGTAATCGTTTGCGGTTCTAGAATCACTTCCAGTTCTACCATACTCCCACTACTGTTTTCTGAAAAAATCCATTTTTATTAAAACTGTGGCGAGTCAAGAACAATATCACTATTGATCTTCCAGATGGTAAAAAGTCAACCCTCGTCATAGCCCGTGTCAACCCACAAACAGCCATTACTGAAACGTGCCTTGAGTTATCCTGAGTCTGGTTTTAAGCATAAGCCGGACAACTCCCCGTATCTTAACAATGTCAAGATATGAACTGTTCTATATCCAATATAGAAACAGAGGCACTGATTTAATTGAACCAGATTCAAATCATGCAGCTGTCTCCAGTGCATGTCAACTGAATGGAGAGAGGCCGATCAGCGTTACTCAACTTAGGAATGCTTCCAATTATGAGTAACCTGAAAGAGAAGCAAGTTCTCTTAAACATTACTATCAACTGAATACCATACACAAGTATCAACATCTTCGATCACCTTGAAGAATCCCGATACTTGCAATACTCGGTTCTCTACTTTGCTCATATACCTATAACTTCTCAAAACTTAGACCCTGTGTTTCCACGAAACACCTGTCTAAGAACTAGAGAAGTCATAAGTAAACCGAATATAGTACGAGGACCAACCCCTCTGTCCTAATGGACACTGGACAATATACAATACTCCGTATAACTCCCATGAGTCTAGTAACTAATTCACTGTGTGTCGTAGGTTGAAAACTGTACTTATGGTTAAGAAGAATTACACCGCTGTTCAATGCTCCTTACCTAACCATCCACTGATATAGGTAAATGACATAGACATAATTTCAAAAGGTATATCTCACTCTATAAAAATAGACATACAGATATATCAATTTGAAAGTGGTGCATAACAACGGATATTCAAAACCAAATATTTGCCGTCCGGCAAACAACCCAGGTGACTTCCTCAAATATCACCAATTACAACGAATCCCGATATAATGAGGATGATCACCTAATTCCCAATAACTTACTCCCTCTCATCATCTGTAAAACCATACAGACGTTAGAATCAAACCTGGTAAATACATACCCTGGAGCAAGTGTCTAATTAGGAAATCAGTTTTCTTTTAACAGTACACAGTGAAACTGAAACATTGAAATGTTTCGATGGGGTATCCGGGTATTCATAGTAATGCCTCTTCCATTATCCAGATTCACAACTGTAACCGTATATTTCTTTGCCAGCTCTCCAAATCCCTTTATTTGTCTTTAGTCATTACCTTCTGTACACCCCTTTAGGCCAAATGGTTTTCTTCCTTCCCTACCGTTCGGCACCAGCCTATGGTTTGGAAGAAGACTATCCAATAAGCATAATGGGTGTACTGTCCTAATCCTAGGAGCACTCGCAATGCGAGGGAAGGTGAAAATAAAAGACAACCGAATAAACCTTATTCCTATTTCTCCTGAACCAGGATCCATCCCCAAACTGGAACAAGTTCCTTTCGAGTTCGTATATAACCATACGATGGATTATCCAATAAACTTGGGATCTTTGTAGTGATACGGAGTCTCCTAGTGAAATACAAAGGTGATTTAGGATTGGCGAAGAAATATTTGGTTTGGTCGTGAATAGTAGTCGCAATTTACTTTACCCTCTTACTAATCCCTTGATTTGTCTAAACTTAATACCTTCCGTACACCGTTTAGGCTAATTGGTTTTCTTCATTCCCTACCGGTCGACACCTGCTTATGGTTTGGAAGAAGACTATCCAATTTACATAATAGGTGTACTATCTCCTAAACCAAGGAGTACTCGCAACCTGAGAGAAGGTAAACGGAAAAGACAACTGAATAGTCCTATCCGTTTTCTCCAGAACCGGAAACCATCCTCAAATTCCTTCGAGTTCGTATATAACCATACGATGGTTTTGTCCAATGGAAGTGGATGTTCATAGTAATACGGGGTGTCCTGGAGAAAAGGGTAAAAGTAGGAGTGGCAATGAGGTTTGCAACTCTGGCAATCCAAAAGCCAGTGTTAAGAAGGTTCGGTCAACTTGGTCACTGAGCCATAGTCTAGGGTCGGGTCAATGATCGCTGCCAAAGAGAGAGAAAAGAAACACTCAGCGTGCACTCTAACCTAGATCAGAATGGTTATCACTTTATCTAATCTGGAAACCTCCCACGGTAACGTCAAATTCTTCCCCAAACCTGAAAGTAGAATTAGCCGGGATTACTCGAGGAGTAAACCAACTCATCAGTGGGAATCGGGATCCAACTATCATCGCATGATAACATGACGGAATCCGCTCAAGTCATCACACTCCAGAAGGTATGCGCATATCTGGCAAGTTTCAGTTTCTTTCGAAACTCCCGATGTGGATTTTTGCCCCATGCTCTTATGACCTTGACGAAGGCCAACATTTCATAAGTCACATGTCAAGTTCTACCCGTCATTATCCAGGTTAATTTGAACCCACCCATACATACCCTTGACGAAGGCCAAAATAGTAGTACGACTGTCCCAAACTAACGCATCTATCTATGCTGCAGAAAAGTAACAAATAGCTACCATACACTATGCCTTGACGAAGGCCAACATACATAGCATGAATACTAAGTGCTACTGTTCTGAAATGACGGAGGGCTACGAATGGTTTCTGGTGAAAACCTTTAATGTAATGAACTTGATATCGTTGAAGGAACTGATAACTTTATAAAAATATAGTAACGAAAACCTTTGCTAAAGAGGTCACTCCCGGTGAAAGGATCTCGGCTCTTTCCCCGTGGAATGAGGTGCAGGATATTCCAACTGAATACCACGATGCAAAGAAAAAGTAATCGGCTATAGTGAAGTTATTGCCCTGACGCAAACTTTTGTCCAAGGGGTCACTCCCGGTGATGGGATATCGGCCCTTGCCTCGTCGACTGAGGAGCAGGATATTCCAACTGAATACTACGATGCAAAACAAAAGTGAACGTCCTTGCAATAACAGCTTTTTGAAAAATGTTCCAACAACATCAGATTAGGTTTGTTTATCTTGCATTGATCCGAATCAACGCAGTCCCATCAATTAATCACACCAATAAAGAACGAAAATAATGACGTGCGTATATACCATCTGCATTCGCCACTGGGTCCCGTCATCACCCGTTAGGTTAGCTAACTAACGATAGAGCGGGGACTGGACTAGCGCGGATGCAAAATATATACAACATCTACTAGTATATACATAATATATAATTTTCGCTCAAGGCGTGATAAAAAATGCAGCATCACAGAAATGTAATCAGTATCACAGAACAATACTGATATCTGGGATCCCCGGGTTTCATAGAGCCGCTACTAAAACCCGACGTTCCCCTGGTCGTGTGGATAGCCTGTGCAATGAAATCCTAGACCCCGACGGGCGCGGCAAGTCACCCGCCAAAACCTGAAGTGAGGCAGCCCCCTTCAGCAACGTGAATGGACCACCCAGCACTTCACGGAATCCGGTAACTTGGGCACCCTTCCTGGGTCAACCTATACCCCCTACGAGTACGGCGAATAGCCCGCCAATTCTAGAGTGAAGCCCCCTCCGTCTCAATGCCATGAGATGCGGACCCGTTGCCCTCTAGAACCCGGCTATCCGTGCACCCCTCCGCGGGGTAATCCTAGTACAGAAAGTAAAATATACATACAACGGGTACATCGACTTCGACCCGGTCGTGCCCCAAAAGAATAATACAAACAGGCAGTGACGGCAGTCCACATGTCGGACGCTCGCCCCGCAAAATCAAATGTACATACAAAACAAAACTGCAATAACATTGCATCCAGGCTATCCCCACGACCAATCCGCAACATCACAGCACAACACAGAACATCAACGTGAATGTCACGTTCGCAAATCCGTCTAAAAGGGCTATAGCAGTTAGACAGGATTTACCGATCGAATGACATTCACGGTCGTAGATATAATGTAAATACTGTGAACCAGCATGTTTAAAATATCCGATCGATCAAATTTATCGAAGTAGGCCCCAAGCACTACTGTAGTACTCATAGAAAATCTGGGCCCAAAAAGAATATTCCAAAAACCCTATTTTAAACTCAGAAGCCTACTGTACAAATTTGGTCAACTAAACAGTCAAAAGCGCGGCAGAACCGTGGCCCAAGCATGGGTTTGGCCGCGGTTCCGCGGTGATATGGTGAGATCACGTGACCAATTTTTCACAGATTGCTTAGAATTCCCTGCACAATATTCTGCAACAACCTGAAAAATTTTTGGAGCCAAAAAAAAATTCGACAGAAACTTGTGCTTTGGAAAATACGGTTTTTGGGATTTTTATTGTTCGATCGAGTTTTAAACACGTTAGAGCAAGCTAGGCTAAGTTAATGGCATGGTTCTGATACCAATGTAAGTCCGCGGCGGCGTCCCGGCCGTCGACCCGACGCCGGAAACGCGGAAACGAAAAACTTTGCAAACTAGCAAACCGGCACCACCGCGCACTTTTACCCCGGATCGGGCCATTAACCTAGCTACTAACAAACTACAAGATGGGTAGAGAAGTATACCAAGCGATCCGTGTCTTTCGGTCTTCGTCTCCACTCCGATCTCCCGCGGAATCTCCATCCGTCACCTCCTCGTCGGAAAGGGTACCACGTAGCCGGGTTCGTTTACGGGCTCCCACCTCTGGACCGAGGCAACTCAGGAGCGAAGTTGGCTAGCCGACGCGTCCAAGATTTGCTGTAGACTAGTGTAGAAACCATTGTCTCATTTGGGGTGAAGTTGCCTTTGATGGAGGTCAAGAAATGGTCTTTGAAAAAGATTGGAGCTCTCATTTTTCAAGCATAGAATGATATGAAGATTTTTCCCCTCAACAAAATGTGAAGCCTCTCACCTCACTCTCTTTTTGTGGCCGGCCCTTTCAAGAAATGGTGGAGGTCAATGAATCAAAAAATGCAAAGAAGGAATAATATAATAGAAAAAGTGGTCACACCAAATCACATATCAATCCTTCACAACACCATTTCATAAATGCAAGGCATCAGATTAAAATGGAATATCATGATGATAGAAGCCACAATCACAATAAACCCCCTCTAAAAAATGTTATTTGCAAACTGTAAATAATACCCTCCAACGATAAAGTCCGGCCGTGAAGAAACAAAAGAAAACCGGCCGGAACAGAATGCAAACTGGCAACTTCAGAAAACTGATCCCGTAATAAATTACAGGAAAACTCCGCTACTGTATATACATGCCCGCATTTGTATTCCCACTGAACACAAATGTAAAGAGACAAAATCTACACTGTCTAATAATAGGATCCGGCTTAAACCAAAGCCGGCTAGTAAAAACCGTCCGATCACGATCCGTGCAATACCGCACGTATCTGATCGAACCCTGCCATATCTCCATACGGCCTCTACAGCGTTTTGCCTGAAATCTGAGTAATTGTGTGTGGTGGACTCTAAAGACTCGTCAATACTATGGCTGTGGATTTAACCACTACCACGTCAGAGTTATCAGCCATACGTGACGGGCCACCAGCTATTGACCAAAAGGGACGTCGATGAGCGAACTCATCCTGACACCCTACTGAGCCTGTCAGTGAAAATATCCGTACAGTCTGGTCCGTTCGTCTATGAGCATCGCATGGCGGGCCTAGGGGGTTGTTAAAAGTCAGACCCCCAATAGCGGTACAAGTCGTGTCGGAGTGTAGCCCAGAACACCCTGAGATACTACTGGAATACCAACCAGTAAATCTCCTGCCTTGGCCAAGGACTTTTCATGTACTAGCTCTCCTAGACACAGCGCGACCTCACCCCCAATACCGGGAGAGACGAACCCCTGCAGATCCGCTCACTGCCTCCATGTGGCTCGGGACTGTTCCCAACTAAAACCTGTTTGCACGTCTTCTTTGAGCGTGGTAGGGTAGTAATCAAAGCACAGTGGGAACTCACACGAGACAAATGACGATCTCAGGTCAATGAACTAACCTGTACACATGTCACCTGGGAACTGCTATCTGACGTCAGGTATAATACCAACTAGCAGGCTCCCGGCGAGTCCTGTCCGGTGTACTCATAACCCAATGAGCACCTGTATACATCTTAGGTGAACCAACTGACACCAGTGGCTTGTGAGACCGGCCACCGCCCCTCGTCGGGGTCTCGACTGTATACACTAGTCCACTCTGGAGAATCGATGCCCTGTCTCAAAACTCCCACGACTAGGGACCTTTTAAGGATGTGCTTATAGACTCCAGCTCTCACATATATGATCGCCCTCATACTGCTGGTAGTCAAGCAAGAATTCTAGGGGCTCTATCAACGTGTAATAGCGACTCGTAAGGTCACCTAATGCAGTACACGATGATAAAGATAAACCAGATAGCATACTTTCATCTCGAGTAAGACTGTCCTACCGGTATAGGTCCTCCCTCAATCATTGCAATCACGTGCCTGTGATCCAATAATTGACTCTGAGGGCACTATATCCAACAATTCAGAGCGGTGACTCAGTAAAATGGCTGGATACAATGCGGACCGAGATGGAGTGCATGTACACAAACAAAGTTTGGACTTTGGACTTTGCTCCAGAAGGGGTAAAACCCGTAGGCTGCAAATGGATCTTCAGAAAGAAGATTGGTGTAGATGGGCAGGTTGAAACCTATAAAGCTAGACTTGTTGCAAAAGGTTTTCGTCAAAGACCTGGTTTGGACTATGATGAGACTTTTTCTCCAGTGGCTATGCTCAAATCCATTCGGATCCTTCTTACCATTGCTGCCTTCCACGATTATGAGATCTGGCAGATGGACGTAAAGACGGCTTTCCTAAATGGAAATCTGGAAGAGTGCGTCTATATGGATCAGCCGGAGGGATTCATTCAGAGTGGGAGCAGCGGTAAAGTGTGCAAGTTGCTTAAGTCCATCTATGGACTGAAGCAGGCATCGCGGAGTTGGAACATCTGCTTTGATGATACTGTCAAAGAATTCGACTTTATCAAAAGCTCAGATGAACCATGCATTTACAGTAAGATTGTAGGGAGAACTGTGGCATTCCTCGTCTTGTACGTGGATTACATTCTCCTAATAGGAAATGATATTCCTATGCTACAGTCAGTCAAAGGATTCTTATCACAGAGCTTCTTCATGAAGGACCTGGGCGATGCCAACTACATTCTGGGGATCCAGATCTATCGTGATAGATTTAAGAGGATGTTGGGACTTTCGCAGTTCAGGTACATCGACACCATACTGAAATGATTCAGTATTGAAGATTCTAAATGCGGTAATCTACCGGCTTGTCACGGAATCACCCTCTCCAAAGATATGTCTCCCAAGACTGATTTGGAAAGGGCTCGCATGTCATCTATACCCTAGGCATCTGCTGTAGGCTCTATAATGTATGTGATGTTATGTACCAGACCAGATGTAGCATACGCATTAAGGGTTGTAAGCCGGTATCAGTCGGACCCAGGGGAGAAACACTGGATAGCAGTAAAGAACATTCTCAAGTACCTGAGATGGACTAAGGAGATGTTCTTAGTGTATGGCGGAAAAGACCTCCAGATCGAGGCCTTTGCTGACTCCAGCTTCGAGAGTGACAAGGATGACTCCAAGTCCATGTCGGGTTATGTCTTTACCCTCAATGGAGGGGCGGTTTGCTAGAAGAGCTCCAAGCAAGAAACCGTTGCTGACTGAACTATGGAAGCGGAGTACATCGCTGCTTGCGATGCCGCAAAGGAAGCTGTCTGGATGAAGAAGTTCCTCACGGAGCTTCAGGTGGTTCCTACCATTGTTGATCCAAAACCGCTGTATTGTGACAACAACGGCGCTATAGCTTTAGCAAAGGAACCCAGGTCCCATCAGAAGTCCAGACACATCTTGAGGCGGTATCACCTGATCAGAGAGATCGTGGATCGCCGGGAGATCGAGGTTCGGAGAGTTGCTACAGAAGATAACATTGCAGATCCATTCACGAAGGCCTTACCCCAGACTCAGTTCGAGCGGCTGATCGAGATGATAGGTCTTCGATACGCCAGTACATGGACTTAGTGCAAGTGGGAGATTGTTAGTGTATATGCGCTAGAGGCCATTACTGTATCATACTAGTTTGTATATTACTTGATAGAAGCTTGGGATATTCACAGTTTTATAGACAATCTTGCTCGAAATGGTACTATGCTACTTGGTTTGTTTCTACTTTAATGTGTGCATGTGTTTGTTTTAGCATATCGCCTATACACATTAGTGGAGCCCTTAGGATCTTTGCTTGATTACCAGCATTGTGATGGCAGTCACACTAGTGGGGGCTGGGTATTCTACAAGCACATCCTTATACAGGTCCCTAGTCGTAGGATTATCGAGACAAGGCATCGATACTCCGGAGTAGACTAGCGTATGTGCTTCTCATCCCAGCAGGAGAGATGGTCTGTCCCACAGCCGTCAGCACGTCGTACTTGAGATAGTATGCGGGTGCTCATTAGGTTACGAGTACACTGGACAGGACTCATCGTGAACTGTTGGTTGGTACTATACCTATCTTCAGTTACCAGTTCCCAGGTGACATGAGTACAGCTTAGTCCGCTGACTTGACACTGTCACTTCGCCTCGAGTGTGTTCCCACTATTCTTAGATTGCTACCCTACAACGGCTCAAATGAGTCGTGTAAACAGGTACCAGTTGGGTGCAATCTTGAAGCACTTGGAGGCAATGACAGTTAGACAAGATTCGTCTCTCCCGGTATTGGGGGTTGATATCGCGCTGTGTCAAGGAGAGCCATTACACATAGTCGTCCCTAGCCAGGGCAAGCGGGATATACAGGTAGGTTTTCCAGTGTTATCTCAGGGGGTTCTGGGCTACACTCCGACTCGACTTGTACTGCTATTAGGGGACTGACGTTTACCATCCCCTAGGCCCGCCATGCGTTATTCTCAGACGAATAGACCGGACTGTACGGAGATTGTCACATTCAGGCTCAGTAGGAGTTCGGATGGGTTCACCTCATTAGTCTTCTTATTGGCACCTACCTAGGGACCGTTACGTACAGCTAGTACCGCTTACGGCCTATGGTTAAACCCACTGCCAGCGTAGTGTCGATTCGTTAGAGTCCCACAAAGAGAGCTATTCGCCTTTGGGAAAAACAGAGTAGAGATCGCATGGTTTTGCGACAGGGTTCGTTCACATCCACGCACTTGTGCATGTTTGGTGTCCGGGCAGTTATTACTAGCGGGCTTTGGTATAAGCCAGATCCTAGTATGTGTTTTGGGATTGGTTTTATCTCATTTCATTCGTGTTCCTCGGAACACGGATGCGGGTGTGTATGCACGGTTGACAGAGACAGAGGCAGAGGATTCTCATTAGGGTTGTTGACCGTTGACCTTTTCTAAACCCTAATGAGAATAAGAAATATGATTAATAATAATATTAATTAAGTATTATTATGCCATGGTTGAGTTGAAAGTTTGACTTTTGTTGACTTGTTGACTTTGTTGACCGGTTGACTATTTTGGACTTGTTGACCATCATCATTTCATGGCTATGACTTTTGTTTACTTGTTGTTCTTTACAAAATGCATGAAATCATAATGGCCATTGAAACTAACCATCACAATACTTAATTATTATTATTATCATGATTATTTTCTCTTTCGTGAGCATGGTTGTAAAAGGTCAAGCTCATTCTATCATTCTCACTCTCTCATCCAAGCTCTCCTTTTTCCTCTCTCTCAAGGCTCTCATGTCTCATGTGTTGAGAAACATGAGCCATTGAGATAAAACCCTAAAAACACTTCTCTACTCACTCTAGAGTACAAGGTCTAGCAAGCCAAGCACTTTAGTTTCCTCTCGGTTGAGGTAGGAGCTCAAGGTAGAAGCTTTCGGGTGGATTCTTCTTCGACAACAAGGAGACGACGAGGTGGAGCCGATCCAACCACTCCAAGGAGCAAGAAGAGAAGGAGTTCAAGACCTAGGTATAACCCCCTAACATAGTAGTTAAACTTGTAGTTAGTTTGCTAGGTGTTTATTTAGCAAAGATCCTATTCTAAAGTCTATGTTACCTTTACCGTAAAAATTGTTTTTTACCGTTTCAGCATCCCCGAAAGAATAGGGACGGGTAACGTGGACTTACACTTCTGCTACTGATATTCTGTGATGTGATCACTTTATATGATGAGAAGAATGTTTATATTGTATATATGATATATAATAAATATTGCTGCTTTCGTTTCTTTTGTGATACTTAGAAAGCACAATTGATGCGACTTCATTAATAAGATTAATGAAAAGAAACAAACCTAAAGTTGTTGTAGAATCCTGTTTTAAAAACTGTAAGTGCACGGCGGTGCCCCGGCCGTCAATCCGACGCCGGAATGCGGAAGCGGTGAATAACTTAAATTTTTGCGGACTTAGCAAACCGGCACCACCGCGCACTATAACCCGGATCGAACCATTAACTAGTCTAAGCTACTTAACAAGAAGATGGGAAAGAGATATACCGACGATCCAAGTCCTCCGGTCTTCATCTCCAATCCGATCTCCTCGCGGGATCTCCGTCCGTCTCCTCCTCGTCGCCGGAAGTGCACCACGTCGCCTACATCGTTTACGGGCTCCCACCTCAATGCCGAGGCAACTCGGGCACGAAGCCGGCTACTCGACGTGCCCAAGATTCGTTGTAGAATTCGTAGTAGAAGAAGTCTCATTTGGGGTTCATGGAGATGCCTTTGTGGTGGAGGAAAATGGAGTGAACTTTTGGAGAGGGTTCTTGTGTGATTTTTGGAGAATGAAGAGAACCAAAAATACCACACCAAAAAAAAATCAATCAACCCCATCCTCAAGAATGGCCGGCCCCTTGTAGCAAAGGGAGAGAGTGGAAAAGTCAAGGGGGAGGTAACCATATGAATCATGCAAGAGAGAGAGAGAGAGGAATGGTTATCATGAAAAACAATGATACCAAAACAAAACCCATACTCCACCACCAACCACCAACCTCATCATCAACAACCATGATGAGCCAAAAGTCATGCCATCATGACAAGAAGAAGTCAAGGTCAATGAAAAGATGTCATGATACAACTATATGCAAAGACCCCCTTCCACAATTGCCTATTTACAACAATGCAAATAAGCCCTCCTCCACCAATCTTCGGCCAATGAACGGAACAATGGAAATTGGCCGAAACGGAAAGCAAACTGGCAACTCCATAAAACTGGTCCCGTAATAAATTACAGGAAAACCCCGATACTGTGCATACACACCCGCATCTGTATTTCGACCGAAATACAAATGCAATGAGACAAACTCTACACTGTACAATACTAGGATCCGGCTTATACCAAAGCCGGCCAGTAATATCCGTTCGATCCTGATCCGTGCAATACCGCACGTATCTGATCGAACCCTGCCATATAACCATACGGCCTATAGTACAGACTGTCCGATCCTGATCCGTGCAATACCGCACGTATCTGATCCGACCTTGCCATATCTCCATACGGCCTCTACAACCTTTCGCCCGAAAGCTGAGTAACTGAATGTGGGGGACTCTAAAGACTCGTCAACACCTTGGTTGTGGATTTAACCACTAGCACGTCAGAGGTATAAGCCAATACGTGACGGGCTACCAGGTACTGACCAAATGGGACGTCGATGAGGAAGCTCACCCCGACACCCAACTGAGCCTGTCCGTGACAATATCCGTGCAGTCCGGTCAGTTCGTCTATGAGTATCGCATGGCGGGCCTAGGGGGTTGGTAAAAGTCAGACCCCCAAAAGCGGTACAAGTCGTGTCGGAGTGTAGCCCAGAACACCCTGAGATACTACTGGAATACCTACCAGTAAATCTCCTTGCCTTGGCCAAGGACTTTGTGTAATGGCTCTCCTAGACACAGCACGACCTCACCCCCAATACCGGGAGAGACGAAACCCTGAAGATACGCTCACTGCCTCCATGTGGCTCGGGACTGCACCCAACTAAAACCTGTTTGCACGACTCCTTTGAGCCGTGGTAGGGTAGTAATCAAAGTACAGTGGGAACTCACACGAGACAAATGACGATCCCCAGGTCGATGAACTAACATGCACACATGTCACCAGGGAACTGCCATCTGACGTCTGGTATATGACCAACTAGCATGTTCCCGGCGAGTCCTGTCCGGTGTACTCATAACCCAATGAGCACCTGTATACATCTCAGGTGATCCAACTGACACCAGTGGCTTGTGAGACCGGCCACCGCCCCTCGTCGGGGTCTCGACTGTATACACTAGTCTACTAATGGAGTATCGATGCCCAGTCTCGAAACTCCCACGACTAGGGACCTTTTAAGGATAAGCTTATAGACCCCCAGCACCCACTTATATGATCGCCCTCATACTGCTGGTGGTCAAGCAAGAATCCTAGGGGCTCTATCAACGTGTAATAGTGACGTGTCATGTCACCTAAAGCAGTACACGATGATAAAGGTAAACCAGATAGCATACTATCATCTCGAGCAAGACTGTCCTACTGGGATAGGTCCTCCCTCAATCATTACAATCACGTACCTGTGACCTAATAATTGACTCTGAGGGCACTATCTCCAACAATCTCCCACTTGCACTCAAGGCTAATTATTGCGATGTCGCATACTCACAGCCCGTGTGATACCGAACACCCAACTCCTCTACTAGTCAGTCTCACAAAGCTCGTTTGCGGAACTATTGCGTTCGAGGAATAGCCTCAGTGAGTGGATCCGCTTAGTTGTTTCTTTCTATGTCTCTCTATATCTCAAGTTCGCGGAGAAACCTATCTCCCGAAATGAGCAATACCTGTCTTAGAATGTGTCTGGATGTCTGATGGGACATAGCTCATAAATGAACTCCAAATCCAAACTTCTTAGACTATATCGTCAACTGAACTTAATCAGTATCCTGCGCGCCATGCCTCCCTCAGTATTGCCTTGGATCACCTGTCCAAAATACTGCCCCTCGTCAGAGGGAAAACTATAACTCTGACAACCTCCTTGTCGTCCATGTCACCTTGGAAGCCTGGAATGATAACCGTCTCTTGAATGAGGCTGTCGTTATCATATCCCTAGAACATCCACTTATGTTCTAAAACTGCTTCCGACTGTTTCTCCAGGATTGGATTAATGTCAAGTTATTGCATCTAGTGCAAGAACAACATCTGGTGTGGTACTTGACATCTCATGATTGACTCAATTGCCTAAGCAAGTGCTCTGCCAATCATGCACGTCCCTCTCCCCTTTAGTCTGTAAGACATCTTTAGAGAGGGTGACTCCATTACCTGCAGGTACACTACCGTGCCAGGAGTCGTCCATCCTAAATACTCTTAGAATGCTGTCAAGTACCCTGATTGGGAAACCACCCAAATCCAGATCTAAAACCATAGATCTAGTAACCAGTATGTCTGATATAAAATCCATTTCCTTTGTGGAGAAACCACTGTGTGACGACCAAAGTATAACCGATCGTAGTGTAGGAGTTTCTTTTCCTACTCTGTGTATATCATCCAAATACCAGGATATCACACCCTACTACCTTCTCAACAGATCCATCCCCTATTCTGATGAAGTCAAACCCATGACTGTCACGTCAGAAATAGATGATCTATCTCCGCTACATCTGCTCTAGTCTATAAATAGACATAAGCTACCTGTCCACCAATGCTTCCGCTGCTCCCACTGACTACGACAACCCTCTGGCAGAGTCATATAGACGTACACTTCTAAAACTGGTTTAGAACGACGCTATACTCATCCTCCTGCCGGGTCTCGTAACCTGGAACAACAGCAATGGCAATTGTGGGTAAACAAGAACTTCCCTGTCACCGTCCTTGAGGCTACCGGAGTACCTCTCGGGTGGCTGAAGTTACCCACCTTATCTGCGGAGTGGCCAATGGAATGTCAATCCAGATTGAATCTTTAGGTTCCTTATCAAATCTTCAGTAATCGTTTGTGGTTCTGGAATCACTTCCAGTTCTACCATACTCCCACTACTGTTTTCTGAAAAAATCCATTTTTAATAAAACTGTGGCGAGTCTAGAACAATATCGCTATTGTTCATCCAGATGGTAGAAAGTCAACCCTCGTCATAGCCTGGGTCAACCCACAAACAGCCATTACAGAAACGTGCCTTGAGTTGTCCAGTGTCTGGTTTTAATCATAAACCGGACAACTCCCCGTACCTTAACAATGTTAAGATATGAACTGTTCTATATCCAATATAGAAACAGAGGCACTGATTTAATTGAACCAGATTCAAATCATGCAGCTGTCCCCAGCGCATGTCAACTAAATGGAAGGAGGCCGATCAGCGTTACTCAACTTAGGAATACTTCCAATTATGAGTAACCTGAAAGAGAAGCAAGATCTCTTTATCATTACTATCAACTGAACACCATACACAAGTATCTACATCTTCGATCTCTTTGAAGAATCCCGATACTTGCTATACCTGGTTCTCTACTCTATTCAAATACCTATAACTTCTCAAAATTTGGACCCTGTGTTTCCGCGAAACACTTGTCTAAAAACTAGAGAAGTCATAAGTAAACCGAATATAGTACGAGGACCAACCCCTCTGTCCTGATGGACCCTGGACAACATACAATCCTTTGTATAAGTCCCTTGAGTCTGATAACTCATTCACTGTGTGTCGTAGGTTGAAAACTGTACTTATGGTTAAGAAGAATTACACCGCTGTTTAATGCTCCTTACCTAACCATCCACTGATATAGGTAAATGTCGTAGACATAATTTCAGAAAGGTATATCTCACTCTATGAAAATAGACGTACAGATATATCATTTTGAAATTGGTGCATAACAGCGGATATTCAAAACCAAATATTTGCCGACCGGCAAACAGCCCAGGTGATTTCCTCAAATATCACCGATTACAACGAATCCCGATACAATGAGGATGATCACCCAATTCCCAATAACCTACTCCCACTCATCATCTGTAAAACCATACAGATGTGAGAATCGTACCTGGTAAATACATACCCTGGAGTAAGTATCTAATCGGGAAATCAGTTTTCCTTTAACATTACACAGTGAAACTGAAACATTGAAATGTTCCGATGGGGTATTCTGGTATTCCTAGTAATGCCTCTTCCAGATTCACGACTGTAACCGTATAGTTCTTTGCCACCTCTCCAAATCCCTTCATATGTCTTTAGTCTTTACCTTCTGCACACCCTTTTAGGCCAAATGGTTTTCTTCCTTCCCTACCGTTCGGCACCAGCCTATGGTTTGGAAGAAGACTATCCAATAAGCATAATGGGTGTACTGTCCGCATCCTAGGAACACTCGCAATGAGAAAGAGGGTGAAGATAAAAGACAACCGAATAAACCTTATTCCTATTTCTCCTGAACCAGAATCCATCCCGAACTGGAACAAGTTCCATTCGAGTTCGTATATAACCATACGATGGAGTATCCAAATAAACTGTGGATCTTCGTAGTGATACGGAGTGTCCTGGAGAAATTCAAAGGTGATGTGGGAGTGGTAATGAAATATTTGGTTTGGTCGTGAATATCTGTTGCAATTTACTTTGCCCTCTTACTAATCCCTTGCTTTGTCTGAACTTAATACCTTCTGCACACCATCGTTATGCTAATTGGTTTTCTTCATTCCCTACCGGTCGGCACCAGCCTAAGGTTTGGAAGAAGACAATCCAATTTGCGTAATAGGTGTACTACCCCTAAACCAAGGAGTACTCGTAACCTGAGAGAGGGTAAAAGGAAAAGACAACTGAATAATCCTATCCGTTTTCTCCAGAACCGGAAACCATCCTCGAATAAATTCTTTCGAGTTCGTATCTAACCATACGATGGTTTTGTCCAATGGAAGTGGACGTTCGTAGTAAAACGGGGTGTCCTGGAGAAAAGGGTAAAAGTAGGAGTGGCAATGAGGTCTGCAACTCTGACAATCCAAAAGCCGGTGTTAAAGAAGGTTCGGTCAACTTGGTCACTGAGTCAAAGTCTTAGGGTCGGGTCAATGGTCGCTGCCAAAGAGAGAGAGAAAAGAAACACTCAGCGTGCACTCTAACCTAGATCAGAATGGTTACCAATTTATCTAATCTGGAATCCTCCCACTGTACCTCAAATTCTCCTCCAAACCTGAAAGAAGAATTAGTCGGGGTTACCCGAGGAGTATACCAACTCATCAGTGGGAATCGGGATCCAACTATCATTGCATGATAACGTGACGGAATCAGCTCACGCTATCACACTCCAGAAGGTATGCGCATATCTGGCAAGTTTCAGTTCTTTTGAAACTCCCGATGTAATTTCTGCCCCATGCTCTTATGACCTTGACTTTGGCCAACAAATCATAAGTCACATGTCAAGTTCTACCCGTCATTCTCCAGGTTGATTCGAATCCACCCGCACAAGCCCTTGACTTTGGCCAACAAGGCTATACGACTGTTCCAAACCAACGCATCTATCTATGCTGCATATGAATAACCAACAGCTACCAAACACTGTGCCTTGACTTTGGCCAACAAACACAGCTTGAATACTATTGACTACCCATATGAAACGACGGAGGGCTACGAATGGTTTCTGGCGAAAACCTTTAACGTAAAGAACTTGATATCGTCGAAGGAACGGATAGCTTTTTGAAAATATAGTGACGAAAACCGTTGCTAAAGAGGTCACTCCCGGTGAAGGGATCTCGGCTCTTTCCCCGTAGAATGGGGTGCAGGATATTCCAACTGAATACCACGATGCAAAGCAAAAGCAATCGGCTATAGTGAAATTAATGCCCTGACGCAAACTTTTGTCCAAGGGGTCACTCCCGATGAAGGGATCTCGGCCCTTGCCTCGTCGACTGAGGAGCAGGATATTCCAAATGAATACCACGATGCAAAACAAAAGTGAACGTCCTTGCAATAACAGCTTTTTGAAAAAGTGTTCCAACAACATCAGATTAGGTTTGTTTTTAACTTGCATTGATCCGAATCAATGCAGTCCCATCAATTGATCACACCAAAATGAACGAAAATATACTGATGTACGTATATGCCATCCGCATTCGCCACTGGGTCCCGTCATTACCCGTTAGGTTAGCTTACTAACGACAGAGCGGGGACTGGACTAGCGCGGATGCAAAACATATACTACATCTACTAATATATTTACCAATATATTATATTCGCTCAAGGCGTGAATAAAAATGCAACATCACAGAAAATGTACAGCATCACAGAAACAATACAGATATCTGGGATCCCCGGGTTTCACAGAGCCACTACTGAAACCCGACGTTCCCCTGGTCGTGTGGATAGCCTGCGCAATGTAAACCTAGACCCCTACGGGCGCGGCAAGTCACCCGCCAAAACCTGAAGCGAGGCAGCCCCCTTCAGCGCCGTGAATGGACCACCCAGCACTTCACGGAATCCGGCAACTTGGGCACCCCTCCTGGGTCAAACCTGTACCCCCTACGAGTGCGGCGAATAGCCCGCCAATCCTAGAGTGAAGCCCCCTCCGTCCCAATGCCATGAGATGCGGGCTTGTTGCCCTCTAGAACCCGGCTATCCATGCACCCCTCCGCGGGGCAATCCTAGTACAGAAAGTAAAATATACATACACCGGGTACATCGACCGCAACCAGGTCGTGCCCCAAAAGAATAATACAAACAGGCAGTGACGGCAGTCCACATGTCGGACGCTCGCCCCGCAATATCAAATGTACATAATACAACCACAACTGTACTAGCATTGCATCCAGGCTATCCCCCACGACCGATCCGCAACATCACAGCAAATACATAGAACATCAACGTGAAAGTCACGTTCGCAAATCCGTCTAACCGGGCTATAGCAGTTAGACCGGATTTACCGATCGAGTGACATTCACGGTCGCAGATATAATGTAAATACTGTGAAAAATGTGTTTAAGATTTTCCGATTGACCAAAAATTAACAAGTGGGCCCCAAACTAATACTGTAGCACTCACAGAAATAATTGGCCCAATTTTAATATTCCAAAACCCCTAATACTAGCCCAGAAGCCCACTGGGAAATTTTGGCCCATTGATCTCTCTAAGTTGCGGCGGATCCGCGGCCCAATAGAAGGGTGAGGCCACGGTTCCGTGCTCTGGAAGAGGGATCAGTGCGTCGAATTTTCCCAGAGTTCTTAGAATCTCGTGCACATCATTCTGAGACCACCAGAAAAATTTTTAGACACCAAAAATTCTTAACAGAAAACTGATGTGCACTAAAACATAGATTTTGGAATTTTGGTCGATCGGAAATGCAAAACACATCAAACGAAAGCTAGACGAAGTTAATGGCGAGGCTCTGATACCACTGTAAGTGCACGGCGGTGCCCCGGCCGTCAATCCGACGCCGGAATGCGGAAGCGGTGAATAACTTAAATTTTTGCGGACTTAGCAAACCGGCACCACCGCGCACTATAACCCGGATCGAACCATTAACTAGTCTAAGCTACTTAACAAGAAGATGGGAAAGAGATATACCGACGATCCAAGTCCTCCGGTCTTCATCTCCAATCCGATCTCCTCGCGGGATCTCCGTCCGTCTCCTCCTCGTCGCCGGAAGTGCACCACGTCGCCTACATCGTTTACGGGCTCCCACCTCAATGCCGAGGCAACTCGGGCACGAAGCCGGCTACTCGACGTGCCCAAGATTCGTTGTAGAATTCGTAGTAGAAGAAGTCTCATTTGGGGTTCATGGAGATGCCTTTGTGGTGGAGGAAAATGGAGTGAACTTTTGGAGAGGGTTCTTGTGTGATTTTTGGAGAATGAAGAGAACCAAAAATACCACACCAAAAAAAAATCAATCAACCCCATCCTCAAGAATGGCCGGCCCCTTGTAGCAAAGGGAGAGAATGGAAAAGTCAAGGGGGAGGTAACCATATGAATCATGCAAGAGAGAGAGAGAGAGGAATGGTTATCATGAAAAACAATGATACCAAAACAAAACCCATACTCCACCACCAACCACCAACCTCATCATCAACAACCATGATGAGCCAAAAGTCATGCCATCATGACAAGAAGAAGTCAAGGTCAATGAAAAGATGTCATGATACAACTATATGCAAAGACCCCCTTCCACAATTGCCTATTTACAACAATGCAAATAAGCCCTCCTCCACCAATCTTCGGCCAATGAACGGAACAATGGAAATTGGCCGAAACGGAAAGCAAACTGGCAACTCCATAAAACTGGTCCCGTAATAAATTACAGGAAAACCCCGATACTGTGCATACACACCCGCATCTGTATTTCGACCGAAATACAAATGCAATGAGACAAACTCTACACTGTACAATACTAGGATCCGGCTTATACCAAAGCCGGCCAGTAATATCCGTTCGATCCTGATCCGTGCAATACCGCACGTATCTGATCGAACCCTGCCATATAACCATACGGCCTATAGTACAGACTGTCCGATCCTGATCCGTGCAATACCGCACGTATCTGATCCGACCTTGCCATATCTCCATACGGCCTCTACAACCTTTCGCCCGAAAGCTGAGTAACTGAATGTGGGGGACTCTAAAGACTCGTCAACACCTTGGTTGTGGATTTAATCACTAGCACGTCAGAGGTATAAGCCAATACGTGACGGGCTACCAGGTACTGACCAAATGGGACGTCGATGAGGAAGCTCACCCCGACACCCAACTGAGCCTGTCCGTGACAATATCCGTGCAGTCCGGTCCGTTCGTCTATGAGTATCGCATGGCGGGCCTAGGGGGTTGGTAAAAGTCAGACCCCCAAAAGCGGTACAAGTCGTGTCGGAGTGTAGCCCAGAACACCCTGAGATACTACTGGAATACCTACCAGTAAATCTCCTTGCCTTGGCCAAGGACTTTGTGTAATGGCTCTCCTAGACACAGCACGACCTCACCCCCAATACCGGGAGAGACGAAACCCTGAAGATACGCTCACTGCCTCCATGTGGCTCGGGACTGCACCCAACTAAAACCTGTTTGCACGACTCCTTTGAGCCGTGGTAGGGTAGTAATCAAAGTACAGTGGGAACTCACACGAGACAAATGACGATCCCCAGGTCGATGAACTAACATGCACACATGTCACCAGGGAACTGCCATCTGACGTCTGGTATATGACCAACTAGCATGTTCCCGGCGAGTCCTGTCCGGTGTACTCATAACCCAATGAGCACCTGTATACATCTCAGGTGATCCAACTGACACCAGTGGCTTGTGAGACCGGCCACCGCCCCTCGTCGGGGTCTCGACTGTATACACTAGTCTACTAATGGAGTATCGATGCCCAGTCTCGAAACTCCCACGACTAGGGACCTTTTAAGGATAAGCTTATAGACCCCCAGCTCCCACTTATATGATCGCCCTCATACTGCTGGTGGTCAAGCAAGAATCCTAGGGGCTCTATCAACGTGTAATAGCGACGTGTCATGTCACCTAAAGCAGTACACGATGATAAAGGTAAACCAGATAGCATACTATCATCTCGAGCAAGACTGTCCTACTGGGATAGGTCCTCCCTCAATCATTACAATCACGTACCTGTGACCTAATAATTGACTCTGAGGGCACTATCTCCAACAAAAACTAGTAGCTCTAGTTCTTGCTTTGCATAGTGGTATTCCTTATAGAATATCCAGCACCTTATTCGATAAGGAAAGAGTCGAGATCCCTTCACCGGGAGTGACCTCTTTAGCGAAACTGGCATATGCTACAACCCATTCCATTTTGTTTTTGATTTCTTATTTTAGTTCATGCTTTGCATAGTGGTATTCCTTGTAGAATATCCAGCACCTTATTCGATAAGGAAAGAGCCGAGATCCCTTCACCAGGAGTGACCTTTTTAGCAAAACTAGTAAAAGCCTAAAAAACACTCATTTTCAAAATTAGTCGATTCTACAACGATATCAAGTTCATTAGGCAAAGGGTTTTCACAAAAACTATCGTAGCCCTCAGTCATTTCAGATAAGGCTATTTAATATTCGTGCTGCGTTTGTTGGCCTTCGTCAAGGCGCAGTGTGCGGTTGCTGACTAGTGCTTATTGTAGGGTCCCCTAGGGCAGAAGCAAGGTTTCGGGAGGCATCGTTCATGCCGTTTTCAAATTTTTTCCGTTCTAAAGAACCCTAACCCTAGAATCTTAACTAGAGATTTAAACGAACATGCAATGCAAACAACTTTACAAAAAAGTGAATGAGGAATACAACCTTTGTAAACCGGTCCTTCACTTCTAAAGCTCCGTGTAGTAGTCCCTTCTCTCCAAGTAATGAACTCCGGAACTCTGGTAAGGGTTCAAATGAAGAAATGAACAAGTTTTCTCGAAGTCTTCGAGATCGAAGATGATCTACGCCGAGAAGACTCAAGCTCATGCTACCTCTTCACTAAATTAGGGTTTAGTGAAGCAAACACCCTAAACTAAATAGCTAATAGTAGAGAATGATGAAGTAGGAAATAGACTCACTTTAGATTTGTTTTTCTTACAATATTTCCTCACCTTGAGAAAAGCTAGCAAGCTTTATCAATGAAAAAGAAGATGAAGAATGAAGATGAGAGAATGAACTCATGAGGTGAGAATAGCAACCATGGGTTAGTTAGTGTCATTCACTAACCCATGTAGAGAATAAACCATGGCTAAACAATAATGGTTAGGTCAAAAAATATCTACAAGTGAAACAAAATTAGTGGACTTGGTCAATGGTTCCACAAGGTTCTACAAGTTTCAACCATGTGACTAATTACCAACTAATTTCGATTAACTTTAAATAAATAAAACCATACATTATCATAATCTTGGTGTGAGTCTCATACACCCATGTTGCATGTGACATCAAGCATGACACATATAATAATGTACATTAGTATATATCACATTTATACTAAAGCACAAAATGAGAAAAAGAATATTTTATGTGAGCTAATATTAGTTAATGTAAATTAATATATCAAATATATAATTATACATTAAATTATCAAATAAACACTTGATTCAATAATCTGGCTATATCATATACAACCGACTAATATTTAATGTAACAACTTATCGAATCAACACTTGATCCGATTACCCGGCTATATCAAATATAACCGTCCGATATCACATATCGCGAGAATAGAATACGGTATCACATACGTGCATTAATCTCGGTCTTGCACATATCACATATGTGCACCTACTTCGTTTCGCATGAACCAGGAAACCACTGTGTAGGACTCTAAAGACTCGTCAATACACCGGCAGTTGGTGATGATCATATAAAACACCCACAAGACGCAAGCGGTCTGCTCAACGTAACGGCCACCCTGGTATTGAGCGACCATAAGATCAACAAGTAAGCCTACTCATACTCCTGCGAATCCAATCGGTAACATTACCGTACAGTCCGGTCTTTTCGTCTGATATGTCGCATATCTCGCCTGGGAGTGGTAAACGTCAGACCCTAATGGCTTGATAAGTCATGCCGATGTGAGGCTCATAACAGGTCGAGAAACTACTGATAACACTTACCAATAAATCACAGAAACAGCTCTGGCTAGGGACTTCCTGTTATAGCCAATCGAGCACAGCGCAACATTAACCCCCAATAACGGGAGAGACGAAACCCACTCATATCGCTCATTGCCTCTATGTGACTCGGGACTGTTTCAAAAAACCACCTTTTTGCACGTTCTCTTGAACGTGGTAAAGTGGAAATCAAAGCACAGTGGGAATCACACAAGACTCTATGACGATCTCGGGTCGACAGACTAAGCTGTAAGTGTCACTAGAGAACTGCCATCTGATGTGAGGTATAATACCATCTAGGCGTTCTCGGCGAGTCCGTCCAGTGTATCCAGTCTCCACTGAGCACATGTATATCATTTCTGATGTCAAACACCAATGGACATGGGTTCATCCATCGCCCATCTAGATAGGTTGAGAAGGTATACGCTAATCTACTCTGATATATCGATGTCCCGTCTCGATACACCCACGACTAAGGACATTAAAGGATGTACTCACGGACTACCTTTGTCCCACTAGTATGATCCGCATCATAATCCAGGTAGTCAAGTAAACATCCTAAATGCTTTATCAACATGTAACAGAGAGACAATCAGTGTACATGTTAAGATAAAGAGTAACCAGATAGCACACTATCAAGTCGAGCAAGAAAGTCCTCCCTATGTATGTCCAAGCATCTACTATAACATACATCATATGTACAATAATAGCCTCTAGGGCATACATATAACTAGCAATCTCCCACTTGTACTAGGGCCAAATATTGTAGTATCCAATACCCAACAATTAGCAGTGGTTGTAGTATCTCATACTCAACCATCCCTTAAAATTCTCTCTTGGGAAAAGGCCTTTGTGAGTGGATCTGCCGTGTTGTCCTCTCAGTCTACTCTCCTAACCTCGATCTCCCTGGAGATCAACCATCTCTATTGTTGGGGTCAAAATTTACACCCCGGTTGACCAAGTCAAAATCAAAGTCAACCACAAGCCAAGTGGGCCCAAGCCCAGGTCAAGTGGGCCAATGCCCGGGTCAAGCCCGAACATGAAGCGGCCGGCCTTCCCCCATGCTAAAATAAAATTTTTGTAATAAATAAATTTAGTGTATTTCTTTTATTTATTTTATGAATAAATGTAAGAAAATCAGCTTAAAGCTAAATTTTTGTAAAGCCCATGGCTTGTGTGCAAAAAGAAATAACACATGAGACATGTGATGGGAAAATGCCTTTTTGTTAAGCCCAAGGAGCTATATGTAAATGTGTAAGCCTATATAAGACAACATGATGAAAATATCTAGAGTTCTTTATTTCTCTCTTAAAAAAAATTGAGGTCTGTGCCTCCTTCTCCTTCCTCATGGTTCTAAACCTTCTTCTTTCTTTTGAATTAAATCAAGAGTTTTACTCTTCCTTTTCTAAAACTAAAAAGTTTTTCACCACAAAACCCACAAAGGGGTGCTCAGATCTTCCATTAGATCTCAAAAAGGGGAGATTTTTAAAATCTCACCCCTCTTGTTCTCCATGATCCGGCAACAACGAGGGGGAAGAAGAAGACCCATCCCCGAAAACCCAACTTTGGAAAAGATGGAAGACTCAAGAGTAGATCCCAGGCTTGAGAGAGAAGAACCTTTAATGATTTTTAGGGAGTTCAACTCCAAGGCTCAAATCCTCAAAGGAGTTTAACTCCTAATTTAGATCTTTTAGAGTTTATCTCCACTCAAAATCCTCTTTTGGAGTTTAACTCCTATTTCTGGGGGTAAAAAAACCTTCGTTTCGCTAGCACCCAAAGCGCTAGCGCTGGCGCCCAAGCGCCCACGTGCCTGGCACATGAGGCGCTAGCGCTTTTGGGCGCTAGCGCCCGAGCGCCCAAAGCGCTAGCGCCCGAGCGTCCACGTGCCGGGCACCTGAGGTGCTAGCGCCCACATGCCGGACATGTGAGGCGCTAGCGCCCGAGTGCCCATGTGCCAGGAACGTGAGGCGCTAGCGCCCGAGCGCTCATATGCCGGGCACGTGAGGAGCTAGTGCCAAAAGCGCTAGCGCCCGAGCGCCCAAAGCGCTAGCGCACGAGCGCCCACGTGCCGGGCACATTGGGTGTTCGCGCCCAAAGTGCCAGCGCCAGCGCCTAAGCTCCTAGCGCTAACCGAAGTGCCCCAGCACCCAACACCAGCGCCCAGTGCCAGCGTGCTAGGAACGTGAGTCGCTGGCGCTCACGCGTCATTTGGACGCCATTTTCCCCTCATTTTATATATACTCAAAACTAAAAATACCTCCCCCGTTAGAAAAAATTTCTAAAACCCCGGTAAAAACTCTGCGGGGCCCCCGATATATCCAAAACCCCTTCAAAACATAACACTGCACATTGAGTTTGCATGACCTGTTTGACCCGTCAATCGGAGGTTCTCTCGCTCCAAAGGCGAGGGGTAATTAACGGCATCTTAGTCCGCGGCTGCCGGAGATTCGGAACCCCACAATCAATAAACCCCAGCCAACCCTAGACTGGGGGAATCTTTAATGCGCCTGAAAAGCGTGCGTGTATTCCCATCTCAGTAGGGTGACGAAAAACACCTTACAGATTCTGGCACACCCGGTGGGACCTTTCCCTCCTCCCATATCTCGGGTCAAGTTTTCATGCGAACTCATTTAACATATATGCCGATGTTTGTACTGAAATAATGTTTTTCTGTGCAGCAATGAACTTTCAATGACAATGTCTCCCAAGACAAATTCAGCTTCCAACGCCACCCCGATCCCGTACGTGGTCAAGATCAATGCTCGTGTGGTTCTCCCCACCAACTTCAGTCGAAAATGGGAGGAACTGCCCCGCCAGTTTGGTTCCGTCATCATTTACCCTGCTGGAACCACTTATCTGACAGAAATCCCAGTAAAACAGGTGGCCAAGCCGGTCTCAAGGGGAAAAAGGCTGAATGTTGAGATCGCTAAGGCACCTCAACGGAAACTTAAAACGGTGTCTGAACGACTCTCTTGTGCTCCAGCTAGGGCAAGACTTCAGGTACAATGGGCAACATCAAACATTGCGGACGAGCTCAGGCGATGAATCCAACAAATGCACAATCAAGCGTATTTCCAAAGCCCTCCATTGTCCGGTCTATGGCGGCTTCCCCAAACCCGTAACTAGCCAAGTGCTCAAAACAGAAAGGCTGAGACAGAAGCGGCTCATGTATCGAGCCAATAAGAGGGCCAGGACTCCGGCCAAAGGGAATCTTGTGAGATTCCAAGAGCAGATTCATCCTGCGACGACGGCAGAGTCGGCCATAAAAAACAGCAATTCTTTCAAACCTCTGAAGTGGGTTCAGAAAAATGCCCGGACCGCCAGAATCAAGATGGCAGCGGCCCGAACGTTTCTACAAAGAGACGTGTCCCGGCCCCAACAGTAAAAGTATGACACTGTCTTCAAAAGTATATCAGGCGCTCTGTGACGCGCGAAAACAGCGGGGCAAAACAAAAAAGGAAGCGTCAGCACCATTCAAGAATCCGGCCAGGCCAGCCTCCTTCATTCGACTGCCCGTTGCCGAAACAGCTGGGTCAAGACAGCGATCCGTGAAATCAGCCGCTGATGATAAAATGACGGCTGGATATGTTATCCATACGGTCTATATAGCGGGCGGGTGTCCCAGCGACAACCTTCGCAACAAAAGTAAGGATGGGGCCACCACATCCTAAGCCCAATCAGGCTTGAATGTGGTTGCCCCTTCCTAAAAACAGCTACCTTCACTGGATGATGAAAACCCTCTCGATGAGGATGATAGGAAGAAAGACCCCTCAGTCTATGTAGAGTCAAGCTCCGACAGCGAGGAAGAGCTGACTTTCCGCCCCAGGACCGTGGAGCAAGAGCTGCTTCAAGAGCTTCAAAAACAGCTCAGGAGCAAAGATAAAGAGACGGCCAAGCTCTATTCGAAAATGTTAGTTATATGTATGCCCTAGAGGCCATTACTATACATAGGATGTATATTGTAGTGGATGCTGGGACATATATAGGGAGGACTTTCTTGCTCGACATGATAGTACGCTATCTGGTTACTCTTTACATTAACGTGTATACTGTTTGTCTCTTTGTTACATGTTGGTAAAGCCCTTAGGATGTGTACTTGACTACCTGGACTATGATGCAGATCATACTAGTGGGGACATGGTAGTCCATAAGTACATCCTTCAAAGTCCCTAGTCGTGGGTGTATCGAGACGGGGCATCGATATACCAGAGTAGACTAGCGTATACCTCCTCAACCCATACAGATGGGCGATGGATGATCCCATATACATTGATGTTTGACATCAGAGATGATATACGGGTTCTCAGTGGAGACTGGGTACACTGGACGGACTCGCCGGGAACTCCCAGATGGTATTATACCTTATGTCAGATGGCAGTTCTCTAGTGACACTGGTACAAAGTAGTCTGTTGACCCGAGATCGTCATAGAGTCTTGTGTGGTTCCCACTGTGCTATGATTTCCACCTTACCACGTCCAAGAGGGCGTGCAAAACGGTGGTTTTTGGGTACAATCCCGAGTCACATGGAGGCAATGAGCGATAGGAGGGGATTCGTCTCTCCCGGTATAGAGAGTTGATGTTGCGCTGTGTTCGATTGGCTATGACCGGAAATCCCTGGCCAGGGATGCTGAGATTTACTGGTAAGTGTTACCGGTAGTTTCTCGAATTGTTATAGACCTCATATCGACACGACTTATCGAGCTATTGGGGTCTGACGTTAACCACCCCTAGGCGAGATATGCGACATATCAGACGATCAGACCGGACTGTACGGTAAGTGTTACTGGTTGGATTCACAGGAGTGTGAGCGGGCTTGCTCGTCGATCTTCTGATCGCTCAATACCCGGGTGGGCGTTACGTTTAGCAGACCGCTTGCGGCTTGCGGGTGTTTGATATGATCATCATCTGCTGCCGGCGTATTGACGAGTCTTTAGAGTCCTACATAGTGGTTTCCTGGCTCAAGCAAAACGAAATAGGAGCGCATATGAGATATGTGCGGGACCTAGAATAATGCGTGTATGTGATACCGTATTCTATTCTCCCGATGAATGTATCGATTGGTTGTATGCGATATAACCTAGTTATCGAATCGAAGATTGATTCGATAAGCCGATGCATAGGATACTAGTCGGTTATATGCGATATGACCGGATCGTTAAATCAAGTGTTGATTTAATGATTTAATGTATAATTATATATTTGATATATTACTTTGCATTAACTAGTATCGGTTCACTTTAAATGGATAATCTCACTCGGATGTGCACATTGTATATGTGATATACTTTTGTGCACTTGATTGTATCATGTTTGATGATACATGTTTGCAAGGGTTTTTTGTGTAAAGATCAAACCATGGTTACATGATAATGGTTAGGGTTTTGTTTTATTCACTTATTTATTTATCTATTGTTTTTGGAAAATGAAAAGCATAAAGAGAAAATGGTGGCTAACTTTGTTGTATATTGAAGCTTCATGAAGCTTTGACTATGTGACCCTTTTGTCTCATGCTTAACCCTAACCATTCCCACTAACCCTAGTTTAGTCTCTACACTTGACCATGGTTGGATTATGATAAGTATTCATTTTATTTTCTTTTTGAAAAACAACTTATCATAACTTCATTTTCTTCTTCTTCTTCTTCACATGAAGAAGCTTGCCTCCATCAATGGCAACTTGATGAAAAGAGTGAGAAATCCAATTCTAAAGTGAACCCACTTCCTATTTCTTCATCCTATACCTCTTGCCAAGTAGTATAGGGTGTTCTCTTCACAAGTTTCATGACTTGGTGAAGTGGGAGCTTGATCTTGTGATGCCTCGACGTAGATCATCTTCGGCACGAAGCCGACGACCTTGCCCGCCTATTTCTCCGATGAAGCCGACGCTAGAGCCCGGGTTTCCATTTGGACAGCGAGGAGACTTCATTGCGGAGCTATGGAGGTGGAGGACCGGATCTACAAAGGTTGTATTTCCGTTCTCTTAGTAAAGTAGTTTACTAGTTGCATCTTTCGCCTAGACATCTAGTTAACGATCCGTAGTCTAGGGTTTATCGGCATCCCTAAAATTTGAAATTGGTATGGTTGATGCCTTGTGAGACCTCATTAGTGTGCCTAGGAACCCTATAGTGGTATCAGAGCCTAGCTAGAGCCTTAGGCGAAGTCTAAACGATGTTTGAAACCCGATCGAACCCGAAACCCTAAGTTTTACATGCTCTCTGGACTTTTTCCAAAAACTGGGTTTTTTCCATATTAAAAATGCTTAAAAAATTCAGCAGGGAATTATAAGAATTACGGTGCAAAATTTGACTCATGAACAGTATAAAGAGCGGCGGAACCGCGGCAGAAGCATGACTTTTGCGGCGGTTCCGCGGCCAAAGGATGACATCATCATCCCCTGTTTGCACAGTAACTCCTATTTTATTATGCTGGATTTTCTGGGAATTTTTAATATTTATTCAAGAGTTGAATTTTCTGGGGTTGTTTTGGGGATTCGGTGTTTCGATCGGAGTATCAGATTTTGTCTATGTGGCTTTCCGGATAAATTTCAGAATATGTTAAAAAGTTCGACCGGATATAAATACCCAATTTTTTCCCTGTCGGGAAATTTCCAAGTGTTGGATTTTTCCGTAGTTTAACGACGTTCTAAGTAGTGCAAGTAACGCGATGGACCCTCTCGAAGACAACAAACCTTAACTCGATTATGTGACCGTCTTGAACTGCCCTTTGAACCTTCGGGTTTGGGGCAGTACGACGTGCCACATGTGAGGCGTTGGCTTGACCCTTCTACGGCTGGACCGTTGGTACTGAAGCACGAACTGAATGTTGTTAGACTTATTTCATGTGTTGATCTATATCGGGAAAACTTGGGTGTTCGACTGTTTGATCGAAAAGTTTAACATTTTCTATTTATCCGGAATGGGATACAATAATTGGAATTCACAAGAAGTTATTAGATAACTAATATGAATGTTATAAACACAGCACTTTAGTCTCACTTGATCGGTTGCCACGGAATTTTGATGTGATCAAAACTCCGTCGCAATCACGTAGCGTATGCGGGTACTCGCCGGGTAAACTTAATAGACAGCCTCACTCCATAGCCCCGACCAAGTGACTGTAGGAGAACCCCGTCGCCGAAAGCATCCGTCCGGGTGCTCGCGGTAGCGGTGTTCCGCCTTGGTGCACTTCGTCGACGGTATCGGGGGTGCGGCTGTCTACCGAAGTTTGCGACGAGCATTCGATCAAATTGTCGGGAATCCTGTTGAATTGCCCAACTTGGTATTGAAAAGTGTTTTCGATTTTGAGACTAAAATGCGGGGTTTATAATTGTTAGGCATGCGATGTCTAAGGAATTCATTTGATTAGGCATGCGATGTCTATGCAGGTTGCGGATTCCAACTGTTGTAGTTTTACACTTTCTTTTCTGTGACCGTAAGTGTAATATGTGATATCGCCGGTTTCGTTGCTATATGTCAACGACAATTGGAATGGACATATTTACTTACGTTGATGACATGTGATGTTATGTGTTGCTGGATATGTTATATTGGATCGTCGTGTTTGAATAGCCGGGGGGTTTTATGTGAGATGAGTGTTTTTCATTTTCATTCATGTAAAAACTTGTATGTAATATTCTTTTATTGGGGCACTTCCAGGTTGCGGAAGATGTCACCTTTTGTATATTATTTACTTTTCCGCACTAGGATAGACCCAAGGAGGGGAGCACAAGTAACCGGGTTCTGGAGTCCAGTAGGAGACCAACTCGAGGAGTCGAGTCCGGATCTCCTAACTCTAGAATTGGTAGGGTTGCTTGTAGCTCTCGTAGGGGTCTAGGGGTGTGGGTTTAGCTATTCATCGTGACCGTGGAATCCGTGTTTTATACTGGCTCGTATTGAAAACACGGACGTCCTAGTATATCCAATATTTCATATGTTACTTCTGCTGCGATATCTGTGATGTGATCATGTGATATGTTCTGTGATGGATACAGTATATAGTATATATGATATATTATATAGGCGTTACTTATGTTTTACACCCGCGCTAGCCCTGCCCCGCTCTGCCGTTAGTTACCTAACCTAACGGTGCACGAGGGGACATCGAGACGAATGCGGATGGCATAAGTGTACGTCGTATTTATCTGTGATGTTTAGGTATTTAAATGATGGGACTTTATTAATGTGATTAATGAAATAAAAGAAACCTAAAGATGTTGTAGAATCGAATTTCAAAAATAAAACTGGAAGCTACAGTTCTTGCTTTGCACAGCGGTATATATGATATATCCAGCACCTTATTCGATGAGGAAAGGACCGAGATCCCTTCACCGGGAGTGACTCCTTTAGCAATAACTGGCAGATGCTACACACTCGGTTTGTCTTTTGATTGCTTTTAAGAGTTTTTGCTTTGCACAGTGATATATATGATATATCCTGCACCTCATTCGACGAGGAAAGGACCGACGATCCTTTCACCAGGAGTGACTCCTTTAGAAAAACTAGAAAAGCCTCAAAAACACTCCATTTCAAAATTCATTCGATCCTACAATGATATCAAGTTCATTACGCAATAGGTTTTCAGAAAAACCTGTCGTAGCCCTCCGTCATTTCAGATAAGTACTAGTTAGTATTCGTGCTGCGGTAGTTTGGCATTCGTCAAGGCGTAGTGTACGGTAGCTAACTAGTATTAATCTACTTATGCATATGATGCAGATTGGATTAGGGTATTCGTACGGCGTTGTTTGGCATTCGTCAAGAGCCGTGCGGGTGGGTTTAATTCGATCAAGAAATGTACGGGTTGAACTTGACTAGTGGACTATGGGTTGTTTGGCATTCGTCAAGGTCATAGAACACTAGGGGTAAAATATTATCGGGAATTTCAAGTGTTGAGATTTGCAATGCGATTGCATACCTTCTATGAGATAGTTGGATCCCGATACCCGCTGTGAGTAAGAGTTACTCCTGGGAGAGTTTTATACATTACAATTAGCCGATCAAGTAGGTGTCTAGAAAGGTGTCAACGGGGTTACGCCTCTGGGAAAACGAGGTTTACATTAATTAGGTTCGTGCGAAAGCACGGGGGACCTCCCTCAAAGTACCGACACTGGCCTGGCTGAAAGATTGGCGAACTTGTAGTGTGTAATCAATCCCGGCTAGTCTTTCCTTTTAGGGTTTGAAGGAAGATTTGATAAAAAGCAGTGGGAGCCATCCTGATTAGATAAAATAATAACCAATCTATTCTTGCAAGAGCGCACGCTGAGTGTTTTCTTCTCTCTCTCTCCTGGTAGCGACCATATCACGCCTTAATCAAGATAATAAAACGGATATTTGACCGAACCCGCTTGTTATACTGAGCTGGGGAACGTTGGTCCCGCTCCAACTTATAATTGTTATAAGACAGAGAGGAAATTGGGGACTACCAGAATTCCCGTGCCACCCAAACGAAGAGAGTGCATGCTGATGCATCATCTTCGGGTGTGTTCATTATACAGAACTGTTTCTCAGTATCCTCCGCATCCTGGGTATATGATACCGGATCTGGATCCCAGATATGTAATCTGTTACATAGGGCTGCAAAAGGGTAGAAAAACTGAGAACGGGTGATAAGTTTCATGAGACAGAAAACGGGGCAAGTGTTGCAGCCAAGTCTGTTGGTCATTGTCACCCTGTATTACCAGTATATTGATTCTGAATGAATGTTATTAGATACCGAACCTGATATACAAAATCATATCAGTCTCTTTATTAGTAAAGAAATGATAAATTTTTGTATTGTTGGATAATGTTTTGAACATTTCCTATATCAAAAGTTGATCGGTTCAGGCACGTTATCTAAAAGCATTGATGTTCTAAATCAAACTACAGTTCTTAGTATATGGATCACACACAAGAGGAAGAGTTCAGAAATGAACGGATCCTTCTTGAGGCATTGTAGACTAGGTCATATCAATGTGACCCGACTAGCTGAAGTTACATATAGATGCATATTTAAATCAGTTTGAATTTACATCTTATGAAACTTGCGAGTCATGTCACAGAGATAAGATGACCATAGCTCTGTTTATTGGAAACAGAGAAAGAGTTGGTGAACTCTTGGGATGATACATGTTGATGTATAAAGGTCCCCTGTCTACACATGCCAAGACTGGTTCTTTATACTTCATTACATTCTCTGATAATCTCTCAAGATTCAGACATATGTTCCTGTTGAAACACAAGTCCGAACCTTTTGAGATATTCACGGAATATAAGTTAGAAGTAGAGAACTAAAATACGGGTATAAGTATTATGTCCTATGATGAGATCGAGGAGGAGAATACTTGAGCACGGAATTCCTGGACTATTCTAAAGGAGAATGAGATTCTCTCTCAGCATTACTCCTCCGTATACACCATAGCACGATGGTATATCGGGACGGAGCAATAGCACCCTATATGATATGGTGTGCTCTATGATGAGTACTACCGAGTTTCCTATTTTCTTTTGGGTGTTATGCACTTGAGAAGCTGCATACCTATTGAATAGGGTTCAAATCAAATCAGTTGCCTACCACTTCATATGTGATATGGAAAGGGAAGAGCCCATATCTTAAGTTAGTTAAGATTTGGGGCTGTTCGGGCTATGTTTAAAAGCAAAATCCGGACAAGCTCGAGGCAAGATCTGTTATGTAGAACTGGAAATGTTCCAGCTATACAAACTGCAGTTGATGATTTGAAAGAACCAAACGATTCAGTAGATTCCAACGAACCTCGGCCTCTCCGCCGATCTAGTAGGGTTCCTCACCCACCTGAGAGATATTTCAATTTCTCTATGACGGTAGGAGCGAGGATTGCATCATAAGATGATGACCCAACTAGTTTCGAGCTGGCCATCAGGAGTGGGACCCTATAAGAATGGCTGGATGCTTAGTGAACTGAGATGGAATCCTCATACACCAACAAAGTATGGACTTTGGTTGCTATATCTGAAGGGTTAAATCCCCATCAGGAGCAAGTATATCTTGAGAAGATTACTTGGTGTAGATGGAAAAGTTGAGACTTTCAAAGCTAGACTTGTTAAAGCTTTTCATCATCGACCAGGCGTTGATAATGATGAAACCTTTTCAAGTGACTATGCTTAAGTCCATCCAGATCCTACTTGCCACGGCTACAGACCATGACTACGATATCTGGTGGTAGGGTGTCATGACTGCTTTTCTAAATGATGTTTTAGAAAAGAACGTCTATAAGTACACAGCCAGAGGGCTTCATAGATAGTGGGAGCAGCGGAAACGTGTACAAGATGCTTTATAGGATAAAGCAGGTATCGCGGAGTTGGAACAACTGTTTTGATGGATTAGTCAAAGAGTTTGACATCATCAAAATGGTAGATGAACCTTGTATATACAAAAAGGTAGTAGGGAGTATGGTGGTGATCCTCGTAGAGTACGTGGATGACATATTCTTGATAAGAAAGGAGTTTCGTATGCTACGCTCGGTCAATCTCCGCTTATCACAATGATTCTCCATATAGGATCAAAGTGATACCTCCTAAATCCTGGGTTTTGGATCTATGAGATAGATCTAAATGGATGTTAGGATTCTCACTAGTTGTAGTGAGACGGTATCAATCGACCCTGGGGAGAATCACTGGAATGGTTCCAGGGTGATAAAGACGACTGAATGTCAGTCACAGGCATTGTCTTTACCCTCAGTGGAGGGACGGTATGTTGGAAAAGTTCCAAGCTAGATACCGTGGCATACTAGACGATAAAGGCTGGATACATCGCTACTTTAGATGCTACCAAAGAGGCTGTTTGGGTGCATATTGGTTCATGAGATGAACTACGTTCCTACCATTATAAGACAATGGAGTTGTGGCTTATGCCAAGGAACGCCGGTCCCATCAGTGATCCAGACATATTCTAAGACAGTGTCACCTGATCATGGAGATGGTTGATCTCCACGGTGATCAAGGTTAGGAGAGTAGACTCAGAGGACAACACGGCGGATCCACTCACAAAGGCCTTTTCCCAGAGAGAGACTTTTATGGGATGGTTGAGTATGAGATACTGCAACCACTGCTATCAGAAGGCCCTAGTGCAAGTGGGTTAGTTATATGTATGCCCTAGAGGCCATTACTATACATAGGATGTATATTGTAGTGGATGCTGGGACATATATAGGGAGGACTTTCTTGCTCGACATGATAGTACGCTATCTGGTTACTCTTTACCTTAACGTGTATACTGTTTGTCTCTCTGTTACATGTTGGTAAAGCCCTTAGGATGTGTACTTGACTACCTGGACTATGATGCGGATCATACTAGTGGGGACATGGTAGTCTATAAGTACATCCTTCAAAGTCGCTAGTCGTGGGTGTATCGAGACGGGGCATCGATATACCAGAGTAGACTAGCGTATACCTTCTCGACCCATACAAATGGGCGATGGATGATCCCATATCCATCGGTGTTTGACATCAGAGATGATATACGGGTGCTCAGTAGAGACTGGGTACACTGGACGGACTCGCCGAGAACTCCCAGATGGTATTATACCTCACGTCAGATGGCAGTTCTCTGGTGACACTGGTACAGGTTAGTCTGTAGACCCGAGATCGTCATAGAGTCTTGTGTGGTTCCCACTGTGCTTTGATTTCCATCTTACCACGTCCAAGAGGGCATCCAAAACGGTGGTTTTTGGGTACAGTCCTGAATCACATGGAGGCAATGAGCGATAGGAGGGGATTCGTCTCTCCCGGTATAGGGGGTTGATGTTGCGCTGTGTTCGATTGGCTATAACAGGAAATCCCTGGCCAGGGTTGCTGAGATTTACTGGTAAGTGTTACCAGTAGTTTCTCGAATTGTTGTAGACCTCATATCGACACGACTTATCGAGCTATTGGGGTCTGACGTTAACCACCCCTAGGCGAGATATGCGACATATCAGACGATCAGACCGGACTGTACGGTAAGTGTTACTGGTTGGATTCACAGGAGTGTGAGCGGGCTTGCTCGTCGATCTTTTAATCGCTCAATACCCGGGTGGCCGTTACGTTTAGCAGACCGCTTGCGGCTTGCGGGTGTTTGATATGATCATCATCTGCTGCCGGCGTATTGACGAGTCTTTAGAGTCCTACATAGAGGTTTCCTGGCTCAAGCGAAACGAAATAGGAGCACATATGAGATATGTGCGGGACCGAGAATAATGCGTGTATGTGATACCGTATTCTATTCTCGCGATGAATGTATCGATTGGTTGTATGCGATATAACCTAGTTATCGAATCGAAGATTGATTCGATAAGCCGATGCATAGGATAGTAGTCGGTTATATGCGATATGACCGGATCGTTAAATCAAGTGTTGATTTAATGATTTAATGTATAATTATATATTTGATATATTACTTTGCATTAACTAGTAGCGGTTCACTTTAAATGGATATTCTCACTCGGATGTGCACATTGTATATGTGATATACTTTTGTGCACTTGATTGTATCATGTTTGCTAGGGTTTTTTGTGTAAAGATCAAACCATGGTTACATGATAATGGTTAGGGTTTTGTTTTATTCACTTATTTATTTATCTATTGTTTTTGGAAAATGAAAAGCATAAAGAGAAAATGGTGGCTAACTTTGTTGTATATTGAAGCTTCATGAAGCTTTGACTATGTGACTATTTTGTCTCATGCTTAACCCTAACCATTCACACTAACCCTAGTTTAGTCTCTACACTTGACCATGGTTGGATTATGATAAGTATTCATTTTATTTTCTTTTTGAAAAACAACTTATCATAACTTCATCATCTTCTTCTTCTTCTTCTTCACATGAAGAAGCTTGCCTCCATCAATGGCAACTTGATGAAAAGAGTGAGAAATCCAATTCTAAAGTGAACCCACTTCATATTTCTTCATCCTCTACCTTTTGCCAAGTAGTATACGGTGTTCTCTTCACAAGTTTCATGACTTGGTGAAGTGGGAGCTTGATCTTGTGATGCCTCGACGTAGATCATCTTCGGCAGGAAGCCGACGACCTTGCCCGCTTATTTCTCTGATGAAGCCGACGCTAGAGCCCGGGTTTCCATTTGGACAGCGAGGAGACTTCATTGCGGAGCTATGGAGGTGGAGGACCGGATCTACAAAGGTTGTATTTCCGTTCTGTTAGTAATAGTTTACTAGTTGCATCTTTCCCCAAGACATCTAGTTAACGATCCGTAGTCTAGGGTTTCTCGGCACCCCTAAAATTTGAAATTGGCATGGTTGATGCCTTGTGAGACCTCATTAGTGTGCCTAGGAACCCTACAGAAAATTGACGACCTAACAAACGTTATGATGCAGCTTACGGCTCAAATTGCTCGAGCGCCTCCCTATCAAGCACAAGTCGCTACTCAGAGCCGGATGATGACAATCTGAAGCGGCCGATGCCTGGCCCTTTGGGTCCCAGATTGGTCGAGCCGCACAAAAGTCGGACACATTCCGCTTCCGGAGACGCCTTGGCCCTAGATAACACTTTCCCGCTAACATAAGATCGGATAATGGATTTGGTCACCCGCAAGGTTAAAACATTGGTGGCCGAAGCAGAAGCTCAGAAAGAAATTGGCAGTAGCGGGCGTCCATATCCCGTACAGTACGAACTAGTCGAGTTCCCAAGCGGCTACGTCATTTCTAAGTTCGGAAGATTTGACGAGACAGGAAATGCAAATCAGCACGTCGCTCACTTTAAGGCATCATGCGGAAATACAGGGGGCAATGCTGCGCTCCTTCTTCGTTTGTTTGTCAACAGCCTGACCGGTGTCTCTTTCGACTGGTACACGAGTATACCAGACGGGTCCATCATTACCTTTGTCCAAATGGAGTCTCTGTTTCGGCAAAGGCTCATGAGTGTCAGTGACAAAATCTCCATTGCTGACCTTGTGAGGACCAAGCCGGGGAAGAATGAAAGCAACACCGAATTTATCGCCCGATGGCGTAATCTCACGGTCAAGTGTGAACCGCCGCTGGACCAAGACCAGTCTGTCAGCCGCCTCATTTGGAACATCAGCAATTGGGTGGTCCCATTCTTGTGTACAACATGCCTCAAAACATTTCAGGAACTAACCAGGAAAGTCCAAATGCTGGAACGCTCGAAGCAAGAGTCCCCCCTGGACTCTCAGAAAGACGAGACTTGGAAAAGAAATAGGGATGACAACCGTAGAAGCGGGAATTCTAGCAATACCAATGTCCTCAATGCGTCTGACAGTGAAGAAAAGCGAAGAGCAGGCAAATCCAAAACCAACGGGTCTCGAAAGCCAGTGCCGGGGGAGAAGGGCCTTCCCTAGAGGAGAAAAAGAACAAGGTTTACTCTTTCATGTGGGACAAGGTCCGAAAGATATTCAAAGATGCCCTGAACAATGGTCTACAATTTCCGGAGTCGAAAAGACCTCATGAAGTAAAAATTACCGACAATCCTCTATATTGCCGGTAACACCGAGTAGTGAGTCATGCAATCGAGGATTGCTATATCTTCAAAGATTGGGTCGAGAAGCATTACAAGACTGGAGATATCGAGCTGTCCAAGAGTGTGTTAGTGAGCAATCAAGTTGCAACCACCAACTTTATATAGATAGAAGCTGAAACCTTCTGGGAGCAGGCAGCTGAACCCGCTACCCTGGGAAATGAAACTATCTCACCGCACTCTCCGTGGAGTACAGGCATATCTAATAAGACGAAGAAGATGCTAAAGCTACTTCGGAAAAAGCCCAGAACGGAATGGGAATGGCGGAAGAAGCATACCATTCCAGATGCCAATTCGACTCCATCGGGTTGAAAATCTAAAAATCTCAAGCAGAGGAAAACTGCAGCTCGATGCAAAAAGGAGTCTGCAGGGAGATGGACCATTCAAAAACATATCGATTCCCTCGAAGACTATGAACAGAAAGAAAGAACTCTGATTCAATTGAAAGAGTTCCTCCCTGTACGAGCGGCTGAAATTCTGGAGGAGTTAGAAGAAGACTCCAATGAAGAGATCCCAGTAGTGACCTGCTACGCCATCCACCATGTTAGCGACTCTGAGGAAGATCGCTGTTTTCCGGAAGAGGATGAGGAGCTCGCCATAAAGGCCAACCAAATCCAGCTCAGAAGCGACAGGGCTCTGCCGCCAAATCAGGGCAACGCCCCAAAAGGGAAGGAAAAACATGTGCCTAATGAGGAAGATGGCAGAGAACCGGCTAATGAAACTCGAGTCCTTCCTCAGTTGACTACAATGTCTTGGCTCACCTCCGGAAGCTTCCGTCTCACCTGAGCATCTACGATGCCTTGGTCCTATCTAAGGAGCTTAGAGATGTTCTCATTCATGCTCTACAAAACCAGGAGCCGTATCAGGCTTGCCTTGTGGAAATTAATATGAAAGAAGCCCAATACACTCTACATACCACCACGGTCATATTTAAGGACGAAGATCTGCTACTGGGAACAGCTGAGCATAACCGGCCACTTTACGTGACCGGGTACAGCGACGGAGATCGGATTAATCGCATATTGATTGATCCGGGGTCCTCAGTGAACATCATGAACTTGCGGACTCTGAAGAGTTTGTCAGTGGACGTCCGAAACCTGTCAAGGGAAAGGATTGTCATTCAAGGCTTCAACCAAAACTACCATGCAAGTCCTGAGGTCTATAGCTCTGCCAATCAAATTTGGGGATCAGCAAACCGAAGCTAAGATATAAGTGATCGACGCTGACATGTCTTATAAAATTCTCTTCGGAAGGCCGTGGCTCCACAATTACGGTATCGTTCCGTCAAATCTCCATCAATGCATGAAGTATACTAAAAATGGCGAAGAAAGACGCATTGACGGAGACATCCAGCCGTTCGGTGTGCATGAAGTCCGATATGAAGATTCTCGGTAGTTTGTGAGCCTCCAAAGTGCTGAGCCACAGCTGACCAAAAAAAGAACAGCCCCAAAACTCAAAAGCAAGTCTGAGCCGGCTGTCACTTTCAAAAGAAGAATCCTCCATGTGTGTCTGCGTTTCGGAAGTGACACTGATGAGTCCGACGCTAGAAGTCCGTCCTTCCGTAAAACTCGCCATCATTTCGGTAGCGAAACAGACGAATCTGATACTGAAAGCCTATCCGACAGCAAAATCCGCCCTCATTTTGGCAGTGACACTGAAGAATCAGAAGAAGATGATCTGTCTTACAACGGCTGTGCGAATCGGGCTATCATGCAAACAACGAAGCAACGAGAGACCTTCGAAGTTACAGAAGTGTCCATAGCCGTCACAAGGATGCCGGAGCAGATGTGCAAAGAGCTCGATACATTGTCGGTCTCTACCGTGGACCAACTAAAAACATTCTACGTTCCTGGAAGAAAAAATGGACAGAAGTGCATCCTGTTTTATGGGTCAAATCCCGTTGTGCACCTGGAAGATTTTTTTGTCGCGTGCCTTCCATATAAGAGAGGCATAAGTGTCGTCCTCAATCCCAGATACTATGCGCCCGAGATGCGGGAATACTTAAAAAAATGCGGGTGTCCGCTATATCAAACAGACTCCGAAGCGAAGTTTTACGAAGGGCTAAGGCATCCTCCTCAGGTCCGAGTACTCATCGATGGATGAATTCCAGATAGACGGTGCATAGGTTTCATTTAGCCCGATTCTAAGGCTTGCTACATGATCTATATTGGGAAAGCCAGCGAAGAGTCAAATGATGAAGACGAGATAGCCGAGCTAGGAGAAGCTCCTCAAGAGCTCGAAGATGGCGGACAAGGAACCTTCGATGAGCTAACCGGGATCGATTTGGGAACGCCTGATAATCCAAGGACGACCTACATCAGCTCACACTTGTCAGAGAAAATGAAAGAGCAGATAATTGCTCTGTTGCATGAGTTCACCGACTGCTTCACGTGGACTTACAATGAAATGCCAGGACTTTCCCCTGAAGTGGCCGTGCATAAGCTGGCTCTATCTCCTGATGCTAAGCCAGTCAAACAAGCTCCTGGATGAATGAGAAGGGAACTGGAAGAAAAGGTCATCAAGGAAACTAAGAAACTTATCGATGCTGGATTCATCAGAGAAGAGAAATATGTGTACTGGATCGCATGCATTGTCCCAGTGAAGAAGAAAAATGGGCAGATCCGAGTTTGTGTCGATTTCAGGGACCTCAACAAGGCATGCCCTAAAGACGACTTCCCGCTACCGGTCATAGAAATGATGGTCGATGACACCTCAAATTACGAGCTGTTCACCTTCATGGATGGCTCGTCTGGATATAATCAGATCAAGATGTTTCCTAAGTATGAGAAACACACAGCATTTCGAACCCCGATCGGAATATATTGCTACAAGGTGATGCTGTTCGGACTGAAGAACGTAGGTGCTACATACCAAAGAGAAATGACCAATATCATTGATGACCCAATTCATAAAGTCGTCGAATGTTATGATGATGATCTGGTCTTCAAGACTAAAGCCAAGGCCGATCACATCCAAGATCTTAGGATCGTTCTCACCACTTAAGGAGTACGATCTGAAAATGAATCCTCTGAAGTGCGCTTTTACCGTGTCATCGGGAAAATTCCTGGGCTTCATAGTTCGACATCGAGGGATTGAAGTTGACCCATCCAAGATAAAGGCCATCATGGAGATGCCCCCTCCGAAGAGTCTGACGCAGCTAAGATCTATTCAAGGCAAGCTTGTTATATATGAAGGATTATCTCAAATTTATCAGGGAGATGTAGGCCCTTCTCAAAGCTTATGAAGAAAGGTGCTCCTTTTGTCTGGGATGCCGAATGTCAAGAAGCGTTTGAAAGCATCAAACAGTACTTATTGCACCCTCCAGTGATGGACGCTCCCATTCCAAATAAACTGCTGATTCTCTACACTGCCACACTAGATGAGTCACTCGGTGCGCTCCATGCCCATAACAACGAGGAGGGAAAATAGAATACCCTTTACTACCTCATTCTAACTTTAGTCAGGGCGGAACACAACTATTCCCCGATTGAAAAGCAATGCCTGGCTCTGATGTTCGCTGTGAAGAAGCTGAGGCTGTTAGTTATATGTATGCCCTAGAGGCCATTACTATACATAGGATGTATATTGTAGTGGATGCTGGTATATATATAGTGAAGACTTTCTTGCTCGACACGATAGTATGCTATCTGGTTGATCTTTACCTTAACGTGTATACTGTTTGTCTATCTGTTACATGTTGGTAAAGCCCTTAGGATGTGTACGTGACTACCTGGACTATGATGCGGATCATACTAGTGGGGACATAGTAGTCTATAAGTACATCCTTCAAAGTCCCTAGTCGTGGGTGTATCGAGACGGGGCATCGATATACCAGAGTAGACTAGCGTATACCTTCTCGACCCATACAGATGGGCGATGGATGATCCCATATCCATCGGTGTTTGACATCAGAGATGATATACGGGTGCTCAGTAGAGACTGGGTACACTGGACGGACTCGCCGAGAACTCCTAGATGGTATTATACCTCACGTCAGATGGCAGTTCTCTGGTGACACTGGTACAGGTTAGTCAGTAGACCCGAGATCGTCATAGAGTCTTGTGTGGTTCCCACTTTGCTTTGATTTCCATCTTACCACGTCCAAGAGGGCGTGCAAAACGGTGGTTTTTGGGTACAGTCCCGAATCAAATGGAGGCAATGAGCGATAGGAGGGGATTCGTCTCTCCCGGTATAGGGGGTTGATGTTGCGCTGTGTTCGATTGGCTATAACAGGAAATCCCTGGCCAGGGTTGCTGAGATTTACCGGTAAGTGTTACCAGTAGTTTCTCGAATTGTTATAGACCTCATATCGACACGACTTATCGAGCTATTGGGGTCTGACGTTTACCACCCCTAGGCGAGATATGCGACATATCAGACGATCAGACCGGACTGTACGGTAGTGTTACTGGTTGGATTCACAGGAGTGTGAGCGGGCTTGCTCGTCGATCTTCTGATCGCTCAATACCCGGGTGGCCGTTACGTTTAGCAGACCGCTTGCGGCTTGTGGGTGTTTGATATGATCATCATCTGCTGCCGGCGTATTGACGAGTCTTTAGAGTCCTACACAGAGGTTTCCTGGCTCAAGCGAAACGAAATAGGAGCGCATATGAGATATGTGCGGGACCAAGAATAATACGTGTATGTGATACCGTATTCCATTCTCGCGATGAATGTGTCGAATGGTTGTATGCGATATAACCTAGTTATCGAATCAAGGATTGATTCGATAAGCCGATACATTGGATACTAGTCGGTTATATGCGATATGACCGGATCATTGAATCAATTGTTGATTTAATGATTTAATGCATAATTATATATTTGATATATTACTTTGCATTAACTAGTATTGGTTCACTTTAAATGGATTTTCTCGCTCGGATGTGCGCATTATATATGTGATATGATTTTTGTGCACATGCTTGTATCATGTTTGATGATACATGCTAACTTGATTAGGTGTATGATTAAACCATGGTTAGTTAATGGTTAGGGTTTCATTTGATTTAATTATGCCTTTATTTATTTTGTTTTGACAAAAAGAAAAAGGGGAATGAAAACAAAAGGGTTGCTTTCAAAGATGAAGCTTGTTGAAGCTTCATGAAGGTTTGACCAAAGTGACCATTTTGTCTTCGTCTCTAAACCTAACCATTCACTAACCCTAGTTCATTCTCTACACCTAACCATGGTTTGCTTATGAAAAGAATTGATTTTCTTTTCCATTTTAATTCTTCTTATCATAACAATTATCATCATCTTCTTCTTCTTCTTGAAGATGAAAGCTTACTTCATCAATGATGATTTGAGCATAAGTGTGAGAAATCCAAATCTAAAGTGAACCCACTTCCTATTTCTTCATCCTCTACCTCTTGCTAAGTAGTAGAGTGTGTTTCCTTCACAAGTTTTCATGGCTTGGTGAAGGTGGAGCTTGATCTAGCGATGCCTCGACGTAGATCATCTTCGGCACGTCGTCGATCACCTAGCCCGCTCTTTCTCCGATGAAGCCGACGCTAGAGCCCGGACTTTGATTTGGACAGTGGAGAGGACTTCATCACGGAGCCGTGGAGGTGGAGGACCGGATCTACAAAGGTTGTATTTCCGTTTACTTGTAGTTAAGTGTTAACTAGTTTCTTTTTCGCCTAGAATTCTAGCCAACGATCCGTAGTCTAGGGTTTCTCGGCACCGTAATTTTTGAAATTGGCATAGTTGATGCCTTGTGAGACCTCCTTTGGGTGCCTAGGAACCCTACAGTGGTATCAGAGCCTAGCTAGAGCCTTAGGCGAAGTCTAGACGCAATTTGAAGTCCGAACGAACCCGAAACCCAATTCCGATCATGCTCTCTGTACTTTTTTGAAAACAGTGAGTTTTTCTATATTAAAAATATGCAGAGAAACATGCAGGAAGATCTAAGAGTTACTGTGAAATCGTATGCCATAATTCGATTATTGCGCCGCGGTTCCGCGGCACGAGCATGGCTCGTGCGGCGGTTCCGCGGCCGTACTGCCTCATTATACATAGAAATTTACACAGTAATTCTTGGTTTGATATGCTGGATTTTCTGGGAATTTTTAATTTTTATTATAGAGTTGAATTTTCTGGGATTGATTTGGGGATTCGGTGTTTCGATCGGAGTATCATATTTTGTCTATGTGTCTTTCCAGATAATTTTTAGAATATGTTAAAAAGTTCGACCGAATATAAATACCCAATTTTTCCCCTGTCGGGAAATTTCCATGTGTTGGATTTTTCCGTAGTTTAACGACGTTCTAAGTAGTGCAAGTAACTCGATGGACCCTCTAGATGACAACAAACCTTAACTCGATTATATGACCGTCTTGAACTGCCCTTTGAACCTTCGGGTTTGGGGCAGTACGGCGTGCCACATGTGAGGCGTTGGCTTGACCCTTCTACGGCTGGACCGTTGGTACTGAGGCACGAACGGAATGTTGTTAGACTTATTTCATGTGTTGAGCTGTATCGGGAAAACTTGGGTGTTCGATTGTTCGATCGAAAAGTTTAACATTTTCTGTTTATCTGGAATGGGATACAATAATTGGAATTCACAATAGTTATGTGATAACTGAATGAATGTTATAAACATAGCAGTTTAGTCTCACTTGATCGGTTGCCACGGAATTTTGATGTGATCAAAAGTCCGTCGCAATCACGTAGCGTACACGGATACTCGCCGGGTAAACGTAGTAGACAGCCTCGCCCCATAGCCCCGACCAAGTGACTGTAGGAGAACCCCGTCGCCGAAAGCATCCCTTCGGGTGCTCGCGGTAGCGGTGTTCCGCCTTGGTGCACTTCGTCGACGGTATCAGGGGTGCGGCCGCCTACTGAAGTTTGCGACGAGCATTCGATCAGGATGTCGGGAATCCTGTTGAATTGCCCGACTTGATATTGAAAAGAGTTTTCGATTTTGAGACTAGTTTATAATTGTTAGGCATGCGATGTCTAAGTAACTCATTTGGTCAGGCATGCGATGTCTGAGGTGGTTGCGGATTCCAACTGTTGTAGTTTTACACTTTCTTTTCTGTGACCGTAAGTGTAATATGTGATATCGCCGGTTTCGTTGCTATATGTCAACCACAATTGGGATGCGCATATTTACTTACGTTGATGACATGTGATGTTATGTGTTGCTGGATATGTTATATTGGATCGTCGTGTTCGAATAGCCGGGGGTTTTTATGTGAGATGAGTGTTTTTCATTTTCATTCATGTAAAAACTTGTATGTAATATTCTTTTATTGGGGCACTTCCAGGTTGCGGAAGATGTCACCGTTTGTATATTATTTACTTTACTGCACTAGGATAGACCCAAGGAGGAGAGCACAAGTAACCGGGTTCTGGAGTCCAGTGGGAGACCAACTCGAGGAGTCGAGTCCGGGTCTCCTAACTCTAGAATTGGTAGGGTTGCTTGCCGCTCTCGTAGGGGTCTAGGGGTGTGGGTTTGGCTATTCATCACGACCGTGGAATCCGTGTTTTATACTGGCTCGTATTGAAAACACGGACGTCCTAGTATATCCAATATTTCATATAATTCTTCTGCTGCGATATCTGTGATGTGATAATGTGATGTTCTGTGATAGATACAGTATATAGTATATATGATATATTATATAGACGTTACTTATGTTTTACACCCGCGCTAGTCCTGCCCCGCTCTGCCGTTAGTTACCTAACCTAACGGTGCACGAGGGGACATCGAGGCGAATGCGGATGGCATAAGTGTACGTCGTATTTATCTGTGATGTTTAGGTATTTAAATGATGGGACTTCATTAATGTGATTAATGAAAGTAAAAGAAACCTAAAGATGTTGTAGAATCGAATTTCAAAAATAAAACAGGTAGCTACAGTTCTTGCTTTGCACAGCGGTATATATGATATATCCTGCACCTTATTCGATGAGGAAAGGACCGAGATCCCTTCACCGGGAGTGACTCCTTTAGCAATAATTGGCAGATGCTACACACTCGGTTTGTCTTTTAATTGCTTTTAAGAGTTTTTTCTTTGCACAGTGATATATATGATATATCTCGCACCTCATTCGACGAGGAAAGGACCGACGATCCCTTCACCGAGAGTGACTCCTTTAGCAAAACTAGAAAAGCCTAAAAAATACTCCATTTCAAAATCATTTGATTCTACAACGATATCAAGTTCATTACGCAATGGGTTTTCAGAAAAACCTGTCGTAGCCCTCCGTCATTTCAGATAAGTAGTAGTTAGTATTCGTGCTGCGTTTGTTGGCCTTTGTCAAGGCGCAGTGTGCGGTAGCTAACTGGTGCTTATCTGTTTATGCATATGATGCAGATTGAGTTAGGGTAGTCGTGCGACCTTGTTGGCCTTTGTCAAGGGCCGTGCGGGTGGGTTTAATTCAATCAGGAAATGACGGGTTGAACTTGACTAGCATCCTATGGTTTGTTGGCCTTTGTCAAGGTCATAGGAGGTTAGGGGCAAAATATTATCGGGAATTTCAAGTGTTGAAATTTGCAATGAGATTGCATACCTTCTATGAGATAGTTGGATCCCGATACCCGCTGCGAGTAAGAGTTACTCCTGGGAGAGTTTTATACATTACAATTAGCCGATCAAGTTGGTGTCTAGAAAGGTGTCAACGGGGTTACGCCTCTGGGAAAACGAGGTTTACATTAATTAGGTTCGTGCGAAAGCACGGGGGACCTCCCTCAATGTACCGACACTGGCCTGGCTGAAAGATTGGCGAACTTGTAGTGTGTAATTAATCCCGGCTAGTCTTTCCTTTTAGGGTTTGAAGGAAGATTTGATAAAAAGCAGTGGGAGCCATCCTGATTAGATAAAATAATAACCAATCTATTCTTGCAAGAGCGCACGCTGAATGTTTTCTTCTCTCTCTCTCCAGGTAGCGACCATATCACGCCTTAATCAATATAATAATACGGAATATTGACCGAACCCGCTTGTTATACTGAGCTGGGGAACGTTGGTCCCGCTCCAACTTATAATTGTTATAAGACAGAGCAGGAAATTGGGGAATACCAGATTTCCCGTGCCGCCCAAACGAGGAGAGTGCATGATGATGCATCATCTTCGGGTATGTTCATTACAGAGAGCTGTTTCTCCGTATCCTTTATGTCCTGGGTATGTGATACCAGATCAGGATCCCAGATATGTAATCTGTTACATAGGGCTACAGAAAGGTAGAGGACTGAGAACGGATGATAAGTTTCATGAGGCAGAAAACGGGGCAAGAGTTGCAGCCAAGTCTGTTGGTCACTGTCACCCTGTATTACCAATACATTGATTCTGAACGAATGTTATTAGATACCGAACCTGATATACAAAATCATATCAGTCTCTTTATTAGTAAAGAAAGAATATAATTTTGTATTGTTGGATAATGTTTTGAACATTTCCTATATCAAAAGTGGATCGATTCAGGCACGTTATCTAAAAGCGTTGATGTTCTAAATCAAACTACAGTTCTTAGTATATGGAACACACATAAGAGGAAGAGTTCAGAAATGAACGGAACCTTCTTAAAGTATTGTAGATTAGGTCAGATCAATGTGACCCGACTAGCTGAAGTTACATGTAGATGCATATTTAAATCAGTTTGAATCTACATCTTGTGAAACTTGCCAGTCATGTCACAAAGATATAATGACACTAGCTCTGTTTATTGGAAACAGAGAAAGAGTTAGTGAACTCTTGGGATGATACATGTTGATGTATGTAGGTCCCCTGTCTACACATGCCCAGACCGGTTCTTTGTACTTCATTACATTCTCTGATAATCTCTCAAGATTCAGACATATGTTCCTGTTGAAACACAAGTCCGAACCTTTTGAGATATTCATAGAATATAAGTTAGAAGTAGAGAACCAATAAGGGTATAAGTATTATGTCCTTTGATGTGATCGAGGAGGAGAATACTTGAGCACGGAAATCCTGGACTTTTCTAAAGGAGAATGAGATTCTCTCTCAGCATTACTCCTCCGCATACACCATAGCACGATGGTATATCGGGGTGGAGAAATTACACCCTATATGATAAGGTGTGCTCTATGATGAGTAATACTGAGCTACCTATTTCCTTTTGGGTGTTATGCACTTGAGAAGCTGCATACCTATTGAATAGGGTTCTAATCAAATCAGTTGCCTACCGCTTCATATGTGATATGGAATAGGAAGAACCCATGTCTTAAGTTAGTTAAGATTTGGAGTTGTCCGGCCTATGTCTGAAAGAAAAATCCGGACAAGCTCGAGGCAAGGTTAGTTATGTAGAACTGGAAAGGTTCCAGCTATACAAACTGCAGCTGATGATTTGAAAGAACCAAAGGATTCGATAGTTACCAACGAACCTCAGCCTCTCCGCCGATCTAGTAGGGTTCCTCACCCACCTGAGAGATACTTTTGTTTCTCTATGACAGTGGGAGCGAGGATTGCATCATGAGATGATGACCCAACTATTTTCGAGCTGGCTATCAGGAGTAAGACTCTGTAAGAATGGCTGGATGCTTAGTGATCTGAGATGGAATCCATATACACCAACAAAGTATGGACTTTGGTTGCAATATCTGAAGGGTTAAATCCCCATCAGGAGCAAGTATATCTTGAGAAGATTACTTGGTGTAGATGGAAAAGTTGAGACTTTCAAAGCTAGACTTGTTAAAGCTTTTCGTCATCGACCAGGCGTGGATTATGATGAAACCTTTTCAAGTGACTATGCTTAAGTCCATCCAGATCCTACTTGCCACGGCTACATACCATGACTACGATATCTGGTGGTTGGGTGTCATGACAGCTTTTCTAAATGATGTTTTAGAAGAGAACGTCTATAAGTACACAGCCAGAGGGCTTCGTAGACAGTGGGAGCAGCGGAAACGTGTGCAAGATGTTTTATGTGATAAAGCAGGTATCGCGGAGTTGGAACATCTGTTTTGATGGATTAGTCAAAGAGTTTGACATCATCAAAATGGTAGATGAACCTTGTATATACAAAAATGTAGTAGGGAGTATGGTGATGATCCTCGTAGAGTACGTGGATAACATACTCTTGATACGGAAGGAGTTTCCTATGCTACGCTCGGTCAATCTCCGCTTATCACAATGATTCTCCATAAAGGATCAAAGTGATACCTCCTAAATCCTGGGTTTGGATCTATGAGATAGATCTAATTGGATGTTAGGATTCTCACTAGTTGTAGTGAGAGAGTATCAATCGATCCTGGGGAGAATCACTGGAAGGGTTCCAGGGTGATAAAGACGACTGAATGTCAGTCGCAGGCATTGTCTTTACCCTCAGTAAAGGGACGGTATGTTGGAAGAGTTCCAAGCTAGATACCGTAGCATACTAGACGATAAAGGCTTGATACATCGCTACTTAAGATGCTACCAAAGAGGCTGTTTGGGTGTATATTGGTTCATGAGATGAACTATGTTCCTCCCATTGTGTGACAATAGAGTTGTGGCTTATGCCATGGAACGTCCGTCCCATCAGTGATCCAGACATATTCTAAGGCAGTATCACCTGATCATGGAGATAGTTGATCTCCAGGGTGATCAAGGTTTGGAGAGTAGACTCAGAGGACAACACAGCGGATCCACTCACAAAGGCCTGTTCCCAGAGAGAGACTTTTATGGGATGGTTGCGTATGAGATACTTCAACCACTGCTACAGATGGCCCTAGTGCAAGTGGGAGATTGTTAGTTATATGTATGCCCTAGAGGCCATTACTATACATAGGATGTATATTGTAGTGGATGCTGGGACATATATAGTGAAGACTTTCTTGCTCGACACGATAGTATGCTATCTGGTTGATCTTTACCTTAACGTGTATACTGTTTGTCTCTCTGTTACATGTTGGTAAAGCCCTTAGGATGTGTACTTGACTACCTGGACTATGATGCGGATCATACTAGTGGGGACATGGTAGTCTATAAGTACATCCTTCAAAGTCCCTAGTCGTGGGTGTATCGAGACGGGGCATCGATATACCAGAGTAGACTAGCGTATACCTTCTCGACCCATACAAATGGGCGATGGATGATCCCATATCCATCGGTGTTTGACATCAGAGATGATATACGGGTGCTCAGTAGAGACTGGGTACACTGGACGGACTCGCCGAGAACTCCCAGATGGTATTATACCTCACGTCAGATGGCAGTTCTCTGGTGACACTGGTACAGGTTAGTCTGTAGACCCGAGATCGTCATAGAGTCTTGTGTGGTTCCCACTGTACTTTGATTTCCATCTTACCACGTCCAAGAGGGCATCCAAAACGGTGGTTTTTGGGTACAGTCCTGAATCACATGGAGGCAATGAGCGATAGGAGGGGATTCGTCTCTCCCGGTATAGGGGGTTGATGTTGCGCTGTGTTCGATTGGCTATAACAGGAAATCCCTGGCCAGGGTTGCTGAGATTTACTGGTAAGTGTTACCAGTAGTTTCTCGAATTGTTATAGACCTCATATCGACACGACTTATCGAGCTATTCGGGTCTGACGTTTACCACCCCTAGGCGAGATATGCGACATATCAGACGATCAGACCGGACTGCACGGTAGTGTTACTGGTTGGATTCACAGGAGTGTGAGCGTGCTTGCTCGTCGATCTTCTGATCGCTCAATACCCGGGTGGCCGTTACGTTTAGCAGACCGCTTGCGGCTTGTGGGTGTTTGATATGATCATCATCTGCTGCCGGCGTATTGACGAGTCTTTAGAGTCCTACACAGAGGTTTCCTGGCTCAAGCGAAACGAAATAGGAGCGCATATGAGATATGTGCGGAACAGAGAATAATACGTGTATGTGATACCGTATTCCATTCTCGCGATGAATGTGTCGAATGGTTGTATGCGATATAACCTAGTTATCGAATCAAGAATTGATTCGATAAGCCGATACATTGGATGCTAGTCGGTTATATGCGATATGACCGGATCATTGAATCAAGTGTTGATTTAATGATTTAATGCATAATTATATATTTGATATATTACTTTGCATTAACTAGTATTGGTTCACTTTAAATGGATTTTCTCGCTCGGATGTGCGCATTATATATGTGATATGATTTTTGTGCACATGCTTGTATCATGTTTGATGATACATGCTAACTTGATTAGGTATATGATTAAACCATGGTTAGTTAATGGTTAGGGTTTCATTTGATTTAATTATGCCTTTATTTATTTTGTTTTGACAAAAAGAAAAAGGGGAATGAAAACAAAAGGGTTGCTTTCAAAGATGAAGCTTGTTGAAGCTTCATGAAGGTTTGACCAAAGTGACCATTTTGTCTTCATCTCTAAACCTAACCATTCACTAACCCTAGTTCATTCTCTACACCTAACCATGGTTTGCTTATGATAAGAATTGATTTTCTTTTCTATTTTAATTCTTCTTATCATAACAATTATCATCATCTTCTTCTTCTTCTTGAAGATGAAAGCTTACTTCATCAATGGTGATTTGAGCATAAGTGTGAGAAATCCAAATCTAAAGTGAACCCACTTCCTATTTCTTCATCCTCTACCTCTTGCCAAGTAGTAGAGTGTGTTTCCTTCACAAGTTTTCATGGCTTGGTGAAGGTGGAGCTTGATCTAGCGATGCCTCGACGTAGATCATCTTCGGCACGTCGTCGATCACCTAGCCCGCTCTTTCTCCGATGAAGCCGACGCTAGAGCCCGGACTTTGATTTGGACAGCGGAGAGGACTTCATCACGGAGCCGTGGAGGTGGAGGACCGGATCTACATAGGTTGTATTTCCGTTTACTTGTAGTTAAGTGTTAACTAGTTTCTTTTTCGCTTAGAATTCTAGCCAACGATCCGTAGTCTAGGGTTTCTCGGCACCGTAATTTTTGAAATTTGCATGGTTGATGCCTTGTGAGACCTCCTTGGGGTGCCTAGAAACCCTACAGAGGCACTATCTGCTCGCTCATTGGGTTATGCTGATCTTTAAGGTCGACCCGCTCAAATACTTAATGACCAAAGCAAGCCTAGCCGGTAGAATACCAAGATGGGCTGTCATGATACTTGTGTTTGACATAGTTTATACTCCTCAGAAAGCAGTAAAAGGGCAAGCTCTTATAGACTTCCTTGCTGCTCATCTCGTATCAGAGGGGTCACCGCTCAATTTCGAGTTGCTCGACGAACAAGTGCTGCACCTCGAGGAAGGTGAGCCATGTTGGGAGCTTTACTTCGATAGAGCCTCATCAATAAGGACCTCCTGAAAATCAAGCATCCCGCAGATAAAAGGGGGGATAAGATAGGTGTTCATCACGCCATCGATGGGAACCCTACGACGTTCTTTTGCTCTCACCGAGCCTCACACAAACAACGAGGCTGAGTATGAAGCTCTGATAGCTGGTCTGGAGCTTGCCATAGAAATGGAAATCCTTCGGCTATGGGTTTACGGTGACTCCCATCTTGTTTTCAACCAAGTAAGCGGCGACTATAAGATATACAAACCCGAATTAGCTCGGTACAGAAGCCGGGTGGTGGAGCTTATGAAACAGTTCACCCATATTGAGCTGATGAGAATTCTTAGGGCGTTGAAAGGAAAGGCTGATGTACTCGCCCTCTTACCCAAGGAGCTGGCTGATCCTAACATGGACGAAATTTTGATCACAGTCAGGAGCCAGCAAATTCTACACCTAGTCTCTCTACGAGAAGAGGAAAGCGCGGAACAGAAGAGCGGTCTTGCCAAAGAAGCTTCAATCATTCAAGACGAGTCCGATTGGAGAGAACCCTTCATAGAGTACCTCCAATACGACAAGCTGCTCGAAAGAAAATCTGCGAGGATTCAGCTGAAGAAGAGAGCTCTCCGATACGTGTTTGTAAATGACACGCTATACCGCAGGTCATATGACCAACTCTGGCTCAGGTGTCTGTCATTGGCCGAAGCCCAAAAGGTCATGAAAGAAATTCACTCGGGCGTTTGCGGTGCTCGCCAATCTGGCCCCAAGATGCGACTTCAAATTAAACGGCTTGGATATTACTGGCCCACCATGATACGGGATTGCGGAGAGCAAGCAAAGAAATGTTATATCTGCCAAATTCATGGTGATTTCATTCACAAGCATCCAAATCCGTTGCATCCTACGGTGGCGTCGTAGCCCTTCGATGTTTGGGGCACTGACATAGTTGGCCCAATCGATCCTCTGTCATCCAGAAGCCACCGGTTCATATTGCCCGCAACTGACTATTTCTCCAGATGGGCGGAAGCTATCCCGCTAAAAGAAATCAAGATAGAAAATATCATGACGTTCTTCCAACAAAATATTCTATACCGCTTTAGTACACCAAGAAGAATCATTTCTGACAACGGGCCTTCTTACAAGAGCTTCAATGTAACGTTTTGAAAATAGTTTCGGTGAAATTTCGGAAAATCGGTAAAATAAGGGTGTTTTATGTAAAAAGTCAAAATATAAATATCTTTATTATAAAATTAAATATACATATTCTAGCTATGAAATTGCTAGTGTTTAGTGTTTATTGAGCCACTGGTAAAATTTCTAATTTTTTGAAATTTTTTCCGAAATTGATTATTTTAATATTATTTTAAGCTGTTAAAAATACATTAAATTAGCGATAAATACAGATTTGGATAGGCTAATTACTCCCTATAGAACCATGACAACTAAAATCTAGTTAGTAATATAAATTTTTAGCAATTTATTTCAACTTCTAATTGGTTATAATTAAGGAGAAAACTAAAATTTAAATAATTAAACTAAAACTTGAATTTTTGTAATTTGAGGGGTTCTTTTTGCATGAAATTTTCTTGTACACTCTCTCACGCACCCTCATCTCCACTTGGCCGGCCCCTCCACCTTGGCGGCAGCCCATAATTTTCCCCTCACCAATTTGTGTCCTTCAACTCTCTTAAAGTGTTTTAAAAAGGGGTTTTTATATATTAAATCGAGGTATGGGTTTAAGGGGTATGGGGGGCTTTGACCTTTGTCTTTTTCCACACAAATTCCCTCAATCTCCTCCCTATCTCCTCTGGCTGAATTCATTCCAGCTGCTGTCCCCAAAAATCCCGTTCTCTTTTCTCTTCAAATTTCATCAAAAAACACATCAAAATCCACCAATTTTCATCAAAATTCAAATCAAAGCCCTACCCATTTTTCCTTAGCCCATTCTAACATGATTCTTGGAGAAAAATTTGCATTTGAGAGGCTAGATTACAAGGTTTGATCCATAGTTTGTGAGGTATAAAATCTTGATCTTTTGTTACATTATTTGTTATTACTTCAAATTAAGTTAGTAAAGGGTTTAATTTTAGGTTTGAAATTTGCAAGTCCAAATTCATGAGATTAGGGTTTGTGAAAATGTAGTTAGGGTTTTGGAAAATGAGATTATAGTTGTGTGATGTATTTAACATGTTAATACTATGCAAAATTAATCTAGTTGCTATTTTCCAAATTGTAACATTTAAAATGTCCAAAATAACTTTTTTTGCAAACTAGGTTTTGGAATTTAATTGCATGTGTGAGATTAAAAATGTAATTAGGTTTTTTATGACTTCATTAACATTTTAAAATGTAGTTTAATGCTTTAGATCATGCAAATCCAAGCTAGATTGTTGTATGTGCATTTTTGCTATAAAATGGTCGAAATTGGTTAAAATTGCAAACTAGGTTTTTGAAATTGAATTAAATTGTGGGTTTAAAATTTACGTAATGGTTTCTATGGCATAATTAAGATATTAAGTTATCATCTTGGTCACTAGAATTGTTAAAACATCATGTTTTGCACAAAAACGGTAAACCTTGTTTACTAGGTTTTAAGAAAAATAGCTTTTAAAGCGAGTTTGGGGTTTTTGTGAATTTTAACCCATTTCATATTATAATTAGTGTTTGTGAATGTGCAAATTAGTGTGTTTGGGTTTTTCTCGATGGTTTGACGTTTGTACATCGACATTGAGGGTTAGTTTAGCTATTGTTGCATGCGTAGACGATAAGTTTTGACATATGCGTGAAACGCGTGCCGAATTGGTTTTCGTATACCGTTTCGATTTCGGATTTGGTTTTTATGCATTACGATACGTGGCGACATGTAGGTACCCCAGGTGGACTTCGAGAGGACAAGCAAGCCCGTGACGACGTCGGCACCGGCGAGCTCAGATCAGGTGAGAGATTTATATTTATGGGGAGAAGTCGGGTGGATGGCGTATAGCACCCCCGCAGTTCATGGTGATGTATACGAATACGTATATACACATATATTGACTATATATTATCGATGATAAAGATGGATTCTAGGTATGATTGGATTGGTTTAGTGTCGCGAAACCCTAGAGTAGTGGTTGCACCACACATACACACACACACACACCCATACTTGCATGCATTCTGCTTTCATATGTGCGTATATGGGATTATACATTTATGTGTTCACATGGGTATGGGACTATGTGTTCACATACTGGATTTGAGGATGGTATTTGGGATTTGAGGTGAGTCGATGAGATGTGATTTAAGACCGTGAGATCGGAGATGTGGCAGAATTCGTATTTGAGATACGTCATGATGTTATAGCGGATCTTTGGTCAACGATACCATGTGAATAGTGATAATATTGAAATGGTCGACATGTGATCGTGATATGAGTTATGATATGCTAGGATATTTATAATAGGTCGCATTGGGCGATGTATACTTCTTTTTGATGATATGTGCCGATGATATCGGTTTGTACGAGACTGTCGATCAGTAGTCAGATCATGATTATATTGATGATATTATTATTGTACTAGATATAGATCAGTACCCGGATTATGGTTTGGATAAAGTGGATACCAGATGAATAATTTGATGAATGTGATATTGACCCGTACCCAGATTTGGGATGTTGTACGACGGATTTACGTACGAGCTATATATTGATGTTTGATCCACACTCTTGACTTGGGAATATCGGATTATAGATATGGTATCGGATGAGATATTATTGAGGCGCGATCACCGACTCTCTCTCTCTCTATATATATATATATGTATGTATCGACTCAGATATTAGGCGGTTTCCTTACATTCAGTTAGCTGTTTGCTCAGCCCTATAGTTAGTGTAGCTGTATGACTCATATTACATTAAATGCAGATTTGTTATCATTGGGTCTAGTATTTAGCTCCCGCTCATTATTGTTGTTCGCTCTGCATCGCATACTTATATTGTGATTCTTATTCCATTATTGATATCATGCCGTTAGGACACAGTACCGTTACCGATAATGCGTATGTACCACGTACACTTATTTGCTGGCTGACACACATCTTCATCGGTAATTACCATGTCACGAACACTTTAGAAAATACTATTTCATTGGCATAGTTTGTTAGCTAATATTTTTGACATGACATTAGTGTACTTGCCTTATATGTTATTTTAGACATTGTAGTTATTACTTGCTACTTCATGCATGTTATTATTCACTGTTATGCCGCATTCATGGATTTTCATGCCTATATTCACTGTTTACATTCTATTGAGGATTTGGATTCGGATTTTCATTAGATTTCCTGGATTTAGGGGGAAACCGCAAAAACATTTATAAACTTCTTTCCTCTCTCTTTTTAAATGAAAAGCACGGTTTTCCCATGATGTATGAGTCGTCCACCATGAGTTTGCTGATGGATTTCGAGACCCGATTCGAGGAGTTGGATGAACCGTTTCAGGTACATGGTGGGCCCGGTAAGGTACCCCGGGAAAAAAGCTCGTGGTGATGACGATGAGCCAGGCAGGGGAAGACTACCGACCGGTGATTTTACCCGACGCGTCGGATATCCGGAGGATACCGTCGTGGTCTTGAGATTGATGGTAGGGGCCGGTCTGGACTGACGGCGCCCTAGTTAGTGAGATTGAGATATTGAGATTTTAGACATCGAGGTAGTGGGATTGATGATCAAGGCCAGTCCGGATAGCCGGCGCCTGAGATATTGAGATATTGGGATTTATGTTTTGTGTCGATGCTAGACACTGTTTAAGATGATTTCATTTATGATACCTCATTTTGAAAATACAGAAATCTCACTAAATTATGAAAGCAGTTTCTTCATTTACATGTATTCCGTTTTCATGAATTCATACCTCGTCCAAATGATATATTGCTACCTGAAGCACTGACACGAGCACTTGGTATTACCCTTGTTTAGTGGTATACCCTATCTATTTTTATAGGCTGCAGATTATACATTTGAGGATATATTATGATCATAAGACCTAGGATTGCGTTGTTCATGCGGTTTCTGTTCGTAGATGTTTTTCTACTCACGAGTTGGCAACTCACCCCCGTTGTGCCACAGATTCTTGTAGGTTTTGCCGTACAGGTTTCATTACGGCTTAGCTGGCACTGCTTCTTTTTCGGGTGACTTACTAGTAGGTGGGTTTATTTGTATCGTACCCATCATTTTACCTTGTATATTATTATTCTGTTGTATCTAGAAGTTCCATCAACCAAACATGTATTTATTTCAGAGATAGAGACCAGTAATGTTTATTCTTTCGACCTTAGAGTCACGCGTTCTATTTATATGGGTTTCTTGCTGTTTTGAGTTTTCTTTTGAGTTTTGATGCTCGCCCTTGGCGTTGTATATTATATTGCTTGAGTGGTTGTGACCGTCGATTGACGAAGAGCTAGCTCCCGCTTGGGGATGCCATTTTATTGATTTCGTATACTATTCATGTTGTATCCTGTTTGGGGGCCAGTATTTATAAAGAAGACTCTGCCGAAATTTTCAGAAAATACTTGATGTTTTTTTAAAACGCATAATTCGGCTTATGCTATTAAAACTACTTTCTTTTAGTTGGTTTTCCTTCACTCTACCGCTTCTTTGGTTTTGATTTCTGGGTTTTCAGCTTACTTAGATTACGTAGTCGAAGTGCTGGTCATGTTCCGTACTTTCGGGTTGTGACAATGTTGTTATCAGAGCGTTAGGTTTTACCTTCGGAGCGTAGGATGACTCTTGGTTGATGGAATAGGTGACTAAAGTAGAGTGACGTACCGTGGGTATGTTCCGCGGCATACTTACGATATGCTACTCCGCTTAAGGAGCCTTAGGATGTACATTTCCTTGTTCAGTATGATATTCATTCTTTTGATCTTGCCTCATCGGTATCAGTTATGGGTTTGCTACCACGACTACAGGCAAGGAGAGCTACGGCTAGAGTTGCGGTCAGCACGAGCCCGTCACGAACGAGGACTGACCAGGGCGTAATTCCGGCGACACACGATTACAGAGATGTGTCTTTTTATTGAGTTTTCGCGCCACGAGCGTTTGATGGATCGCTGTATGAGATTACTCGGACGTGCAGAGGATTGAGCCAATGATAGAGGCCAACTAGATTTTGATGACCGTTGATGTATTGTTTATTCATGACGATTGAGGCACTGTTCAGCGTGCAGACGAGTGAGCCGGTTGTTGCTGCGAACGACGAGATATCGCCCCAGATGTTGGCGCTATTGCAGTACGAGATGTACTAAGAGCTGATAGAAGGTCGCTAGTCACCGAGGATGAATGACTAGGACATGTAGTTCATTCGCTACCGATGCGAGGTCATCAGATAGATTGATTCCAGCTAGAGACGACTTCACGCGGAGAAGTTGAGAGTCGACAGAGACGATTGAATGCCATAAACTTATTATTCTAAGTTTAAAGTATTCGGAAAGACATGCTGGCAATTCTATGGACTCTCTAGAAGAATGAAACCCTAACTCGACTTAATAACTGTGTGAAAGCCTTTGAACCTTAGGGTTTGCGGCAGTTCCGCGGCGCCATTAGTGAGGCTTTGGTTTGCCCTTCTACGGCTGGACAATCGATGCTGTGGTACGTACTCGATACTATTAAACTGTACCCGTGATGTTGAGCTCTTGGGGGATTTTGAGGTTTTGACGAATCGATAGGATGGTTCGACTTCATTTAGATGCTAGGTGGTGAGATGCACTTCTTGGGAGACTCCAGATAAGAGGATAGCCGTTGGAGATCTGTCCATGCAGCCAAGATGAGACGAGTCCGAAGCAGTCGACATTAGAGAAAAGTGGAGTAAGAGGTTCGTACAAGATCTAGATAAGATGACGTTCTACTCCGCCGACATCAGAGATGCGATACGCATGCCGAGGCATTGTACTTGGATATACCTTCCAGAAGGAGTCGCAATGAGTATGCAGCCGTTCCGGAACAAGAAACAGATAAAGTAAAGGATGATGACTTCCGGACAGTTTGGCAGAGACGAGATTTGGGAGAGACCTCGGCAGGACCTTTCTGGAATAAATTACAAGAAGACTTGGACCCAGTAGTGGTCACGTTACGCACACCGGCAGGCTAGAGTTCAGGATCGTCGACGAGACATGCTATGAGTGACCACGACAGTTGTCAAGAGATTCTTGGAGGATGTGCTTGAGCGGGACTATTCCACCATACTTGATTTCGGTATTTTGGGCGATCTATTCGCATGAATGATTTTGATGATTGAGTTTCATGATATTTGTTTTCATGCACCATGGTTGCACCTACTGAGTATTTACGATTTTGCACAGTTGTTGCACTTGTTATCGTTTTCGTGCCTTGGTTTCTCATGTTTATGATTTTATGGTTTTCATACAGTTGAGTTGATTTTGTGCATATGTACACGCACAATTTGGTTTTTGCACTCGGTATAGTTCACATATGCTTGCAGTGCAGTGATACGCATTTTGTGCACTTAGATGCACTGGACTTCGATTTCGATTGTGATGTTCAATATTTGTTTTGGTGCACCTTGTGCACCTGATTGGATTTTGCGCATGTTCAGCACTTGATATTGGATTCATGACTTCGTGCATGATGGATGCACCTGATATGGGTTTTCGTGCATGTTGGGCGCATGCTATGAGTACGATTTTGGTGAACACCAGATGCACTAAATTGAGATTTTTCGTACATGTCAGATGCACCTGTTTTTGCTGTCAGGCACACCTGTTGCCCTTGACAGATGCTTCGTGCACACCCGATACACTTAGATGTTGTTTCTGTGCATATGTATGGCACATTCATGAATTTCGATTTCCGTGCGCACCAGACGCACATGGCATTCATATATATATTTGGGACTGATTTATGTTGGAGCAGTATATTTTATGTTGTTTGCTATTTGGTTTAGTACTGAGCAGGACTAGTCACAGGACAGTACCTGAGTATATTTTTGCATGCATTGATAGTTATCGAAGGGATTTCCAAAGAAGAGCTATAGTCTAAGTATTTACCTACGTGTCCGAGATGACACGAAACATTTTATAAAGGAAACCCTTCTGAAATTGCTTTCAAAACGGCGGGACGTGCATATTAAACAAAGGATATATATATATATATATATATATATACATATATATATATATATATAGTTATTTTCTTACCATAGACGTCCGCCACTGTGCAGTGTTGCGAACATCGCACGGCGATTTGAAAAAGGTTTGGCATGCATTGCTTCTAGATGGTTTAATGATATATATCATGTTGGTTTTCGTATTGGATCTTGACATTGATGTCTTCCCCATGACTCCGATGATTGCGGGATGCTTGACGGAGTTCTGATTTTGAGTTATATGCTCATTTTTCGTAGCGCATGCGCTGCGCTACGATTTGTTTTGTGTATTTATGATTTCGGAGCCCAGACGACTTGATAGTTTTGCTTAGATGTTTTAGTATTTGGGAGGAGTTTTAATTTAAATTCGGGGACCGAATTTCTTTAAGGGGAGAAGATTGTAACGTTTTGAAAATCGTTTCGGTGAAATTTCAGAAAATCGGTAAAATAAGGGGGTTTTCTGTAAAAAGTCAAAATATAAATATCTTTATTATAAAATTAAATATACATATTCTAGCTATGAAATTGCTAGTGTTTAGTGTTTATTGAGCCACTGGTAAAATTTCTAATTTTCTGAAAAATTTTCCAAAATTTATTATTTTAATATTATTTTAAGCTGTTAAAAATAAATTAAATTAGCGATAAATACATATTTGGATAGGGTAATTACACCCTATAGAACCTTGACAACTAAAATCTAGTTAGTAATATAAATTTTTAGCAATTTATTTCAACTTCTAATTGGTTATAATTAAGGAGAAAACTAAAATTTAAATAATTAAACTAAAACTTGCATTTTTGTAACTTGAGGGGTTCTTTTTGCATGAAATTTTCTTGTACACTCTCTCACACACCTTCGCCTCCACTTGGCCGGCCCCACCACTTTGGCTGCAGCCCATAATTTTCCCCTCTCCAATTTGTGTACTTCAACTCTCTTAAAGTGTTTTAAAAAGGGGGTTTTATATATTAAATTGAGATATGAGTTTAAGGGGTATGGGGGGGGCTTTGACCTTTGACTTTTTCGACACAAATTCCCTCAATCTCCTCCCCATCACCTCTGGCCGAATTCATTCCTGCTGCAGTCCCCAAAAGTCCCCTTCTCTTTTCTCTTCAAATTTCATCAAAATCCACCAATTTTCATCGAAATTCAAATCAAAGCCCTACCCATTTTTCCTTAGCCCATTATAACATGATTCTTGGAGAAAAATTTGCATTTGAGAGGCTAGATTGCAAGGTTTGATCCATGGTTTGTGAGGTATAAAATCTTGATCTTTTGTTATATTATTTGTTATTACTTTATATTAAGTTAGTAAAGGGTTTAATTTTAGGTTTGAAATTTGCAAGTCCAAATTCATGAGATTAGGGTTTGTGAAAATGTAGTTAGGGTTTTGGAAAATGAGATTATAGTTGTGTGATGTATTTAACATATTAATACTATGCAAAATTAATCTAGTTGCTATTTTCCAAATTGTATCATTTAAAATGTCCAAAATAAGTTTTTTTGCAAACTAGGTTTTGGAATTTAATTGCATGTGTGAGATTAAAAATTTAATTAGGTTTTTTATGACTTCATTAACATTTTAAAATGTAGTTTAATGCTTTAGATCATGCAAATCCAAGTTAGATTGTTGTATGTGCATTTTTGCTATAAAATGGTCGAAATTGGTTAAAATTGCAAACTAGGTTTTTGAAATTGAATTAAATTGTGGGTTTAAAATTTACGTAATGGTTTATATGGCATAATTAAGATATTAAGTTATCATCTTGGTCACTAGAATTGTTAAAACATCATGTTTTGTACAAAAATAGTAAACCTTGCTTACTAGGTTTTCAGAAAAAATAGCTTTTAAAGTGAGTTTGGGGTTTTTGTGAATTTTAACCTATTTCATATTATAATTAGTGTTTGTGAATGTGCAAATGAGTGTGTTTGGGTTTTTCTCGATGGTTTGACATTTGTACATCGACATCGAGGGTTAGTTTAGCTATTGTTGCATGCATAGACGATTGGCTTTGACCTATGCGTGATACGCGTGCCGAATTGGTTTTTGTATATCGTTTCGATTTCGGATTTGGTTTTTATGCGTTACGATACGTGGCGACATGTAGGTACCCCAGGTGGACTTCGAGACGACAAGCAAGCCCGTGACGACGTCGGCACCGGCGAGCTCAGATCAGGTGAGTAGATTTATATTTACGGGAAGAAGTCGGGTGGATGGCGTATAGCACCCCCGCAGTTCATGGTAATGTATACGAATAAGTATATACATATATATTGACTAGATATTGTTGAGATTATCGATGATAAAGATGGATTCTAGGTGTGATTGGATTGGTTTAGTGTCGCGAAACCCTAGAGTAGTTGTTGCACCATACATACACACACACACCCATACTTGCATACATTCTGCTTTCATATGTGCGTATATGGGATTATACATTTATGTGTTCACATGGGTATGGGACTATGTTTTCACATACTGGATTTGAGGATGGTATTTGGGATTTGTGGTGAGTCGATGAGATGTGATTTGAGACCGTGAGATCGGTGATGTGGCAGAATTCGTATTTGAGATACGTCATGATGTTATAGCGGATCTTTGGACAACGATACCATGTGAATAGTGATAATAATGAAATGGTCGACATGTGATCGTGATATGAGTTATGATATGCTAGGATATTTATAATAGGTCGCATTGGGCGATGTATACTTCTTTTTGATGATATGTGCCGATGATATCGGTATGTACGAGACTGTCGATCGGTAGTCAGATCATGATTATATTGATGATATTAGTATTGTACTAGATATAGATCAGTACCCGGATTATGGTCTTGGATAAAGAGGATACCAGATGAATAATCTGATGAATGTGATATTGACCCGTACCCAGATTTGGGATGCCGTACGACGGATTTACGTACGAGCTATATATTGATGTTTGATCCGCACTCTTCACTTCGGAATATCTGATTATAGATATGGTATCAGATGTGATATTATTGAGGCTCGATCACCGACTCTTATATATATATATATATGTATCGACTCAGATGTTAGGCGGTTTCCTTACCTTCAGTTAGCCTGTTAGCTCAGCCCTATAGTTAGTGTAGCTGTATGACTCATATTACATTAAATGCAGATTTGTTATCATTGTGTCTTGTATTTAGCTCCCGCACATTATTGCTGTTCGCTCCGCATCGCATACTTATATTGTGATTCTTATTCCATTATTGATATCATGCCGTTAGGACACCGGCACCATTACCGATGATGCGTGTGTACCACATACACTTACTTGCCAGCTCACACACATCTTCATCAGTAATTGCCATGTACGAACACTTTAGAAAATACTATTTCATTGGTATAGTTTGTTAACTAATATTTTAGACATGACATTAGTATACTTGCCTTATAAGCTAGTTTAGACATTGTAGTTATTACTTGCTACTTCATGCATGTTATTATTCACTGTTATGACGCATTCATGGACTTTCATGCCTATATTCACTGTTTACATTCTATTGAGGATTTGGATTTGGATTTTCATGAGATTTCCTGGATTTGGGGGAAAACCGCAAAAACATTTATAAACTTCTTTCCGCTCTCTTTTTAAATGAAAAGCGCTGTTTTCCCATGATGTATGAGTCGTCCACCATGAGTTTGCTGATTGATTTCGAGACCCGATTCGAGAAGTTAGATGAATCGTTTCGGGTACATGGTGGGCCCGGTAAGGTACCCCGGGCAAGAAGCTCGTGGTGATGACGATGAGCCTGGCAGGGGAAGACTACCGACCGGTGATTTTACCCGACGCGTCGGATATCCGGAGGATACCGTCGTGGTCTTGAGATTGATGGTAGGGGCCGGTCCGGACTGACGACGCCCTAGATAGTGAGATTGAGATATTGAGATTTTAGATATCGAGGTACTGAGATTGATGATCCAGGCCAGTCAGGATAGCCGGAGCCTGAGATATTAAGATATTGGGATTTATATTTTGTGTCGATGCTAGACACTGTTTATGCTGATTTCATTTATGATACCTCATTTTGAAATTACAGAAATCTCACTAAATTATGAAAGCAGTTTCTTCATTTACATGTATTCTGTTTTCATGCATTCATACCTCATCCATATGATATATTGCTACCTGAGGCACTAACATGAGCATTTGGTATTACCGTTGTTTAGAAGTATACCCTAGCCATTGTTATAGGCTGCAGATTATACATTTGAGGATATATTATGATCATACGACCTAGGATTGCGTTGTTCATGCTGTTTCTGTTCGTAGATGTTTTTCTACTCACGAGTTGGCAACTCACCCCCGTTTTGCCACAGTTTCTTGCAGGTTTTGGCGTACAGGTTTCATTACGGCTTTGCTGGCACTGCTTCTTTTTCGGGTGACTTGCTAGTAGGTGGGTTTATTTGTATCGTACCCATCATTTTATCTTGTATATTATTATTCTGCTGTATCTAGAAGTTCCATCAACCAAACATGTATTTATTTTAGAGATAGAGACCAGTGATGTTTATTCTTTCGACCTTAGAGTCGCGCGTTGTATTTATATGGGTTTCTTGCTGTTTTGAATTTCCTTTTGAGTTTTGATCCTCGCCCTTGGCGTTGTATATTATTTTGCTTGCGTGGTTGTGACCGTCGATTGACGAAGAGCTAGCTCCCGCTTGGGGATGCCTTTTTATTGATTTCGTATACTATTCATGTTGTATCCCGTTTGGGGGACAGTATTTACAAAGGAGACTCTGCCGAAATTTTCAGAAAATACTAGATTACTACCCTACCACGCTCAAAGGAGACATGCAAACAGGTTTTAGTTGGGTACAGTCCTGAGCCACATGGAGGCAGTGAGGGGATCTACAGGGGTTCGTCTCTCCCGGTATTGGGGGTGAGGTCGCGCTGTGTCTAGGAGAGCCAGTACATGAAAAGTCCTTGGCCAAGGTAGGAGATTTACTGGTAGGTATTCCAGTAGTATCTCAAGGTGTTCTGGGCGGCACTCCGACACGACCTGTACCGCTATTGGGGGTCTGACTTTTACCAACCCCTAAGCCCTCCATGCTATGCTCATAGACGAACGGACCGGACTGTACGGACATTGTCACTGACAGGCTTAGTAGGGTGTCAGGATGAGTTCGCTCATCGACGTCCCTTTTGGTCAATAGCTGGTGGCCCGTCACGTATGGCTGATACCTCTGACGTGCTAGTGGTTAAATCCACAGCCATAGTATTGACGAGTCTTTAGAGTCCACCACACACACAGTGTAGGGTTCCTAGGCACTCTCAAGCGGTCTCACAAGGTATCAACCATGCCAATTTCAAAATTTTACGGTGCCTAGAAACCCTAATACGGATCGTTGGCTAGAAGTTTAGGCGACAAAGCAACTAGTTAACTACTTTAACTAAGAGTACGGAAATACAACCTTTGTAGATCCGGTCCTCCACCTCTACGGCTCCGTGATGAAGTCCTCTCCGCTGTCCAAATGAAATCCCGGGCTCTAGCGTCGGCTTCATCGGAGAAATGGGCGGGCAAGGTCGTCGGCTTCGTGCCGAAGATGATCTTCGTCGAGGCATCACAAGATCAAGCTCCCACTTCACCAAGTCATGAAACTTGTGAAGAAAACACACTCTACTACTTGGCAAGAGGTAGAGGATGAAGAAATAGGAGGTGGGTTCACTTTAGAATTGGATTTCTCACTCTTTTTCACAAGTTGCCATTGATGGAGGCAAGCTTGCTTCAATGTTGAAGATGAAGAAGAAGAAGAAAGAAAATCATGAGTATTATAATAAGAATAATAAAAACATTCTTATCATAATCATGAACCATGGTCAAGTGTAGAGAACTAACTAAGGTTCAAGTGAATGGTTAGGGTTAAGCATGAGACAAAATGGTCACTTTAGTCAAAGCTTCATGAAGCTTCAAAGATAAAACAAAACTAGCAACCATTTTTCCCTTTTTCTTTTCCAAAATAAAATAAATGAAATAAATAAAAGAAAACCCTAACCATTTACTTAACCATAGGTTTAACTCTTTACACATACCCTAGCAAACATGTATCATCAAACATGATACAATCAAGTGTACGAAAATATATCACATATACAATGTGCACACCCGAGTGAGAAAATCCATTTAAAGTGAACCGATATTAGTTAATGCAAAATAATATATCAAATATATAATTATACATTAAATCATTAAATCAACACTTGATTTAATGATCCGGTCATATCGCATATAACCGACTAATATCAACAGTAACAACTTATCGAATCAACACTTGTTCCGATAATCCGGCTATATCGCATATAACCGATCAATGTCACAAATCGCGAGAATCGAATACAGTATCACATACTGGTATCATTCTCATTCCCGCACATATCTCATATGCGCTCCTATTTCGTTTCGCTTGAGCCAGGAAACCTCTGTATAGGACTCTAAAGACTAGTCAATACGCCGGCAGCAGGTGATGATCATATCAAGCACCCACAAGCCGCAAGCGATCTGCTAAACGTAACGGCCACCCGGGTATTGAGCGATGAGAAGATCGACGGGCAAGCCCGCTCACACTCCTGTGAATCCAACCAGTAACACTTACCGTACAGTCCGGTCTGATCGTCTGATATGTCGCATATCTCGCCTAGGGGTGGTAAATGTCAGACCCCAATAGCTCGATAAGTCGTGTCGATATGAGGTCTATAACAGTTCGAGATACTACTGGTAACACTTACCAGTAAATTTCAGCAACCCTGGCCAGGGATTTCCGGTTATAGCCAATCGAACACAGCGCAACATCAACTCCCTATACCGGGAGAGACGAATCCCCTCCTATCGCTCATTGCCTCCATGTGATTCGGGACTGTACCCAAAAACCACCGTTTTGCATGCCCTCTTGGACGTGGCAAGGTGGAAATCAAAGCACAGTGGGAACCACACAAGACTCTATGACGATCTCGGGTCAACAGACTACTCTGTACCAGTGTCACCAGAGAACTGCCATCTGACGTAAGGTATAATACCATGTGGGAGTTCTCGGCGAGTCCGTCCAGTGTACCCAGTCTCCACTGAGCACCCGTATATCATCTCTGATGTCAAACACCAATGGATATGGGATCATCCATTGCCCATCTGTATGGGTCGAGAAGGTATACGCTAGTCTACACTGGTATATCGATGCCCCGTCTCGATACACCCACGACTAGGGACTTTGAAGGATGTACTTATGGACTACCATGTCCCCACTAGTATGATCTGCATCATAGTCCAGGTAGTCAAGTACACATCCTATGGGCTTTACCATCATGTAACAGAGACAATCAGTATAGACGTTAAGGTAAAGAGTAACCAGATAGCATACTATCATGTCGAGCAAGAAAGTCCTCCCTATATATGTCCCAGCATCCACTACAATATACATCCTATTTATAGTAATGGCCTCTAAGGCATACATATAACTAACAATCTCCCACTTGCACTAGGGCCATCTGATAGCAGTGGTTCTAGTATCTCATACTCAACCATCCCATAAAAGTCTCTCTCTGGGAAAAGGCCTTTGTGAGTGGATCCGCTGTGTTGTCCTCTGAGTCTACTCTCCTAACCTCGATCACCCTGGAGATCAACTATCTTCATGATCAGGTGATGCTGCCTTAGAATATGTCTGGATCACTGATGGGACCGTCGTTCCTTGGCATCAGCCACAACTCCATTGTCTCACAATGGTAGGAACGTAGTTCATCTCATGAACCAATATACACCCAAACAGCCTCTTTGGTAGCATCTTAAGTAGCGATGTATCCTGCCTTTATCTTCTAGTATGCCACGGTATGTAGCTTGGAACTCTTCCAACATACCGTCCCTTTACTGAGGGTAAAGACAATGCCTGTGACTGACATTCAGTCGTCTTTATCACCCTGGAACCCTTCCAGTGATTCTCCCCAGGATCGATTGATACCATCTCACTACAACTAGTGAGTATCCTAACATCCATTTAGATCTATCTCATAGATCCAAAATGCAGGATTTAGTAGGTATCATTATGATCCCATATAGTGAATCATTGTGATAAGCGGAGATTGACCGAGCGTAGCATAAGAAGCTTCTTCCCCATCAAGAGTATGTTATCCACGTACTCTACGAGGATCATCACAATACTCCCTACTACCTTTTTGTTTATACAAGGTTCATCTACCATTTTGATGATGTCAAAATCTTTAACTACTTCATCAAAACAGATGTTCCAACTCCGCGATTCCTGCTTTATCTTATAAAGCATCTTGTACACGTTTCCGCTGCTCCCACTGTCTACGAGGCCCTCTGGCTGTGTACTTATAGACGCACTCTTCTAAAACATCATTTAGAAAAGTTGTCATGACACCCAACCACCAGATATCGTAGTCATGGTATGTAGCCGTGGCAAGTAGGATCTGGATGGACTTAAGCATAGCTACTTGAAAAGGTTTCATCATTATCCACGCCTGGTTGATGACAAAAACCTTCAACAAGTCTAGCTTTGAAAGTCTCAACTTTTCCATGTACACCAAGTAATCTTCTCAAGATGTACTGGCTCCTGATGGGGATTTAACCCTTCAGATATAGCAACCAAAGTCCATACTTTGTTAGTGTATAAGGATTCCATCTCAGATCACTAAGCATCCAGCCATTCTTATAGAGTCTTACTCCTGATGGCCAGCTCGAAACTAGTTGGGTCATCATCTCATGATGCAATCCTCGCTCCCACTGTCATAGAGAAACCGAAGTATCTCTCAGGTGGGTGAGGAACCCTACTAGATCGGCGGAGAGGCTGAGGTTCCTTGGAATCTACTGAATCCTTTTGGTTCTATCAAATCATCAGCTGCAATTTGTATGGCTGGAACCTTTCCAGTTGTACATAACAGACTTTACCTCGAGCTTGTCCGGATTTTGCTTTTAGACATAGGCCGGACAACCCCAAATCTTAACTAACTTAAGATATGGGCTCTTCCCTTTCCATATCACATATGAAGCGGTAGGCATCTGATTTGATTTGAACCCTATTCAATAGGTATGCAGCTTCTCAACTGCATAACTCTCAAAAGGAAATAGGTAACTCAGTAGTACTCATCATAGAGCACACCTTATCATATAGGGTGTGAATGCTCCGCCCCGATATACCATCGTGCTATGGTGTATACGGAGGAGTAATGCTGAGAGAGAATCTCATTCTCCTTTTGAATAGTCCAGGAATTCCGTGCTCAAGTATTCTGCTCCTTGATCTCATCAAAGGACATAATACTTATACCCGTATTGGTTCTCTACTTCTAACTTATATTCTTGAATATCTCAAAAGGTTCTGACTTGTGTTTCAACAGGAACATAGGTCTGAATCTCGAAAGATCATCAAAGAATGTAATGAAGTACATAGAACCGATCCTGGCATGTGTAGACAGGGGACCTTACATACATCAACATGTATCATCCCAAGAGTTTACTAACTCTTTCTCTGTTTCCAATAAACAGAGCTGGTGTCATTATATCTTTGTGACATGACTGGCAAGTTTCACAAGATGTAGATTCAAACTAATTTAAATATGCATCTACATGTAACTTCAGCTAGTCGGGTCGCATTGATATGACCTAGTCTACAATGCATCAAGAAGGATTCGTTCATTTCTGAACTCTTCCTCTTGTGTGTGTTCTGTATACTAAGAACTGTAGTTTGATTTAGAACATCAACGCTTTTAGATAACGTGCCTGAACCGATCAACTTTTGATATAGGAAATGTTCAAAACATTATCCAACAATACAAAATTATATCATTTCTTTACTAATAAAGAGACTGATATGATTTTGTATATCAGGTTCGGTATCTAATAACATTCATTCAGAATCAATGTACTGGTAATACAGGGTGACAGTGACCAACAGACTTGGCTGCAACACTTGCCCCGTTTTCTGTCTCATGAAACTTATCACCCGTTCTCAGTTTTTCTACCCTTTTGTAGCCCTATGTAACAGATTACATATCTGGGATCCAGATCCGGTATCATATACCCAGGATGCGGAGGATACTGAGAAACAGTTCTGTATAATGAACACACCCGAAGATGATGCATCAGCATGCACTCTCTTCGTTTGGGCGGCACGGGAATTCTGGTATTCCACAATTTCCTGCTCTGTCTTATAACAATTATAAGTTGGAGCGGGACCAACGTTCCCCAGCTCAGTATAACAAGCGGGTTCGGTCAATTATCCGTATTATTATCTTGATTAAGGCGTGATATGGTCGCTACCTGGAGAGAGAGAGAAGAAAACACTCAGCGTGCGCTTTTGCAAGAATAGATTGGTTATTATTTTATCTAACCAGGATGGCTCCCACTGCTTTTTATCGAATCTTCCTTCAAACCCTAAAAGGAAAGACTAGCCGGGATTAATTACACACTACAAGTTCGCCAATCTTTCAGCCAGGCCAGTGTCGGTACTTTGAGGGAGGTCCCCCGTGCTTTCGCACGAACCTAATTAATGTAAACCTCGTTTTCCCAGAGGCGTAACCCCGTTGACACCTTTCTAGACACATACTTGATCGGCTAATTGTAATGTGTAAAACTCTCCCAGGAGTAACTCTTACTCGCAGTGGGTATCGGGATCCAACTATCTCATAGAAGGTATGCAATCTCATTGCAAATTTCAACACTTGAAATTCCCGATAATATTTTGCCCCTAGCGTGCTATGACCTTGACACATGCCAAACAACCCATAGTCCACTAGTCAAGTTCAACCCGTACATTTCTTGATTGAATTAAACCCACCCGCACGACCCTTGACGCATGCCAAACAACGCCGTACGAATACCCTAATCCAATCGCATCGTATGCTTGCAGATAAGCACTAGTTAGCTACCGTACACTACGCCTTGACGCATGCCAAACAACCGCAGCACGAATACTAACTAGTACTTATCTGAAATGACGGAGGGCTACGACAGGTTTTTCTGAAAACCTATTGCGTAATGAACTTGATATCGTTGTAGAATCAAATGATTTTAAAATGGAGTGTTTTTGAGGCTTTTTCTAGTTTTGCTAAAGGAGTCACTCCCGGTGAAGGGATCGTCGGTCCTTTCCTCGTCGAATGAGGTGCGGGATATATCATATATATCACTGTGCAAAGCAAAAACACTTAAAAGCAATCAAAAGACAAACCGAGCGTGTAGCATCTGCCAGTTATTGCTAAAGGAGTCACTCCCGGTGAAGGGATCTCGGTCCTTTCCTCATCGAATAAGGTGCAGGATATATCGTATATACCGCTGTGCAAAGAAAGAACTGTAGCTACCTGTTTTATTTTTGAAATTTGATTCTACAACATCTTAGGTTTCTTTTTATTTCATTAATCTCATTAATGAAGTCCCATCATTTAAGTACCTAAACATCACAGATAAATACGACGTACACTTATGCCATCCGCATTCGCCTCGATGTCCCCTCGTGCACCGTTAGGTTAGGTAACTAACGGTAGAGCGGGGCAGGGCTAGCGCGGGTGTAAAACATAAATAACGCCTATATAATATATCATATATACTATAAACTGTATCTATCACAGAACATCACATGATCACATCACAGATATCGCAGCAGAAGTATCATATGAAATATTGGATATACTAGGACGTCCGTGTTTTCAATACGAGCCAGTATAAAACACGGATTCCACGGTCGTGATGAATAGCCAAACCCACACCCCTAGACCCCTACGAGAGCGGCAAGCAACCCTACCAATTCTAGAGTTAGAAGACCCAGACTCGACTCCTCGAGTTGGTCTCCCACTGGACTCCAAAACCCGGTTACTTGTGCTCCCCTCCTTGGGTCTATCCTAGTGAGGAAAAGAAAATAATATACAAAGGGTGACATCTTCCGCAACCTGGAAGTGTCCCAATAAAAGAATATTACATACAAGTTTTTACATGAATGAAAATGAAAAACACTCATCTCATATAAAAAACCCCGGCTATTCAAACACGACGATCCAATATAACATATCCAGCAACACATAACATCACATGTCATCAACGTAAGTAAATATGTCCATCCCAATTGTCGTTGACATATAGCAACGAAACCGGCGATATCACATATTACACTTACGGTCACAGAAAAGAAAGTGTAAAACTACAACAGTTGGAATCCGCAATCTGCATAGACATCGCATGCCTAATCAAATGAATACCTTAGACATCACATGCCTAACAATTATAAACCCCGCATTTTAGTCTCAAAATCGAAAACACTTTTCAATATAAAATCGGGCAATTCAACAAGATTCCCGACATCCTGATCGAATGCTCGTCGCAAACTTCTGTAGACGGCTGCACCCCCGATACCGTCGACGAAGTGCACCAAGGCGGAACACCGCTACCGTGAGCATCCGGACGGATGCTTTCGGCGACGGGGTTCTCCTACAGTCACTTGGTCGGGGCTATGGAGTGAGGCTGTCTATTAAGTTTACCCGGCGAGTATCCGCGTACGCTACGTGATTGCGACGGACTTTTGATCACATCAAAATTCCGTGGCAACCGATCAAGTATGACTAAACTGCTATGTTTATAACATTCATTCAGTTATCTCATAACTTATTGTGAATTCCAATTATTGTATCACATTCAAGATAATTAGAAAATGTTAAACTTTCCGATTGAACATTCGAACACCCAAGTTTTCCCGAAACAGCTCATCACATGAAATAAGTCTAAAAACATTCAGTTCTTGCCTCAGTACCAACGGTCCAGCCGTAGAAGGGTCAAGCCAATGCCTCACATGTGGCACGCCGTACTGCCCCAAACCCGAAGGTTCAAAAGGCAGTTCAAGACGGTCACATAATCGAGTTAAGGTTTGTTGTCTTCTAGAGGGACCATCGCGTTACTTGCACTACTTAGAACGTCGTTAAACTTCGGAAAAATCCGACACTTGGAAATTTCCCGACAGGGGAAAAGGTGGGTATTTATATCCGGTCGAACTTTTTAACATATTAAAAAATTACCCAAAAAGCCATAAAGACAAAGTCTGACAATCCGATCGAATAATCGATTCCCAAAGCAACCCCAGAAAATTCAACTCTTGAATAAATATTAAAAATTCCCAGAAAAACCAGCACTGTTATGTAAGAATTACTGTGTAAAACTTTTTGAACAATGAGCCATTTTGGCCGCGGAACCGCCGCAATAGCCATGCTATTGCCGCGGTTCCGCCGCACTATGGTGGAGTTGGACACTCGAATTTTACAGTAACTCTTAGAAATTCCTGCTGAGTTTTCTGCATATTTTTAATTCTAAAAAATCCACAATTTTCAAAAAAGGACAGAGAGCAATTTGGAGTTAGGGATTTCGATCGATCGGACTTCAAACTGCGTCTAGACTTCGCCTAAGGCTCTAGCTAGGCTCTGATACCACTGTAGGTCAGGCAGCCATCCCATCCAATGGGGTCGCCGTGGCACCAACGGGTCCCTCAGCCGCTACTTTTTACGCATGCCCCCTCGCGAGGACAATAACCCGCCGGAACACCTTCCGGTCTCGGGACACCCTGGGGGTAAGAGCATATGCTTCGCCACACTGTCACACAGTGAGAACCCCCCATAGGTCGACATCCAATGCCTAGTAGCTCTGATACCACTGTAGGGTTCCTAGGCACTCTCAAGAGGTCTCACAAGGCATCAACCATGCCAATTTCAAAATTTTACGGTGCCGAGAAACCCTAATACGGATCGTTGGCTAGAAGTTTAGGCGACAAAGCAACTAGTTAACTACTTTAACTAAGAATACGGAAATACAACCTTTGTAGATCCGGTCCTCCACCTCCACGGCTCCGTGATGAAGTCCTCTCCGCTGTCCAAATGAAATCCCGGGCTCTAGCGTCGGCTTCATCGGAGAAATGGGCGGGCAAGGTCGTCGGCTTCGTGCCGAAGATGATCTACGTCGAGGCATCACAAGACAAACCTCCCACTTCACCAAGTCATGAAACTTGTGAAGAAAACACACTCTACTACTTGGCAAGAGGTAGAGGATGAAGAAATAGGAGGTGGGTTCACTTTAGAATTGGATTTCTCACTCTTTTTCACAAGTTGTCATTGATGGAGGCAAGCTTGCTTCAATGTTGAAGATGAAGAAGAAGAAGAAAGAATATCATAAGTATTATAATAAGAATAATAAAATCATTCTTATCATAATCATGAACCATGGTCAAGTGTAGAGAACTAACTAAGGTTCAAGTGAATGGTTAGGGTTAAGCATGAGACAAAATGGTCACTTTAGTCAAACCTTCATGAAGCTTCAAAGATAAAACAAAACTAGCAACCATTTTTCCCTTTTTATTTTCCAAAATAAAATAAATGAAATAAATAAAAGAAAACCCTAACCATTTACTTAACCATAGGTTTAACTCTTTACACATACCCTAGCAAACATGTATCATCAAACATGATACAATCAAGTGCACGAAAATATATCACATATACAATGTGCACACCCGAGTGAGAAAATCCATTTAAAGTGAACCGATATTAGTTAATGCAAAGTAATATATCAAATATATAATTATGCATTAAATCATTAAATCAACACTTGATTTAATGATCTAGTCATATCGCATATAACCGACTAATATCAACAGTAACAACTTATCGAATCAACACTTGTTCCGATAATCGGGCTATATCGCATATAACCGAACAATGTCACAAATCGCGAGAATCGAATACAGTATCACATACTGGTATCATTCTCGGTCCCGCACATATCTCATATGCGCTCCTATTTCGTTTCGCTTGAGCCAGGAAACCTCTGTGTAGGACTTTAAAGACTCGTCAATACGCCGGCAGCAGGTGATGATCATATCAAGCACCCACAAGCCGCAAGCGGTCTGCTAAACGTAACGGCCACCCGAGTATTGAGCGATGAGAAGATCGACGAGCAAGCCCGCTCACACTCCTGTGAATCCAACCAGTAACACTTACCGTACAGTCCGGTCTGATCGTCTGATATGTCGCATATCTCGCCTAGGGGTGGTAAACGTCAGACCCCAATAGCTCGATAAGTCGTGTCGATATGAGGTCTATAACAGTTCGAGATACTACTGGTAACACTTACCAGTAAATCTCAGCAACCCTGGCCAGGGATTTCCGGTTATAGCCAATCGAACACAGCGCAACATCAACTCCCTATACCGGGAGAGACGAATCCCCTCCTATCGCTCATTGCTTCCATGTGATTCGGGACTGTACCCAAAAACCACCATTTTGCACGCCCTCTTGGACGTAGTAAGGTGGAAATCAAAGCACAGTGGGAACCACACAAGACTCTATGACGATCTCGGGTCAACAGACTACTCTGTACCAGTGTCACCAGAGAACTGCCATCTGACGTAAGGTATAATACCATCTGGGAGTTCTCGGCGAGTCCGTCCAGTGTACCCAATCTCCACTGAGCACCCGTATATCATCTCTGATGTCAAACACCAATGGATATGGGATCATCCATCACCCATCTGTATGGGTCGAGAAGGTATACGCTAGTCTACACTGGTATATCGATGCCCCGTCTCGATACACCCACGACTAGGGACTTTGAAGAATGTACTTATGGACTACCATGTCCCCACTAGTATGATCTGCATCATAGTCCAGGTAGTCAAGTACACATCCTAAGGGCTTTACCATCATGTAACAGAGAGACAATCAGTATACACGTTAAGGTAAAGAGTAACCAGATAGCATACTATCATGTCGAGCAAGAAAGTCCTCCCTATATATGTCCCAGCATCCACTACAATATACATCCTATGTATAGTAATGGCCTCTAGAGCATACATATAACTAACACACAATTACTCAGGTTTCGGGCGAAACGCTGTAGAGGCCGTATGGAGATATGGCAGGGTTCGATCAGATACGTGCGGTATTGCACGGATCGTGATCGGACGGATTTTACTAGCCGGCTTTGGCTTAAGCCGGATCCTAGTATTAGACAGTGTAGTTTTGTCTCTTTGCATTTGTGTTCAGTGCGAATACAAATGCGGGCATGTATAAGCAGTAGCGGGGTTTTCCTGTAATTTATTATGGGATCAGTTTTCTGAAGTTGCCAGTTTGCATTCCGTTCCGGCCGGTTTTCCTTTGTTCTTTCGCGGCCGGAGTTTCTGATGGAGGGGGTTATTTGCAAGTTTGCAAATAACTTATTGTGGAGGGGTTTCTTGCATTTGTGGCTTCATTATGATAGATTTCTCATGATGAGATTCCCTTTGAATCAATCCTTTGCATTTATGAGATTAGAAATGGAAAAGATGAGGAGTTGATTTAGATTAGAAATGTGTGGCCATTTTCTTTTTTATTAATATACCTTTTCTTCTCTTGTATGAGATTATTCCATGGTTCTCATTTTTTCCTCCATTCTCATTATGGGGCCGGCCACTAAAAGAGAGGGAGAGAGAGAGGTTCGTTTGAGGGTAGCATTTTCCACATCTCATTTTCTTGCTAGGAAAAATGAAAGCACCATTTTTCTTATCATCAATTCCTCCATCAAGGCAACTTCATTTACCCCAAAGAGACTACGATTCTATACTACATCTACAGCAAATCTTGGACACGTCGGCTAGCCAACTTCGCGCCCGAGTTGCCTCGGTCCAGAGGTGGGAGCCCGTAAAAGAATCCGGCTACGTGGTGACCTTTCCGATGAGGAGGTGACGGATGGAGATTCCGCGGGAGATCGGAGTGGAGACGAAGACCGAAGGACACGGATCGCTTGGTATAACTCTCTACCCGTATTTTAGTTTGCTAGTAGCTAGGTTAAGGGCCCGATCCGGGATAAAAGTGCGCGGTGGTGCCGGTTTGCTAGTTTGCAAAGTTTTTCATTTTCGCGTTTCCGGCATCGGATCGACGGCCGGGGCGTCGCCGCGGACTTACATTGGTATCAGAGCCATGCCATTAACCATGCCTACCTTGCTCTAGCGTGTTTAGAACTCGATCGAACAATAAAACCCCAAAAACTGTATTTTCTTGTGCATTGGGTTTCTGTCGAAATTTTTTTGGCTCCAAAAATTTTTCAGGTTGTTTCAGAATGATGTGCATGGAATTTTAAGAATTCTTTGAAAATTTGGTCTTGTGAACAGTCTAAACCACCGCGGAACCGTGGCCAAACCCATGCTTGGGCCGCGGTTCCGCAGCGACTTGCACTGTTCAGTGAACAAAAATTTTGCAGAGAGCTTTTGAATAGAAAATAGGGGTTTTGGGACATTCTTTTTGGGCCCAGATTTTCTGTGAGAGCTATAGTACTGCTTGGGGCCCACTTCGATAAATTTGTTCGATCGGATATTTTAAACATGTTAGTTCACAGTATTTACATTATATCTACGACCGTGAATGTCATTCGATCGGTAAATCCTGTCTAACTGCTATAGCCCTTTTAGACGGATTTGCGAACATGACATTCACGTTGATGTTCTGTGTTGTGCTGTGATGTTGCGGATTGGTCGTGGGGGATAGCCTGGATGCAATATTAGTACAGTTTCATTTTATATGTACATTTGATATTGCGGGGCGAGCGTCCGACATGTGGACTGCCGTCACTGCCTTTTTGTATTATTCTTTTGGGGCACGACCGGGTCGAGGTCGATGTACCCGTTGTATGTATATTTTACTTTCTGTACTAGAATTACCCCGCGGAGGGGTGCACGGATAGCCGGGTTCTAGAGGGCAACGAGCCCGCATCTCATGGCGTTGAGACGGAGGGGGCTTTACTCTAGAATTGGCGGGCTGTTCGCCGCACTTGTAGGGGGTACAGGTTGATCCAGGAGGGGTGCCCAAGTTACCGGATTCCGTGAAGTGTTGGGTGGTCCATTCACGTTGCTGAAGGGGGCTGCCTCGCTTCAGGTTTTGGCGGGAAAGTTGCCGTGCCCGTAGGGGTCTAGGATTTCATTGCACAGGCTATCCACACGACCAGGAGAACGTCGGGTTTCAGTAGCGGCTCTATGAAACCCGGGGATCCCAGATATCTGTATTGTTCTGTGATGCGGTACATTTCTGTGATGTTGCATTTTATCACGCATTGAGCGAAAATTATATATTATATATATACTAGTAGATGTTGTACATGTTTTGCATCCGCGCTAGTCCAGTCCCCGCTCTGTCGTTAGTTAGCTAACCTAACGGGTGATGACGGGACCCAGTGGCGAATGCGGATGGCATATACGTACGTTATTTTCTTCGTTCTTTGGGGTGTGATCAATTGATGGGACTGCGTTAATTCGGATCAATGCAAGATAAACAAACCTATTCTGATGTTGTTGGAACATTTTTCAAAAAGCTGTTATTGCAAGGACGTTCTCTTTTGTTTTGCACAGTGGTATTCAGTTGGAATATCCTGCTCCTCAGTCGACGAGGCAACGGCCGAGAACCCATCACCGGGAGTGACCCCTTGGACAAAAGTTTGCGTCAGGGCAATAACTTCACTATAGCCGATTACATTTGCTTTGCATCATGGTATTCAGTTGGAATATCCTGCACCTCATCCTACGGGGAAAGTGCCGAGATCCCTTCACCGGGAGTGACCTCTTTAGCAAAGGTTTTCGTTACTATATTTTTATAAAGCTATCCGTTCCTTCAACGATATCAAGTTCATTACGTTAAAGGTTTTTGCTAGAAACCATTCGTAGTCCTCCGTCGTTTCAGACGGGTAGCACGTAGTCTTCATGCTATGTTTGTTGACCTTCGTCAAGGCATAATGTATGGTAGCTGCTTGTTACCTTTCTGCTGCATAGATAGATGCGTTGGTTTGGGACAGTCGTATAGCCTTATTGACCTTCGTCAAGGGCTTGTACGGGTGGGTTCAAATTAACCTGGACAATGACGGGTAGAACTTGACATGTGACTTATGATTTGTTGACCTTCGCCAAGGTCATAAGAGCATGGGGCAAAAATACACATCGGGAGTTTCTAAAGAAACTGAAACTTGCCAGATATGCGCATACCTTCTGGAGTGTGATAACATGAGTGGATTCCGTCATGTTATCATGCGATGATAGTTGGATCCCGATTCCCACTGATGAGTTGGTTTACTCCTCGGGTGATCCCGGCTAATTCTTCTTTCAGGTTTGGGGAAGAATTTGACGTTACAGTGGGAGGTTTCCTGATTAGATAAAGTGATAACCATTCTGATCTAGGCTAGAGTGCACGCTGAGTGTTTCTTTTCTCTCTCTCTTTGGCAGCGACCATTGACCCGACCCTAGACTATGACTCAGTGACCAAGTTGACCGAACCTTCTTAACACTGGCTTTTGGATTGTCAGAGTTGCAGACCTCATTGCCACTCCTACTTTTACCCTTTTCTCCAGGACACCCCATATTACTATGAACGTCCACTTCCATTGGACAAAACCATCGTATGGTTATATACGAACTCGAAGGAATTTATTCGAGGATGGTTTCTGGTTCTGGAGAAAATGAATAGGACTATTCAGTTGCCTTTTCCTTTTACCTTCTCTTAGGTTGTGAGTACTCCTTGGTTTAGGAGATAGTACACCTATTACGCAAATTAGATAGTCTTCTTCTAAACCATAGGCAGGTGCCGACTGGTAGGGAATGAAGAAAACCAATTAGCCTAAACGGTGTACAGAAGGTATTATGTAAAGACAAAGAAAGGGATTAGTAAGAGGGCAAAGTAAATTGCGACTGCTATTCACGACCAAACCAAGTATTTCTTCGCCAATCCTAAATCACCTTTGTATTTCTCCTGAACACTCCGTATCACTATGAAGATCCCAAGTTTATTGGATACTCCATCGTTTGGTTATATACGAACTCGAAAGGAACTTGTTCCAGTTCGGGGATGGATCCTGGTTCAGGAGAAATAGGAATAAGGTTCATTCGGTTGTCTTTTATCTTCACCTTCTCTCGCATTGCGAGTGTTCCTAGGACTAGGACAGTACACCCGTTATGCTTATTGGATAGTCTTCTTACAAACCATAGGCCGGTGCCGAACAGTAGGGAAGGAAGAAAACCATTTGGCCTAAAGGGGTGTACAGAAGGTAATGACTAAAGACATATAAAGGGATTTGGAGAGGTGGTAAAGAGATATACGGTTACAGTTGTGAATATGAATAATGGAAGAGGCATTACTAGGAATACCAAGATACCCCATCGAAACATTTCAATATTTCAGTTTCACCGTGTACTGTTAAAAGAAAACTGATTTCCCAATTAGACACTTGCTCCAGGGTATGTATTTACCAGGTTTGATTCTCACATCTGTATGGTTTTACAGATGATGATTGGGAGTAAGTTATTGGGGATTAGATGATCATCCTCATTATATCGGGATTCGTTGTAATTGGTGATATTTGAGGAAGTCACCTGGGTTGTTTGCCGGACGGCAAATATTTGGTTTTGAATATCCGTTGTTATGCACCAATTTCAAATTGATATATATGTACGTCTATCTTTATAGAGTGAGATATACCTTTTTGAAATTATGTCTATGACATTTACCTATATCAGTGGATGGTTATGTAAGGAGCATTGAACAACGGTGTAATTCTTCTTAACCATAAGTATAGTTTTCAACCTACGACACACAGTGAATGATTTACTAGACTCAGGGGACTTATACAGAGTATTGTATATTGTCCAGTGTCCATTAGGACAAAGGGGTAGGTACTCGTACTATATTCGGTTTACTTATGACTTCTCTAGTCTTAGACAGGTGTTTCGTAGAAACACAGGGTCCAAATTTTGAGAAGTTATAGGTATAAGAATAGAGTTGAGAACCAGGTATTGCAAGTATCGGGATTCTTCAAGGTGATCGAAGATGTAGATACTTGTGTATGGTATTCAGTTGATAGTATTAAGAGAACTTGCTTCTCTTTCAGGTTACTCATAATTGGAAGCATTCCTAAGTTGAGTAACGTTGATCGGCCTCTTTCTATTTGGTAGACATGCACTGGAGACAGCTGCATGATTTGAATCTGGTTCAATTAAATCAGTGCCTCTGTTCCTGTATTGGATATAGAACAGTTCATATCTTGACATTGTTAAGATACGGGGAGTTGTCCGGTTTATGGTTAAAACCAGACTCCGGATAACTCAAGGCACGTTTCAGTAATGGCTGTTTGTGGGTTGACCCGGGCTATGACGAGGGTTGACTTTCTACCATCTGGAAGATCAATAGTGATATTGTTCTTGACTCTCCACAGTTTTCATAAAAATGGATTTTTTCAGAAAACAGTAGTGGGAGTATGGTAGAACTGGAAGTGATTCCAGAACCGCAAACGATTACTAAAGATTTGATAAGAACCTAAAGATTCAATCTGGTTTGACATTCCATTGGCCACTCCGCAGATATGGTGGGTAACCTCAGGCACCCGAGTGGTACTTCGGTATGCTCAGGGACGGTGGCAGGGAGGTTCTTGTTTCCCCAGACTTGCCATTGCTGTTGTTCCAGACTGTGAGACACGGCAGGAGAATGAGTATAGCGTCGTTCTAAACTAGCTTTAGAAGTGTACGTCTATATGACTTTGCCAGAGGGTTGTCGTTGTCAGTGGGAGCAGCTGAAGCATTGGTGGACAACCGCTTATGTCTATTTATAGACTAAAGCAGATATAGCGGAGATAGATAATTATTTCTGATGTGACAGTCATAGGTTTGACTTCATTAGAATAAGGGATGGATCTGTTAAGAAGGTAGTAGGGTGTGATGTCCTGGTATTTGGATGACATACACAGAGTAGGAAGTGATATTCCTATACTACGATCGGTTATACTTTGGTTGTCACACAGTAGCTTCTCTACATAGGACTTGGATATTATATCAGACATTCTGGTTACTATATCTATGGTTTTAGATCTAGATTTGGCTAGTTTCCCAATCTGGGTACTTAGACAGCATTCTATGAGTATTTAGAATGGACGACTCCTGGCACGGTAGTATACCTGCAGGTGATGGAGTCACCCTCTCTAAAAGTGTCTTACAGACTAAAGGGGAGAGGGATACGCATGATTGGCAGATCACTTGCTTAGGCAATTGGGTTGATCATGAGATGTCATGTACCACACCAGATGTTGTTCTTGCAGTAAATGCAATAAGTTGATATTGATCCAATCCTGGGAAAACAGTCGGAAGCAGTTTTAGAACATAAGTGGATGTTCTAGGGATATGATAACAACAGCCTCCTTTAGGAGACGGTTATCATTCCAGGCTTCCAAGGTGACATGGATGACAGAGTGGCTGTCAGAGTTATAGTTTTCCCTCTGATGAGGGGCAGTATTTTGGACAGGTGGTCCAGGCGGATACTAAGGGAAGGATGGCACAGGATACTGATGATGTTCAGTTGACGATACAGTCTAAGAAGTTTGGATTTGGAGTTCATTTATGAGCTAGGACCCATCAGACATCCAGACATTCTAAGACAGGTATTGCTCATTTTGGGAGATGGCTTTCTCCGCGATCATAGGATATAGAGAGACATAGAAAGAAACACCACAGCGGATCCACTCACTGAGGCTATTCCTCGAACGCAATAGTTTCGCAAACGAGCTTTGTGAGACTGACTAGTAGAGGAGTTGGTTGTTCGGTATCACACGGGCTGTGAGTATACGACATCGCAATAATTAGCCTTGAGTGCAAGTGGGAGATTGTTGGATATAGTGCCCTCAGAGTCAATTATTGGATCATAGGAACGTGATTGCAATGATTGAGGAGGACCTATGCCGGTAGGACTGTCTTACTCGAGATGATAGTATGCTATCTGGTTTATCTTTATCATCGTGTACTGCTTTAAGTGACCTTATGAGTCGCTATTACACGTTGATAGAGCCCCTAGGATTCTTGCTTGACTACCAGCAGTATGAGGGCGATCATATACGTGAGAGCTGGAGTCTATAAGCACATCCTTAAAAGGTCCCTAGTCGTGGGAGTTTCGAGACAGGGCATCGATTCTCCATAGTAGACTAGTGTATACAGTCGAGACCCCGACGAGGGGCGGTGGCCGGTCTCACAATCCACTGGTGTCAGTTGGTTCACCTAAGATGTATATAGGTGCTCATTGGGTTATAAGTACACCGGACAGGACTCGCCGGGAACCTGCTAGTTGGTATTATACCTGACGTCGGATAGCAGTTCCCTGGTGACATGTGTACAGGTTAGTTCATCGACCTGAGATCGTCATTTGTCTCGTGTGAGTTCCCGCTGTACTTAGATTACTACCCTACCACGCTCAAAGGAGATGTACAAACAGGTTTTAGTTGGGTACAGTCCCGACCACATGGAGGCAGTGAGCGGATCTGCAGGGGTTCGTCTCTCCTGGTATTGGGGGTGAGGTCGCGCTGTGTCTAGGAGAGCCAGTACATGAAAAGTCCTTGGCTAAGGCAGGAGATTTAACGGTAGGTATTCCAGTAGTATCTCAGGGTGTTCTAGGCTGCACTCCGACACGACTTGTACCGCTATTGGGGGTCTGACTTTTACCAACCACCTAGGCCCGCTATGCGATGCTCATAGACGAACGGTCCGGACTGTATGGATATTGTCACTGACAGGCTCAGTAGGGTGTCAGGATGAGTTCGCTCATCGACGTCCCTTTTGGTCAATAGCTGGTGGCCCGTCACGTATGGCTGATACCTCTGACGTGCTAGTGGTTAAATCCACAGCCATAGTATTGACGAGTCTTTAGAGTCCACCACACAAACAGTTACTCAGGTTTCGGGCGAAACGCTGTAGAGGCCGTATGGAGATATGGCAGGGTTCGATCAGATACGTGCGGTATTGCACGGATCGTGATCGGACGGATTTTACTAGCCGGCTTTGGCTTAAGCCGGATCCTAGTATTAGACAGTGTAGTTTTGTCTCTTTGCATTTGTGTTCAGTGCGAATACAAATGCGGTCATGTATAAGCAGTAGCGGGGTTTTCCTGTAATTTATTATGGGATCAGTTTTCTGAAGTTGCCAGTTTGCATTCCGTTCCGGCCGGTTTTCCTTTGTTCTTTCGCGGCCGGACTTTCTGATAGAGGGGGTTATTTGCAAGTTTGCAAATAAGTTATTGTGGAGGGGTTTCTTGCATTTGTGGCTTCATTATGATAGATTTCTCATGATGAGATTCCCTTTGAATCAATCCTTTGCATTTATGAGATTAGAAATGGAAAAGATGAGGAGTTGATTTGGATTAGAAATGTGTGACTATTTTCTTTTTGATTAATATACCTTTTCTTCTCTTGTATGAGATTATTCAATGGTTCTCATTTTTTCCTCCATTCTCATTATGGGGCCGGCCACTAAAAGAGAGGGAGAGAGAGTGGTTCATTTGAGGGTAGCATTTTTCTCCATCTTATTTTCTTGCTAGGAAAAATGAAAGCACCATTTTTCTTATCATCAATTCCTCCATCAAGGCAACTTCATTTACCCCGAAGATACTACGATTCTACACTACATCTACAGCAAATCTTGGACGCGTCTGCTAGCCAACTTCGCGCTCGAGTTGCCTCGGTCCAGAGGTGGGAGCCCGTAAAAGAGTCCGGCTACGTGGTACCCTTTCCGACAAGGAGGTGACGGACAGAGATTCTGCGGGAGATCGGAGTGGAGACGAAGACCGAAGGACATGGATCGCTTGGTATAACTCTCTACCCGTATTTTAGTTTTCTAGTAGCTAGGTTAATGGCCCGATCCGGGATAAAAGTGTGCGGTGGTGCCGGTTTGCTAGTTTGCAAAATTTTTCGTTTCCGCGTTTCCGGCGTCGGATCGATGGCCGGGGCGCCGCCGCGGACTTACAAAAACCATTAGAATACTGTCAAAGTACCCACATTGGGAAACTACCCAAATCTAGATCTAGAAACCAGAATGTCTGATTTTATATCCATATCCTGTCTGGAGAAACAACTGTGTGACGACCACAGTACAACCGATCGTAGTATAGGAATTTTACTTCCTACTCTGTGTATGTCATCCAAATACCAGGACATCACACCCTAATACCTTCTTAACAGATCCATCCCCTATTTTGATGAAGTCAAACCCATGAGTGTCACATCAAAATTAAATGATCTATCTCCGCTATATCTGCTCAAGTCTATAAATAGACATAAGCTTCTTGCCCACTATACTTCCGCTGCTCCCACTGACCACAACAACCCTCTGGCAGAATAATATATACGTGCACTTCTAAAGCTAGTTTAGAACGACGCTATACTTAACCTCCTGTCGGGTCTCATAGTCTGGAACAACAGTAGTGTAAGTCCATGCTACCCTCCCCCGGTACTTACGGGGTTGCGGAAATGGTGAAAATAGATTTTCTTTAGGGTGGTAACATGGACTCATAATACGGATCTTTGTTAAACAACTACCTAACAACCTAACTAGGAGTTTTACCTACTCGGTTAGGGGGTCATACCTTTCTTGAACTCCTTCATCTTCAACTCTTGGTGGTGTACGGTTCGGCCTCACCTCGTTGTCTCCTCGCGCCGAAGATGGATCCACCCGAAAGCTTCTACCTTTTGTCTTCTACTTCAAACTTGAAGAAACTAGAACACTTGGCTTGCTAGGCCTTGTGAACTAGGATGAGTAGAGGATTGTTTTGGTGTTTTTATCTCTAAGGCAATGGTTCTCAACTTATGAGAAGGGGTTGCCTTGAGCTAGAGAGAGCAAGAGGAAGAGGGAGAGCTTGAGCAAGAGAGAGAAATGAAAATGAGAGAAATGAGCAAGTCTTTTGCCATCCAAGCTCTCATAATCCAAAAAATTATGATTACAAGTAATAATAATTGAGTATAATGTGATGGTTGTTATCATGACAAATGACAATATCATTTCATGCATTAAATGCAATTTGTGAACTATCTTGCAAGCACAAGTCAATGCAAACAAATGATAGCCATTGTCATGATGGTGGTCAACAAGTCCAACCTAGTCAACCGGTCTACAAAAGTCAACAAGTCAACAAGGTCAACCTTTCAACCCTAACCATGTCACTATAAAACTTAATTAATATTATTGTTAATCATAAGTCTAATTCTCATTAGGGTTAAGTAAAAGTCAACAGTCAACAACCCTAATGAGAATCCTCTGCCTCTGTCTCTGTCAACTGTGCATACACACCCGTATCCGCATTCCGGGGAACACGAATACAAACGAGATAAAACCAATCCCAAAACGTATACTAGGATCTGGCTTAAACCAAAGCCTGCTAGTAATAACCGCCCGGTCACTAAACGTGCACTAGTGCACGGATGTGACCGAACCCTGTCGCAAAACCATGTGACCTGTCGCAGAACCATGCGACCTCTACTCTTTTGCCTAAAGCCGAATAGCTCTCTGTGTGGGACTCTAAAGACTCGACACTACGCTGGCAGTGGGTTTAACCACAGACCACAAGCGGCACTAGCTGTGCGTAACGGCCCCAAGGTAGATGCCGATAAGAAAACGGACGAGGTGAAACCCATCTGAACTCCTACTGAGCCTGAATGTGACAGTCTTCGTACAGTCCGGTCTGTTCGTCTGAGTACATCGCATGGCGGGCCTAGGGGGGCGGTAAACGTCAGTCCCCTAATAGAGGTACAAGTCGTTTCGGAGTGTAGCCCAGAACACCCTAAGATAACACTAGAAACCTACCAGTATATCTCGCTTGCCCTGGCCAGGGACTACTTGTGTAGTGGCTCTCCTAGACACAGCGCGATGTCAACCCCCAATACCGGGAGAGACGAATCCTGTCTAACCATCACTGCCTTCAAGTGCTTCGGGACTGCACCCAACTACTACCTGTTTGCATGACTCCTTCGAGCCGTGGTAGGGTAGTAATCAAAGTACAGTGGGAACACACTCGAGGCGAAGTGACAGTGCCAAGTCAGCGGACTAAGCTGTACTCATGTTACCTGGGAAATGATAACTGACGATAGGTATAGAACCAACCAATCAGTTCCCGATGAGTCCTGTCCAGTGTACTCGTAACCTAACGAGCACCCGCATACTATCTCAAGTACGACGTATTGACGGCTGTGGGACAGACCGTCTCCCCTGCTGGGATGAGAAGCGCATACGCTAGTCTACTCCGGAGTATCGATGCCCTGTCTCGATAGTCCTACGACTAGGGACCTGTATAATGATGTGCTTGTGGATTACCCAGCCCGCACGAGTGTGACTGCCATCACAGCGCTGGTAATCAAGCAAGGATCCTAAGGGCTCTACTAATATGTATAAGCGATATACTAAAAGAAACACATGCACATATTAAAGTAGAAACAAACCAAGTAGCATACTACCATTTTGAGCAAGATTGTCTATACAAGGTGAATATCCCATGCTTCCATTAAGTAATATACAAACTAGTATGATACAGTAATGGCCTCTAGGGCATATATACTAACAATCTCTCACTTGCACTAAGGCCATGTACTGGCGTGTCGAAGACCTATCATCTCGATCAGCCGCTCGAAATGAGTCTGGGGTAAGGCCTTCGTGGGTGGATCAGCAGTGTTATCTTCTGAAGCAACCCTCCGAACCTCGATCTCCTGGCGATCCACGATCTCCCTGATCAGGTGATACCGCCTTAAGATGTTTCTGGATTTCTGATGGGACCTGGGTTCCTTCGCTAAAGCTATAGCCCCGTTGTTATCGCAATACATAGGTATTGGATCAACAATGGACGGAACCACCTAAAGTTCTTTCAAGAACTTCCTCATCCAGACGGCTTCTTTTGCGGCATCTGCAGCAGCGATGTATTCCGCTTCCAATGTCGAGTCAGCAACGGTTTCCTGTTTAAAGACATAACCCGACATGGACTTGGAATTATCCTTGTCACTCTGGAAGCTGGAGTCAGCAAAGGCCTCGATCTGGAGATCTTTTCCACCATACACCAAGAACATCTCCTTAGTCTATCTCAGGTACTTGAGAATGTTCTTTACCGCTATCCAGTGCTTCACCCCTGGGTCCGACTGATACGGGCTTACTACACTCAGTGCATAAGCTACATCCGGTCTGGTACACAACATCGCATACATTATAGAGCCTACCGCAGAAGCGTAGAGTATAATAGACATGCGATCCCTTTCCAAATCAGTCTTGGGAGACATCTCTTTGGAGAGGATGATCCCATGACAAGCCGGTAGATTACCGCGCTTGGAATCTTCCATACTGAATCTTTTCAGTATGGTGTCGATGTACCTGGACCGCGAAAGTCCTAACATCCTCTTGGATCTATCACGATGGATCCGGATCCCCAGAATGTAGTTGGCATCGCCCAGGTCCTTCATAGAGAACCTGTGTGACAAGAACCCTTTGACAGATTGTAGCATACGATTGTCATTTCCTATCAAGAGAATGTCATCCACGTATAAAATGAGGAATACGACAGTTCTTGCTACAAATCTACTATAGATGCATGGTTCATCTGGATTTTTGATAAAGCCAAATTCTTTGACCGTCTCATCAAAACAAATGTTCCAACTCCGCGATGCCTGCTTTAGTCCATAGATGGACTTAAGAAACTTGCACACCTTTCCGCTGCTCCCACTCTGAATGAAACCCTCTGGCTGGTCCATATAGGCACACTCCTCTAAATTTCCATTTAGAAAAGCGGTCTTTACGTCCATATGCCAAATCTCATAATCGTGGAAGGCAGCAATGGCAAGAAGGATCCGAATGGATTTCAGCATAGCCTCTGGAGAAAAGGTTTCGTCATAGTCCAAACCAGGTCTTTGACGAAAACCCTTTGCAACAAATCTAGCCTTATAGGTCTCAACCTGTCCATCTACACCAATCTTCCTTTTGAAGATCCACTTGCATCCTATGGGTTTTATCCCATCTGGAGCAACGTCCAACGTCCATACTTTGTTGGTGTACATGGACTCCATTTCGGTCCGCATTGCATCCAGCCATTTTACCGAGTCAATGCTCTGAACGGCCTGCTGGAAGCTAGTAGGCTCATCATAATCAATGATGCAATCCTCTCTATCCCCGTCTATGAAAAAACTGTAGTATCTCTTATGCGGATGAGACTGCCTACTACTCCTGCGGAGCGGCGTAGGAATGTCATGTTCCTTTGAACCCTCTGGCTCTACTAAGATTTCAGTAATAGTCTGTGGTTCTGGAATTTCTTCCAGTTCTATTGCGCTCCCACTAATTTCCTTTTCTAAGAACTGGTGTTCCAGAAAGTGGGCATGACGAGAAACAAAAACCTTTTGTTCCTCTTCGCAATAGAAGAAATATCCCTTGGAGTTCTTTGGATATCCGACAAACTTGCACTGTACTGAGCGTGCCTCGAGTTTGTCCTCATGTTGCTTTTTAACAAAAGCTGGACATCCCCATGTCTTAATGTGATTAAGATAGGGTCTCTTCCCACACCATATCTGATATGGTGTAGTAGGCACAGTCTTAGTTGGAACTCGGTTCAAAAGGTTTGCAGCTGATTCTAGTGCATATCCCCAAAATGATCGCGGTAACTCAGCGTTACTCATCATGGACCATACCATATCCAATAGGGTTCGGTTCCGTCTCTCCGATACACCGTTATGTTGCGGAGTGTATGGAGGAGTAAGCTGAGAGAGAATTCCATTCTCTTTTAGGTAATCCAGGAACTCTCAAGTATTAACCACCTCGATCAGATCTCAGTGTTTTGATACTTTTGCCGGTTTGTTTTTCTACTTCATTCTTATATTCCTGGAACTTTGCAAAGGCTTCGGATTTATGTTTCATTAAGAAGACATATCCGTACCTTGAAAAGTCATCCGTAAAAGTAATGAAGTAAGAATAACCGCTTCGCGCATGCGTAGACATTGGACTGCACACGTCGTTGTGTACGAGTCCTAAGAGCTCGCTCGCTCTTACTCCGTGTCCAGAGAACGGAGTCTTTGTCATCTTTCCTTTGAGACAGGATTGACAAGTTGCATATGATTGATATTCGAACGGATCAAAATATCCTTCTGTATGTAACTTGGTCAACCTTCTCTCATTGATGTGACCTAGTCTACAATGCCATAAGAAAGTCTGATTTGTTTCCGGAGACTTTCTTTTGTGTGTATTCTGGACATTGAAAATCTGTGGTTAGTTTAATACGTATATACCATTGCTCAATGTACCTGACCCAATCAAGACTTGATTAAGGTGAATGTTCACAACATGACTTACAAATGCAAATTCATAACCTTCTTTAGATAATAAAGATACAGAAATGATATTACAAGTTGCATTGGGTACAAAACAGCAATTACGCAAAACTAAAACATGTCCATCTGACAAGCCCAGGTGATAGTCCCCCACGGACTCAGCATCCATGCTAGCTCCGTTTGCAACTCTGAGGGTCATATCACCTGCCTTCAAAACCCTACGCTTTCTCAGTTCCTGCAAAGAATTACAGATATGAGATCCTGATCCGGTATCCAATACCAGGAAGTAGAGTTTATTGAAAGACAGTTTTCAATAACATACACACCTAAAGCTGAAGCCGCAACTTGCTTCAGATCCTGTGTTCTGGCCTTCCAAGCCCTGCAATCTTTCTTCCAGTGTCCCTTCTTATGACAATAGAAGCATTCTTCCTTTCCTACAAGCTGCCCCGCTTTCTTTGTTGCCTTTGCTTTTCCCTTCGTATCCACTTTACTAACACCTCCCCTTGGTTTGGCGGGGGCTTTCTTCTTCTTTCCCTTGGCTTTTGCCTTGGACTTAGAAGAGGAAGATCCTCCTACAAACAAAGTGGATGTTTCCCTACCTTTCTGTAGGGAGCCCTCTGCACTCCTTAGCATGTTGAGAAGCTCCGGAAGTTCAACTTCTTTTCCTTGCAAGTTGAAGTTCAGGATAAACTGGGCGTAAGTGGAAGGAAGGGACTGGAGAATCAAGTCCGTATAGAGCTCGTTCTCTAACGTGGTCCCAAGGTCCGCGAGCTCCTCAATGAAGCCAATCATCTTAAACACGTGTTCCGCTACCGATGATCCGATGGCCAACCTTGCCGAAAAGAGCTTCGTCGACACTTCGTATCTTGCGATACGAGATTGCTCTCCATACAGTTCTTTTGTATGGAGAAATATGGATTCGAGGTCCATATTCTCGTACTTCCTTTGATGTTCATTGTCCATAGATGCAAGCATGAGGCACTTGGCCTTCGAGCAATCGATCTCCCAGGTCTTACGGATTTCCCTATCCGCGACACTGGAGGTGGGACCTGGGATAGAGGGAGCTTTGGTGGTAAGAAGATACCCCAGCTTGTCGTAAGTGATTGCCATTTTGACATTCCTGAGCCAATCTTTGTGGTTTGACCCTGTCAGAATGTTTTTATCTAGAAGTAACTTAAGTCCGGTCATGTCGATTGGTCGCTGCAATTAGGAGAGAGAGAAGAAACACTCAGCATGATACTCTTGCAAGTTTAGAGTGGTTTTTAGTTTTTCTAAACAGGATGGCTCCCACTGTTTCTCGAATTCCTCCTCAAACCAAAAAGGAAGAATTAGTCCGGATCAATCTCACCGTACAAGACTTGCTTAACCGTTCAGCCACGCCAGTGTTGGTACTTCGAGGGAGGTTTTCCAACGCTTTCGCGAAGTTCCTTAATTAAATAACCTATTTTCCCTGGGGGCGTAGCCCCGCTAACACCTTTCTAGACACTTACTAGGTTTATAGCATTGATCGTTTAGTGAGAAATTTCCCGAGGAGTAGCATATACTCACAGTAGGATCGGGATCCAAATATCATCGCGTGACAAAACTGAAGGAATCCTACCAGAATCATCACACTCCAAATGGTATGCAACACTAGCAAGTTTCAGTTCTTTTGAAACTCCCGATGTGGATTTTTGCCCCATGCTCTTATGACCTTGACTTTGGCCAAAATATCATAAGTCACATGTCAAGTTCTACCCGTCATTCTCCAGGTTAATTTGAACCCACCCGTACCTACCCTTGACTTTGGCCAACATGGCAATACGACTGTTCCAAACAAACGCTTCTATCTATGCTGCACTTGAATACCCAATAGCTACCAATCACTATTCCTTGACTTTGGCCAACATACATAGCTTGAATACTATTGACTATTCATGTGAAACGACGTAGGGCTATGAATGGTTTTGGCAAAACCGTGAACGTAGTGAACTTGATATAATCGATGGAACGAGATAGCTTTTAAAAGGAATGGCTCAAGCTCCGCATTTAAAAGTTGGTTTTTGAAAAGAACCGAGTGGTTTTGAAAGTGTTCCAACGACTTTACTTTGGTTTATTTTCTTGCATTAATTCTTTTTAATGCGTCCTATCATTTAATCCTACCATTGCAGAAAACAACCAAAATATGACGTACTCTTATGCCATCCGCATTCGACACAGGGCCCCGTCATTACCCGTTAGGTTACTTAACTAACGACAGAGCGGGGGTTGGACTAGCGCGGAAGAAAAACATAAGCAACGCTTAAATAGTTATCAAATATAGATATATTGCAATGATAGCCATTCCAGATCACAGATGAACACATTGGATATACTAGGAATCCGCAATTCGTACAAGCCTGTAACGAAAAGCGGATTACACGGTCGCGGTGAATAGCCAATACCCCACCCAAGACCACTACGGGTGCGGCAAACTACCCGCCAAGTACTCGAAGCGAAGCAACCTCCCTCAACACCGTGAGTAGGCCACTCGGCACTTCGAGGTACCCGGTAGTTTGTGCACCCCCACCATGGGTCTATCCTAGAAGCAAAAACAGTAAAAGAAATTATACAATGACGGCTACAACCTCATCCCGGTTGTGCGGCCAAATAAATAATATTACATCAATTACAAATTACATGAATTGAAAGAAAAGAAAACTCTCGTCTCACAACCCCCGGCTATTCACCCGCGACAATCCAATGAATTCATATACACATACCATCAACATTACAGATCACAGATATGTATAACCCCCACTAATCAACGTATAGCGATTAGCAGACGTTCAATACATATAACACATCACAGAAATAAACCCGTCTGCTTAAGTCTTTAGATATTCGATCAAAATACGGTTTTTTAAGCCCCAAAAACAAATTTTGCTTTCTGGAAAATCTGGGCAGAAAAAACATATTGTAAAAATCCCAAAACACCCCTATGACCACAATGCAAGGAAAATCGTCCACGGCCGAGTCGACTCAGCCGCGGTTCCGCGGCGTGTTGATCGAATCTCCGGACCATTTTCCTACAGTGCGCTCTAAAAACCCTGAGTCGAATTTTAAGGCAAGATTTATTATTTTTGGAACTGAAGAAATATTCGACAGAAAGTATGCAACCCGGGCGTGTTTCGCGACTTTTTCTTCGATCGAATTTCTAATTACATTGCTAACATGTTAGATAGTGTTTAACTAGGCTCTGATACCACTGTAAGTCCATGCTACCCTTCCCCGGTACTTACGGGGTTGCGGAAATGGTGAAAAACGATTTTCTTTAGGGTGATAACATGGACTCATAATACGGATCTTTGTTAAACAACTACCTAACAACCTAACTAGGAGTTTTACCTACTCGGTTAGGGGGTCATACCTTTCTTGAACTCCTTCATCTTCAACTCTTGGTGGTGTACGGTTCGGCCTCACCTCGTTGTCTCCTCGCACTGAAGATGGATCCAACCGAAAGCTTCTACCTTTTGGCTTCTACTTCAAACTTGAAGAAACTAGAACACTTGGCTTACTAGGCCATGTAAACTAGGATGAATAGAGGATTGTTTTGGTGTTTTTATCTCTAAGGCAATGGTTCTCAACTCATGAGAAGAGGTTGCCTTGAGCTAGAGAGAGCATCCCGATCCGGTATCTAATACCCAAGACGTAGAGTGAACTGAGAAACAGTTCTCGATAACTAACATTTCCGAAGAAGATGAATCAGAATGCTTGTTCTTCGTTTGGGAGGTGTGAGAATCCAGATATTCTTCTATTTCCTGCTCAGTCTTATAACACTTATAAGAAAGAACGGGACCAGTGTTCCCCTGCTCAGTATAATAATCGGGTTCAGTCAATAAATCCATGTTATTATCTTGATTAAGGCCTGACTTGGTCGCTATCTGGAGAGAGAGAGAAGAAAACACTTTAGCGTATGCTCTGGCAAGATTAGATTGGTTATTATCTTATCTAATCACGATGTCTCCCACTGTTTTTATCAAATCTTCCTTCAAACCCTAAAAGGTTAGACTAGCCGGGATTAATTACACCTTATAAGTTCGCCAATCTTTCAGCCAGGCCAGTGTTGGTACTTTGAGGGAGGTTCCGCGTGCTTTCGAGCGGACCTAATTAAAATAAACCTCGTTTTCCCAGAGGCTTAACCCCATAAACACCTTTCTAGTCACCTACTTGATCGGTTAGTTGTCCTGTGTAAAATTCTCCCAGGAGTAACTCTTACTCGCAGTGGGTATCGGGATCTATCTATCTCATAGAAGGTATGCAATCTCATTGCAAATTTCAACACTTGAAATTCCCGATAATGGTTTTTACCCCTACCGATATATGATCTTGACTAAGTCAACAAACCATAAATCGCAAGTCAAGTTCAACCCGTACATTTCCCGATTGAATTAAACCCACCCGTACGACCCTTGACTAAGTCAATAAGGCCATACGACTACCCTAATCCAATCGCATCCCATGCTTTAGTAGATAAACACTATTTAGCTACCGTACACTACGCCTTGACTAAGGCAACAAACATAGCACGAATACTAAGTAGTACATATCTGAAATAACGGAGGGCTACGCAGGTTTTTCAGAAAACCATGAGCGTAATGAACTTGATATCGTTGTAGAAACAAGTGATTTTGAAAAGGAGTGTTTTATAGGCCTTTCTAGTTTCGCTAAAGAGGTTACTCCCGGTGAAGGGATCTCGGCTCTTTCCTCATCGAATAAGGTGTAGGGTATATCATATATACCGCTGTGCAAAGCAAGAACTATAGAAGCAATCAAAAACTAAACCGTGAGTTTGTAGCATCTGCTAGTTTTGCTAACGAAGTCACTCCCGGAGAAGAGATCTCGGCTCTTTCCTCATTGAATAAGGTGCAGGGTATATCATATATACCGCTGTGCAAAGCAAGACTGTAGCTACCCTTTTTATAAAGTTTTGATTCTACAACATATTTTAGGTTTCTTTTCTTTTATTAATCTCATTAATAAATCCCATCAGTTATGCTTCCTAAGCATCACAGAAGAAACGAAAGCAGTAATATTTATATATCAACATATATATATATATATTGTATAAGCATTCGTCTCAGGCAGTAATATGATCTCATCACAGAACATTGCAGCAGAAGATAACATATGAAATATTGGATATATTAGGACGTCCGTGTCTTATTTCGAGCTTGTATAAAACACGGATTCCACGGTCGCGATGAATAGCCAAACCCACATCCCTAGACCCCTACGAGAGCGGCAAGCAACTCTGCCAATTCCAGGGTTAGAAGACCCGGTCTCGACTCCTCGAGATGGCCTCCCACTGTACCCTAGAACCCGGTTACTTGTGCTCCCCTCCTTGGGTCTATCCTAATGCGGAAAAGTAAATAATATACAATGGTGACATCGTCCTCAACCTGGAAGTGCCCCAATAAAAGAATATTACATACAATGAATTTTATATGAATGAAAATAAAAACCCTCATCTCACATAAAACCCCCGACTATTCAGAACACGACGATCCAATATAACATATCACGGCAACACATAATATCTCATATCATCAACATAAGCAAGTATGCGTATCCCGATTGTCGTTGATGTATAGCAACGAAGCCGGCGATACACCACATACTACGCTTACGGTCACAGAAAAGAAAGTGTAAAACTACAACATTTGGAATCCATAATCACTTTAGACATCTTAAATCCGAAATATCACATACTTCGCATTTCATGCCTAACTATGTGAATTCCACATATTGTATCACATTCCATATAAATAGACAATGTTATACTTTCCGATCGAATAATCAAATACCCAAGATTTCCTAAATAGCTCAACACTTGAGCGGAGTTCAAAAATCCCAGAACATGTCACAGCCCCAATGAAACAGCCGTAGAAGGGTGTCACGACCCGCAAGGTACGGAACGTGACTGGCACTTAAGTTTACGAAACGTCTCAAGACGTCCGTAAAATAAGTAAGCAAAAGCCCAGAAACCAAAACCAAATAAGCAAAAGAGTGAAGAAAACCCAATCAATTGAAAGCGAGTTTATCAAATAAGTCATATAAAACCCTTTTTAAAAACAATACAAATTTTTCCGAAAATTTCGGCAGAGTCTCCTTTGTAAATACTAGCCCCCAAAATGGGTACAACAAGAATATATATGAATCCAACAAATAAGGCATCCCCAAGCGGGAGCTAGCTCTTCGCCACAAGGCGGTCACAAATCCCACGCAATATAAAACAACATCATGCAAAATAATCATAAAGAAGCATGAGAAAAATAACATGTCGACTCAAGTGAGCTCGACCCCAAAATACAGCATAAAAAGTCCACAAATCTCACAGTCTCCTCTCTAGGTCAATATACAACAATACTGGTAGAAACAGTAGATGGAGTACACTAGATACAAAGAATATACAAGGGGTGCAAAAATAATAATATAACCCACCTAAGAGCAAAACCTCGAGTCCAGGCAAAAGAAGCAAGTGCGCCCGCCGCTACTGTACTGACGGAGCGGACCAAAAAAAGGCTGTGGTACAACGGGGGTGAGTTGCCAACTCGTGAGTAATAAATAACATCTACACAGGCTATCGAATGCATGCACACAAGCATCCTAGCATCTAAAATACAGGTAAGGCAGGACATAATAGCAGGTATGTATGCAATATGAATATACTAGCAGGTATGAATGCAATGCGAATCAACTCATGATCTGAATGTGTAAGTATAAGAATCAAATTTTTCCTTTAGGAATCTCTTTTGAAATACCAGCACAATACCAATAGAATCAACAAGAATCTGTGTCCAGCATCGACACCTCAAAACTGTCTCAAATCTCATATCAATGTATCTCTGGCCTCAGCCGTCCGGCTGACCCATCTCAAATATCAATATCTCATCATCTCGCGGCCACGGTCGGTATCCTCTGGATATCCGCCGTCCCAAACAGTCACAGGTAGGTAATCCGTCCCCTGCCAGGCTCAACGTCAACACCACATTCCTCTTGCCCCGGGGTACCTTACCGGGCCCACCATGTACCCGTGACGGTTCCTCCACTCCTCGACACGGATCTCGAAAACCACAGCAAACTCATGGTGGAAGACACTTACATCACTAGAAAACCGCAATTTACATATTTTAAAAATATAATAAGTTTAGAAATTTTGCGGCTTTCCCCCGAAATCCAGAAATATCATAAAATCTCAAGAAATCCTCATAAGTGCATATGTCAATGATAATGAATGCATATAGTATCAATAATCAAGTTGCGATGTGTGATTAATAGATTAGGCATGAACAAATAATATAATGAAGTACATGCACATGAATAGCAATCCTACGATTTCATTTTAAGGAATTAAAGCAATAGCGCGAGTTTAAGTATCAATTATAGTAAAAGGTTTCAATTTAAAGGTTATCTAGTGTGGTGGCATGGCAATTACCAGGGTGTGTGTGTAAGCATGAATAGTGCTCGTGCTGCATATAAAAACCCTGGCAATGGTGCAGGTGTCCTATAAAATGGTTTCGCATATGTATGTCAATATAAGGCATGAATGTAGCAATTAATCATACAAGTATTACACCCCTAATTACTAACATTACTAAGAATCTTTTAAGCTACTAAAACTATCGGACGACTTGCGCCATCCAACGATAGTCCCTCGTAGATGTTACATCTACTCACCGGAATCCCTAGCTAGTCACGTCCAATCACCGCTTTCCCCTTTCGTGCCGCGTCTGACGTCTCCGCCACCGAACCTGAAATTTACATTAATACAAACATAAGGTTACATATCAAGAACGACGCAATTCCCTAACGAAAATACCATAGTTCACAAGCTAGGTACAACGTGCACAAAGTGCGCGGAACACACGCGAAAATCGCAAAACTAACTAGAATCGTCGATCTGGTCGCCCGGAAAAACTAAAACCCGAACACTCAAAAATCTGCACTCACACATCCTAAAAAGTCATAGGATACGCTAAAAATGTCATCAAGACATCGCAATTAATTCACCACAGTAGTTTATAACACAACTAGTAAGCTAGAATTTGCAATTTGGTGCAAACATCGACAATTAGCGACAAAGTTAACACAATTTTAACTCATTTACCATGCTACAAAACCCAATATCCAAACACAACCCTTTCTTGAATTTTGGTAATTAGCAATCTTAATGAAAATATCACACAAGATTAACTTGGATTAGCATAACATCAAGCCACTTAAGCAAAGTAACCTTATAGATTGGTTAAGTAAACAACTAGATTAATTAAAATAGATTTAATTAACTAAATAAGGGTTTCTAAAAACCCTAGTTTAACTGTAACACCTTGGATTTCCGTTTGATTGCCTTTCGTGATAATTAGTGATCGTATGTATTAGTATATGTATGTATTTATTGGATTATTAGTTAGTTAGTAGTGTTAGCATCATTTTCCTTGTGTAGTGTACACTTGCACACTTTGACATTTTTGAGACTTAGGGTTTTGGTTGCATGTAACCATTTTTCTTGTGTTGCATGGTTGTTATTTTTCCCCACCTATTTTTCTTTTCTATCAAGTCAAACCCTTTTTTTTTTATAATTCAACTTCTTTTTTAAATAGAAAAGGGAGGTATGGTGGTTAGGTGAGCACTTTTGACTTGGTTGACCCTTGTTTTCTCTCTCACTTCATTTTCTTTCCCCTCATTTTCTGAATTCAGCAGAGAAAGCAGCAGCAACATTAGTGTTTTCTTCATCTCCTCTTCTCTTTTCACTTCCCAATTGATTCATGCTTAAACCCTACACAAATCAACATGTTTCCTTCACAAAACCTTAGTAAAAAAGTGAGTTCTTGTGGTGTTTGAGGTAGATCTGCACACTTGAGGGGGGAGGCTGAAACCCTTGGTTTCTCTAAGGTCATTTGGAGGTATAAATCTCAATCCTAGCACCCAATTTTCATAACTTGCATGTTTAGTTTAGAAATATCATATTTTTAGGCCTTTTTAGTGCTATTGAAAGGGGTTTAGTGTTAATATGTTAAATTTGTGTTGTTGTGGCTTGATTAGCTTGTTAATAAGTTATTAGTGTGGGATTAAACCTAGGTTTGTTTCAGATTTCATCAAAATACCATAAAGTTCCAGTTTTGTGCAAAATGTGTGATTTGAACTGATTTTAGGCACTGTAGGAAATCTGCTACTACCCGAGACTTTTCAGAACAAAACTAGTGATTACTGTAGCATGTATGTATGGTGTAGAGTGCACAAACCAAACCTGGGGACCCAATTCCCAAGTCTGGCCGCCAAAAAGGGCATTCTGGCCGCAAATTGCGGCCAGATTGGGGAGATTTGGGTTGGGGTTTGGGCTGTGGGTCTCTGCTTGTATGTGGGTTATTTTGGTATATATAGTTTTGAAATATCTTTCCTGTATCAAAATCTGGGGTAGAATACCTATTTTCCCGTATTTTCAACCTTTCGCGACACGCGTGATACGTGTGTGTGGGTTTTGGGTTTCTGCGTATCGCGACGCGTCGGAGTGATTTCAGACACGTAACCACACGTTTTAGCGCATCGCACACACGCGCGCTTGGTTCGCGACACGAGTTACTGGTTCGGCTTAAATGTCGCGTTTCTGTGATTTCAAGCTTACGTGTGATATATTGTGTAATTATAGGTCCGCAGGCGAGTACAGCGGACGCCGCGCAGGAGGGAAAACAGGTTGTTGGCTATACCTAGTGGGAGGCTACGGTGAGTAGATTTCACATCTACGGGGATATCGCCCGCATGGCATTCTACGTCAGGGCAGATAGGACCTTATAGTGTTCCTTATATATATATTGCATGTTCATGGTTACTAGCTGGTGCATTGCATACCTACTACACATATCACATTGATTCATTGCATTGTAGCTCATTTATATGTGACATGACTTGATACTCATATTTGATACCTATATCACATTGTAGCTTATCTTTATGTGACATGACTTGATATTCATACTTGACACTTATATCACATTGGATCATTGCATTGTAGCTTATCTTTGTGTGACATGACTTGATGTACATACTTGATGCACATATCACATCACAATTACGTGTATTATTGGCTGAGATTTCATGTGTTTTCTGGATTTGGGAACCGTGGCCTTTTCAAATAAATAATCATTTACAAACCCGGTTCCCTTGATATGATATTTGGGGCGCCGCCCCGTGTTTTCTCGGTGCTAGAGGCATGTACTGAGAGAGGGCTGACCCGGAATGACGGATGCCCGATGTATTGAGAGAGGGATGACCCGGAATGACGGATTCCCGATATATGTACTTTGATATAGGGCTGACCCGGAATGACGGATGCCCGATGTATTGAGAGAGGGATGACCCGGAATGACGGATTCCCGATATATGTACTTTGATATAGGGCTGACCCGGAATGACGGATGCCCGATGTATTGAGAGAGGGATGACCCGGAATGACGGATTCCCGATATATGTACTTTGATATAGGGCTGACCCGGAATGACGGATGTACTGAGACAGGGATGACCCGGACTGACGGATTCCCGATATATACTTTGAGAGAGGGCTGACCCGGAATGACGGATGTCCGATACAGGATGTTTTGCGTGTCGATGCTTGACACGAGTATTTATGATATTTGGGTGCCGATGTTGGGCACTCGGGATTCTCAGAGATGTACAGGATTGAGGGCCGAGGAGAGTGCCGGCGCATAAGCTAGTTTTGGGAGATCTGGGTGCATTGGGAAGCCGATTATATATGTTCCATGTTGACATTCCGTGTAGATATTATATTGCCCCTGCTCAGCATTACTTTTGTACCTCATCCTGTAGATGCATTACCTGTTAGAGCATTTGTACCTCACATGGTAGTACAGGACCCTATAGAGCACTTGCATGATTATTGCACATACTGCTCATCCCATATTGATATCATCTGTTGGCATATGATAGAGTAGTGTAGTACGTACATGCTCGCGATTACCTTTATATGTTATCTCTATTCACGAGTTGGCAACTCACCCCCGTTGTGCCACAGTGTTTGCAGGTTGCCCTTCGGAGTAGTCGCGGCAGGCTGCTTTGCATCTTTTGACACAGATACCCCCATAGCTGGTGTACTAGCTCTTTTGCTGATAGGTGGGTTTTGTGCGGTATCTGTTTATCTTTCTGTATGTACATTGTTGTATCTAGTATTCTCCATCTACCATGTATGTATTTGACTTAGAAACAGTGTGAGGACGATGTTGTATTATTTTGTACTCTGGTGTCGAGCTCGTTGTGAGCCGGCTGTACTTGCAGTTTATTCTATCTGTGATGTTCCCACTTGTGGATCTTGATCTTCGCTACGGCGTCGTATATTGTTTTCTTAGAGATTGATTACTTAGTTTTCTTATCATGTTTTAGTTATTGCTTCCTTTAAAACTTCTATCACTCTATACTTTCACTGGTTTGATTTCTGGGTTTTCGGTTCACTTAGTCGCGTTACGCCTGTAGACGTTACGTGGTTAAGTTCCGGTCACGGGCCAAACTTCGGGTCGTGACAAAGTTGGTATCAGAGCATAGGTTTTACCTTTCGGAGTGTAGGACGACCCTGGTATGATGGAGTAGGTAGCTGCGGCAGGATAGCGTAGCGTGTGTATGTTCCGCGGCATACTCATGACACGGTACTCCGCCTACGCGACCTTAGGACTTGTAGATTTAAAATTCCTCCTTGAGTATATACATTCTTGCGATTCGATTTCCGTATCCTTATCGAATCCTGTTGTTTTTGATAGCCAATATGCCGCCAAGGACTACGAGGGCACAGAGAGCGGCCGCGAGGGCCGAAGTTCGAGATGATTCATCTGAGACAAGGACTAATCCGAGTAGTACTCCTGTTGCACCAGGACAGATTGTTTCCCCTACGGCAGCTCAGATCGCTAGATTAGTGGTAGAGATGCAGGGCCTATGCCAGGCGATGAGCTCATTGATAGAGGTCGTTCGAGCGCAGCGACTGGTGGTTGCCACCCCTGTTACCCAGTTGTTCCTTGCGATCATCATGCAGTATTCCGTCCCCTACATAGCACCGGTGGAGGCAGCTCCCGTGTACGAGACACGTCTTCCAGAGACCGTGAGAATTCCGGAACGATTGTGGAATTATACTAGTGTACCAGCCCAGAGCAGAGGCTTAGGACGAGGACAGTCGTTTGGCTTCCATCCCCAGGCAGGACGGCATTCAGCGCGTAGGTGTTTACGATGCGGAAGCCTTCAACACCTCATCAGGCAGTGTTTCTTCACAGCACGTCAGGGTCGTGTTCTGAGGCGTCGTGGACGCGGAGGGTTTGCACAGAGGGGTCAGACTAGTAGAGGAGGAGTTCGGTCAGTCGCAAATGAAGGACAGGCCCAAGTTTTCGCTTTGACTCATCGGGACGCGCGGGTGTCCGATGCTGCGGCTTCAGGTACTCTTTCAGCTTGTCCTTTGTTGCACACGTATTGTTTGATCCGGATCCTTGTACCCGTATGTTTCCACGTACCCGTATGTATCCACACACTTTGTGCCGAGTTTGGGTAGAGAGTCCGGTTTGCTTGGTCAACCGCTAGTTGTGACTACTCCTGCGGGAGAGTCGTTTGCTGCTAGGCACGTGTTTCGATCCTGTACCGTCCGTATCGGCAAGAGAGAGTTGCCGCTCGATTTGATCCTTCATGAGATGTTGGACTTCGACGTTCTTTTGGGCATGGATTGGTTAGCCACGTGCTATGCTTCTGTTGTCGGCCGCGAGAAGGCAGTTCGATTTTGTTTTCCCGGCAAGTCGGTTGTTGTTGTGTTGGGGGACCGTAGTGCCACCCCTCACAGTGTGAATTCTTCTGTTCGCGCAGGACAGCTTTCGCGGAAGGGATGTCAGGGATTTCTCGCATATGTTTGCGATACTAGGGCCATAGAGGTTCTTTTGGATCAGGTTCCGGTTGGTGGCGAGTTCCCTGATGTGTTCCCTGGCGAGCTTCCTGGGCTACCGCCCGAGCGTGATAATTCTTTCTGCATTGATTTGGTTCCTGGTACGGGACCTATTTCGGTACCGCTTTATTGGATGGCCCCGGTGGAATTTAGAGAGTTGAAGGGTCAGTTGCAGGATACTTTTCGAGGATCGATTTACGATCGGGCTATCATCAGCTGCGGGTTCGACAGGAGGACATTCCTAGGACAGCTTTCCGCACACGTTACGGCCATTATGAGTTTTTGGTGATGTCGTTTGGACTCACCAGCGCGCCAACAGCATTTATGGATTTGGTGAACCGTATTTCCGGCCGTATCTTGATCTGTTCACTATGGTGGGTTTTGACGATACCTTGGTGTATTCTCGGAGTAGAGAGGAGCACGAGCAGCAACTGCGGATTACGCTGCAGACCTTGAGGGAGCACCAGCCTTTCGCCAAATTCTCCAAGTGTGCCTTCTGGCTAGACAGCGTAGACTTCTTGGGGCACGTGATTACAAGAGATGGTATATGTGTCGACCCGAGAAAGATAGAGGCAGTTCGGAGTTGGCCTAGACCCACGTCAGTGACGGAGGTCCGCAGCTTTCTAGGGCTGGCGGGTTGTTACAGGCGATTTGTGCAGGACTTCTCTCGCATTGCTACACCGTTGACCGGGTTGACCCGGAAGGGAGTTCACTTCGATTGGACGGAGGAATGTGAGCACAGTTTCCAGCGGTTACGAGCTCTACTGACTACGGCACCAGTGCTATCTTTGCCTTCAGGATCAGGCGGATTTGCGGTCTACTGCGATGCTTCACGAGTAGGGTGGGGGTGCGTTTTGATGCAGCATGACAGGGGGATTGCGTATGCTTCACGGCAATTAAAGAGACATGAGCAGAATTACCCTACTCATGATCTGGAGATGGCTGCAGTGGTCTTTGCACTCAAGATCTGGCGACATTATCTGTATGGAGAGTCGTGCCAGATATTCACCGACCACAAGAGCTTAAAGTACAGATTCCAGCAGCGAGACCTGAACCTTGGACAGCGCCGATGGATGGAGTTAGTGAAGGACTACGATTGTGAGATCTTGTATCACCCGGCAGGACTAACGTTGCGGCTGATGCTTTGAGCAGGAGGCCCGGGGGTAGTCTATCCTGTTTGAGCACAGTACAGAGGCAGTCGTCGGCAGAGTGGCAGATCTTATGCGACAGCCGGGTGCAGTTCGAGTTTACGCCGACCGGAGGACAGATTGCGCATGTTCGTGCACGCCCACAGTTGCTTGACTGTATACAAGAGGCACAGCACAGCGATGACCGCTGTTCAGAGATCAGGACACCGATGGGACATGGCAGATTTTCCGAGTTCATGATCGATGATCAGGGGATACTACGATTTGGAGCTAGACTGTGCGTACCAGATGCTGAGGGATTGCGGCGCGAGATTCTTGAGGATGCACATCGATCGGTATATAGTGTTCATCCCGGTTCCACCAAGACGTACTGTGGTTTGAAAGATGTTTACTGGTGGGACGGTATGAAGAGGGACATTGCAGATTTTGTATCGAGATGCCTGACTTGTCAGCAAGTCAAGGCTGAGCACCAGAGGCCCGCGGGAGAGCTACAGCTGTTACCCATTCCGGAGTGGAAATGGGAATAGAGTCCGATGGATTTCGTGGTGGGTCTATCCAGGACTAGTCGGGGGTATGACTCCACCTGGGTGATCGTGGATCGTTTGACGAAAGCAGCTCACTTCCTACCAGTGAAGACGACTTTCGGATTTACTCAGTATACCCAGATCTACATTGACGAGATAGTGTGACTACACGGAATCCCGACGTGCATTGTGTCCGACAGAGGCACCCAGTTTACTAGTAGACCATGGCAGAGGCTTCAGGAGGCTTTAGGCACTCGCTTGAGTTTCAGCACGGCATTTCATCCGCAGACCGACGGACAGTCAGAGCGGACTATTCAGACTCTCGAGGACATGCTCAGAGCATGCGTTTTAGACTTCGGAGGTAGCTGGGATCATCATTTGCCCTTAGTAGAGTTCTCCTACAACAACAGCTACCAGGAGACCATTCAGATGGCACCGTTTGAGGCTCTTTATGGGAGAAAATGCAGGTCGCCCACTTGTTGGACAGAGCTCAGTGAGGGCAGTATCTTAGGGCCACAGATCGTTGAGGAGACGACAGCGAAGGTCCAGTTGATTCGCGATAGGATGAGAGCAGCCAGAGTAGGCAGAGATCTTATGCGGACCGTCGTCGGCGCAGGCTTAAGTTTTCTGTTAGGTGATCATGTTTTCTTGAGGGTCTCCCCAATGAAAAGGTGTGATGAGGTTTGGGAAGAAGGGGAAGCTCAGTCCCAGATATGTGGGCCCCATTGGAGATCCTTGAGCGAATTGGTGCAGTTGCGTATCGATTAGCCCTTCCGCCCAGTTTTCCAGACGTGCATCCCGTATTTCATGTTTCGATGCCCCGCAGATATCTTCATGATCCTTCGCATGCGATTTAGCTTCCGACGACCCAGCTTGAGCGCGACCTTGCCTACGCAGAGCAGCCAGTGATAATCTTAGATCGACAGGTGAAGAAATTGAGGTCGAAAGAGACATCGTCCGTCAAGATACTTTGGCGTGGCCAGAGCGGCGAGGGAGTCACTTGGGAGACCGACAGCGAGATGATGAAGAGGTATCCCCACCTTTTTGAAGGTGCGTATAGTTAGATTTTTTTTAAAATTCGGGGACCGAATTTCTTTAAGTGGGGTAGATTGTAACACCTTGGATTTCCGTTTGATTGCCTTTCGTGATAATTAGTGATCGTATGTGTTAGTATATGTATGTGTTTATTGGATTATTAGTTAGTTAGTAGTGTTAGCATCATTTTCCTTGTGTAGTGTACACTTGCACACTTTGACATTTTTGAGACTTAGGGTTTTGGTTGCATGTAACCATTTTTCTTGTGTTGCATGGTTGTTATTTTTCCCCACCCATTTTTCTTTTCTATCAAGTCAAACCCTTTTTTTTTATAATTCAATTTCTTTTTTAAATAGAAAAGGGAGGTATGGTGGTTAGGTGAGCACTTTTGACTTGGTTGACCCTTGTTTTCTCTCTCACTTCATTTTCTTTCCCCTCATTTTCTGAATTCAGCAGAGAAAGCAGCAGCAACATTAGTGTTTTCTTCATCCCCTCTTCTCTTTTCACTTCCCAATTGATTCATGCTTAAACCCTACACAAATCAACATGTTTCCTTCACAAAACCTTAGTAAAAAAGTGAGTTCTTGTGGTGTTTGAGGTAGATCTGCACACTTGAGGGGGAGGCTGAAACCCTTGGTGTCTCTAAGGTCATTTGGAGGTATAAATCTCAATCCTAGCACCCAATTTTCATAACTTGCATGTTTAGTTTAGAAATATCATATTTTTAGGCCTTTTTAGTGCTATTGAAAGGGGTTTAGTGTTAATATGTTAAATTTGTGTTGTTGTGGCTTGATTAGCTTGTTAATAAGTTATTAGGGTGGGATTAAACCTAGGTTTGTTTCAGATTTCAGCAAAATACCATAATGTTCCAGTTTTGTGCAAAATGTGTGATTTGAACTGATTTTAGGCACTGTAGGAAATCTGCTACTACCCGAGACTTTTCAGAACAAAACTAGTGATTACTGTAGCATGTATGTATGGTGTAGAGTGCACAAACCAAACCTGGGGACCCAATTCCCAAGTCTGGCCGCCAAAAAGGGCATTCTGGCCGCAAATTGCGGCCAGATTGGGGAGATTTGGGTTGGGGTTTGGGCTGTGGGTCTCTGCTTGTATGTGGGTTATTTTGGTATATATAGTTTTGAAATATCTTTCCTGTATCAAAATCTGGGGTAGAATACCTATTTTCCCGTATTTTCAACCTTTCGCGACACGTGTGATACGTGTGTGTGGGTTTTGGGTTTCTGCGTATCGCGACGCGTCGGAGTGATTTCAGACACGTAACCACACGTTTTAGCGCATCGCGCACACGCGCGCTTGGTTCGCGACACGAGTTACTGGTTCGGCTTAAATGTCGCGTTTCTGTGATTTCAAGCTTACGTGTGATATATTGTGTAATTATAAGTCCGCAGGCGAGTACAGCGGACGCCGCGTAGGAGGGAAAACAGGTTGTTGGCTATACCTAGTGGGAGGCTACGGTGAGTAGATTTCACATCTACGGGGATATCGCCCGCATGGCGTTCTACGTCAGGGCAGATAGGACCTTATAGTGTTCCTTATATATATATTGCATGTTCATGGTTACTAGCTGGTGCATTGCATACCTACTACACATATCACATTGATTCATTGCATTGTAGCTCATTTATATGTGACATGACTTGATACTCATATTTGATACCTATATCACATTGGATCATTGCATTGTAGCTTATCTTTATGTGACATGACTTGATATTCATACTTGACACTTATATCATATTGGATCATTGCATTGTAGCTTATCTTTGTGTGACATGACTTGATGTACATACTTGATGCACATATCACATCACAATTACGTGTATTATTGGCTGAGATTTCATGTGTTTTCTGGATTTGGGAACCGTGGCCTTTTCAAATAAATAATCATTTACAAACCCGGTTCCCTTGATATGATATTTGGGGCGCCGTCCCGTGTTTTCTCGGTGCTAGAGGCATGTACTGAGAGAGGGCTGACCCGGAATGACGGATGCCCGATGTATTGAGAGAGGGATGACCCGGAATGACGGATTCCCGATATATGTACTTTGATATAGGGCTGATCCGGAATGACGGATGCCCGATGTATTGAGAGAGGGATGACCCGGAATGACGGATTCCCGATATATGTACTTTGATATAGGGCTGACCCAGAATGACGGATGCCCGATGTATTGAGAGAGGGATGACCCGGAATGACGGATTCCCGATATATGTACTTTGATATAAGGCTGACCCGGAATGACGGATGCCCGATGTACTGAGACAGGGATGACCCGGACTGACGGATTCCCGATATATACTTTGAGAGAGGGCTGACCCGGAATGACGGATGTCCGATACAGGATGTTTTGCGTGTCGATGCTTGACACGAGTATTTATGATATTTGGGTGCCGATGTTGGGCACTCGGGATTCTCAGAGATGTACAGGATTGAGGGCCGAGGAGAGTGCCGGCGCATGAGCTAGTTTTGGGAGATCTGGGTGCATTGGGAAGCCGATTATATATGTTCCACTTTGACATTCCGTGTAGATATTATATTGCCCCTGCTCAGCATTACTTTTGTACCTCATCCTGTAGATGCATTACCTGTTAGAGCATTTGTACCTCACATGGTAGTACAGGACCCTATAGAGCACTTGCATGATTATTGCACATACTGCTCATCCCATATTGATATCATCTGTTGGCATATGATAGAGTAGTGTAGTACGTACATGCTCGCGATTACCTTTATATGTTATCTCTATTCACGAGTTGGTAACTCACCCCCGTTGTGCCACAGTGTTTGCAGGTTGCCCTTCGGAGTAGTCGCGGCAGGCTGCTTTGCATCTTTTGACACAGATACCCCCATAGCTGGTGTACTAGCTCTTTTGCTGATAGGTGGGTTTTGTGCGGTATCTGTTTATCTTTCTGTATGTACATTGTTGTATCTAGTATTCTCCATCTACCATGTATGTATTTGACTTAGAAACAGTGTGAGGACGATGTTGTATTATTTTGTACTCTGGTGTCGAGCTCGTTGTGAGCCGGCTGTACTTGCAGTTTATTCTATCTGTGATGTTCCCACTTGTGGATCTTGATCTTCGCTACGGCGTCGTATATTGTTTTCTTAGAGATTGATTACTTAGTTTTCTTATCATGTTTTAGTTATTGCTTCCTTTAAAACTTCTATCACTCTATACTTTCACTGGTTTGATTTCTGGGTTTTCGGTTCACTTAGTCGAGTTACGCCTGTAGACGTTACGTGGTTAAGTGCCGGTCACGGGCCAAATTTCGGGTCGTGACATTAACTCTAACCATAAACCTTTAAAAACTAGATTAGAAACTAACACTAAATTAACACTAGATTTTAGCCCAATTAGCAAGTTAACCACTTAAATTAAGCTAACAAAATAACTAGATAACAAAATAGCTTAATTAATCTCTTAATGGTGTTCTAAACCCTAAATTAATTTCAAACCACAAACTTTAAAAAAACTAGTATGCAAATAGCACTAAAATTAACACTAAAACAACTAAATTAAAGGAATTAACCAAAAGAATTTAATTAGGAAGAATTTATACCTCAACTAAAGATCTAGCAAGAACAATTTGCCTCCAAAGATGCCTCCTTTCTCCAAGATTTAAACTAAAGTGGGTGTGAGAAGAGATGGATTAAGGTTTTGTGTTGAAATAGAGAATGATTTGTTGATTTTTATTGAATTTTGATGCAATTTTTTTGAAGAAAATGAGAGAAAAGAGAAGGAAAAATAGTGGAATGGGGGGGGGGGAGCTGGTCTCGGCCAGATGAGGGAGAGGGGAGTGGTGTGGGGTGTATGGAAAAAGTCATGGTCAAACCCCCTCAAAGTCAATACACCATACCTCCAAATACTATATTTTAAAACCTACACAAAACACCTCCTTTCTTCACATGAAAAAAAGCAAAGTGAGCAAGGAATTTCTGGACCTGATGATGGTGGGGCCGGCCTAGAGGGAGTGGGGGTGAGTGTGAGCGGATACAAAAAGGTTTTATGCAAAAAGACCCCCCACAAGTCCAAAATTGCAAGTTTTAGCTTAAAATTCAATAAATTTCATTTTCCATAATAAAAATTAGTTAAAACATGAAATAAAATACTAAAATTTTATGTTACAACTAGATTTTAATTAACATGATTTTAAAGCTTAAATTTAGCCCATTTAAATTTGTATTTATCGCTAATTTAATATATTTTCTTACCGGCTTAAAATAATATTAAAAATTGAAAAAAATTAGGGAAAAATTTTAAACGACCAGAATTTCATAGTTAACTCATTTGCTACTAAAAACTAGCAATTACCTATCCAAATTAGGTATACTTAGTCCTAAACTGCAAAATAACAAAAAGACGGTTTACGGAAAAATACCGAATTTTCACCGATTTTCGGGAAAACACCAAAACGACTTTTCAAGGCGCTACAAAGGGTCAAACCAACACCTCACATGTGGCAACGCTAAACTACCACAAACCGTAGGGTTCAGTGGCAGTTTTGACGGTCACATAATCAAGTTAAGGTTACGTTCTTCTAGAGGGTCCACTGATACGCTAGCATGATTTCCCGAAAGTTATAAACGGAGGAAAAATCCAACACTTGAAAGTTTTCCGTCATGAAAAAATGAGTTATTGATATCCGTTCGAATCTTTTAACACGTTCTAAATTACCCGAAAAACCAGACGATGTTAAACTTTCCGATCGAATCAACGAATTCTATAGATCTCTAGAAAACTCAACACTTAAGTAATATTAAAAAATTCCAGAAGCATGTAGTAATACATACGGATGAACTCAAGAAATAATATTCCCTGACAGCCAAGTATGGCCGCAGAACCGCCGCGCAAAGCATGGTATTGCCGCTGTTCCGCGGCGGCTTAAGGGAGTTAGGAGCTCGTATTTCGCAGTTATCCATAGAATCACCTGCTTAATTTTCTGAGAATTTTTAAAAGAGAAAAAACCACCTTTTAAAAAACTTTCCAGAGAGGGGGTCAAATTTGACGTTACGGGGTTCGATCGGACTTTTAACTTCGTATACACGTCGCCTAATGCTCTAGCTAGGCTCTGATACCACTGTAAGGTTACTAAGCACTGTTACAAGAGTCTATAAGGCATTAACCATGCCCGATTTAAAATTTACAAGTGCCGAACAAACTAAACCGAGGATCTTTGCTAGATAATTAGAGTAAACAAGCATGTAAACAACTTTTCATCTAAGAGAAGGGGATTACAATCTTTGTAGTCCATTTCTTTGCTTCATAAGCTCCGAGTAGAAGTCCCTTCGCTGCGATCCATGAACTTCCGGACTCTAGAGAGGCTCCAAAAGTCGAATGATCCATTCTTACTTGAAGTCTTCCTTTTCGAAGATGATCTACCTTGAAGAATCTTTAACTCAAGCTCTCACTTCTCTAATCAAGTATTAGTGAAGTGAACACCCTAATCTAAGTGGTTAGAATAGATAAGGATGATGAAGTAGGAATTTAGCTCTTTTTTATTATCAATTTCTCACACTAAATCATCACAAAACCAAAAGCTAGTAAGTTTTTCAAGGAGGAAGAAGAAGATGAAGTCTTTTTTGATGAATAATGAAATTATTGCTAATGGTTAAAAATCCAACCTTGGGTTAAGTATGATGGCTTAACCCTTGTAGAGAATTGACTAGGGTAAAGGGTTTGGGTTGGATTAAGAAATATCAACTCAAAATATCAATCCAAAATATCTAAGCATAAAACAAAAGTAAAGCTTCATGAAAATGATAACCGAAATCAAACCCTAACTATATTTAATCTCCACAAATCATGTTGCATTTATAATCATAACTTGTTACAATATTATATATCACATATATAATATATTTTTGTAACAAAAGAAAATAATACAAATAACATATATCGCATATATATCAATGTATTATCCGGTGAGAAAATGAATCAATAAAGCGAGCTTATATCAGTTAATCTAATGTAATATATGTCACGACCCAATGTTCGGCCCGTGACTGGCACTTAACTACGTAACGTCTACAGGCGTAACGCGACTAAGTAAGCCAAAACCCAGAAATCAAAACCATTAAAAGTAGTGAGTGTTAAAACATTTAATGGAAATATTTGTTTAAAACATTTTGAAAACCTTGGTAATTTAGTAAAATTCTTTAAAGTTTAAGTTGTTTTCTTTAAAAAAATTTGCAGGATTTCCTTTTTAAAAACCAGCCCCTGAATCGAGTATAAGACCAGATATAAATAAAAATGAGATACAATAAGAATAGAGCATCCCAAACGGGAGCAATCACGCCCAACGGCGGAAACAATCACCACAATAATATACGACGCCGTAGCGAAGAATGAGTAAAAATAAGTGAAGACAACATGAAATATAAAACGGCATAAATAAAATAGGCTCACAATGAGCTCGACAGCAGAGTACAAAATAATATACATCGTCGTCACAACTAGTCTCTAAGTTAATACATGATTAGTGGATAGATAGTACTAGATACAATAGTGTGTACAACTGAAAAATAAACAGATACCGCAAAAACCCACCTATCAGCAAAATGGCTCACGCGCCAACTGCAGTGGTATCTGTATCAAAAGATGCAAGAAGGTAGCCTGCCGCGACTACTCTGAAGGGCAACCTGCAAGCACTGTGGCACAATGGGGGTGAGTTGCCAACTCGTGAATAGTAGATAACATATAAAGGTAATCGTGAGTATGCACGTACTGTGATACTCTAACCTATGCCAACAGGTAACATCTATATGATGAGTTGGATGAACAATAATCATGCAACAAGTGCGATCTAACAACATCTTTATATGATGAGCAGGGTATGCAATAATCATACATAGCAAATGCAATCTAATTACATCTAAATAGGATGAGCAGGGTATGCAATAATCGTGCATAGCATGTGCAATCTAAAAACAACTATATAGGATGACCAGGGTATGCAATAATCGTGCATATCATGTGCAATCTAATAACATCTATATAGGATGAGCAGGGTATGTAATAATCGTGCATAGCAAGTGTACTCTATCAGGTACTACAGATACAGGATGAGATGTATAACACTGAATGCTGAGCATGCGAATAAATAACATCTACACGGAATGTCAACGTGGAAAATAACCGGTGTCTATCAATACACCCATATCCCAGTAACAACTCAAGCGCCATCACACTAATTGGCCCTCAAATCCTGTACGGCTCATAGAATCGAGAGTGCCCAACATCGGCACTCGAAATATCAAAAAATAATCGGGTCCAGCATCGACACGCAAATCCTCATGTATCTGGCTCCGTCAGTCCGGATCGGCCCATGGGCTCCATCTGCGGAATCGGCCCTCGGCCCCGGCAGTATGGGTCGGCCTGTATCCATCTCTCAGTTCTGGTCAGTATCCTCCGGATGAACGCCCGGTCCAACCAATCACCGGTAGATAGTAGTCCCTCCGCCGGGCTCACCGTCTAACAATACGAGTCTTCTTGCCCTGGGGTATCATACCGGATCCACCATGTACCCGCAATCGGTGCTTACCACTCCTCGAATCGGGTATACTCACACAAGCTCTCTGGAATCGAGAAAACTCATGGTGGACGCACTGAAATATCATATCAAGAGAAACCGGGTTTTTAAAACAGTGCGTATTTTCTTAAAATAATACCACGGTTCTCAAATCCATAAATCCCATAAATCCAAACTCAATGCATAAATCCATGTAGTGTGTCGTATGGCACTAAGAGTAAAAGGGGAAAACCGCTCTTTTAAAAGAATCCAGTTTTGAAAATATCTCATGCGGTCCCTATTTTTATGAAATCAAGTCAATATCATCCATGTATGTAACATATGTATGTATGTAGGTATGGATGTGCAAATGGATATATACGCGAATATGAGTGTAGCACTACTATGAATATACAGTGTGCATGTGCGCAAGTAGGGATATATCAATGAATGTATGCACTAGTATGAATGTACAGTGTGCATGTGCGCAAGTATGGATATATCAAAGATGTATGCACTAATATGAGTATACAGTGTGCATGTGCGCAAGTATGGATATATCAAGATGTATGCACTAATATGAGTATACAGTGTGCATGTGCGCAAGTATGGATATATCAAGATGTATGAACTAATATGAATATAAAGTATGCATGTGCGCAAGTATGGATATATCAAATAATATGTGCACTACTGTGAATATACAGTGTGCATGTGCGCAAGTATCAAGATATCAGTATATGTGTGCACTAGTATGAATATACAGTGTGCAAATGTGCAAGTATGGATATATCAATATATGTGTGCACTAGTATGAATATACAGTGTGCATGTGCGCAAGTATGAAGATATCAATATATATATGCACTAGTATGAATATACAGAGTGCATGTGCGTAAGTATGAAGATATCAGTATATATGTGTGCACCAGTATGAATATATCAATGAAGGTATATATATATGCCGATATGCGACAAAATCATGACAATCATCAATGATGCGGTAATCAAGACGATATATAATTCGTAGCAATCCTATAGTGCGAGTGTCATGGGAATCATTAACGATGTGAGTGTAATAAATAAATAGCGCTCGTGCAGCTTAAACCGTTAGTGACAGTGCAGTGTATACGACTAAGGAATGGGTATGCTACAATAGTATATATCAATATATACGACTAAAATATCCTATCACGCCCTGACGCTTAACGCCATACAGGCGATTTCCCCGTAGATGTTAAATCTACTCACCTGGTCGCGTGATAAGCATAGCCGACCACTTGCTTCCCTTTCTTTGCGGCGTCCGACGTACCCGCCTGTGAACCTAGAATTTACACAAAGAATCCATATATAAGCAAAATCCTACAAAAACGCGATATCGAAATCAAACGAGAAACCCGCGTCGCGAACTAAATGTGCGTGTGTCCGATACGCTAGATCGTTTGTATACGCGTCTTAAACTACCTCGACACGTCGCGACACGCAGGAACGCTAAAGCCACTTACGTATCACACGTGTCGCGCAAACTAAACGTATAGGAAAAACGATATTTGGCACCAGATTTTGACTCGGGTGGAAACTCAAAAAGTTACATATACCACAGGCCTTAAAAATACAGCAGACTCCTACCCACCCAAACCCAACACAAAAATACCATCATCTGGCCGCAATTTGTGGCCAGAATGAATAAATCGGCGGCCAGAATGTGGGTAGGGGGTCTCGTTCTCTGGGTGTGTCATCAAGGTCTAAAAAGTATGCTACAGTTAACTCAGATTTTTTCTGAAGCACACGAGTCTAGAGCAGATCACAGAAAGGCCAAATTTTGCTAAAAACGTTAAATTTTGCACTAAATGAAACCCTATGGTATTTTAGTGAAATCTGGGGTAAGACTAGGTTTACGTAGCCCTAACAACACTTAGTTATGCTAGGCTAATCTCCCAAATCACAACTTGGCCAAATATCCACACAAATCACCATTTCTAGCACTAAAACTCACTTTTAACACTAACCGACGCTAATTAACACATAAGTTTAGTAACAAAGAAGTTGGGCTCAGAACTTATACCTCACTTGACCCAAGGTGCAAGGAGAAGGAGAAGAAGAAGGAGATGTGCTTGCTGTTGCTGCTGCATGGTGCTGCTGCTGCCTGAAGCTGCTGCTGCTGCTTGGAGTTGCTGTTGTTTTTGCTGCTGCTACTTGGTGTTGTTGTTGTTGTTATTGCTGGATGTTGCTGCTGCTGAGTGAAATGAGTGTGTGTGTGTATGAGTGAGAGAAGTTAAAAAGAGTTAATGAGAAAAAGATATGAGAGAATAGATAGTCACGCCCCTTTATCTCTCTTCATTAAATGTAAGCATGGCTCAAGCCGTGATGCCCATTCTCTCTCTCTCTCTCCCCCCAAGTCAACCCAAAAGTAATCATTTTCCATTTAAAAAAAATAATTAACCAAAACACTTAAATAAATTCAAATTGGCTTAACAAAATGGTTAGTCCACCATGGTTGCTAATCATAGTCTAACCCCAATTTAACCCTAGTTTACATGCACATGTGTGTGCAAGCCTAAATAAATTCTAATAAAATATTCTTTAATTTAGATAAAATATTTGAAAATCGTTTTGGTAAATTTTATATTAAAAACCATATTTTAGAGTATAATTAGCCACTAATCACGTTCTAAGGTGTTACAATCTTCCCCCTTAATGAAATTCGTCCCCGAATTTAAAAAAATATAAAGCTACGTGTACCTTCATAAAGATGAGGGAATTTCTTCCGCATCTCGCCCTCGGCCTCCCAAGTGATCTCTTCACCATTTGGGCTGCGCCAAAGCACCTTCACAGATGGCAAGACCTTCGATCGAAGTTTCTTCACCTGCGAGTCCAATATCATGACTGGCTGCTCGGTGAACGAAAGATCGCGCTCGAGCTGAACGGTCTGATGCTGAATCATGTGAGAAGGGTCATGTAGGTATCTAAGAAGCATCGACATATGGAAAACAGGGTGAACATCTGGGAAGTCAGGTGGAAGAGCCAAACGATATGCTACTGCGCCCACACGCTTGAGGATCTAGAAGGGACCTATGAATCTGGGGCTAAGCTTCCCCTTCCGTCCAAACCTCATCACTCCCTTCATCGGAGAGACCCTCAGAAAAACGTGATCGCCAACTGCGAACTCTAATCTGCGGCAGCGGCTGTCAGCATACGATTTCTGCCTGCTCTGAGCTGTCCTCATCCTATCTCGAATCAGATGTATCTTCTCGGTCGTCTCCTGTACGATCTGTGGCCCTAAAATACTGCTCTCATTGAGCTCTGTCTAAAAGACGGACGATCTACATCTCCTCCCATACAAGGCCTCGAAAGGTGCCATCTGAATAGTATCCTATAAACTATTGTTGTAGGAGAACTCCGCCAAGGGTAAATGATGATCCCAGCTACCACCAAAGTCTAAAACGCACGCTCAGAGCATTTTCTCGAGAGTCTGAATAGTCCGCTCTGACTGGCCGTCGGTCTGCGGATGAAATGCTGTGCTGAAAATCAAGCGGGTGCCCAAAACCACCTGAAGTCTCTGCCATAGTCGGCTGGTAAACTGGGTGCCTCGGTCGGACACGATACATGTCGGGACTCTATGCAGTCATAGTAACTCGTCGATGTATATTTGGGCATACTGAGCAAATCCGAAAGACGTCTTCACTGGCAGGAAGTGAGCCGCTTTCGTCAAACGATCCACGATCACCCAAATGGAGTCATACCCTCGCCTAATCCTGGGTAGACCCACAATGAAGTCCACAGTAGATGGAGAGTACTAGATACAATAGTGTGTACAACTGGAAAATAAACAGCTACCGCAAAAACACACCTATCAGCAAAAGGGCTCACGCGCCAAAAGCGGTGGTATCTGTATCAAAAGATGCAAGAAGGCAGCCTGCCGCGACTACTCTGAGGGGCAACCTGCAAGCACTGTGGCACAACGGGGGTTAGTTGCCAACTCGTGAATAGTAGATAACATATAAAGGTAATCGTGAGTATGCACGTACTGCGATACTCTAACCTATTCCAACAGATAACATCTATATGATGAGCTGGATGAACAATAATCATGCAACAAGTGCGATCTAATAACATCTCTATATGATGAGCAGGGTATGAAATAATCATGCATAGGAAATGCAATCTAATAACATCTAAATAGGATGAGCAGGGTATGCAATAATCGTGCATAGCATGTGCAATCTAATAACATCTATATAGGATGAGCAGGGTATGCAATAATCGTGCATATCATGTGCAATTTAATAACAACAATATAGGATGGGCAGGGTATGCAAAAATCGTGCATAGCAAGTGTACTCTATCAGGTACTACAGATACAGGATGAGATGTATAACACTGAATGCTGAGGATGGGAATAAATAATATCTACATGGAATGTCAACGTGGAAAATAACCGGTGTCCATCAATACACCCAAATCCCAGTAACAACTCAGGCGCCGTCACTCAAATCGGCCCTCAAATCCTGTACAGCTCATAGAATCGTGAGTGCCCAACATCGGCACTCGAAATATCATAAAATAATCGTGTCCAGCATCGACATGCAAATCCTCATGTATCGGGCTCCGTCTGCGGAATCGGCCCTCGGCTCCGGCAGTATGGGTCGGCCCGTATCTATCTCTCAGCCCTGGTCAGTATCCTCTGGATGAACGCCAGGTCCAATCAATCACCGGTAGGTAGTAGTCCCTCCACCGGGCTCACCGTCTAAAAATACGAGTCTTCTTGCCCCGGGGTACCATACCGGGTCTACCATGTACTCGCAATCGGTGCCTACCACTCCTCGAATCGGGTATACTCATACAAGCTCTCTGGAACAGAGAAAACTCATAGTGGACGCACTGAAATATCATATAATGAGAAACCGGGTTTTTAAAATATTGCGTATTTTCTTAAAATAATACCACAGTTCTTAAATCCAGAAATCCCATAAATCCAAACTCAATGCGTAAATCCATGTAGTGTGTCGTATGACACTAAGAGTAAAAAGGGAAAACCGCTCTTTTAAAAGAATCCAGTTTTGAAAATATCTCATGCGGTCCCTATTTTCTTGAAATCAAGTCAATATCATCCATGTATGTAACAAATGTATGTATGTAGGTATGGATGTGCAATTGGATATATACGCGAATATGAGTGTAGCACTACTATGAATATACATTGTGCATGTACGCAAGTATGGATATATCAATGAATGTATGCACTAGTATGAATGTACAGTGTGCATGTGCGCAAGTATGGATATATCAAAGATGTATGCACTAATATGAGTATACAATGTGCATGTGCGCAAGTATAGATTTATCAAGATGTATGCACTAATATGAGTATACAGTGTGCATGTGCGCAAGTATGGATATATCAAGATGTATGCACTAATATGAATATAATGTGTGCATGTGCGCAAGTATGGATATATCAAATAATATGTGCACTACTCTGAATATATAGTGTGCATATGCACAAGTATGAAGATATCAATATATGCGTGCACTAGTATGAATATACAGTGTGTTTGTGCACAAGTATGAAAATATCAGTATATGTGTGCACTAGTTGAATATACAGTGTGCATGTGCGCAAGTATGAAGATATCAATATATGTGTGCATGTCACGACCCGAAATATTAGCTCGTGACCAGAACTTTAATCACGCAACGTCTAAAAGCGTAACAGAATTCTAGTAAGCTGAAGCCCAGAAATCTAAAGCTTTTTGAAAAAATAAAGGAGGTGGGTTTTGAAATAAAGGTATATGAAATCAAATTTTCTTAATGCATAGAAAGGAACATGAATGATGCAAGTGAAATTTACTAGTTTAAAAAAAACATGTTTGGTCTTTTAAAAATTTTGGCAGCACCTCCTTTATAAATTTTGATCCAAAACCACAAATACATAATAAGGATAATGGCATCCCCAAGCGGGAGCTAGCTCTTTGCCAAACGGCGGATCACAACCATGCAAGACAATATATAAAAGTATACGACGCCCAACGGCGAAGTTCACCAAAAAAGATAAATAAAAGTGCAAGATATAACCTCAAAACTGAATAGAGAACCCATCACTCAAATCTCGCAACTACAAGTCTCACTAAGTCTCATCACTTATACAATTTATAACTTTTGATTGATGGAGTTAACTAGATACAATATTAAATATAGATACAAGAGTGGGAATCATACAAATATCCCACCTACCAATGCAAAACACCCGAATGCAACTGTGTGCCAGCGAAGCCGCTATTGATCCAAGCGGTCAACCTGCAACAACAGGGGTGAGTTGCCAACTCGTGAGTAGAAAAATATCAACAGATAGAAATTGAATAAACAACGACTCCTAGGTCAACTATATCATAAAGATAATACTATGATATTTAGGGTGACCGGGTCTGTATATGTGCCAACAAGGTAGTCAATACCTATATGCATGTGGATAACATCCAACGCTAATAATCAATGCATGTATATGGATCTCGTCCAACCATAATCAAGGTATGTATGCACATAAATATCATTAAAGAGTGTGCATGAAAGTATGAGGATATATAAATACCAACGGTGTCCCTCCCGACACATCAAAATCATGGAACCTGAGTGCCTAGCATCGACACTCGGAAACATCATGATAACCGTGCCCTGCATCGGCACGTAAATCCTCATATATCGGGCCCCGACAGTCCGGATCGGCCCATCTCATCTCTCGACTCTAGTCGGTATCCTCCGGATATCAGCCGAGCCCAAATACTATCACCGATAGGTACTCACCACCGTGCCAGGCTCATCGTCTGCTCCACGAAAAACATTTCTCGCCCTGGGAAACCATACCGGGTCCGCCATGCACCCGCAAACGGATCATCCAACTCCTCGAATCGAATTTCAAGCACACGTCTCAGAACCGAGAAAATGCATAGTGGACGCACTGAAATATCATATCAAAAGAAACTGGGTTTTTAAAACAGTACATGCTTTCTTTGAAATAGCCACGGTTCTCAAATCCAGAAATCTCATGAAAATAGCATAGCTCAATGCGTTAAATCATAAAGCATGATGTATGCGTCATGTGATGGAAATGTAAGCATAGCCATATATTATGCAACATCGTATAAAAGTGCACAGGTAACTCTAGAAGGTAGATTATGTAAATAGTCATATCATGATGCAGCAATCCTACTGTGTAGTGACATGGCAATTATCGATGATGAAGTGTGTGTGCCGGAAAATATTTGTACGTGTAACATACGCATCATCGATAATGGTGTAAGTGTACTAACACAGGTATATGCAATGCAATGAAAATAATATGAATGCAGCAAAAGGTAAATCATTTGCAATGCTAACGGGTATACATATCTAATATGACCGAGTCGGGGAATCTATCAGTCGGCATCCAGCCTCACAACCTCGCGTACGGTGTGATCCATCGTACGGCAACCTCTAGTCAAGGATAAGGATCAATCATCAAGTCAAACTCATCACGTACGGCGACATTAAGCTAATAGTGGTCCTATCATCCTATACGACAAATGAGGGTACGGCCTGAAATCACGTACGGCCTATCATCCATGATTCACAACATTATATATATATATATATATACCTATGTCCCAGGTCACATCCGCAATAATCTCACATCAGGGGACCGACAAGGGTATAAATCATCTCGATCGACTCGCATCAGTATACCAACATATCATCAGGTCATCATATCCATCTTATAACCTTTTCATCACATTTATAACTCATTTCAAGCCGAGTTTACCTAAACATTCCATCTCTACTATAAGTATAGGTATCTAATCTAACATACACACCCGAACCATACAATCAGATTTTTAAAGAAGCGAATCGTAGTTTTGAAAATAGGGGTACGGTGTTTTAAGAAAAAGATATCATTTGAATATCTGTAACATCGCTCAAGGTATATTTTTAAAAGATACATACGACTCTTCGGTTTAGAAAAAGGTATGGTTCGTATGACGCATCTACATCGACTATCTAGTCCTACGGTACCCTAAACGGCAATATAGACAAACGTCGTCCTCGAATTTCCGTCATCACATAATAGCCGTATTATCTTATTTCTAACTATTCTTAGTTTCTAATATAGCATCACTAACTATCCTTTACTATAACCCTAGTTTCCTAATCTAGGTTTCCTAACCATATTCTATAATCAGTTTTCCATCAATACTTTGCGGGAGTGCTATACGCCATCCACCCGATTTCCGCCGTGGATATAGATCTACTCACCTGGTCTTCGCTCGCTGAAATCGATGACGCCATGCTTCGTCGCCTCGGAATCTACGTGAAGGTACCTACAATGATAAACAATCGCAATATGTATTAAAATCGAATCCGGAAAACCGATATGGCGCACGGTATGCACATAGGTTAGAACGTACGGCCTATACGTGCAAAACAATCAAACAACCCTTGTTGTCGATGTACAAACATCCAACAACCCAATACAAATCCAAATATCAAGAAAGTGAATTTTAAAACACGGAAAACATAGCCTAAAACACACCAAAATGCTCCTAGATTTTCCCCAGGTGACAATTAGCCAATTCTGCATATAGGAGGGGTCTATTTTAGTGCAAAAGGAGCCATAGACGAAGCAAGAACCAAAAATGTGGTACCCAGGCCCCAAATTGCAGCCCAGGGGATTAAATCTGCGGCCCAAAGGTTAGGGTTTGGTCTTGGTTCACTGTGGTAGCTTCCTGGGTGCCTGCATGTACTACAGTGTTCGCAAAATTATTTTTAGAGGCTCCGGGTGTTAGCAGATTCCATTTTACATCCATAGAATTCACAATTCTTCCAATATCGGTTTTTAAATCCATATTCCGGGTTTCTAGTCTCTGGTTTAGGTCTGAATTCTAGCACCAGGGGGTTTGTGTGGCCTCTACTGAGCTTAATTACCCATCACCACTCAAGAATTCCTATTAACCCTAACTAGGTTTTTCCTAAGTTCACAAAACCACTCGATATCGATTCAAACCTAACATGGGGGTATAAGTAATGGAAACACTAATCTTATGGTTTAGAAATTACCTTATTTAGAAACTCAAGATAATTCTTGAGTTGCCCCAAGTGGCCAAAATCCTTGCTTTCTTGGTAAAATACGTTTCCCTTGAGCTTGTGCACAAAATTTGTGAAATGGGGATAGAGTTTTGAAGTGTTTGGCATGGAGTTTTGGGGAGATGAAGAGGGGAGGGAGAAGGAGCAGCAGCAGCAGCAGGGAATGGAGAGGAGAGGAGAGGAAATGGTGAGGGGATGGTTCAAAACCCTTGTCGACTCTCACCCACTCTTTCTCTCTCTTCACCATACCTAATATTATATCCTAAGTCCTTTTCCTTTTCTTTTCTTTTCTCCTTTCTAATAAATCATCAACCATGATAAAACATGTAGGAAGCTATGGGAAAATATGTAACAAGTGTAGAAAAAGATACGGTGCATGTTTTGCACAAATACGCTTAAAGCGCGATTAGCGCTAAATTAGCATATAATTAATCATAAAAACATAAAAATGGCGTTATTCCATAAAACACCCTCTTTTAGAATTTTCCATAATTTTCCAAAACTTTTCCCAATTTATCGGTATTTAATTATACCGAAATATTAAAATATTCAATATAATATTATTTAATTATAAAAATTCCCAAAAATAATATTTTATTTTTCTGAAGTGTTACAATCTTCCCCCTTAAAGAAATTCGATCCCCGAATTTAAATTTAAACCCCTCAATACTAAAACATTTCAGTAAAAATCCTAGTCGTCGGGGTTCCGAAATCATGGAAAACGCTGAAATAGCACAACACGCCAAGTGTGCATGAAAATGAGTACAAAGCTCAAAATCGAACTCCGTCAAGCGTTACTCAAATAATCTTATTTTGCACGCATATCCTCGGAGTTACAATAGAGATGTAGATCTCGAAATCTACTACTGAAATCCAATATACACTGGTCAAATACTATAATACGTGTATAGTATGCATCTTTGAAAAACTCCAAAATCTGAATGAAATACATGCTAAATCTTTTCTAAACTGCCGCGGAAATGCGTAACTCACGGCATAACTAACGGACGCTCATTTTAAAATAATAATATATGTCCATATATGTTTTCTTAAATACACGTTCCGTCGTTTCCAAAATATCCCAAAAGGTTTTCCTTATAAACGTTCGTGTCGCTCACGGACACGTAGGAAATAGCGAGACTATAGCACCTTTTGAAAACCCTTTTGGTAGTATATTAATGCATGCAAAGTACTCAGGTACTATCCTCAGATCAGTCCTGTTGGCTAATACACAATATAGTGCTCAACATGAAAACAAAGTGCTCAAAAGCAAAAATCAACCTAAAAGGCGTATCCAAAAATCACATGAATCTGGTGCGCATGGAAATCAAATCCAAATACAGGTGCCACAATATGCACAAAAACCCAAAACTACGTGCAACGGGTATGCACGAAAGCATCTGTCCACTGTAACGGTGCGCATGACAACAATATCTGGTGCACCTATTGTGCACGAAATAACATCAGGTGCATCAAATGCACGAAATACAATCAATAACTCGAACGCATCAAAAGCAACACCTAGTATACCAAGGTGTATAAATCAAAATCGTGTGCAACTGCGTGCACAAAACACATATCAATGAACTGCAAGCACATATAAGCTATACCGAGTGCAAAAATCAAATCATCCGTATGAAATCCATGAAATCATAAACACGTGCTACGCAGGTATAAAATCGACATCAAACGCATTAAGCATGCACAAATTGCAAATCAACAGTATGGTGTATAAAATATTTATCAGGTGCGATAACTATGCGTAAAACGTAAACACTCAGTAGGTGCAGCCATGGTGCACGAAATCAATATCAGGAAACTCGTCATCAAAACTCAAATCGAAGCGATATAAGTGTGACACTCGGATCACAAACGCAAATCGCAATAAATGAAATCGAGGTACACCTCCTATAATGTCGGGAAATATCGGTGTGCCCAAAACTTACAGGGCAAGAACATCTGCTCGCCTCCTGCTCACGGTCTGGCGCCCTCTGTCTCTTGGTACTCATCTTCTCCTCGGATTACCAATCTCGCAATCCATCGGCTCATCGGCCCTGTCAGGTGTGCTAACGGGAACGATTCCGCTCTAGCACTTCTCTGTTCATCTCTCGGTCATTTGTCACGACCACTCATAAAGCAGCACGTTACTGCGTCGGCCTCTGGTCCTCTGAATACACACGACACATCTGATCCTGAGTTCAAATCTCATTGCAGCAGTGTCCTGAAAGGAATCCTGCTCAAGGTCTCTTCCGATCTCGTCTATGCCGAACTGTACGGAAGCTGGTAATCTCACATAATCTTTTCTCGTTTTCTGGACATCTGCGTGTTCCGCACACATTTCCTCGGAAACTGGCCGTATCCTAACACCTCTATAAGCATATCAGGTCTCTGATCTCGATGGGGAGTAATAACAGCTCGTCAGTGTCTCGCACGAACTTCTGGTTCCAGTCGTCTTTATCATCCCTCACTATGACATCACGCCACGCTATCTGCGCACTGCAACTGTTCTCGGCCACGGTCAATCCGAAGTCTCTCGCACGGACTCGAAATCACGTACTCTGTAGAAGATATCTGGCCGAACACGTCCTCGGTACCTTGTCCCAACAATTGGAGGAATACTCAATACTCGTCCGTTCTCGATCAACTCACAACACCTCTGGGCGATGTCCTCTATCCAAAGCTGGTCAGCTCACTGGTCTCTTATCACATGATATCCAGACGATGTCAAACTTTTCGATCGAGTCATCAAGGTCCCAAAATTTCCCAAAGGCTCAGCACCTGAGCACAGTCTAAAATTATCAGGTACATACCACAACACCTATGGACCAGCCGTAGAAGGGCAAACCCAAGCCTCACTGATGGCACCGCTAAACTGCCATAAACACTAAGGTTCAAAGCGGTTCCATGGTCATTATGTCGAGTTAGGGTTTCATTCTTCTAGAGGGTCCACAGAATTACCTGCATGTTCCTCCGAACATTTTAAACTTGGGAAAAATGGGTTTCTAACACTCGTTCGAACCTTTTTGCTTAGCCTATACAATATATGAATACCCTTCGTCCATACGCTAAACAATGCCTCAATCCTCCAGGAAAGGCGATACATAGGCGGTCATCTCTTGATCGGTCTGCTCTAGATCTGAGTAAGACTCTCCACACTGGAAATCTTCAACTCAGCCGGGCCTGCGTCGGTGCATCAATCTGAGGCCATCTCTCAAATCGGGGTAAACTATCTATCATCTATCGCCTTTCTGCATGGAAGCTCCAGCGATCATTGCTCGTAAGCTCTGGAAGAGACATCCCATCATCTCAGCGACAGCTGGGTCATCTGTCTGCACGGTAGGCGACATCAAAATCTCTGAGGCATGTTGTACATCAACAGTCCTTTCGCAACTGGCAGCTCTAACAATGATCCGATCATCCGGTATAAAACCAAGAATTCGCCTCCACAAGAGGCCACAACACAACACTACATCGAGATGTTCCCATGTCACCAGAAAACACAATGGTCAGCCCTCGTACCAGACGAGCTTGCCCTGACCGCAAAACTAGCAGCAGCTCAAACTGCGCTCAAACTATGGTGACAGGAACCTCAATCGAGTATCGAAGAAAGCAGATCAACGGCATGAGAGGAAACGACAGATCCAGATCATAAGAAGGAACAGCATCAATGAAAATATGATCACGAAACAAATATAATCAAGGATCTCCAATGGATGTATAATCATGGATACGAAGAGAATCACTAGTCTCAAAAATATGTACCTCCAGAGGTTTCTTAAGTGGAGTATCGTATGGTAATATGCCGCAGAACATACATACGGTACGTCACTCTACTCAAGCTACCTACTCCATCAATCAGAGCCAACCTATGAAACGAAAGTTCGGGTCTAATACCCTCCCGTCCAAGTCTAAGTTCCGTAAGGTCAAGCCTAGTTTCCGAAATACACTCCCGCCCTAGACTCCGCATAGTCAAACATAGACTCGAACACGATTAAACCTAACACTCTGATACCAACTTTGTCACGACCCGAAATCTTAGCTCGTGACCAGCACTTGAATCACACAACGTCTAAAGGCGTAACGGAATTCAATTAAGCTGAAGCCCAGAAATCTAAACCTTTTTGAAAACATAAAGGAGGTGAGTTTTGAAATAAAGGTATATGAAATCAAGTTTTCTTAATGCATAGAAAGGAATATGAATGATGCAAGTGAAATTTACTAGTTTAAAAAAAATATGTTTGGTCTTTTAAAAATTTTGGTAGCACCTCCTTTGTAAATTTTGATCCAAAACCACAAATACATAATAAGGATAATGGCATCCCCAAGCGGGAGCTAGCTCTTCGCCAAACAGCGGATCATAACCACGCAAGACAATATATAAAAGTTTACGACGCCCAACGGCGAATTTCACCAAAAAAGATAAAGAAAAGAGCACGATATAACCTCGAAAGTAAATATAAAACCCATCGCTCAAATCTCGCAACTACAAGTCTCACTAAGTCTCATCACTTATACAATTTACAACTTTTGATTGATGGAGTTAACTAGATACAATATGAAATATAGATACAAGAGTGGGAAGGATACAAATATCCCACCTACCAATGCAAAACACCCGAATACAACTGTGTGCCAGCGAAGCCGCTACTGATCCAAGCGGTCAACCTGTAAGAACTGTGGCACAACGGGGGTGAGTTGCCAACTCGTGAGTAGAAAAATATCAACAGATAAAAATCGAATAAACAACGACTCCTAAGTCAACTATATCATAAAGGTAATACTGTTATATCTATGGTGACCGGGTCTGTATATGTGCCAACAAGGTAGTCATTACCTATATGCATGTGGATAACATCCAACAGTAATAATCAATGCATGTATATGGATCTCCTCCAACCATAATCAAGGTATGTATGCACCTAAATATCATCAAAGAGTGTGCATGAAAGTATGAGGATATATATATACCAACGGTGTCGCTCCCGACACATCAAAATCATAGAACCTGAGTACCTAGCATCGACACTCGAAAACATCATGAAAACCGTGCCCAGCATCGGCACGTAAATCTTCATATAACGGGCCCCATCAGTCCGGATCGGCCCATCTCATCCCTCGACTCCGGTCGGTATCCTACGGATATCCGCCGAGCCCAAATACTATCACCGGTAGGTACTCGCCACCCTGCCAGGCTCATCGTCTGCTCCATGAAAAACATTTCTCGCCCCGGGGAACCATACCGGGTCCACCATGAACCCGCAAACGGATCATCCAAATCCTCGAATCGGGTTTCAAGCACACGTCTTAGAACCGAGAAAACGTATGGTGGACGCACTGAAATATCATATCAAGAGAGACCGGTTTTTTAAAACAGTACATGCTTTCTTTGAAATAGCCACGGTTCTCAAATCCAGAAATCTCATGAAAACAGCATACCTCAATGCGTAAAATCATAAAGCATGATGTATGCGACATGTGATGGAAATGTAAGCATAGCAATATATCATGCAACATCGTATAAAAGTGCACAGGTAACTATAGAAGGTAGATTATGCAAAGAGTCATATCATGATCCAGCAATCCTACTGTGTAGTGACATGGCAACTATCGATGATGAAGTTGTGAGCCGGCAAATCTGTGTACGTGTAACATACGCATCATCGATAATGGTGTAAGTATACTAACACAGGTATATGCAATGCAATGAAAATAATATGAATGCAGCATAAGGTAAATTATATGCAATGCTAACGGGTATACGTATCTAATATGACCGAATCGGGGAATCTATCAATCGGCATCCAGCCTCACAACATCGCTACGGTATGATCCATCGTACCCAACCTCTAGTCAAGGGTAAGGATCAATCATCAAGTCAAACACATCACGCACGGAAAATCATCGTACGGCGGCATTAAGCTAATAGGGGTCCTATCATCCTATACGACAAATTAGGGTACGGCCTGAAATCACGTACGGCCTATCATCCATGATTCACAACATTCTATATATACACACACACACGCACGCACACCTATGTCCCAGGTCACATCTGCAATAATCTCACATCAGGGGATCGACAGGGTATAAATCATCTCGATCGACTCGTATCCGTATACCAACATATCTTCAGGTCATCATATCCGTCTTATAATCTTTTCATCGCATTTATAACTCATATCAAGCCGAGTTTACCGAAACATTCTAGCTCTACTATAAGTATAGGTATCTAATCTAACATACACACCCGAACCATACAATAAGATTTTTAAAGAAGCAAATCATAGTTTTGAAAATAGGGGTACGGTGTTTTAAGAAAAAGATATCATTTTAATATCCGTAACATCCCTTAAGGTATATTCTTAAAAGATACATACGACTCTTCGGTTTAGAAAAAGGTATGGTTCGGATGACGCATCAATTTAGACTATCTAGTCCCACGGTACCCTAAATGGCAATATCGACAAATGTCGTCCTCGAATTTCCGTCATCACATAATAGCCGTATTATCTCATTTCTAACTATCCTTAGTTTCTAATATAGCATCACTAACTATCATTTACTATAACCCTAGTTTCCTAATCTAGGTTTCCTAACCATATTCTATAATCAGTTTTCCATCAATACTTTGCGGGGGTACTATACGCCATCCACCCGATTTCCCCCGTGGATATAGATCCACTCACTTGGTCTTCGCTCGCTGAAATCGATGATGCCATGTTTCATCGCCTTGGAATCTACATGAAGGTACCTATAATGATAAACAATCATAATACGTATTAAAATCGAATCCGGAAAACCGATATGGTGCACGGTATGCTCATCGGTTAGAACCTACGGCCTATACGTGCAAAACAATCAAACAACCCTTGTTGTCGATGTACAAACATCCAAAAACCCAATACAAATCCAAATATCAAGAAAGTGTAATATAAAACACGGAAAACATAGCCTAAAACACACTAAAATGCTCACAGATTTTCCCCAGGTGACAATTAGCCAATTCTGCATATAGGAGGGGTCTATTTTAGTACAAAAGGAGCCACAGACGAATCAAGAACCAAAAATGAGGTACCTAGGCCGCAAATTGCGGCCCAAGGGATTAAATCTGCGGCACAAAGGTTAGGGTTTGGTCTCGGGTCTCTGTGGTAGCTTCCTGGGTGCCCGCATGTGCTACATTGTTCGCAAAATTAATTTTAGAGGTTCCGGGTTTTAGCAGATTCCATTTTACATCCACAGAATTCACAATTCTTCCGATATCGGTTTCTAAATCTGTATTCCAGGTTTCTAGTCTATGATTTCGGTCTGAATTCTAGCACTAGGGGGTTTGTGTGGCCTCTACTGAGCTTAATTACCCATCAACACTCAAGAATTCCCATTAATCCTAACTAAGTTTTTCTAAGTCCACAAAACCACTCGACATCGATTCAAATCTAATATGGGGGTATAAGTAATGGAAACACTAAGCTTATGGTTCAGAAATTACCTTATTTGGCAACTCAAGAAAATTCTTGAGTTGCCCCAAGTGGCCAAAATCCTTGCTTTCTTGGTCCAATGTGTTTCCCTTGAGCTTGTGCACAAAATTTGTGAAATGGTGATAGGGTTATGAAGTGTTTGGCATGGAGTTTTGGGGAGATGAAGAGGGGAGGAAGAAGGAGCAGCAGCAGCAGCAGCAGGGAATGGAGAGGAGAGGAGAGGAAATGATGAGGGAATGGTTCAAAATCCTTGTTGACACTCACCCACTCTTTCTCTCTCTTCACCATACCAAATATTATATCCTTAATCCTTTTCCTTTTCTTTTCTTTTCCCCTTTCTAATAAATCATCAACCATGATAAAAACATGTAGGAAGCTATGGGAAAATATGTAACAAGTGTAGAAAAAGATATGGTGCATGTTTTGCACAAATACGCTTAAAGCACGATTAGTGATTTTTAATCGCGATTAGCGCTAAATTAGCATATAATTAATCATAAAAACTTTAAAATGGCGTAATACCATAAAACACCCTCTTTTAGAATTTTCCATAATTTTTCCTAATTTATCGGTATTTAATTATACCGAAATATTAAAATATTCAATATAATATTATTTAATTATAAAAATTCCCAAAAATAATATTTTATTTTTCTGAAGTGTTACAGTGCACTAGTATGAATATACAGTATGCATGTGCGCAAGTATGAAAATATCAATATATCTGTGCACTAGTATGAATATACAGTGTGCATGTACGCATGTATGGAGATATCAATATATGTGTACAGTAGTATTAATGTACAGTGTGCATGTACGCAAGTATGCAGATATCAATATATGTGTGCACTAGTATGAATATAAAGAGTGCATGTGCGCAAGTATGAAGATATCAATAATTGTGTGCACTAGTATAAATATACAGTGTGCATGTGCGCAAGGATGAAGATATCAGTATATGTGTGTGCACCAGTATGAATATATCAATGAAGGTATATATATATATGCTGATATGCGACAATGTCATGGCAATCATCAATGATGCGGTAATCAAGACGATGTATAATTCGTCGCAATCCTATATTGCAAGTGTCATGGCAATCATTAACGGTGTGAGTGTAACATATAAATAGTACTCGTGCAGCTTAAACCGTTAGTGGCAGTGCAGTGTCATATAACTACCATTTCTATATGGAACAAAGAATGGGTATGCTACAATAGTATATATGAATATATACGACTAAAATATCCTATCATGTCCTGACGCTTAACGCCATACGGGCGATTTCCCCGTAGATGTTAAATCCACTCACTTGGTCGTGTGCTAAGCGTAGCCGACCACTTGCTTCCCTTTCTTTGCGGCGTCCGACGTACCCACCTGCGAACCTAGAATATACACAAAGAATCCATATATAAGAAAAATCCTAAACGCGATATCGAAATCAAACGAGAAATTCGCGTCACGAACTAAACGCGCGTGTGTCAGATATGCTAGATCGTGTGTATACGCGTCTTAAACTACCCCGACACGTCGCGACACGTAGGAATGCTAAACCCACTCTATATCACACGTGTCGCGCAAACTAACCGTATAGGAAAAACGATATTTGGCTCCAGATTTTGACTCTGGTGGAAACTCAAAAAGTTGCATGTACCGCAGGCCTTAAAAATACAGCAGACTCCTACCCACACAAACCCAACACAAAAATACCCTCATCTGGCCGCAATTACGGCCAGAATGAATAAATCGGCGGCCAGAATGTGGGTAGGGGGTCTCGTTCTCTGTGTGTGTGATCAAGGTCGAAAAAGTATGCTACAGTTAACTCAGATTTTGTCTGAAGCACATGAGTCTACAGCAGATCACAGAAAGGCCAAATTTTTCTTAAAACATTAAATTTTGTACTAAATGAAACCCTATAGTATTTTAGTGAAATCTGGGGTAAGACTAGCTTTACGTGGCCCTAACAACACTTAATTAAGCTAGGCTAACCACCCAAATCACAACTTGGCCAAATATCCACACAAATCACCATTTCTAGCACTAAAACTCACTTTTAACACTAACCGACGCTAATTAACAAATAAGTTTAGCAACAAAGAACTTGGGCTCAGAACTTATACCTCACTTGACCCTAGGTGGAAAGAGAAGGAGAAGAAGAAGGAGATGTGCTTGCTGTTGCTGCTACATGGTGCTGCTGCTGCTGCTTGGAGCTGCTGTTGTTTTTGCTGCTGCTACTTGGTGTTGTTGTTATTGTTGCTGCTGGATGATGCTGCTGCTGCAACTTCTGCTTCTGCTGCTCTGTGAAATGAGTGTGTGTGTGTATGTATGAGTGAGAGAAGTCAAAAAGAGTTAATGAGAAAAAGAAATGAGAGAATAGATATTCAAGCCCCCTTCTCTCTCTTTTCATTAAATGTAAGCATGGCTCAAGCCATGATGCCCATTCTCTCTCTCTCTCTCTCTCTCTCTTTCTCCAAGTCAACCCAAAACTAATCATTTTCCATTTAAAAAAAAATTTAACCAAAACACTTAAATAAATTCAAATTGGCTTAACAAAATGGTTAGTCCACCATGGTTGCTAATCATGGCGTAACCCTAATTTAACCCTAGTTTACATGCACATGTGTGTGCAAACCTAAATAAATTCTAATAAAATATTCATTAATTTTGATAAAATATTTGAAAATCGTTTTGGTAAACTTTATATTAAAAACCATATTTTAGGGTATAATTAGCCACTAATCACGTCCTAAGGTGTTACAATATATCACATATAATTATACATTAAATTATCGAATCAACACTTGATCCGACAATCCGGCTATTTCTCAAATAACCGACTAATACAATCTGTATTAGTTCATCGAATCAACACTTGATCCAATGACCCGGCTATATCACATATACCCAGCCGATATCTAATATCGCGAGAATAGAATATGGTATCTCATATCGTAATATTTTTGATCCCGCGCATATCACATATGTGCTCCTACTCCGTTTTGCCTGAGTCAAGAAACTTCTGTGTAGGACTCTAAAGAATCGTCAATACGCCGGTAGTAGGTGATGATCATATCAAACACCCACAAGCTTCAAGCGTCAGCTAAACATAACAGCCACCCAGGTATTGAGCGATCAGAAGATCAACAAGCAAGCCTGTACATTCTCCTGTGAGACCAACCAGTAACACTACCGTACAGTCTGGTCTCTTCGTCTGATATGCCGCATATCTAGTATAGGGGTGGTAAACGTCAGACCCCAGTAACCGATAAACCGTGTCGATGAGAGGCTCATAACAGGTTGAAAACCTACTGATAACACTTACCAGTAGTACTCTATATCCGCCCTGGCCAGGGACTTCCAGTTATAGCCAATCGAACACAGCACAACATCAACTCCCTATACCGGGAGAGACGAATCCCCTCCTATCGCTCATTGCCTCCATATGATTCGGGACTGTACCCAAATGCCACCGTTTTTCACGCCCTTTTGGACGTGGTATGATGGAAATCAAAGCACAGTGGGAATCACACAAGACTCTATGACCATCTCGGGTCTACAGACTAACCTGTACCAGTGTCACCAGAGAACTGCTATCTGACATGAGGTATAATACCATCTGGGTGTTCTCGGCGAGTCCGTCCAGTGTACCTAGTCCCCACTGAGCACCCGTACACCATCTTTGATGTCAAACACCGATGGATATGGGATCATCCATCGCCCATCATATGGGTCAAGATGCGTATACGCTAGTCTACTCGGGTGTATGATGCCCTGTCTCGATACACCCTCGACTAGGAACAATTATAGGATGTACTCATAGATTACCGTGGCTTCACTAGTATGATCTCATCATAGTCCCAATAGTCGAGTACATATCCTAAGGGATTTATCAACATGTGAGAGCAAGACAGTAAACTAATACAAGTCAACATGTTAAGACAAAGTGAAACCAATAGCATACAATCATGTCGAGCAAGAAAGTCCACTCTATATATATCCATGCATCCACTATAATATACATCATATGTACAACAATGGCCTCTAGGGCATATATATAACTAACATAGATGACCTCTAAGTCATTAAACAGGGAACAGATGACCCTTAAGTCGTTAAACTGGGAATAAGGGAAATCTCCTCATGGCGAATGATGATTCCCTCTTGGTACCATATTCCAGTGCAACGATGCTGATGCCAAACCAAAAAACAGAATCCCCAAATCCTATCATGGCAGATAATGATACGCTCCTGGTACCATATTCCAGTATAGCGATGCTGATGTCAACCCAAATCAAATTAAATCAGCAAAACAACCAACGACCTCCCTGGCGGAATCGAGCTCCATCTCGGAAACAAGTCAAATCCTGACACCGCAGGAAGCGGAGCGAATCAAATCCAATCCCTAACACCGCACGAAGCGGAGCAAGTCAAATCAAGCACTGACCGTCCAAGTTGCTAAAAGGGCAGTACCGACCGTCCAAGTCGCAAAAATGGCAGCACCGACTGTCCAAGTCGCTGAAAGGGCTGCACCGACTGTCTACGTCGCAAAAAAGGCAGCACCGACCGTCCACGTCGCAAAAAGGGCAGCACCGACCGTCAATGTCGCAAAAGGGCAGCACCGACCGTCGAAGTCGTTAAAAGGGTAGCACCGACCGTCCAAGTCGCAAAAAGGGCAGAACCGACCGTCCAAGTCGCTAAAAGGGCAGTACTGACCGTCTATGTCGCTAAAAGGGCAGCACTGACCGTCCAAGTCACGAAAAGGGCAGCATCGACCTTCCAAGTTTCAAAAACGGCAGCGACGACAGTCTACGTCGCAAAAATGGCAGCATCAACTTCCACGTCGTTAAAATGGGAACCAGATCAAGTCGACCTCCACGCAAAAGAAGATCCATCAATTTCGTGCACACAACCCACATATGTGGTGTGCACTTATCGATGGGGGCAATTTGTTGTGGTCAAAATTTACACCCCGGTTGACCAAGTCAAAATCATAGTCAACCCCAAGCCAAGTGGGCCCAAGCCCATGTCTAGTGGGCCAATGCCCGGGTCGAGCCCGAACATGAAGCTGCTGGCCTCTCCCCATGCCAAAATAAAAATTTTGTAATAAATAATTTTGGTTTATTTCTTTTATTTTATTTTATGAATAAATATAAGAAAATCGCCATAAAGCTTAAATTTTGTAAAGCCCATAGGTTGTGTGCAAAAAGAAATAGCACATAAGACATTGGATGAGCAAAATGCCATTTTGTAAAGCCCAAGGGACTATATGTAAATTTGTAACCATATATAAGGCAACATGATGAAAATATCTAGAGAACTTTTTTTCGCTCTAAAAAAATTGAGGTATGTGCCTCCTTCTCCTTACTCAAGGTTCAAAACCTTCTTCTTTCTTTTGAATTAAATCAAGAGTTTTACTCTTCCTTTTCTAAAACTAAATAGTTGTTCAACACAAAACCCACAAAAAGGAGCTCAGATCTTCCATTAGATCTTAGAAAGGGGAGATTTTTAAAATCTCACCCCTCTTATTCTCCACGATCCGGCCAACAAAGAGGAGGAAGAAGGAGACCCATCTCCTAAAATCCCACTTTGAAAAAGATCGAAGGCTCAAGAGAAGATCCCAGGCTTGAGTGAGAAGAACCTCTGATGATTTTTAGGGAGTTCAACTCCAAGGCCCATATCCTCTAAGGAGTTTAACTCCTAATCCAGATATTTGGGAGTTTAACTCCACTCAAAATTCCCTTTTGGAGTTTAACTCCTATTTCTGTGGGTAAAAAAAAAACCTTCCTATGGCTAGCGCCCAAAGCGCTAGCACTGGCGCCTAAGCGCCCACATGCCTAAACCGCTAGTGCCCGAGTGCCCAAAGCTCTAGCGCCCGAGCGCCCACGTGCCCGGCACGTGATGCGCTAATCGCCCGAGCGCCCACGTGCCGGGCACGTGAGGTGCTAGCGCCCGAGCGCCCATGTGCCGCGCACGTGAGGCGCTAGCGCCTGAACGCCCGAAGCACTAGCGCCAGCGCCGAAAGCGCTCGCGCCAGCGCCCAAGCGCCTAGCGCTAACCCAAGCGCCCAAGCACTAGCGCCGGCGCCAGCGTACTGGGCACGTGAGGCGCTGGCGCTCACGCATCCTTTGGATGCCATTTTCCCCTCATTTTACTTGTACTCCACACTAAAAATAGCACTCCCCCCCCGTTAGTAAAAATTTCTAACGGGGCGCTGCCCCGCACCCCGGAAAGGGGCTGCTAACCCCCTTGACCCCCAGCCCGCTATCCGGATAGCTGGACCCCCGTAAAAACTCTGCGGGGCCCCCGATATATCCAAAACCCCTTCAAAACACAACACAACACATTGAGTTTGCATGACCTGTTTGACGTGTAAATCGGAGGTTCTCTCGCTCCAAAGGCGAGGGGTAATTAACGGCAGCTTAGTCCACGGTTGCCGGAGATTCGGAACCCCACAATGAATAAACCCCAGCCTACCCTAGACAGGGGGAATCTATAATGCGCTTGACAAGCGCGCGCGTATTCCCATCTCAATGGGGTGACGAAAAACACCCTACATCTATGATTAGGTGATACTACCTTAGAATATGTTTGGATCACTGATGAGACGGGAGTTCCTAGGCATAAGCCACAACTCCATTGTCACACAATGGCCGGAACGAAGTTCGTCTCATGAACTAATATACACCCAGACTGCCTCTTTAGTAGCATCTTTGGTAGCGATGTATCCAGCCTTTATTGTCAATTATGGCACGGTATCTAGCTTGGAACTCTTCCAACATACTGTCCCTCCATCGAGGGTAAAGAAAATGCCTGTGACTGACATTCAATTGACCTTACCACCGTGGAAGCTATCCAGTGATTCTCTCCAAGATTGATTGATACCATCTCACTACACCTAGTGAGAATCATAACATCCACTTAGATCTATCTCATAGATCTAAAACCAAGGATTTAGGAATATCACCTTGATCCTTTATGGAGAATCCTTATGATAAGAGGAGAATGACCGAGTGCAGCATAGAAAACACCTTCCCTATCAAGAGTATGTGATCTACGTACAATACGAAGAAGACCACCTTACTCTCTACTAACTTTTTTTATATATAAGGTTCGTCTACCATTTTGATGAAATAAAACGCTTTGATTACCACATCAAAACAGATATTTCAACTCCACGATGCCTATTTTAACCCATAAATCAACTTGCGCACGTTTCCACTGCTCCCACTGTCTACGAAGCCCTCTGGCTATGTACTTATAGACGCTCTCTTCTAAATCACTATTTAGAAAAGCAGTCATGACACCCAACTACCAGATATCGTAGTCATGGTATGTAGCAATGGAAAGTAGGATCCAGATGGACTTAAGCATAGCCACTGGAGAAAAGGTTTCATACTAATCCACACCTGGTTGATGATGAAATCCTTTTACAATAAGTCTAGTTTTGAAAGTCTCAACTTTTCCATCTACACCAAGTAATCTTCTCAAGATATACTTGCTCCTGATGGGGGTTTAACCCTTCAGATATAGTAGCCAAAGTCGATACTTTGTTGGTGTATATAGATTCGATCTCAGATCGCTTAGCATCCATCCATTCTTACAGAGTCACCACTCTTGATGGCCTGCTCGAAACTTAGTTGGGTCATCATCTCAAGATGCAGTCCTCGCTCCCACTGTCATTGAGAAAACCTAAGTATCTCTTAGGCGGATGAGGAACCCTACCAGATCGGCGGAGAGGCTGAGGTTTGTCGGGAGCTATTGAATCCTCCGGTACTACCAAATCATCAGTTGTAGTTTGTATAGCTAGAACTTATTCCAGTTCTACATCATGACCACTAATTTCTTCCATAAAAATTCCTTTTCTAACAAGGTGGCATGCTGAGTAATAAAACACCTTTTGTTCCTCGGTGCAGCAGAAAATATTCCCTTGCGAATGCTTGGGATATCCAACAAACTTCCACAGAACTGACCTTACCTCGATCTTGTCCGGATTTTGCTTTTAGACATAGGCTGGACAACCCCAAATCTTAACTTACTTAACACATGGGCACTTCCCATACTATATCTCATATGGAGTGGTAGGCACCTGATTTGGTTGGAACCCTATTCAATAGGTATGCAACTTCTCAAGTGCATAATTTCCAAAAAGGAAATAGGCAACTCAGTAGTACTCATCATAGATCTCACCATATCTAATAGGGTGTGATTGCTCTGCCTCGATACACCGTTGTGCTGTGGTGTATGCGGAGGAGTAATGCCGAGAGAGAATCCCATTCCCCTTTTGAATTGTCCAGGAACTCTGTGCTCAAGTATTCTCCTCCCTGATCACATCAATAGACATAATACTTATACCCGTTTTGGTTCTCTACTTCAGACTTATATTCTTTGAATTTATCAAAAGCTTCAAACTTGTGTTTCAACAGGAACATAGGTCCGAATCTTAAGAGATCGTCAGTGAATGTAATGAAGTACAAAAAACCAGTCCTGGCATATGTAGACAGGGGACTTACGTACAACATCATGTATAAATCCCATGAGTTCACTAACTCTTTCTATGTTTCCAGTAAATGGAGCTATGCTCATTTTATCTTTGTGACATGACTGGCAAGTTTCATAAGATGTAAATTCAAACTGATTTAAATATGCATCTTAATGTAACTTAGCTAGTCGGGTCGCATTGATATGGCCTAGTCTACAATGACTTAAGAAGGATTCGTTCATTTCTGAACTCTTCCTCCCGTGTGTGTTTTGTACGTTAAGAATTTCAGTTTGATTTTGAACGTATATGCCATTAGATAACGTGCCTGATCCGATCAACTCTTGATATAGGAAATGATTAAAACATTATCCATCAATACAAAATTATATCCTTCTTTACTAAATAAAGAGACTGATATGATGTTGTATATCATGTTCGGTATTTAATAACATTCATTCAGAATCAATATATTTGGTAATACAGGGTGATAACAGCCAACGACTTTGGCTGCAACAATTGCACCGTTTCCAACTCTTGAAACTTATCACCCATTCCCAGTTAACTACCTATCTATAACCCATGTAACATATTACATATGTGCGATCCGGATCCGGTATTTCATACCCAGGACGTAGAGGATACTGAGAAATAGTTCTCTGTAACGATCACACTCGAAGAAGATGCATCATCATGCACTTTCATTGTTTGGGCGGCAAGAGAATCCTGGTAATCCCCTATCTCCAGCTCGGTCTTATAACAATTATATGGTAGAGCGGGACCAACGTTCCCCAGATCAGTATAACAAGCGGGTCCGGTAAAAACATCCATATTATTATCTTTATTAAGGCGTGACATGGTCGCTCCTATGAGAAAGAGAGAAGAAAACACTCTGCGTGCGCTCTTGCAAGATCAGATTGGTTATTATTTTATCTAATCAGGATGGCTCCCACTGTTTTTATCAAATCTTCCTTCAAACCCTAAAAGGTAAGACCAGCCGGGATTAATTACACCCTACAAGATCGCAAATCTTTTGGCCAGGCCAGTGTCGGTACTTTGAGGGAGGTTGCCCGTGTTTTCGCACGGACCTAATTAAAATAAACCTCATTTTCCTAGAGACATAACCCCATTAACACCTTTCTAGACACCTACTTGATTGACTAATTGTAATGTGTAAAACTCTCTCAGGAGTAACTTTTACTCACAGTGGGTATCGAGATCCAACTATCACATAGAAGGTATGCAATCTCATTGCAAATTTCAACACTTGAAATTCCCGATAATATTTTGCCCCTAGCGTCCTATGACCTTGACGGAGGCCAACAAACCATAGCCTGCTAGGCAAGTTCAACCCGTACATTTCATGTTTGAATTAAACCCACCAGCACGACCCTTGACGGAGGCCAACTGTCACGACCCGAATTAGTACGTGACTGGCACTTGAATCATATGAAGTCTATAGGACCCTATCTAATTCAAGTAAGCCAAAAACCCATAAATCTAAAACCATTTTAAGAAGTAAATAAGAAAAATAGTTTTCAAGAAGTAAGGAAAACCTGTTTTAAAAATAAGGTTTTTAAATAAGTAAGCAGAATTTGCATTTTTAAAATCTATATTCTTTACTAAAAATATCGGCAGAGTTTCCTTTGTAAATAATGACCCCGAACGGGGTACAACATGAATAATATATATATATATATACACAATGAAAATGCATCCCCAAGCGGGAGCTAGCTCCTCGTCAATCGACGGTCATAACCACGCAAGCAATATAATATATAACGCCAAAGGGCGAGGATCAAAACTCAAAAAGAAACTTAAAATCAATATGAAAACCATAATACTACAACGCGCGACTCTATGGTCGAAATAATACATTGTTGCGCCACGGCAGCGCCCCGGCCTCGTACTCGAGGCCAAAATGCGGAATAAAAAACTTTGCGAACTTTGCAAAACGGCGCTACCGCGGACAATTAAAACCCGGATCGAAACCATTAACCTAGCTAGCTATCTAGAGATGGGGTGAGAAGTTATACCAAGCGATCCGTGTCCTTCGGTCTTCGTCTCCACTCCGATCTCCCGCAGAATCTCCATCACCTCCTCGCTCGTCGGAAAGGGCACCACGTAGCCGGAATCTTTTACGGGCTCCCGCCTCTTGACCGAGGCAACTCGGGCGCGAAGTTGGCTAGCCGACGCGTCCAAGGCTTGCTATAGAATAGTGTAGTGAACTTGTCTCTTGGGGTTATGAGGTTGCCTTGATGTGGAGGAATGGAGAAGAGAAGGAGAGAAGGAATTGAGCTTTGAAGCTAATTTTACAACCATGGAATGAGATGAAAAATGCCACACCAAATAATTATCCCTCTCCTTCTCCTATGTGGCCGGCCCCTCTCACTCAAGAATAGATTTGAGAGAGAAAAACAAAAGCACCACCATTTGTATAGAATAAAAGAATGGAAAAAACAATAACATAAAGAAAATGGTCACAACCATTTCCTTTCACAAACCATCAAATGAAAAGCCAAGAATAGACTAGAAAGGCATCTCATGATGAAACAAGTCTCATCATAATGCAAACTTGCAAGAAAACCCTCCACTAAATGTTAATTGCGAACTTGCAATTAACACCCTCCACCTGGAAAGTCCGACCGAGAAGGAATGAAGGAAAACCGGACGGAACGGAATGCAAACTGGCAACCCCAGATAACCGATCCCATAATAAATTACAGGAAAACCCCGCTACTGCAAATACATGCCCGCATTTGTATTCCCACTGAACACAAATGCAAAGAGACAAAAACTACACTATCAAATACTAGAATCCGGCTTAAGCCAAAGTCGGCTAGTAAAAACTGTCCGATCACGATCCGTGCAATACCGCACGTATCTGATCGAACCCTGCCATATCTCCATACGGCCTCTACAGCGTTTCGCCCGAAACTTGAGTAACTGTAACTGTGGTGGACTCTAAAGACTCGTCAATACCTTGGCTGTGGATTTAACCACTAGCACGTCAGAGGTATAAGCCAATACATGACGGGCCACCAGGTATTGACCAAATGGGACGTCGATGAGGAAGCTCACCCCGACACCCAACTGAGCCTGTCAGTGACAATATCCGTACAGTCCGGTCCGTTCGTCTATGAGTATCGCATGGCGGGCCTAGGGGGTTGGTGAAAGTCAGACCCCCAAAAGCGGTACAAGTCGTGTCGGAGCGTAGCCCAGAACGCCCTGAGATACTACTGGAATACCTACCAGTAAATCTCCTGCCTCGGCCGAGGGCTTTGCGTAATGGCTCTCCTAGACACAGCGCGACCTCACCCCCAATACCGGGAGAGACGAACCCCTGCAGATCCGCTCACTGCCTCCATGTGGCTCGGGACTGTACCCAACTAAAACCTGTTTGCACGACTCCTTTGAGCCGTGGTAGGGTAGTAATCAAAGTACAGTGGGAACTCACACGAGACAAATGACGATCTCAGGTCGATGAACTAACCTGTACACATGTCACCAGGGAACTGCTATCTGACATCTGGTATAAGACCAACTAGCAGGTTCCCGGCGAGTCCTGTCCGGTGTACTCATAACCCAATGAGCACCTGTATACATCTTAGGTGAACCAACTGACACCAGTGGCTTGTGAGACCGGCCACCGCCCCTCGTCGGGGTCTCGACTGTATACACTAGTCTACTAACGGAGTATCGATGCCCTGTCTCGAAACTCCTACGACTAGGGACCTTTTAAGGATGTGCTTATAGACCACCAGCTCCCACGTATATGATCGCCATCATACTGCTGGCAGTCAAGCAAGAATCCTAGGGGCTCTATCAACGTGTAATAGCGACATGTCAGGTCACCTAAAGCAGTACACGATGATAAAAATAAACCAGATAGCATACTATCATCTCGAGTAAGACTGTCCTACCGGGATAGGTCCTCCCTCAATCATTGCAATCACGTGCCTGTGATCCAATAATTGACTCTGTGGGCACTAACTCCAACAATCTCCCACTTGCACTCAAGGCTAATTATTGCGATGTCGCATACTCACAGCCCGTGTGATACCGAACACCCAACTCCTCTACTAGTCAGTCTCACAAAACCCGTTTGCGAAACTATTGCGTTCGAGGAATAGCCTCAGTGAGTGGATCCGCTCAGATGTTTCTTTCTATGTCTCTCTATATCTCATGTTCGCGGAGAAGGCCATCTCTCGAAATGAGCAATACCTGTCTTAGAATGTCTGGATGTCTGATGGGACCTAGTTCATAAATGAACTCCAAATCCAAACTTCTTAGACTGTATCATCAACTGAACTTAATCAGTATCCTGCACCATGCCTCCCTCAGCATTGCCTTGGACCACCTGTCCAAAATACTGCCCCTCGTCAGAGGGAGAACTATAACTCTGACAACCTCCTTGTCGTCCATGTCACCTTGGAAGCCTGGAGTGATAACCGTCTCCTAAAAGAGGCAGCCGTTATCATATCCCTAGAACCATTCACTTATGTTCTAAAACTGCTTCCGACTGTTTTTCCAGGATTGGATTAATATCAACTTATTGCACCTACTGCAAGAACAACATCTGGTGTGGTACTTGACATCTCATGACTGACTCAATTGCCTAAGCAAGTGATCTGTCAATCATGCACATCCCTCTCTACTTTAGTCTATAAGACACCTTTAGAGAGGGTGACTCCATTACCTGCAGGTACACTACCATGTCAGGAGTCGTCCATTCTAAATACTCATAGAATGCTGTCAAAATACCCTGATTGGGAAACCACCCAAATCTAGATCTAAAACGATAGGTCTAGTAACCAGTATGTCTGATATAATATCCAAGTCCCATGTGGAGAAAAACACTGTGTGACGACCAAAGTATAACCAATCGTAGTATAGGAATATCACTTCCTACTACCTTCTCAACAGATCCATCCCCTATTCTGATGACGTCAAACCTATGACTGTCACATCAGAAATAGATGATCTATCTCCGCTACATCTGCTTTAGTCTATAAATAGACATAAGCCTGATGTCCACCAATGCTTCCGCTGCTCCCACTGACTACGACAACCCTCTGCCAGAGTCATATAGACGTGCACTTCTAAAGCTAGTTTAGAACGACGCTATACTCATCCTCCTGCCGGGTCTCGCAGCCTGGAACAACAACAATGGCAAGTGTGGGTAAACAAGAACTTCCCTGTCACCGTCCTTGAGGCTACCGGAGTACCTCTCGGGTGCCTGAAGTTACCCACCTTATCTGCGGAGTGGCCAATGGAATGTCAAATCAGATTGAATCTTTAGGTTCCTTATTAAATCTTCAGTAATCGTTTGCGGTTCTGGAATCACTTCCAATTCTACCATACTCCCACTACTGTTTTTGAAAAAATCCATTTTTAATAAAACTGTGGTGAGTCTAGAACAATATTTCTATTGATCTGCCAGATGGTAGAAAGTCAACCCTCGTCATAGCCTGGGTCAACCCACAAACAGCCATTACAGAAATGTGCCTTGAGTTATCCGGAGTCTGGTTTTAAGCATAAGCCGGACAACTCCCCGTACCTTAACATCGTTAAGATATGAACTGTTCTATATCCAATATAGAACCAGAGGCACTGATTTAATTGAACCAGATTCAAATCATGCAGCTGTCTCCAGTGCATGTCAACTAAATGGAAGGAGGCCGATCAGCGTTACTCAACTTAGGAATGCTTCCAATTATGAGTAACCTGAAAGAGAAGCAATTTCTTTTTATCATTACTATCAACTGAATACCATACACAAGTATCTACATCTTCGATCACTTTGAAGAATCCCGATACTTGCTACACCTGGTTCTCTACTCTATTCAAATACCTATAACTCCTCAAAACTTAGACCCTGTGTTTCCACGAAACACATGTCTAAGAACTAGAGAAGTTAAAAGTAAACAGAATATAGTATGAGGACCAACCCCTCTGTCCTAATGGACACTGGACAACATACAATACTCTGTATAAGTCCGCTGAGTCTAACAACTCTTTCACTGTGTGTCGTAGGTTGAAAACTGTACTTATGGTTAAGAAGAATTACACCGCTGTTTAATGCTCCTTACCCAACCATCCACTGATATAGGTAAATGTCATCGACATAATATCAAAAGGTATATCTCACTCTATGAAAATAGACGTACAGATATATCAATTTGAAATTGGTGCACAACAGCGGATATTCAAAACCAAATATTTGCCGACCGGCAAACAGCCCAGATGATCTCCTCAAATATCACCGATTACAACGAATCCCGATATAATGAGGATGATCACCCAATTCCCAATAACTTACTCCCACTCATCATCTGTAAAACCATACAGATGTGAGAATCATACCTGGTAAATACATACCCTGGAGTAAGTGTCTAATCGGGAAATCAGTTTTCTTTTAACATTACACAGTGAAACTGAAACATTGAAATGTTTCTGTGGGGAATCCTTGTATTCCTAGTAATGCCTCTACCATTATCCAGATTCACAACTGTAACCGTATAATTCTTTGCCACCTTTCCAAATCCCTTTATATGTCTTTAGTCATTACCTTCTGTATACCCCTTTAAGCCAAATGGTTTTCTTCCTTCCCTACCGTTCGGCACCAGCCTATGGTTTGGAAGAAGACTATCCAAAAAGCATAAAGGGTGTACTGTCCTAATCCTAGGAGCACTCGCAATGCGAGAGAAGGTGAAGATAAAAGACACCTGAATGTACTTTATTCCTATTTCTCCTGAACCAGGATCCATCCCCGAACTGGAACAAGTTCCTTTCGAGTTCGTATATAACCATACGATGGATTATCCAATAAAATGGGATCTTCGTAGTGATACGGAGTGTCCTGGAGAAATACAAAGGTGATTTAGGATTGGCGAAGAAATACTTGGTTTGGTCGTGAATATCAGTCGCAATTTACTTTGCCCTCTTATTAATCCCTTGCTTTGTCTTAACTTAATACCTTCTGCACACCATCGTTATGCTAATTGGTTTTCTTCATTCCCCACCGTTCGGCACCAGCCTAAGGTTTGGAAGAAGACTATCCAATTTGCGTAATAGGTGTACTATCTCCTAAACCAAGGAGTACTCGTAACCTGAGAGAAGGTGAAAAGAAAAGACAACTGAATAGTCCTATCCGTTTTCTCCAGAACCAGAAACCATCCTCGAAGTCCTTCGAGTTCGTATATAACCATACGATGGTTTTGTCCAATGGAAGTGGACGTTCGCAGTAATACGGGGTGTCCTGGAGAAAAGGGTAAAAGTAGGAGTGGCAATGAGGTCTGCAACTCTGACAATCCAAAAGCCAGTGTTAAGAAGGTTCGGTCAACTTGGTCACTGAGTCATAGTCCAGGGTCGGGTCAATGGTCGCTGCCAGAGAGAGAGAGAAAAGAAACACTCAACGTGCACTCTAACCTAGATTAGAATGGTTATCACTTTGTCTAATCTGGAAGCCTCCCACTGTACCTCAAATTCTTCTCCAAACCTGAAAGAAGAATTAGTCGGGAACACCCGAGGAGTAAACCAACTCATCAGTGGGAATCGGGATCCAACTATCATCGCATGATAACGTGACAGAATCCACTCACGTCACCACACTCCAGAAGGTATGCGCATGCCTGGCAAGTTTCAGTTCTTTTGAAACTCCCGATGTGATTTTTACCCCAAGCGGTTTATGACCTTGACTAGGTCAACAAACCATAAACCGCCAGTCAAGTTCAACCCGTCATTATTCTGGATTGCATTAAACCCACCCGTACGTGCCCTTGACTAGGTCAACAAGGCCGCACGACTGTCCTAACCAATCCCACTTATGCAACAAACAAGTACCACTTAGCTACCGAACACTACGTCTTGACTAGGTCAACAAACGCAGCACGAATACCAAATAATACCTGTAGGAAATGACGGAGGGCTACGGCTGGTTTTTGGCGAAAAACCTTTAACGTAATGAACTTGATATCGTTGAAGGAACTGCATAGTTTTTATAAAAATATAGTGACGAAAGCCTTTGCTAAAGAGGTCACTCCCGGTGAAGGGATCTCGGCTCTTTCCCCGTAGAATGAGGTGCAGGATATTCCAACTGAATACCACGATGCAAAGCAAAAGTAATCGGCTATAGTGAAGTTAATGCCCTGACGCAAACTTCTGTCCAAGGGGTCACTCCCGGTGAAGGGATCTCGGCCCTTGCCTCGTCGACTGAGGAGCAGGATATTCCAAATGAATACCACGATGCAAAACAAAAGTGAACGTCCTTGCAATAACAGCTTTTCTTGAAAAATGTTCCAACAACATCAGAATAGGTTTGTTTAAACTTGCATTGATCCGAATCAACGCAGTCCCATCAAATGATCACACCACAAAGAACGAAAATATACTGACGTACGTATATGCCATCCGCATTCGCCACTGGGTCCCGTCATCACCCGTTAGGTTAGCTAACTAACGGCAGAGCGGGGACTGGACTAGCGCGGATGTAAAACATATACAACGTCTACTAATATATATATACCAATATATAGTATTTCGCTCAAGGCGTGAATAAAAAATGCAGCAACACAGAAATGTAAAGCAACATAGAACAATACAGATATCTGGAAACCCCGGGTTTCACAGAGCCGCTGCTGAAACCCGACATTCCCCTGGTCGTGTGGATAGCCTGTGCAATGAAATCCTAGACCCCTACGGGCGCGGCAAGTCACCCGCCAAAACCTGAAGCGAGGCAGCCCCTTTCAGCGCCGTGAATGGACCACCCAGCACTTCACGGAATCCGGTAACTTGGGCACCCCTCCTGGGTCAACCTGTACCCCCTACGAGTGCGGCGAATAGCCCGCCAATCCCAGAGTGAAGCCCCCTCCGTCCCAATGCCATGAGATGCGGGCTTGCTGCCCTCCAGAACCCGGCTATCCGTGCACCCCTCCGCGGGGTAATCCTAGTACAGAAAGTAAAATATACATACACCGGGTACATCGACCGCAACCAGGTCGTGCCCCAAAAGAATAATACAAACAGGCAGTGACGGCAGTCCACATGTCGGACGCTCGCCCCGCAATAGCAAATGTACATAATACAACAAAACTGCACTAGCATTGCATCCAGGCTATCCCCCACGACCGATCCGCAACATCACAGCATAAACATAAAACATCAACGTGAAAGTCACGTTCGCAAATCCGTCTAACCGGGCTATAGCAGTTAGATCGGATTTACCGATCGAGTGACATTCACGGTCGCAGAAAATAATGTAAATACTGTGAAATAATGTGTTTAAAATTTTCCGATCAATCAAACAATTAACAAGTGGGCCCCAAAGAAAACTGTAGCACTCACAGAAACAATTGGCCCAACTTTAATATTCCAAAGCCCATATTTTAAGCCCAGAAGGCCTCTGTAAAAAAATGGTGAAGTGATGTGAATAGTGCGCGGCGGAAGGGCCGCACAAAGGGGGTTTTCGCGGCGGTTCCGCGCTCCAACTGTGGAGTCACTTCATCGAATTTTTACAGAGCTCTTAGATTTTCCAGTACATCAATATTTTACAACCTGAAAAATTTTTCGAGACCAAAATATTTCAACAGAAACTGATGTGAACAAAAAATACGGTTTTTGGAAATTTTGGTCGATCGGAAATGCAAACACATCAAACGAAGCTAGGTAAGGTTAATGGCGTGGCTCTGATACCATGTTGCGCCACGGCAGCGCCCCGGCCTCGTACTCGAGGCCAAAATGCGGAATAAAAAACTTTGCGAACTTTGCAAAACGGCGCTACCGCGGACAATTAAAACCCGGATCGAAACCATTAACCTAGCTAGCTATCTAGAGATGGGGTGAGAAGTTATACCAAGCGATCCGTGTCCTTCGGTCTTCGTCTCCACTCCGATCTCCCGCAGAATCTCCGTCACCTCCTCGCTCGTCGGAAAGGGCACCACGTAGCCGGAATCTTTTACGGGCTCCCGCCTCTTGACCGAGGCAACTCGGGCGCGAAGTTGGCTAGCCGACGCGTCCAAGGCTTGCTATAGAATAGTGTAGTGAACTTGTCTCTTGGGGTTATGAGGTTGCCTTGATGTGGAGGAATGGAGAAGAGAAGGAGAGAAGGAATTGAGCTTTGAAGCTAATTTTACAACCATGGAATGAGATGAAAAATGCCACACCAAATAATTATCCCTCTCCTTCTCCTATGTGGCCGGCCCCTCTCACTCAAGAATAGATTTGAGAGAGAAAAACAAAAGCACCACCATTTGTATAGAATAAAAGAATGGAAAAAACAATAACATAAAGAAAATGGTCACAACCATTTCCTTTCACAAACCATCAAATGAAAAGCCAAGAATAGACTAGAAAGGCATCTCATGATGAAACAAGTCTCATCATAATGCAAACTTGCAAGAAAACCCTCCACTAAATGTTAATTGCGAACTTGCAATTAACACCCTCCACCTGGAAAGTCCGACCGAGAAGGAATGAAGGAAAACCGGACGGAACGGAATGCAAACTGGCAACCCCAGATAACCGATCCCATAATAAATTACAGGAAAACCCCGCTACTGCAAATACATGCCCGCATTTGTATTCCCACTGAACACAAATGCAAAGAGACAAAAACTACACTATCAAATACTAGAATCCGGCTTAAGCCAAAGTCGGCTAGTAAAAACTGTCCGATCACGATCCGTGCAATACCGCACGTATCTGATCGAACCCTGCCATATCTCCATACGGCCTCTACAGCGTTTCGCCCGAAACTTGAGTAACTGTAACTGTGGTGGACTCTAAAGACTCGTCAATACCTTGGCTGTGGATTTAACCACTAGCACGTCAGAGGTATAAGCCAATACATGACGGGCCACCAGGTATTGACCAAATGGGACGTCGATGAGGAAGCTCACCCCGACACCCAACTGAGCCTGTCAGTGACAATATCCGTACAGTCCGGTCCGTTCGTCTATGAGTATCGCATGGCGGGCCTAGGGGGTTGGTGAAAGTCAGACCCCCAAAAGCGGTACAAGTCGTGTCGGAGCGTAGCCCAGAACGCCCTGAGATACTACTGGAATACCTACCAGTAAATCTCCTGCCTCGGCCGAGGGCTTTGCGTAATGGCTCTCCTAGACACAGCGCGACCTCACCCCCAATACCGGGAGAGACGAACCCCTGCAGATCCGCTCACTGCCTCCATGTGGCTCGGGACTGTACCCAACTAAAACCTGTTTGCACGACTCCTTTGAGCCGTGGTAGGGTAGTAATCAAAGTACAGTGGGAACTCACACGAGACAAATGACGATCTCAGGTCGATGAACTAACCTGTACACATGTCACCAGGGAACTGCTATCTGACATCTGGTATAAGACCAACTAGCAGGTTCCCGGCGAGTCCTGTCCGGTGTACTCATAACCCAATGAGCACCTGTATACATCTTAGGTGAACCAACTGACACCAGTGGCTTGTGAGACCGGCCACCGCCCCTCGTCGGGGTCTCGACTGTATACACTAGTCTACTAACGGAGTATCGATGCCCTGTCTCGAAACTCCTACGACTAGGGACCTTTTAAGGATGTGCTTATAGACCACCAGCTCCCACGTATATGATCGCCATCATACTGCTGGCAGTCAAGCAAGAATCCTAGGGGCTCTATCAACGTGTAATAGCGACATGTCAGGTCACCTAAAGCAGTACACGATGATAAAAATAAACCAGATAGCATACTATCATCTCGAGTAAGACTGTCCTACCGGGATAGGTCCTCCCTCAATCATTGCAATCACGTGCCTGTGATCCAATAATTGACTCTGAGGGCACTAACTCCAACATACATAACTGGTTTTCTAAGTCTGAAACAATATACAAGTTTTGGTTGATGGAATTACTATATACAACTGAATAAAATAATAAAAGGGTGGTCACGATGCGAGTGAACCCACCTACCAATGCAATCACCCAGAAAAGAAGCAATGTGCCAGAAAAGCTGCAATAAAACCTGTACGGCAAAACCTGCAAGAACTGTGGCACAACGGGGGTGAGTTGCCAACTCGTGAATAGAAAACATCACAGAGTAGAAATCGTATGCATGGCATAATCCTAGGTCAATACGATCAGATATATATATAAACCTCAAATCAATAAGTCTGAAGTAGGATAAGGTGGCAATGTAACATCTGTACAAGAGTGTAGTGCCAAGTGCTCGTGCAAGTTCCTCAGGTAATAACATATCATAAATATGAGGTATGATAAATGTAATCAATGTCTACTATATCCGGAAGTCTATGAGTATGTGGATATCATCTAACTATGTGATCAATGTCAATATATGTATGTGGAAATCGTCCACGTGTCACCTAATGACAATAAACATCATGCATGTAAATATCAGAAACATATGCATTGAAGTATGAGGATGTAAATCAACATGAGTCGCTCGCGACATATCAAAATTGTCATGACCCGAAAAGTACGGAACATGACCGGCACTTAAATTACGAATTGTTTCGAGGCATACATAATCTAAGTAAGCCAAAACCCAGAAATCAAAACCAGTTAAAGGAGTAGAGTGAAGGAAAAACTAATTTAAAACAAGTAGTTTTAATCAACATAGGCCGAAGTATGTATTTTTAAAATCTCAAGTATTTTCTGAAAATTTCGGCAGAGTCTCCTTTGTAAATACTGGTCCTAAACGGGATACAACATGAATAGTATACGAAATAAATAAAAAGGCATCCCCAAGCGGGAGCTAGCTTTTCGTCTATCGACGGTCATAACCACGCAAGCAATATAATATACAACGCCGAAGGGCGAGGATCAAAACTCAAAAGAAAACCCAAAATCAGCATAAAAACCATAATAATACAACGCACGACTCTAAGGTCGAAAAAAAACAAGTCTGGTCTTCTATCTTTATCAAATATACAATCTGGTTGATGGAGTTTCTAGATACAACAGAAATAATAAATAAACAATGGAGGTCCTGATGCAAAGAATCCACCTACCAAAGCAATCACCCGGAAGGAACAGTGTGCCAGCAAAGCCGCAACGAAACCTGTACCGTAAAACCTACAAGGAACTGTGGCACAACGGGGGTGAATTGCCAACTCGTGAGTAGAAAACATCTACGAGTAGAAATCGCATTAACAACGCAATCATAGGTCAACGATCATAATATATCCTCAATATATAACCAGCAGACTATAACAATGGCTAGGGTAAATGTCTAACCCAAGTGTAATCCCATGTGCCCGTGTCAGTGCCTCAGGTAGCAATATATCATATGGATGATGTATGAATGCATGAAACAGAATGCATGTACTGAAGAGAACTGCTTTCATAAATTAGTGAGATTTCTGTATCTTTTTAGAAAAACGAGGTATCATAAATGAAATCAGCAAAAACAGTTCCTAGCATCGACACAAAACAAATATCCAAATATCTCGATATCTCTGTATCGCAATCTCTGCACCTCAATATCTCAAATATCTCTATATGTCTCAATCTCACTATCTAGGGCGCCGTCAGTTCAGACCGGCCCCTACCATCCATCTCAAGACTACGACGGTATCCTCCGGATATCCGACGCGTCGGGTAATATCACCGGTAGGTAGTGCTCCCCTACCAGGCTCACATCGTCATCATCACGCGCTTCTTGCCCCGGGGTACCTTACCGGGCCCACCATGTACCAGAAACGGTTCATCCAACTCCTCGAATCGGGTCTCGAAATCCATCAGCAAACTCATGGTGGACGACTCATACATCATGGGAAAACCGCACTTTTATTTAAAAAGAGAGAGAAAAGAAGTTTATAAATGTTTTTGCGGTTTTCCCCCAAATCCAGGAAATCTCATGAAAATCCGAATCCAAATCCTCAATAGCATGTAAACAGTGAATATAGGCATAAAAATCCATGAATGCGGCACAACAGTGAATAATAACATGCATGAAGTAGCAAGTAATAACTACAGTGTCTAAACTAGCATATAAGGCAAGTACACTAATATCATGTCTAAACTATTAGCTAACAAACTATGTCAATGAAATAGTATTTTCTAAAGTGTTCGTGACATGGCAATTACCGATGAAGATGTGTGTGAGCCGGCAAGTAAGTGTACGTGTTACATATGCGTCATCGGTAATGGTGCTGGTGTCCTAACAGCTTAATATCAATAATGGCATATGAATCACAATATGTATGCGATGCGGAGCAACAGCAATAATGTGTGGGAGCTGAATACTAGACACAACGATAACTAATCTGCATTACCCTAATATAAGTCCTACAATAGTGCCTTTTGAAATAACACGAATCGCGGTGTTTTGAAAATAAGGGCTACGGTGTTTTTAAGAAAAGATACGTCTTTTGAAATATCCGTAGAATCCCTTGACCTGTCTTTTAAAATACCCACGATCCGTTAGTTTTGAAATAGGTAGGAGTCTAATCTAGTCTAACAACTACACTAAACTATACGGCTGAACTAACCAGCTAACTGAAGGTAAGGAAACTGCCTAACATCTGAGTCGATACATACATACATATATATATATATATATATTAGTCGGTGATCCCGCCTCAATAGTATCACATCCGATACAATATCTATAATCACACATCCCAAGTCAAGAGTGCGGATCTATCATCAATATATAGCTCGTATGTAAATCCGTCGTACGGCATCCCAAATCTGGGTACGGGTCAATATCACATTCATCATACTATTCATCTGGTATCCTCTTTATCAAATATCATGATCGGGGTACTGATCTACGTCTAATACAATATTGATACCATCCATGAAATGCATGCTGGTGTATGAAAACACCACGCCTAGAGAACCCGCTAAAACATATCATGTCGTAAATCAAATACGAACCCTGTCACATCACCGATCTCACTATCTCAAGCCCAATCTCATCGACTCATCTCCAATCCCAAGTACTATCGCCATAATCCGTGTATATGTATACGTATATATATATATATACATAGTCCGATACCCATGTGTATATATATACATATCCCCATGTACGCACAGGTAAAAAAATTGAATGTATGCAAGTGTGTGTGCGTGTATGGGTGCAACAACTACTCTAGGGTTTCGCAAGTAACACTACTAATCCATGAACATGTAACCTATCATTAACTTCCATGTCACACAAAATAGATATCATAAATATATAGTATATATGTATAACATACTATACATCGAACTGCGGGGGTGCTATACGCCATCCACCCAACTTTCCCCGTAGATATAATCTACTCACCTGGAAGCCTCGGCTAAACTGATCCGCTCTCCGTCTGTCTTTCCGCGCCTCGTCCGACACCTCAGCGCCCGACCCTAGGATCGCACACAAGAAATAAAAGGGATAAATATACGAATAGTCGCGGGACAAACGACACAATTCAGTCACGCGCACTAATTAGACGCGCACACACTTGGTGCACTGCACGCGCCCGCGACAACACCACAAACTACAACTAGGGTCGTAAAGCGTGATAACCACCGAGTCTAAAACTCAAATGTACCAATTGCGCATCCATAACCCATTAAATATTAAAAGAAATAGGTTGTAGTTCAATTCAACATCAAATTTACTTGAAACCCAATTTTTCCAAAAAACTAGTGAGCCTCCATTAGCCATTTTTGTTCAAATCTACACGTTTTAACCATTCTAGTGGCCAAAGTTTTCACTAAATAACTTAATCAAGTCACACCAACTATTATAAACATTTTATCTCATCAATTTATAATAGATCTAAAAACCTAGTTTGCAATTTGCTTAATTAGAATAATTTAGATGTAAAAATTAGCAAATTTAGCAATTAGATTATACTTTGCATGCCTTAAGATGATACCCTACACTTAGTTAACATGATTTATTGATCAAAATCCTAACTTTAGTTTAAACCCATTTTAGAAAATCATAAACTAGCAATTACGACCAAATTAACACTTGAATAATTTAGATTGGCATAGTTAAACAACAAATTAGCCATAGGTTAAGAATTTTACCTCACAAATCAAGAGATCAAACATGAAAACCTAGCCTCCAAAATTCTTCCTTTGCTACAAGATCTTTGCTAGTTTGAACAAGAATAATAGGTAAAGGTTTTATTTGGAATTGTTGGGTTTTTATATTGATCTTTGATGCATTTTTTGATTTTAGGAAGTGCAAAGGGGGTTGAGAAAAAGGGGGCAGCACCATGGGATGGCTCGGCCAAGAAAAAAGAGTGGGGGAAAGAGAGAGTGGGTGTGTGTGTGTGGTTAGCAAAGTCAAAGATTAATCCCTCCCCCCATACCTCATTTTTAAATCCTGTGCCTTTCTCTCTTTCCATTCTCTTTTCATTCTCTTTTTTTTTTAAGAAGGGGGCTGTGGATATTGGGTTCGGCCAGTGAGCAGGAGGAGGTGTGTGAGGATTGTGTGAATTTTCCATGTAAAGAAAACACCCCCATCAATTATACTTCATCTTACATTTTCAATTATTTAATTTCTTAACTAATATTATGCTAGAAAACTTTAGGAACATGGAGATAATTGGAGAAAAGAGAATATGTTACAAGCTTGTTATTAAGTTGTCATGGTTCATTAGCGTATGATTAACCCAAACCAATTTGTAATTATCACTAATTAAATGTATTAGTGACGGCTTAAAATAATATTAAAATAATTATTTTCGGAAAAAATTTCAGAAAATTAGAAATTTTACGAGTGGCTCAATAAACACCAAACACTAGTAATTACATAGCTAGAATATGTATATTTAATTTTAAAATAAAGATATTTGTATTTTGACTTTTTACAGAAAACCCCGTTATCTTACCGATTTTCCGAAATTTCACCGAAACGATTTTCAAAACGTTATAAAAATCATGGAACCTGAGTGTCAAGTATCGACCCTCGAAAATATCATGAAACCTGTGCCTATCATCGGCACGTAAAATCTTCATACATATGGGGCTCCATCAGTCTGGATCGGCCCATATCACCTCTCAACTCAGGTCGGTATTCTCTAGATATCCGCCGAGCTCAAATACAATCATCGGTAGATACCAGCCACTCTGCCAGGATCATCTTCTGCTCCACGAAAAACATTTCTCGCCCCGGGGAACCATACCGGGTCCACCATGAACCCGCAAACGGATCATCCAACTCCTCGAATCGGGTTTCCGGCACACGTCTCAGGACCGAGAAAACGCATGGTGGACGCACTGAAATATCATATCAAGGGTAACCGGGTTTTTAAAACAATACATACTCTTTTTTGAAATACCCACGGTTCCCAAATCCAGAAATATCATGGAAACAATATATCTCAATTCGTATAATCATAAAGCATGATGTATGCGATATATAAAAGAATGTAAGCATATCAGTATGTCATGCAACATGGAATAGTAATATGCACATAATGAGGGAAACCGCTCTTTTAAAATGAATACAGTTTTAAGATATATCTTGCGATTCCTAAATCTCCAAATCAAGACAGAACCATCAACGTATGTGCAAATACATACGTATGCAAGTATGGGTGTACGCAAATATGTCATGCAAGGTGTCATATCCTGAATGCAACAGTCCTACAGTGTAGTGACATGGCAATTATCGATGATGAAGTGTGTGAGCCGGCAAGCAAGTGTACGTGGAACATATGCATCATCGATAATGGTGCTGGTGTCCTAACAGCATGATTCTAATATAACAATAACCATTTGCACACGAAATGCGATGCGAAATAACAAGAATATGCAGGAATCGACTAATAAACGCAACAGTGATGCATCTGCATCAATATAAAAATGTCCTACAGTTTGCCTTTTGAAATAAGACGAATCGGGGTTTTTAATAAAATAAGGGCTACAGTGTTTTTAAGAAAAGATGCGTCCTTTGAAAATAGTCGTAGTATCCCTGTGCCTATTCTTGAAATACTCCCGATTCATTAGTTTTTGAAATAGGTATGACATCAGCCTAGCCTAACATCTACTAGCAAATCTACAGCTTTAACTAGCAAGTCAATCAGGAGGGGTATGGAAACCACCTAAATCTGAGTCGATATACATATGTATATATATAAATATAATATTCGGTAATCCTGCCTCAAAGGTACCGCGTACGATACAATATCATATGACATCCTCGAGTCATGAGTGTGGATCTTTTATTAATATAAAGCTCGTACGGTAAATCATCGCACGACATCCCAAAAGCTGGGTACGGGTCAATATCACATTCATCTCATCAATTATCTGGTATCCTTATCGTCATATCACATGATCTGGGGTACTGATCTAATGTCTAGTACAAATCGACACCATCTATATAAATATATGTGCGTGTATGAAAACATGCCAAAAGGCCCGCTAAAATCTCATGTCGTATCCCGAATGCGTATCACAATATATCACCGATCTCATGGTACTATGTCCAATCTCATCGACTCATCTCCAAACATCATACACTATCCTCGACATCTAGGTATATGTATAACAAATATGCATGTGTGTGCGTGTGGGTGTAAACCTATTCTAGGGTTCGTAACTAAGAACTATACTAGTTTACTTCTACGCCCTAATCTTACCATAGTACACCTAATCTCATCTCAAATATCCACGACACACTATAAGCTATCATAATAGTACATATATACTATACTAAACATCGAACTGCTGGGGTGCTATACGCCATCCACCCGACTTCCCCCGTAGATATAATCAACTCACCTTGCTTCTTGTGTGCCGATGCCAATGTCGCCACCTTCATTTTCAATGTCTCGACATCACGTGGGGTACCTACATAGATAACACAATCGTAAATACGTATTAAAATCACATCGGAAAACCAAAAACGGCACCCGCTATGCTCATAGGTAAAAACCTGTAGCCTCACATGCAAACACGACCAGAAATCCCTAGTCTTTGAAGTTCAAACGCCACACGACGGAAACGAATTATCAAATACCAAAATCTATGTTAAAACAAGTCATAAAACAATGCACCAACATAAGAAAATGATCCCAGATTTTACCCTAGGTTAAATCAGCCAAAATTGCAAAGTTCGTATAAAACACTCTCCTTTAGTAATTTCTATAATTTTCAAAAAAATTTCACTAATTTATCGGTATTTAATCATACCGAAATATTAAAATATTCATTAAAATTAATATTAAATTATAAAAATTCCCCAAAAATAATATTTTATTTTTTGAAATGTTACAATCTTCCCCTCTTAAAGAAATTAGGTCCCCGAATTTAATTTAAAACCCCTCAAATACTAAAACATTTCAGTAAAAGTCCAAGTCGTCGGGGTTCCAAAATCATCAATACATAAAACGCATCATAGCGCAATGCATGCGCCGGAACAATGAGCAGATAACTCAAAATCAAATCTCCGTCAAGCATCCCGCAATCATCGGAGTCATGGTAAAGACACAAATGTCAAATCCAAAATAAAATCAATATGATTTAAATCAGAACTATACATGTAGACAACAAATCTGTACATGTAAATAGCTGAAGTAAATGCATGCCAAATCTTTTTATGTCACTGTGCGATGAACATAACACTGCACAGTGGCGACCGTCTATTATAATAAAATAACCATATACGTATATATCCTTTGTTTAATATGTACGTTTCGCCGTTTTGAAAACAATTTAGAAAAGTTTCCTTATTTTAAACGTTTAGTGTCATATCAGACACGTAGGTAAATACTAAGACTATAGCTCTCTTTTTGGAAATTCTTTCGATAACTAACAATGCAAGAAAAGTATATCCAGGCACTGTCCTCTGACTAGTCCTGCTCAGTACGAAAACAAATAGCAAATATCATAAAAATGTACTGGTCCATAAGGAATAAATCCCAAAAATGTGCATATAAAAGATACGTGCATCTGGTGCGCACGGAAATCAAAATCCATATATGTGCCATACATGTGCACAGAAACATCATCTAGGTGCAATGGGTGTGCACGAAACATCTGCCAAGGGCAACGGGTGTGCCTGACAGCAAAATCAGGTGCATCTGACATGCACAAGGAAATCCCAATTTAGTGCATCTGGCGTGCACCAAAATCGTATCCCAAAACATGTGCTCAACACGCGCGAAAATCCAAATCAAATGCACGTAGTGCAAGAAATCAACATCAATATCAGAATCAAAATTGACGGTATACCATACCGCTAAATCCAAATCAGGTATACCGTGGTGTATAAACTCACAACCATGTGCATCAGCGTGCACAAATCAAATCAAAACACTAAAAGTGCATGAAAACTATGCTGGAATCATAAATCAAATCACCGGCATAAAATATGCATGAAATCATAATCAATATCTCCAGCGTAATAACTATGCGCAAAATATAAATACCGAGTAGCTGCAACCTTGGTGCACGAAAACAGAAATCATGGAACTCAGCCGCCAAGACCAAATCATGCGAGCAGATCTCCCAAAATACCGAAATCTAAGGTAACGGATACGTGATAATCGAATCACAAAATCACAAATCATAAATACCGCCATCGGTATTTCCACCATCAAAGTCGAGAAGGTGTCGGTGCATTCAATGCTAGCAGAGCAAGATATCTACTTGCCTCTCGCTCACGGTCTGGCATCCTCTGTCTCTGGGTCCGTATCTTTTCGATGGATTACCTATCTCGCAATCCATCGGCTTATCGACCCTGTCAGGGGTGCTAACGGGGACGATTCCGTTCTGGCACTTCTTTGGTAATCTGCATCCTCAGCACAGCATATTCCTCGGAAACTGGTCGCATCCCAACGCCTCTATAGACATATCCGATCTTTAATCTTAACGGGGAGTAACAACAGCTCGTCAGCATCTCGCACGAATCTCTTGTCCCGCTTGCCTGTATCATCGTCCATTTCGACATCACGTCTCTATCTGCGCACTGCAATTGTTCTCGGCTACGGTCCATCTGAAGTCTCTCACACGGACTCGAAATCACGAACTCGGTATCTTCATCACTCTGTAGAAGATATCTGGCCGAACACGTCCTCGGGAACTCGTCCCAACCTGCGGAGGTATACTCCATATTCGTCCTTGATCAACTCACAACGCCTCTGCATGCGTATCACACCTCTGATGTCAGCGGAGTGGAACGTTATCTCGTCAAAATCTCGTGCGAACTCTTTTCTCCACTTTTATCTGTTGTCGACTGATTCGGACTCGTCTCTTCGTGGCTGCATGGACTGTGCTCCAACGGCTATACTCGTATCTGGAGTCTCCCAAGCAATGTGTCCCATCACATGGCATCCGAAAGATGTCGAACCTTTTGATCGTTTCATCAAAAACCTCACAAACCCCCAAAAGCTCAACATCTTGGGTACAGCTTAATAGTATCGAGTACATACCACAATATCGGTGGACCAGCCGTAGAAGGGCAAACCCAAGCCTCACTAATGGCGCCGCGGAACTGCCGCAAACCGTAAGGTTCAAAGGCTTTCCCACGGTTATCATGTCGAGTTAGAGTTTCATTCTTCTACAGGGTCTATAGAATTGCCTGCATGTCTTTCCGAATACTTTAAACTTGGAATAATAGGTTTCTGACATTCGATCGCCTCTATCGCCTCTCAACATATCCGTGTGAAGTCGTCTCTAGCTGGATTCAATCTATCTGATGACCTCGCATCGGGGTAAGCGAACGAACCACATGTCCTAGTCCTTCATCCTCGGGTGACTAGCGACCTTCCATCACATCTCTAAGTATTTCCTCATGCAGCAGTAGCTCCAATCATCTGGGCGATATCTCATTGTTCGCAGCAACAACTGGCTCATTCGTCTGTACGCTGAACAGCGTCTCAATCATCGTGAGTAAGCGATATATCATTGGTCATCACATCCTGGCTGGCCTTTAGCAGTAGCCTGACCCTCTGGTGCCAATCAACACATCCGAGAAATCTCGTAACAGCGATCTGTCAAACGCTCATGGCGTGAAAACACAATAAAACGACGCCTCTATAGGCGATCGTACGCCTCTGGAATCATGCCCTGGATAGTCCTCGTCCGTGACGAGCTCAAGCTGGCGCAACTCTAGCCGTAGCCCTCTCTGCCCATGTGATCGTGGCAGCAAAATCATAACCAGTATCGATGAGGATAGATCATAGGAATGAATATAATACTGTGCAAGGAAATGTACATCCTAAGGTCTCTTAAGCGGAGTAGTGTATCATAAATCTGCCGCGGAACATACGTACGGTATGTCACTCTACTCAAGCTACCTACTCCATCAACCAAGGGTCATCCTACGTGACGAAAGTTTGGGTATAATACCCCCTCAACTAAGTCTAAATTCCGTAAGGTCAAGCCTAAGTTCTGTATATATATAAACGCTCTAGGCTCCACATAGTCAAACTTAGACTCGAACCAAAGTTAACCTAGTGCTCTGATACCAATTTTGTCACGACTCGAAATAGTACGTGACTGGCACTTGAATTGTATGAAGTCTATAGGACCCCATCTAATACAAGTAAGCCAAAAACCCAGAAATCTAAAACCATTTTAAGGAGTAAATAAGAAAACTAGTTTTTAAGAAGTAAGGGAAACATGTTTTAAAAACAAGGTTTTTAAATAAGTAAGCCGAATTTGCATTTTTAAAATCTATATTCTTTTCTGAAAATTTCGGCAGAGTTTCCTTTGTAAATAATGGCCCCGAACGGGGTACAACATGAATAATATATATATACACAATGAAAAGGCATCCCCAAGAGGGAGCTAGGTCTTCGTCAATCGACGGTCACAACCACGCAAGCAATATAATATACAACGCCAAAGGGCGAGGATCAAAACTCAAAAAGAAATTCAAAATCAATATGAAAACCATAATACTACAACGCGCGACTCTAAGGTCGAAATAATACATAACTGGTTTTCTAAGTCTGAAACAATATACAAGTTTTGGTTGATGGAATTACTGGATACAACTGAATAAAATAATATAAGGGTGGTCACGATGCGAGTGAACCCACCTACCAATGCAATCACCCAGAAAGGAAGCGGTGTGCCAGAAAAGCCGCAATGGAACCTGTATGGCAAAACCTGCAAGAACTGTGGCACAACGGGGGTGAGTTGCCAACTCATGAATAGAAAACATCACAGAGCAGAAATCGAATGCATGACATAATCCTAGGTCAATACTATCAGATATATATATAAATCTCGAATGAATAAGTCTGTAGCAGGATAAGGTGGCAATGTAACATTTATACAAGAGTGTAGTGCCAAGTGCTCGTGCCAGTGCCTTAGGTAAAAACATATCATAAATATGAGGTATGATCAATGTAATCAATATCAACTATATCAGGAAGTCTATGAGTATGTGGATATCATCCAACTATGTGATCAATGTCAATATATGTATGTGGAAATCGTCCACGTGTCACCCAATGACAATAAGCATCATGCATGTAAATATCAGAAACATATGCATGGAAGTATGAGGATGTAAATCAACATTAGTCGCTCCCGACATATCAAAATCGTGGAACCTGAGTGTCAAGCATCGACACTCGAAAACAACATGAAACCTGTGCCTATCATCGGCATGTAAAATCCACATATATATTGGGCTCCGTCAGTCTGGATCGGCCCATATCATCTCTCAACTCTGGTCGGTATCCTCCGGATATCCGCCGAGCTCAAATACAATCACCGGTAGGTACTCTCCACCCTGCGAGGCTCATCGTCTGCTCCACGAAAAACATTTCTCACCCCGGGGAACCATACCGGGTCCACCATGAACCCGCAAACGGATCATCCAACTCCTTAAATCGGGTTTCAGGCACACGTCTCAGAACCGAGAAAACGCACGGTGGACGCACTGAAATATCATATCAGGGGTAACAGGGTTTTTAAAACAATACATACTCTCTTTTGAAATACCTACGGTTCCCAAATCCAGAAATATCATGGAAACAACATATCTCAATGCGTATAATCATAAAGCATGATGTATGCGACATATAAAAGAATGTAAGCATATTAGTATGTCATGCAACATGGAATAGTAATATGCACATATTGAGGGAAACCGCTCTTTTAAAATGAATACAGTTTTAAGAAATATCTTGCGAATCCCAAATCTCCAAATCAAGACAGAACCATCTACGTATGTGCAAATACATATGTATGCAAGTATGGGTGTACGCAAATATTTCATGCAAGGGGTCATATCCTGAATGCAACAGTCCTACAGTGTAGTGACATGGCAATTATCGATGATGAAGTGTGTGAGCCGACAAGCAAGTGTACATGGAACATATGCATCATCGATAATGGTGCTGGTGTCCTAACAGCATGATTCTAATATAACAATAACCATTTGCACGTGAAATGCGATGCGAAATAACAAGAATATGCAGGAATCGATTAATAAACGCAACAGTGACGCATCTGCATCAATATAATAATGTCCTACAGTTTTCCTTTTGAAATAAGACGAATCGGGGTTTTTTAGTAAAATAAGGGCTACGGTGTTTTTAAGAATAGATGCTTCTTTTGAAAATATCCGTTGTATCCCTGTGCCTATTCTTGAAATACTCCCGATTCGTTAGTTTTTGAAATAGGTACGACATCAGCCTAGCCTAACATCTACTAGCAAATCTACAGCTCTAACTAGCAAGTCAATCAGCAGGGGTATGGAAACCACCTAAATCTGAGTCGATATACATATGTATATATATAAATATAATAGTCGGTGATCCCGCCTCAAAGGTACCGCGTACGATACAATATCATATGACATCCTCGAGTCATGAGTGCGGATCTATCATCAATATAAAGCTCGTACGGTGAATCATCGTACGGCATCCCAAAAGCTGGGTACGGGTCAATATCACATTCATCTCATCAATTATCTGGTATCCTTATCGTCATATCACATGATCTGGGGTACTGATCTAATGTCTAGTACAAATCGACACCATCTATATAAATATATGTGCGTGTATGAAAACACGCCAAAAGGCTCGCTAAAATCTCATGTCGTATCCTCAATACGAATCACAATATATCACCGATCTCATGGCACTATGTCCAATCTCATCGACTCATCTCCAAACATCATACACTATCCTCGTCATCTAGGTATATGTATAACAAATATGCATGTGTGTGCGTGTGGGTGTAAACCTATTCTACGGTTCGCAACTAGGAACTATACCAGTTTATTTCTAAGCCCTAATTTAACCATAGTACACCTAATCTCATCTCAAATATCCACGACACACTATAAGCTATCATAAATAGTACATATATACTATACTAAACATCGAACTGCGGGGGTGCTATACGCCATCGACCCGACATCCCCCGTAGATATAATCTACTCACCTTGCTTCTTGTGTGCCGATGCCAATGTCGCCACCTTCATCTTCAATGTCTCGACATCACGTGCGGTACCTACATAGATAACACAATCGCAAATGCGTATTAAAATCACATCGAAAAACCAAAAACGGCACACGCTACGCTCATAGGTAAAAACCTGTAGCCTCGCATGCAAACACGACAAGAAATCCCTAGTCGTTGACGTTCAAACGCCACACGACGGAAACGAATTATCAAATACCAAAATCCATGTTAAAACAAGTCATAAAACAATGCGCCAACACAAGAAAATGATCCCAGATTTTACCCTAGGTTAAATCAGCCAAAATTGCATAGTTCGCATAAAACACTCTCTTTTATTAATTTCTATAATTTTCAAAAAAAAAAAATTCCCAATTTATCGGTATTTAGTATACCGAAATATTAAAATATTCATTAAAATTAATATTCAATTATAAAAATTCCCTAAAAATAATATTTTATTTTTTGAAATGTTACACCAACAAAGTCGCGCGACTACCCTAACTCAATCGTATCATATGCTTGCAGATAAGCACTAGTTAGCTACCGCATACTACGCCTTGACGGAGGTCAACAAATATAGCATGAATACTGAGTAGCACTTATCAAAAATGACGGAGGGCTACGACATGTTTTTAATAAAACCTTTTGCGTAATGAACTTGATCTCGTTGTAGAATCAAGTGATTTTGAAAAGGAGTGTTTTTGAGGCTTTTACAAGTTTTTCTAAAGAGGTCACTCCCGGTGAAGAGATCTCGGCTCTTTCCTCATCGAATGAGGTGCAGGGTATATCACAAATACCACTGTGCAAAGCAATAACTATAGAAGCATTCAAAAGGCAAACTGAGTGGGTTATAGCATCTGCCAGTTTTGCTAAAGAGGTCACTCCCGGTGAAAGGATTTCGGCTCTTTCCTTATCGAATAAGGTGCTGGATATTCTACAAGGAATACCGCTATGCAAACAAAGAACTAGAGCTATCAGTTTTTAAAACAAGTTTCTTCAAAATCTTTATGTTTCTTTTATTTCATTAATCTCATTAATGAAGTCCCATCATTTATGCTTCCTAAGCATGACAGAAGAAACGAAAGAAACAATAATTATTATATATCATATATACAATATATGCATTCGTCTCAAAAAATATCATGTGATCATATCACAAAATATCAGCAGCAGAAGAACATATATGAAATATTGGATATATTAGGAATTCCGTGTTTTAAATTAAGCCTGTATAAAACAAAGATTCCACGGTCGCGATGAATAGACAAACCCACATCCCTAGATCCCTATGAGAGCGGCAAGCAACCCTACCAATTCTAGAGTTAGTAGACCCGATCTCGACTCCTCGAAATGGTCTCCCACTGTACTCTAAAACCCGGTTACTTGTGCTCTCCTCCTTCGGTTTATCCTAATGCGGAAAAGTAAATAATATACATCAATGGTGACATCATCCTCAACCTGGAAGTGACCCAATAAAATAATATTACATACAGGTTTTTACATGAATGAAAATGAAAAACTCTCATCTCACATTAAAAAAACCCGGCTATTTAAAATACGACGATCCAATATAACATATCATAGCAACACATAACATCACATGTCATCAATGTAAGTAAATATGCGTATCCCTATTGTTGTTCACGTATATCAACGAAACCGGTGATACACCACATATTACACTTACGGTCGCAGAAAAGAAAGTGAAAAACTAGAATAATTGGAATCCGCATCCACCTTAGACATCATAAACCCAATGTATCACATACTTTGGATTTCATGCCCAACAAAATGAATTCCTTAGACATCGCATGCCTAAAATTATAAACCCCGTATTTTAGTCTCGATATTGAAAACACTTTCCAATAACCTGTCGGGTAATTCAACAAGATTCCCGATAACCTGATCGAATGCTCATTGGAAACTTTAGTAGACGGCCGCACCCCAGATACCGTCGATGAAGTGCACTAAGACGGAACACTGCGGCCGCGAGCACCCGAACGAATGCTTTTGGCGACGGGGTTCTCCTATAGTCACATGGTCAGGGCTATGGGGCGTGGCTATCTAGTAAGGTTACCCGGCGAGTATCCGCGTACACTACGTAATTGCGACGGACTTTTGATCAACATCAAAATCCCGTGTCAACCGATCAAATGAGATTAACTGCTAGATTTATAAAATTCAAACTAGTTATCTCACAACTAATTTTGTGGATTCCAAATTTTGTATCACAATCACAGATAGCTAGACGTTGTTAAACTTTTCGATCGAATAAACAAACACCCAAACTTTCCCAAAGAGCTCAACACTTGAGCGGGGTTCAAAAAGTACCCAGAACATGCCACGGCTCCTTTGAACAATCCGTAAAGGGCCGACCCATACCTCACTCATGTCGCTACGTAACTGCGGCAAACCCTAGGGTATGTTCGCGGTTCCGTGATCCAAAAGGTCGAGTTTGGGTATTGTTCTTCTAGAGGGTCCATATAATCGCTTGCATGACTTTCTGAAGATTTTAAACCCGGAAAAAATTCAACTATTGGAAAATTTCCAGTGACGGAAAATAAGAGTTATTGATATCCGTTCGAACTTCTTAACGTCGTCTAAATAACCTAAATAGAAATTAGAATTACGATTACGAAACACTCCGAACTGCTTTTGCAGAAAGTTGACATCACATGCAAATTTAGCAAAGACTAGCAACACCTGAAACACCAAAACCCAGAGACTGGAACACAATGAAAATTTCAAACCAAAACTCCAAAAAAGACCTGAGGTGGCCGGTTTTTAGGAATATGTGGCCGGCTATAAGCTTCCCAAATTGCTTCAAATTTTCATAGTTTTCATATTATATCACATAAAACATTCTGCAGTTGCTAAAAAAAATTTAGAGGCCATTTAAAATTCGACAGAACCTTGATTTCAATGTTTCAAGTTACGGAGTAGTTTCGGTTTTGTATTCTAACAAACACCGTTTAAATCTATAGCTTGGCGCTGATAGCACTGTAAGGTCCCCTAGGGTGGCAGCAAGGTTTCGGAAGGCATCGTTCATGCCGTTTTCAAATTTTTGTCGTTCTAAAGAACCCTAATCCTAGAATCTTAACTAGAGATTTAAATGAGCATGCAATGCAAACAACTTTACATCAAAGTGAATGAGAAATACAACCTTTATAGACCGGTCCTTCACTTCTAAACCTCTGTGTAGTAGTCCCTTCGCTCAAAGTAATGAACTTTCGAACTCTAGTAAGGGTTCACATGAAGAAATGAACAAGCTTGCTCGAAGTCTTTGAGGCCGAAGATGATCTACGTCGAGGAGACTCAAGCTCATGCTACCTCTTCACTAAATTAGGGTTTAGTGAAGCAAACATCCTAAACTAAATGGCTAATAGTAGAGGATGATGAAGTAGGAAATGGGCTCACTTTAGATTTGTTTTTCTCACAATATTTTCTCACCTTGAGAAAAGCTAGCAAGCTTTCTCAATGAAGAAGAAGATGAAGAATGAAGATGAGAAAATGAACTCATGAGGTGAGAATAGCAACCATGGGTGAGTTAGTCTCATACACTAACCCATGTACAGAATAAACCATGGCTAAACAATAATTGTTAGGTTAATAAATATCTATAAGTAAAACAAAATTAGTGGACTTGGTCAATGAATCCACAAGCTTTTACAGGCTTCAACCATGTGACTAATTACCAACTAATTTTGATTAACTTTAAATAAATTAAACCATTCATTATCATAAGCTTTGTGTGAGTCTCAAACACCCATGTTGCATGAGGCATATAATGTACATTAATATATATCACATATATACTAAAGCACAAAATGAGAAAAAGAAATGTTTAAGTGAGCGAATATTAGTTAATGTAAATTAATATATCAAATATATAATTATGCATTAAATTATCAAATTAACACTTGATTTAATAATCCGTCTATATCACATACAGCCGACTAATATTGAATGTAACAACTTATCGAATCAACACTTGATCCGATAATCCGGCTATATCACATATAACCATCCGATATCACATATCGCGAGAATAGAATGCGGTATCACATACGCGCATTAATCTTGGTCCCGCACATATCACATATGTTCACCTACTTCATTTCACATGAACCAGGAAAGCTCTGTGTAGGACTCTAAAGACTTGTCAATACGCCGGCAGTAGGTGATGATCATATCAAACACCCACAAGCCGCAAGTGGTCTGCTAAACGTAACGGCCACCCGGGTATTGAGCGATCAAAAGATCAACAAGCAAGCCTGCTCATACTCCTGCGAATCCAATCAGTAACAATACCGTACAGTCCGGTCTCTTCATCTGATATGTCGCATATCTCGCCTGGGGGTGGTAAATATCAGACCCCAATAGCTTGATAAGTCATGCCGATGTGAGGCTCATAACGGGTCAAGAAACTACCGATAACACTCACCAGTAAATCTCAGAAACGGCCCTGGCCAGGGACTTCCTGTTATAGCCAATCGAGCACAACACAACATCAACCCCCAATACCGGAAGAGACGAAATCCCCTCCCATCGCTCATTGCCTCCATGTAACTTGGGACTGTGCCCAAAAACCACCGTTTTGCACATTCTCTTGAGCGTGGTAAGATAGAAATCAAAGCACAGTGGGAATCACACAAGTCTCTATGACGATCTCGGGTCGACAGACTAACATGTACCAGTGTCACCAGAGAACTGCCATCTGATGTGAGGTATAATACCATCTAGGAGTTCTCGGTGAGTCTCTCCAGTGTACCCAGTCTCCACTGAGCACCCTATATCATCTCTGATGTCAAATACCAATGGATATCGGATCATCCATCGCCCATCTACATGGGTCGAGAAGGTATACTCTAGTCTACTCTGGTATATCGATGCCCCGTCTCGATACACCTATGAATAGGGACATTAAAGGATGTACTCATGGACTACCTTTGTCCCACTAGTATGATCCACATCATAATCCAGGTAGTCAACTAAACATCCTAAGGGCTTTATCAACAAGTAGCAGAGAGACAATCAGTGTACATGTTAAGAAAAAGTGTAACCAGATAGCACACTATCATGTCGAGCAAGAAAGTCCCCCCTATAGATGTCCAAGCATCCACTATAATATATATCATATGTACAATAATGGCCTCTAGTGCATACATATAAATAATACTTATCTGCAAAAGCATGTGATGCGATTGGATTAGGGTAGTCGTGTGACTTTGTTGGCCTTTATCAAGGGTCGTGCGGATGGGTTTAATTCAATCATGAAATGTACGGGTTGAACTTGACTAGTGGCCTATGGTTTGTTGGCCTTCGTCAAGCTCATAAGAAGCTAGGGTAAAATATTATCGTGAATTTCAAGTGTTGAAATTTGCAATGAGATTGCATACCTTCTATGAAATAGTTGGATCCTGATACCCACTGCGAGTAAGAGTTACTCCTGGGAGAGTTTTGCACATTACAAATAGCCGATAAAGTAGGTGTCTAGAAAGGTGTTAACGGGGTTATGCCCCTGGGAAAACGAGGTTTATTTTAATTAGGTCCGTGCGAAAGCATGGGGAACCTCCCTCAAAATACCGATACTAGCCTGGTTGAAAGATTGGCAAACTTGTAAGGTGTAATTAATCCCGGCTGGTCTTACCTTTTAGAGTTGGAGGAAGATTTGATAAAAACAGTGGGAGCCACCCTGATTAGATAAAATAATATCCAATATAATCTTGCAAGAGCATACGCAGAGTGTTTTCTTCTCTCTCTCTCCTATTAGCGACCATGTCATGCCTTAATCAAGAAAATAAAATGGATATATTGACCGAACCTGCTTATTATATTGAGCTGGGGAACATTGGTTCCGCTCTATCTTATAATTGTTATATGTCCGAGCAGGAAATAGAGGAATATCCGGATTCCTACGCGACCTAAAACGAGGAATGTGCATGGTAGTGTTACTTATTGGATTCGCAGGAGTATGAGCAGCCTTTCTTGTTGATCTTCTGATCACTCAATACCCAGGTGGCCGTTACGTTTAGCAGACCGTTTGCGGCTTGTAGGTGACTGATATGATCACCACCTACTGCCGGTGTATCGACGAGTCTTTAGAGTCCTACACAGAGGTTTTCTAGCTCAAGCGAAACGAAGTAGGAGCACATATGTGATATGTGCAGGACCGAGATTAATGCGCGTATGTGACACCGCATTCTATTCTCGCGATTTGTGATATTGGTCGGTTATATGTGATATAACCGGGTTATCGAATCAAGTATTGATTCGATAAGTTGATACATATGATGTTAGTCGGTTGTATGTGTTATAGCTGGATTATTAATTCAAGAGTTGATTTAATAATTAAATGTATAATTATATATTTGATATATTAATTTACATTAACTAATATTAGCTCACTTATGAATTCTTTTTCTCACCTGTGCATTAAGTATATATGTGATATATATTAATGTACACTATTTTGTGTCATGCTAGATGATACATGAGACATGGGTGTATAAGACTTACACCATGCTTAACATAATGAAGGGTATTTTTTATTTAAAGTAAATCAAAATTAAATGGAAATTAGTCACATGGTTGAAGCTTGTGGAAACATTGATCAAGTCCACTAATTTTGTTTTCCTTGAGATATCTATTAACCCAAGCATTAAGATTAGTCATTGATCAGTCGAAAATATTGCATTCTAAACACATAAATTTCCCTACTTTTTGTAATCATCTAAAGGTGTTTGGTATAAATATAGCACATATTAGCAATTCGTCTGCAAAATATCAAATAAAATGTGTTATACATTATAACCGGCATTATGAGGGAAATTGTGTGTTTATTACTACACGCATGATCTTTGTATATCAACACTTGTCTCGAGATTGTGTGCAGGAAATTCTCCAGGTAAAAGAGCTGGAATTGCTGAAAGTGCTGATAAAATACATCAAGTCCAAGACTTGTGATCTGGCAGTAAACAGGAAAGTATAAAAATATTCCAGACATCAGGAAAGTGCCATAAAGAAAACACAACTCAACACTGGAAATTTCATACAGAGATCACCTAAAAGGGCCGCGGATCCACGGCCGAGTCAGGCCGATCCGCCGCGGATCCGTGGCCATTCTGACTCATCGGCAGCAGAAATGTTCATACGTGGCTTCTTTTCAACGGCCAAAATTTTTCAAGACGCTTCAGTTTCTCGAATTCTCTAGAAGCTTCCCTCCAATAGCAAGTCTTCTCTTCTAAGTTAGATAACTACCTTAATCTAGAAACTTCTCTTCAACTATCAAGCTTCCAAGGGAAGGCAGACCTAGCTTCTAGGGGAAGCTAAAGGGAAAAATATAAAAGGGGACCTAGGGCATCATTACAAGGGTTGTTCATTAATTGAATTGTTGAATATTGAGCCAAATTTCCACAAATTGAGTGCCACAACTTGTGATCCAAAACCTAACCCAATCCAAATCCAAAGCCAAATCAAGATTCATCGAGAAGCGTCTCAAGCAAGCCTTCAACGATCCTTTGAAGCAACGCCGACCTTCATCCGAACAAGAGATCCACGATGATCCGCGACTCAAGAAGATCGATGCCAAGCTAATTTCGGCGGACTAGTTACCTCCTCAAATCTTGTAACCTTGACTTGAGTGAATTATATCTAATCGTCAATAATAATCTTGCTTTTCTTTACATTCTTGCATTATGAAAAGTTATCGATTCTTGATTCTATCTTTTTCATGATGTGTGAGGGAAATCTCCACTTGTGGAGGAATCGAGAGAATATGTAGATGATGATGATTAAATTCTTGAACGATTCTTAAGTCTTATGAGTTTTGTAAAATTTAGGAAATTGAATTATTGAAGTCCTAATTTGAGCGAGATCGCTTTCTTGAATGTTTTCGCTCTAAATTAGAGATCAACGATCGGTGATTTAATTTTCTAGAGGCTAGAATTTGAATGATAATCAATGAAAGGACAAGGGATGATGAAGGTGAAACCCTAGTTTCTTCAGTAGATCCCTAAACCTCGTTGATCATCATCGATCTAGCAACAAATCCTCAATAGATAAGAATTAGTAATCATTAGTATTCATCATCACTATCAATTGGATCGATTCCTACAAGCTACTTTACAAATCTTGATAATTCAATCAATATGGACATTTTCTTGATCTTTAATAATTTTTTATTCTAGATCTATTTCTTTATGATTCTTGAAACGAAAATTCACATATATTGAATCATTTTCTGTTATCTTTTAAATCTCAACTCAAATAAAACGATTTCAAACAAATCACACTTTCTCAGTGGACGATCCGCTCTCGCTAACGAACCTATAATAGACACCGTTAATTTATTGCGCTATAAATTTCTTTGGTTGTGATCTTTTACACTTTTCAAAACACGACACGGAGATGATCAATCAAATGGCGCCGTTGCCGGGGATCGTCTGCTAATTTGTTCATTTTTGCAATTTGAGTTAGAAAATTTATTATTCCATCAGAATTTTTAGATCAAAATCAGCAATAAGCCCTTAATGATTTGATATGATTTGCTGCAAGGAGATCTGGAATCATTGGAGCCAGAGGAAAATTATTCAGATCATCACAGAGAGTTCAGTGAGGCAACAGAAGCATCTGTAGAAATTTTTGAGCAGGTATCTTCTCAAAGGACCGCGCAACCACGGCCATTGGTAGCTTCTTGCGGCGGATACTCGGTGAGATAGCTGCTTCAGTGCATCAAACTTCTCAGGTCCTCTTCTGACTTTCTTATCTCTTCCCTGCTCTTCTCCATTAACCAATTTCTGCAGGATTCTTTGCAAAAATTCGCAGCGCCGCAAAAAGAAAAATTCTGCGTGTTTGATCTTGGTTGTTTGCATTTTTAATACGGAAATTAAGGGGCAATAACCAAATTAAGATTAGGTGGGGAGTTTACCCTTCCTAAGCCCCAAAAATCACAAACTTGCATCCGCATCACCCTCATTAACTAAAAAAGATATAGACAAAAGTCTAAGGACTGTAGCGCTCACTTAAGAAGGAAGGAGGTCGTGGGTAATCTATTGCTTATCCGTGTTTCTTTTATGGTGTCCAAGGCAAGTGTGTCTAAGGCAAGTGGTTACTTAATTAGGCCCACTACTTACGTAGAGGAGAACCTCCCACTTACCTGGCACTTACCTGGCCACAGAAGGGATAAAGAGGCAGTAGAGGATCTATCTTGCGACTTGTCTTCTGGAAGTCTAGGAGCGGTCTAGAGAGTTGACCTAGGTGACCACTAGATTTAGGGTTGCTTGTGCATTGTTTGTGTGAATTTTTCAAAAAATCCGTCTTTTTCAAACCAAACACCAACTCATCATTTTCCATAGACTTTACGCTGCCACTTGTGCTAAACCATTTAGTGCATGCTCAGCTGTACACGGGATTCTAGTGCACGTCTTGTCCGCATTCCTCCTATCGACTCCGAAGTCGGTAATTCTACGTCTACTTTTTCTTCACCCAATACCACACCAACATCGATGGACGGTTCTCCATCGAACTTCTTTAACACTACTCTGCCAAAGTCCGCAGGTGTACAGAATCAGCTCCGCATCTCTCTCCAAGTGAGATGTTACCTTTTGCGCGGTCCTCTTTGGACCTGTCTTACCTTTCCACCAGCCAATGGGGACAATTTTGAAATCAAAGCACAATACATCAATCTTCTACCAAAATATCACGTTCTCGAGTCTGAAGACACATATGTCTTTATTATCAAATTTGAAAATGTATGCGCTATGATGGGTACTTCACAGGTTTCTGTGGATTCTATGAGATTACGTCTTCTCCCATTCACTTTGTGCGATATAGTCGAGAAGTGGCTTTATAATACAGCAGCACATTCTATTTCGAACTGGGGAGAATTCGTAACAACTTTCCTAAAGAAATTCTACTCTAATTATAAGACAGCTCGAGTCCGTAGCGAAATAAATAAATTTACCCAGCTTCCAAATGAACCATTCTCGAAGTGTTTTGAACGCTTCAAGGATCTGTTAGTTCAATGTCCCCATCACGGAATTCCTAGATGGGATCTGTGCAGAATCATATATATGGGCATTAATCCTACAACAAAACAGACCCTTGAATCCAAGTGTCAAGGCACCTTCATGAATAAAGATTATGGTGAAGCCTGGAGATTTTTAGAAGATTTCGCTGAAAGAACTTTACAGTGGGAGAGTGTAAACCAGTCATCGTCTAGGGGTGGTATTCATCAACTTGATGTTTCCATAGGAGTTAAAGCTGAAATGACAGCAATGCAAAAGAAACTCGAAGCTATGGAACATAAATTTTTAGCAGCCTCCCTAAATCAGATGTCACTCTCCAAAACTGTCTGCGGATGCTGTTCTGATCCATATCATCTTACGGAAGAATGTCCTTTAAATTGTCCGTATTAAGGTCAAGAGCATACTAATGCTGCTTTCCAGCAAAAACCTAGAAACGATCCGTATTCTTCCACTTATAATCAGGGTTGGTGGAATCATCCTAAGTTTGCTTGGAACCAATCATAAACTCAAAACACGGTTCTAAAGCAAAACAATTTCTACAGGGGCCCTACACCACAGCAGCAAGCACTTCAAATAAGTCAGCACCCCTACCAATCACAAAACTTTCAAAATCTGGTCAACACACCTGCACCATATAACAATTCTTTGCAAGTGACCGGTACTGATAACTCCTCTTCACTCGAACAAACCATGAATTTGCTTCTGACAAATTTCATGCAAATTTCGGCTGAGATGAAGCCTTCCGTCGATAAAATCCAGAAAAACTCTGACTCCCAAAGTGAGAGTATTAAATCGATGGAAACACAAATTGCCCGTATAAATGCCGAAATGAGTGCTAGAGAGAAATGGTAACTTCCGAATCAACCTTTACCCAACCCTGGCTATTCACATCATGTAAACGCTATCACCACGTTGAGATCTGGAAGAGTGCTTGACAACCATGTCGGTGAAGAGATTGATACTAATAATGATGAATCAATCGATGATACCCCGGCTGAGACTTTTTCTTCCACTTCTACTTCTCCTTCTGACCCCAATTCGTCTACCCCACCGCTTTCTTTCGAGCCAATTCCCCATTTTTCCCAAGGCTCGAACCCTCAACAAAGTTCTTCTAGTCCACCAAAGACGATCCCCACTCCTATTCTGGGATCTTTCCTACCCACACGATCTTCTCCAATGTTGGACCCCGCTATTATAGCTAAAGCTCCTTATCCTAATAGGTTAAGGGGAAACAGACCATGTCTGCAAATGGAGAAGATCACTGAAATTTTTAAACAGGTTAACATCAATATCCTTCTCCTAGATGCTATACAACAAGTCCCGGCTTATGCGAAAATTCTTAAGGACTTGTGCACTAGGAAGAGGAAGACCCAAGTGCCAAAAATGGTGTTCTTGTCGAGTACTGTAGACATAGCTTTTCCCCAACAATTACCTATAAAACGTAAGGACCCTGGCTGTCCTACAATTTCAATTTCTATTGGCGGTAAACACATTAACCGTGCTCTACTTGACCTTGGCACAAGTGTTAACCTGCTTCCTTACTCGGTTTATGAGCAGTTAGGGATTGGAGAGTTCAAACCAGCTCACTACACTCTCCAGCTGGCCGACCGATCAATCACCAAACCTAGGGGTGAACTAGAGGATGTGTTGATAAAAATCGGGGATTTTGTATTCCCTGTGGACTTATTGTTCTCGATACACAGCCTGTAGTGAACCCACGGAATCAAATCCCTGTGATCCTTGGTCGTCCCTTTTTGGCCACTTCCAATGCTATAATTCACTATCGTAATGGCTATATGACCCTATCCTTCCGAAAGATGTCAATTGAGCTGAACATTTACAAGTTAGGAAGTGTACCCTCCAAACCTTTTGCTCAAGCATGTTCTTTCGAATTAATGGATGTCGACGGCAGCGAATTTGATCAGCCTCATGATACTGATCTAAACTCTTTTCATATGTTGTTGTTTGACCCAACTATATATCATACACATACGGACTCTTCCATTGAGTTGTCCGGGTCAACAACTAACACTGATTATGAACCGTTTTTAGAGTCTGAAGATCACCACGCACTGTTTGATGACATTATTCTTCGGGGAATCGATGAAAGCTTTAAGGAAATTTTCGCTGATGAGCTCGCATTTTTAGCAAACACCGGTGTTGAGATGAATCATCTCCAAAACGAAGAAATTGAACCTCCACCCTTTCTTCTGGACAATCACAAGAATGCGAGTAATCCATCACAATCACTGTGTCATCTCTCCAAAACGAGACGCAAACCCTTTCTATCACACCACTTATCTTTTCCCCACTTCTTCCTGACTCTCTACAACATGTTCTTCCACCAACCGGTGCACTACACTGATAAAATATTCGAATGGTTAGTGTTGACTTTCTGTCTTTGCAAAACTTGGCATTGACCAATAACTTTACCCCCACTTGTGATTTTCAAAGCTTAACATTGTTTAACTCAAGTTTGGAGGGGGGATAATCTGGCTCTTGAAAATAAAATTTTTTTTACTCAAAATGGTGAGCCAAAGAATAAGTTTGGGGGAGAATTTTCATGATCATTTTTTTTGTCCCCCGTTAATAAATTTCCTCCCAGGCTTACAAGTTTTTGGGATCTAGCAGAAGACAATAGTGAGAACGCTGTTGAAAACAAGTTTGGGGGAGGTTTGTGCTTATTTATGCATCACTTTGCATCATAATTTGCATAAGCACAAAACATATAACAAAAAACATTAAAAAAATTATTTTTGTACATAAATAACATAATAAAAGATTAGAAAGTGAAAAATTACATCTAAAAGATTTGAATATTTTAAGAAAACCTAGAAATTTAGAAGTTTTCATAAACGAAACTAGTAATAAGTAATGAGCCATTGTCCCAAGGGTTAGTAAGATGAAAGAAGTCACTAATCTGAGGATAAAAATATGACTGAAAAATAGTTCCTATTCTGGAAGCCAAACATTTGAACGTTGATACCCTACTATACGCACTTACACGCGCCTTGAAACTCGGGATAGTAGATGATACCTTGAAATGCATTTGTCTAAAAGCCAATGTATGAAGGAAATAATAAATGGAAAATAAAAGATAAAATAGTGAAAAGAAAAATGAACACTAGTTTTGTTATCACCAAGGCAGCAATAAAAAAAATATAGCGAGGTTGCTTCATCACCTAGTGTCTTAGACCAACTGGTTTGGGAGTCACTGCTAAGCCTTAGGTGTTGCAAGACGAGGAAGATGCTACTTACGCCTAATCAGCGAGCACTTGAGTAATCGGTTGGTTATTACCTCAAGAAATATTAACAGTCGCATGAAAAATGTGTGAGCAAATCCATCTAAGTATTCCTCAATTAAAAAAAGTACCGTGCTCAATAGACAAGAGTATGATAGTTTGAATTGAATTGTCCGATTGTAGGGATGTATTTTACACACACGTCGGGATATATGATCGATATTTGGAAGAAAGGTAGGAATGAAGAATAAAGACGTTGTTTTATTGTGGGATGTTGTGATTTCTAACATTTCTTTTAATGACTATTAAGATAGGGCTCATAACAACTGAAAAGCTAGTATAGTTGGAAACTCTAATTTTCAAAGTCTTTCTTTTACAATTCTTATTTTTATATGTAACTTTCGCGGTCTTCCTTTTTATTATTGGATTTTGTGGGTGCAATCCACTGAAAACCCTCAGGAGACAACACTCCTCCTACTAGGGACACCTAGAGATTTAAAGGCTTGTTGCACGTGCTCAGTGCAATCATGTCGCCTACGAAAGTGTGCTAGTTAGTTTTTCTTTTTCTTGTATTTTCTCCATCTCTTAAATAAAGAAATTTGCTCGAGACGACCAAAATTAAGTTTGGGGGAATTTGATCAGTCGAAAATATTGCATTCTAAACACATCAATTTCTCTACTCTTTGTAATCATCTAAAGGTGTTTGGAATAAATATAGCACATATTAGCAATTCGTCTGCAAAATATCAAATAACATATGTTATACATTATAACCGGCATTATGAGGGAAATTTTGTGTTTATTATTACACGCATGATCTTTGTATATCAACATTTGTCTCGAGATTGTGTGCAGGAAATTCTCCAGGTAAAAGAGCCGGAATTGCTGAAAGTGCTGATAAAATACATCAAGTCCAAGACTTATGATTTGGCAGAAAAGAAGAAAGTATAAAAATATTCCAGACATCAGGAAAGTGTCATAAAGCCAACACAACTCAGCACTGGAAATTTCACACAGAGATCGCCTAAAAGGGTCGCGGATCCACGGCCGAGTCAGGCCGATCCGCCGCGGATCCACGGCCGATCTGACTCATCGGCAGCAGAAATGTTCATACGTGGCTTCTTTTCAACAGCCAAACTTCTTCAAGATTCTTCAGTTCCTCGATTTCTCCAGAAGCTTCCCTCCAACAGCAAGTCTTCTCTTCTAAGCTAGATAACTACCTTAATCTAGAAACTTCTCTTCAACTATCTAGCTTCCAAGGGAAGATAGAGCTAGCTTCTAGGGGAAGCTAAAGGGAAAACTATAAAAAGGGGACCTTGGGCATCATTGCAAGGGTTGTTCATCAATTGAATTGTTGAATATTGAGCAAAATTTCCACAAGTTGAATGACACAACTTGTGATCCAAAACCCTAACCCAATCCAAATCCAAAGCCAAATCAAGCTTCATCGAGAAGCGTCTCAAGCAAGCCTTCAACGATCCTTTGAAGTAACGCCGACCTTCATCCGAGCAAGAGATCCACGACGATCCGCGACTTAAGAAGATCGATGCGAAGCTAATTTCGGCGGATCTAGTTACCTCCTCAAATCTTGTAACCTTGACTTGAGTGAATTATACCTAATCGTCGATTAATAAAGGTGAAAATTATAAATCTTGCTTTTCTTTACATTCTTGCTTTATGAAAAGTTATCGATTCTTGATTCTTTCTTTTTTATGATGTATGAGTGAAATCTCCACTTGTGGAGGAATCGAGACAATAGGTAGATGATGATGATTAAATTCCTGAACGATTCTTAAGTCTTATGAGTTTGTAAAATTTAGGAAATTGAATCATTGAAGACCTAATTTGAACGAGATTGCTTTCTTGAATGTTTTCGCTCCAAATTACATATCAACGATCGATAATTTAATTTGCTAGAGGCTAGAATTTGAATGATAATCAATGAAAGAACAAGGGATGATGAAGGAGAAACCCTAGTTTCTTCAATAGATCCCTAAAACTCGTTGATCATCATCGATCTAGCAACAAATCCTCAATAGATAAGAATTAGTAATCATTAGTATTCATCATCACTATCAATTGGATCTATTCCTACAAGCTACTTTACAAATCCTGATAATTCAATCAATTTGGACATTTTATTGATCTTTAGCAATTTTTGATGTTAGATCTATTTCTTTATGATTCTTGAAACTAAAATTCACAAATATTGAACCATTTTCTTTTATCTTTTAAATTTCAACTCAAATAAAACGATTTCGAACAAATAACACTTTCTCAGTGGACGATCCGCTCTAGCTAACGAACCTACAATAGACACCGTTAATTGATTGCGTTATAAATTTCTTTGGTTGTGATCTTTTACACTTTTCAAAACATGACACGGAGATGATCAATCAGCCATGCTTTAGTCTCTACATTAGTTAGTATATGATATTAACTGTAACCTTTCAGAAAATATAAATTATTATTTTTGGAATTTAATACTAAAATAATATATTTCCCGAAAACTGCCCGATTTGCGAAATTGTGGTTTTCGCGATTAGGACAAATCCGTGTTTCTACTGTTTTCCATGGCTAGTGCACCATGTCATGTTGCATTTTGGTTACATGTTGTTTTCTTGTGTTTTTTTGGGTATTTTATGGTTTTGTTTTAAAAGAAAAGAGAAAAGGGTAAATGCGTAAATAGATGAGAGAGTGGGTGAGAATAAGAAGAGGAGGAGAGAGAGAGAGAGGGCAGCCATGTTTACTTCATTTCCCCCATTATTTTTCCTTCTTCAACTTCCTCAACTCACTTCCCTCCATCTATACCCCAAGATCCATCTCCAAATATTCACCAAAACCCTATACTCCCATCACAAAAGTTAATCCCCTCCTCATCCTCTACACATTGGACCAAGCAAAGTTTGATTTTGGAGACTTTGGTCGAGCTAGGGCTTTCTTGAGTTGCCTAAAGGAGGTATAAATTCTTCCATTTAGTTTAGTTTTAGTTTCCTTGCTTTCTTGTGTAGTTTAGAGGTTGATTTTGTGTGGAATTGTGATCCTAGAGATCCCAAGAGAAGGGTTTGGGAAATTATAAGGAATTAGTAACGGGTTATGGCTGTTATAAAGACTTGAGCTGTGTTTTTACTGGCCTAGAAACCAAAATACGGATTTAGAATTTTGTCTATATCGGTTTTGTGAAGTTTGGTGTGCCTACAGTGAATCTGGAGCGACCCGGGAAGTTTTTGAGTTAAACAAACAACTCTAGAGACCAAATTGGACTAATATGAGACCACCCTGACCAGACGAGCACCTACAGGGATGATATGGCCGAGGTGGCCGGATTTTATAGGCATGTGGCCAGCCACTTTGGGAGGGGTATTGGGTCTAGGTTGATCCAGTAGCTCACATACTACATATACAACACCCTATACTTGTTTGTTTTGCCCCAATTGACCTGAGTCAAAATCTGGGAGCACATTTGTATGATTTTTGGATACGTTTTCCATATTTTGAATGATTGGTTTTAGTTTTTGATATTGCATTTGGTTGTTGGGCATTTGTACGTCAACAGCAAGGGTTGATATGGTTGTTTTGCATGCGTAGGCTATAGGTTCTAACCTATGAGCACACCGTGTGGCGTATTGGTTTTCCGTATTTGATTTTAATCCTATTGCGACAGTGTATGTATTGCAGGTACCTTCGCGTGGATTTCGAGAAGATGGAGCAAAGCGTCATCCACTTCGGCAAGCAAGGAGCAAGGTGAGTAGATCTATATCTACGGGGAAAGTCGGGTTTATGGCCTATAGCACCCCCGCAAACTTTGATGGAAACCTATATATAGAGTACGGTTAAGGAAACCGTGTTAGAAAATTATGAATATGGTTAGAGAATAGTAGGAGATAAGAGATACCATGACTTAAAGTTATAGCTTATGGTTTAGGTGACATGGTATGATAGGAAAGATATCCTGAATTGATGTTTAAGGATGTGAATTACTATAGCTATAGATAACTAGTTGCAAAAAGAAGTTTTTATTGGCATGTTATGAGTGAGTGAATATATATATATATATATATATATATATTGAGATATAGGATGAGAGCTTAGGGATATGAGAAGTGAATGCGACTCGTGACTTATAGATATGTATTTGCCCTATAATAGGTTTGAGTCTTATAGTAGTATGACACTTGATGTGTAAGGTAGGATGTATATATAAAATTGACGTATTGTAAGATGACTAATGCGATGAAAAAGATATGCGATATGATATGATGACTTGATTAATATGTCAGTATATGGTTGTGAGTATATTGAGATGATTGATACCTTCGTCGGTCCCCTGATATGAGATTGTTAAGGATGCGACCTGGGTATAGGTATATAGATATATATAGTGTTGTGAACCTTGAGTGATATGTCGTACGAGACGTTAGGTCTGTACCCTCATTGTCATATAGGTTGATAGGATCCTTAATGGTTTAATGCCGCCGTACGATGATTTACTGTACGTAAAGAGTTTTACGAGGAGTGATCCATACCCTTAGAGGATACCGTACGATATACTGTACCGTACGTGATGCTGTGAGGCTAGATGCCGATTGTTAGATTTGTTAGTTATATGTATGCCCTGGAGACCCTTGTTGTACATATGATGTATATTATAGTGGATGCTTGGATATATATAGAGAGGACTTTCTTGTTCGATATGATAGTATGCTATCTTGTTTCACTTTATCTAAACATGTTAACAAATACTGTTTTGTGATCACGTGTTGATAAAGCCCTTAGGATATGTATTCGACTACTAGGACTATGATACAGATCATACTAGTGGGGCCAGGGTAGTCTACGAGTACATCCTTTAACTGTTCCTAGTCGAGGGTGTATCGAGACAGGGCATCGATACTCCGGAGTAGGCTAGCGTATACGCATCTTGACCCATATGATGGGAGATGGATGATCTCATATCCATTGGTGTTGGACATAAAAGATGGTATACGGGTGCTCAGTGGAGGCTGGGTACACTGAACGGACTCGCCGAGAACTCCTGGATGGTATTATACCTATCGTCAGATAGCAGTTCTCCGGTGACACTGGTACAGCTTAGTCTGTTGACCCGAGATCGTCATAGAGTCTTGTGTGATTCCCACTGTGCTTTGATTTCCACCTTACCACATCCAAGAGGGCGTGCAAAATGGTGGCTTTTAGGTACAGCCCCAAATCACATGGAGGCAATGAGCGATAGGATGGGTTTCGTCTCTCCCAGTATAGGGAGTTGATGTTGTGCTGTGTTCGATTGGCTATAACTCGAAATCCTTGGTCAGGGCTGATATGGACATTTACTGGTAAGTGTTATCAGTAGTTTCTCGACCTGTTATAAGCTTTACATCGACACGACTTATCGGTAACTGGGGTCTGACGTTTACCACCCCTAGACTAGATATGCAACATATTAGACGAAGAGATCAGACTCTACGGGAGTGTTTCTGATTGGATTTGCAGGAGAATGTACATGCTTGCTTGTTGATCTTCTGATTGCTCAATACACGGGTGGCTGTTACATTTAGCTGACCGCTTGCAGCTTGTGGGTGTTTGATATGATCATCACCTGCTGCGGGCGTATTGACGATTCTTTAGAGTCATACACAGAGGTCTCCTGGCTCAGGCAAAACGGAGTAGGAGCACATATGTGATATGCGCAGGACCGAGAATAATACGATATGAGATACCATATTCTATTCTCGCGATATGAGATATCGGCCGGGTATATGTGATATAGCCGGGTCATCAGATCAAGTGATGATTCGATGAATTAGTACATCTTATATTAGTCGGTTATATGCAATATAGCCGGATTGTCGGATCAAGAGTTGATCCGATAATTTAATGTATAATTATATATGTGATATATTACATTACGTTAACTAATATAAGCTCGCTTTATTGATTCATTTTCTTACTGGGTAATACATTGATGTATATGTTATTGCGACTATGTATGTATTGTAGGTACCTTCGCGTTGATTTCGAGATGATGGAGCATAGCGTCATCCACTTGGGCAAGCATGGAGCAAGTTGAGTAGATCTATATCTATGGGGAAAGTCCGGTTTATGGCGTATAGCACCCCCGCAAACTTTGATAGAAACCGATATATAGAGTACGGTTAAGGAAACCGTGTTAGAAACTTATGAATATGGTTAGAGAATAGTAGGAGATAAGAGATACCATGACTTAAAGATATAGCTTATGGTTTAGGTGACATGGTATGATAGGAAAGATATCCTGAATTGATGTTTAAGGATGTGAATTACTATAGCTATAGATAAGTAGTTGCAAAGAGAATCAATAGGAGTTTTTAGTGGCATGTTATGAGTGAGAGAATATATATACATATACATACACACATATATATATACATATACATACACATATATATATTGAGATATGGGATGAGAGCTTAGGGATATGAGAAGTGAATGCGACTCGCGACTTATAGATATGTATTTGCCCTATAATAGGTTTGAGTCTTATAGTAGTATGACACTTGATGTGTAAGGTAGGATGTATATATAAAATTGACTTATTGTAAGATGACTAAAGCGATGAAAAAGATATGCGATATGATATGATGACTTGATTAATATGTCATTATATGGTTGTGAGTATATTGAGATTATTGATATCTTCGTCGGTCCCTTGGTATGAGATTGTTAAGGATGCGATCTGGGATATAGGTATATAGATATATATAGTGTTGTGAATCTTGAGTGATATGTCGTACGAGACATTAGGTCCGTTCCCTCATTGTCATATAGGTTGATAGGATCCTTAATGGTTTAATGCCGCCGTATGATGATTTACCGTACGTGAAGAGTTTTACGAGGAGTGATCCATACCCTTAGAGGATACCGTACGATGTATTGTACCGTACGTGATGCTGTGAGGCTAGATGCCGATTGTTAGATTTGTTAGTTATATGTATGCCCTAGAGGCCCTTGTTGTACATATGATGTATATTATAGTGGATGCTTGGATATATATAGAGAGGACTTTCTTGTTCGATATGATAGTATGCTATCTTGTTTCACTTTATCTAAACATGTTAACAAATACTGTTTTGTGATCACGTGTTGATAAAGCCCTTAGGATATGTATTCGACTACTAGGACTATGATACAGATCATACTAGTGGGGCCAGGGTAGTCTACGAGTACATCCTTTAACTGTTCCTAGTCGAGGGTGTATCGAGACAGGGCATCGATACTCCGGAGTAGGCTAGCGTATACGCATCTTGACCCATATGATGGGCGATGGATGATCCCATATCCATTGGTGTTGGACATCAAAGATGGTATACGGGTGCTTAGTGGAGGCTGGGTACACTGAACGGACTTGCCGAGAACTCCTGGATGGTATTATACCTATCGTCCGATAGCAGTTCTCCGGTGACACTGGTACAGGTTAGTTTGTAGACCCGAGATCGTCATAGAGTCTTATGTGATTCCCACTGTGCTTTGATTTCCACCTTACCACATCTAAGAGGGCGTGCAAAATGGTGGCTTTTAGGTACAGCCCCGAATCACATGGAGGCAATGAGCGATATGAGGGGTTTCGTCTCTCCCAGTATAGGGAGTTGATTTTGTGCTGTGTTCGATTGGCTATAACTGGAAATCCCTGGCCAGGGTTGATATGGACATTTACTGGTAAGTGTTATCAGTAGTTTCTCGACTCGTTATAAGCCTTACATCGACACGACTTATCGGTAACTGGGGTCTGACGTTTACCACCCCTAGATTATATATGCAACATATCAGACAAAGAGATCATACTGTAAAGGAGTGTTACTGATTGGATTTGCAGGAGAATGTACATGCTTGTTTGTTGATCTTCCGATTGCTCAATACTCGGGTGGCTGTTACATTTAGCTGACCGCTTGCAGCTTGTTGGTGTTTGATATGATCATTACCTGCTGCCGGCGTATTGACGATTCTTTAGAGTCCTACACAGAGGTCTCCTGGCTCAGGCAAAATGGAGTAGGAGCACATATGTGATATGCGCAGGACCGATAATACTACGATATGAGATACCATATTCTATTCTCGCGATATGAGATATCGGCCGGGTATATGTGATATAGCCGGGTCATCAGATCAAGTGATGATTCGATGAATTAGTACATGTTATATTAGTCGGTTATATGCAATATAGCCGGATTGTCGGATCAAGAGTTGATCCGATAATTTAATGTATAATTATATATGTGATATATTACATTACGTTAACTAATATATGCTTGCTTTATTGATTCATTTTCTCACTGGGTAATACATTGATGTATATGCGATATATGTTAATTGTATTATTTTCTTTTTTTACAAAATATATTGTATATGTGATATATAATATTGTAACAAGTTAGGGTTACAAATGCAACATGGTAGTTAAGTTTAAACAAAGTTAGATTTTGGATATGGGTTAGCTTTTTCATGAAATTTCATGAAGCTTTCCTTTTTGTTTTCTAGCTTGATATTTTGTGAAGATATTTTGTTAACCCAACCCAAACCCTTAACTCTAGTTTATTCTCTACATGAGTTAAGGCCTTCATTTATTAACTCATGGTTGTCATTTGTAACCATAACAATAATTCATTATTCATCACAAACGCTTTCTTCTTCTTCTTCCTCATTGAAAAAGCTTGCTAGCTTTTTGTGAAGTAATGATTTAAAGTGAGAAATTGAAAACAAAAGAGTGAAAAATTCATACTTCATCATCCTCATCTATTCTAACCACTTAGATTAGGGTGTTCACTTCACTAATACTTGATTAGAGAAGTGAGAGCTTGAGTTTGAGATTCTTCAAGGTAGATCATCTTCGAAAAGGAAGACTTCTAGCAAGCATGGATCATTCGACTTGTGGAGCCTCTCTAGAGTCCGGGAGTTCATGGAACACGGAGAAGGGACTACTACTCGGAGCTTATGAAGCGAAGGAACGGACTACAAAGGTTGTAATCCTTCTCTCTTATATGTAAAGTTGTTTACATGCATGTTAACCCTAATTCTCTAGTTAAGATCTTGGTTAGGGTTTGTTTAGCACCCCAAAAATTTTAAAGTAGTATGATCGATACTTGCCAAAACCTTCACAAGGTGCTATGCTAACCCTAGAGTGGTATCAGAGCCAAGCTAGAGAATTAGGCGTCGTCTAGACGAAGTTAGAAGTCCGATCGAATTCCGAAACACCGAGAGTTGACCCCTTGCTGGAATTTTTTCAAAAGTTGAAATTTTTCATATTAAAAATACTCAGAAAATCATGCAGGGAATTTTATGGACCAACCTGAAAATAGAGTCCCTAACTCGCTACAGTGACCGCGTAACCGCGGCCAAAACCTGGTTTTGGCGGCGGTTCCGCGGCGCCACTGTAGAGGCTTAGGACGGGCACTTCAACGACGGTCCATAGGTGCTGGGGCATGCTACTGGGAATTTTTATTTTCTGCTCAATTGTTGAGCTCACTGGGGTATTTTGGGAATTCGTTGTGTCTGTCGAATTATCTAACTTCGCCTAGTTATCTGTGAGGTTTATGTGTTGCTGTGATATATTATATTGGATCGTTGTGTATTGAATAGCTGGGAGTTTTATGTGAGATGAGAGTTTTCTTTTTCATTCATGTAAAATTCATTTGTATGTAATATTCTTTTATTGGGACACTTCCGGGTTGAGGATGATGCCACCGTTGTATATTATTTACTTTTTCGCATTAGGATAGACCCAAGTAGGAGAGCATAAGTAACCGGGTTCTAGGGTCCAGTGGGAGGTCATCTCGAGGAATCGAGATCGGTTCTCCTAACCCTAGAATTGGCAGGGTTACTTGCCGCTCTCGTAGTGGTCTAGGGATGTGGGTTTGGCTATTCATCGCGACTGTGGAATCCGTGTTTTATAAAGGCTCAAAATAAAACACGGATGTCCAAGTATATCCAATATTTCATATGTTGACTTCTGCTACAATGTTCTGTGATGAGATTATATTACTGCCTGAGACAAATGCTTATACTATATGTATGTGTTGATATATATAAATTACTACTTTCGTTTCTTCTGTCATGCTTAGGAAGCTTAATTGATGGATTTTATTAATGAGATTAATAAAAGAAAAGAAAGCTAAAAGATGTTGTGGAATCAAATTTTCAAAAAGGGTAGCTACAATTTTTGCTTTGCATAGCGGTATTCCTTGTAGAATATCCATCACCTTATTCGATAAGGAAAAAGCCGAGATCCCTTCACCGGGAGTGACCTCTTCAGCAAAACTGGCAGATGCTACAAACTCACGGTTTAGTTTTTGATTTCTATTATAGTTCTTGCTTTGCACAGCGGTATTTATGAAATATCCTGCACTTTATTCGATGTGGAAAGAGCCAAGATCCCTTCACCGGGAGTGACCTCTTTAGCGAAACTAGAAAAGCTTAAAAAACACTCTTTTTCAAAATCACTTGTTTCTACAACGATATCAAGTTCATTATGCTCAAGGTTTTCAGAAAAACCTGCATAGCCCTCCGTTATTTCAGATAAGCATTATTTAGTATTCGTGCTACGGTAGTTTGGCATGCGTCAAGGCGTAGTGTACGGTAGATGATTAGTACTTATCTGCAACATAAGATGTGAGTGGATTAAGGTATTCATACGGCGTTGTCTGGTTTGCGTCAAGGGTCGTACGGGTGGATTGAACTAAATCAGGAAATACACGGGTTGAACTTGACTAGAGGACTATGGGTTGTTTAGCATGCGACAAGGTCATAGCACGCTAGGGGAAAAAGATATTATCGGGAATTTCAAGTGTTGAAATTTGCAATGAGATTGCATACCTTCTATGAGATAGTTGGATCTCGATACCCACTGCGAGTAAGAGTTACTCCTGGGAGAGTTTTGTAAGTCGACGTTAGACACCCCACATGATGCGGGGAGGCGGAATAGGTAAAACAATCATTTTGTTTGAGTTAATATCGACTAACTTTACGGATCTTTGCTAAACCCTAACTAACAACTATCTAGAAGTGATTAACTACTATGATCAATGATTATACCTAAACATTCAAGTCCTTCTTGTTCTTGTAGTTCACCCCCTCGTCGGCCTCCTCGATGTGATAGAAGATCCACCCGAGAGTTTCTTCTCCAAACTTTAACCTCTCACTTGAGGTAACTAGGTGGCTATGATTGCTAATCAAGGTAACCTAGAGGATATAGAGATGGATTAGGGATCTATTAGTCTTGCTAACCCTTGGATCTCAACACATGAGAGGATTAGGGTTAGGTCTTTCAAGAGAGAGAGCTTGAGAAGAGAGAATGTGTAAGTGAGAATGAAATGAATTCTATCTCATTTGTGAAAATATGAAGCCTGATAGTTATCTAAATGAATAACATATAATAATATCAACCATGCTTCATTAATTCACTTTGGATGAATCATGTCATGAGTCATTAAGAAATAAATGCTTCATTAACTCATTTGGATGAATCACTCCATGAGTCACTAATTCATTTAATGCAAATTCCACCTAAGCTCTCCACGTCATCTTTCTTCTAGAAGCTTCTCGACTAATTACGAGAATGCCCCTCCCATCCATGAAAACACAGAAATACTGAGACTGTATAAATCCAATAATCCAATACTAGAATTTGGCTTAAACTAAAGCCTGCTAGTAAAAACTGTCCGAACATCGTACGTGCATAAATACACGCATGTGTCCGAACCCTGTCGTAAAACCATACAACCTCTATATCGTTTCTCCTGAAGCAGGGAAACTCTCTGTGTGGGACTCTAAATACTCGACACTACGCTGGCAGTGGGTTTAACCACAGGCCGCAAGCGGTACTAGCTGTACGTAGCGGTACTAGCTGTACGTCACGGTCCCCATGTAGATGTCGATAAGAAGGCCGATGAGGAAACCCATCCGAACTCCTACTAAGCCTGATATGACAATCTCTGTACAGTCCGGTCTGTTCGTCTAGGACTATCGCATATCGGGCCTAGGGGGCGGCAAGCGTCAGTCCCCCAAAAGCGGTATAAGTCGTGTCGGAGTGAAGCCCATTACACCTTGAGAAGCTACTGGAAACCCGACCAGTAAATCTCGTTTGCCCTGGCCAGGGACTTTGCGTAATGGCTCTCCAAACACAGCGCGATATCAACTCCCAATACCGGGAGAGACGAATCCTTTCTAACTGCCACTGCTTCCAAGTGCTTCGGGACTGCACCCAACTGCTCCCTGTTTGCACGACTCCTTTGAGCCGTGGTAGGGTAGCAATCTAAGAACAGTGGGAACACACTCCAGACGAAGCAGCAGTGTCAAGTCTACGGACTATGCTGTACTCATGTCACCTGGGAACTGTTAACTGACGACGGGTATAATACCAACCAACTGTTCCCTGCGAGTCCTGTCTGGTGTACCCATAACCCAACGAGGAACTGTATACTATCTCTAGCACAACCTACTAATGGCTGTGGGGCAGACCATTTCCTCTGCTGGGATGAGAAGCGTACACACTAGTCTACTCTGGAGTATCGATGCCCTGTCTCGATAATCCTATGACTAGGGACCTCAAAAAAGATGTGCTTATAGACTACCCAGCCCCCACTAGTGTGACTGCCATCACAACGCTGATAGTCAAGCAAGATCCCAAGGGCTCTATCAATATGTATTCGCTATATGCTAACATATTAAGATAGATATAAACCAAGTAGCATACTACTATGTTGAGCAAGACTGTTAATATAACTGTGAATATCCCAAGCTTCCATTAAGTAATATATAAGCTAGTATGATACAATAATGGCTCCTAGGGTATATACACTAACAATCTCCCACTTGCACTAGGGCCATGTACTGGCGTATCAAAGATCTATTATCTCGAGTAGCCTCTCAAACTGTATCTGAGGTAAGGCCTTTGTGAATGGATCTGCAGTGTTCTCCTCTGTAGCAACTCTTCGGACCTCGATCTCCTGGCGATCAATGAACTCCCTGATTAGGTGATAGCGCCTTAAGATGTGTCTGGACTTCTAATTGGATCTGGGATTCTTTGCTAAAGCTATAGCTCCATTGTTGTCACAATACAGAGGTATTGGATCAACAATGGATGGAACCACCTGAAGTTCTGTGAGTAACTTCTTCATCCAGACTGCTTCTTTTGCGGCATCACAAGCAGCTATATACTCCGCTTCCATCGTCGAGTCAGCAACGGTATCCTGCTTGGAACACTTGCAGCACACCGCCCCTCCATTGAGGGTAAAGACATAACCCGATATGGACTTGGAGTCATCCTTGTCACTCTAGAAGCGGGAGTCAGTAAAAACCTCGATCTTGAGCTCTTTTCCGTCGTAAACCAAGAACATATCCTTAGTCCTTCTCAGGTACTTGGGAATGTTCTTTAATGCTATCCAGTGCTTCTCTCCTGGGTCTGACTGATACCGGCTCACTACGCTAAGTGCGTAAGCTACATCTGGTATGGTGCACAACATCACATACATTATAGAGCCTACCACAGAAGCGTAGGGTATAATCGACATGCGATCCTTTTCCAAATCAGTCTTGGGAGACATCTCTTTGGAGAGGGTGATTCCGTGACAAACCGGTAAATTACCGTGCTTAGAATCTTCCATACTGAATCTTTTCAGTATAGTGTTGATATACCTGGACTGCGAAAGTCCCAACATCCTTTTAGATCTATCACGATAGATCTGGATCCCCAGAATGTAAGTGGCATAACCCAGCTCTTTCATGGAGAGCCTGTGTGACAAGAATCCTTTGACAGATTGTAGCATAGGAATGTCATTTCTTATTAATAGAATGTCATCCATGTACAAGACGAGGAATACGACAGTTCGCGCTACAATTTTACTATATATACATGGTTCATCTGGATTTTTGATAAAGTCATATTCTTTGACCGTTTCATCAAAACATATGTTCCAATTCCGCGATGCCTGCTTTAGTCCATAAATGGACTTAAGCAACTTGCATATTTTCCCGCTGCTCCTATTCTGAATGAAACCTTCTGGCTGATCCATATAGACCCATTCTTCTAAATTACCATTTAGAAAAGCCGTCTTTACGTCCATCTTCCAGATCTCATAATCATGGAAGGCGGCAATGGCAAGAAGGATCCGAATGGATTTGAGCATAGCCACTGGCGAAAAAGTTTCGTCATAGTCCAAACCAGGTCTTTGACGAAAACCCTTTGCAACAAGTCTAGCCTTATAGGTTTCCACCTGTCCATCTACACCAATCGTTTTCTTGAAGATCCACTTGCATCCTATGGGTTTTACCCCATTTGGAGCAAAGTCTAAAGTCCATACTTTGTTGGTGTACATGGACTCCATCTCGGTCCGCATTGCATCCAGCCATCTTACCGAGTCGCCGCTCTGGATGGCCTGTTGGAAGCTAGTATTTTCATCATTATCAATGACGCAATCCTTGTAGGGTTCCTAGGCATGCTAATGAAGTCTCACAAGGCATCAACCATGCCAATTTCAAATTTTACGGGTGCCGAGAAACCCTAATACGGATCGTTGACTAGAAGTTTAGGCGATATACGAATCTAGTTAACAACTTAACTAAAGATAAGAAGCTACAACCTTTGTAGATCCGGATATCCACTTCCTTGGCTCCACGTAGGCGTCCTCTCGCTGTCCATCTCGAATCACGGACTCAATCGTCGGCTTGATCGGAGAAATCGGCGGACTAGGTCGTCGGCTTCGCGCCGAAGATGATCTACGTCGAGGCATCACAAGTTCAAGCTCCGACTTCACAAATTTGTGAAACTTGTGAAGGAAACACCCAAAACAACTTGGCAAGAGGTAGAGGGTGAAGAAACAGGAGGTGGGTTCACTTTAGAATTGGATTTCTCACTTTAGAACTCAAGTTGCCATTGATGGCATCAAGCTTTCTTTCTTGATGAAGATGATGAAGAAGAAGAAAGAATATGATAAGTGTTGATTTAAAATGAAAATAAATCAATACTTATCATAAGCTAACTAAGGTTAAGTGTAGAGAATAGATCATGGTAAATGGGAATGGTTAGGGTTAAGCATGAAGACAAATGGTCTCTTTAGTCAAAGCTTCATGAAGCTTCAACAAGCTTCATGATAAAAAGAAACCATTTTCTTTTCTTTTATCTATTTAAATAAATAAAGAATGGATAAATAAATAGATGAATAACACAAAACCCTAACCATTATCATAACCATGGTTTAATTCATTGCACAAACCCAAGTAAGTATGTATCATCAAACATGATACAATCAAGTGCACACAAAAGCATATCATATATACAATGTACACTTCAAGTGAGAAAATCCTTTTAAAAATGAACCAATACTAGTTAATGCAAATTAATATATCAAATATACAATTATACATTAAATCATTAAATCAACACTTGATTCAATGATCCGGTCATGTCGCACATAACCGACTAGTATACAATGTATCGATTTATCGAATCAATGATTCGATAACTAGGTTATATCGCATACAACCAATCGAAACATTCATCGCGAGAATGAAATACGGTATCACATACACGCATTATTCTCGGTCCCGCACATATCTCATATGCGCTCCTATTTCGTTTCGCTTGAGCCAGGAAACCTCTGTGTAGGACTCTAAAGACTCGTCAATACGCCGGTAGCAGATGATGATCATATCAAGCACCCACAAGCCGCAAGCGGTCTGCTAAACGTAACGGCCATCCGGATATTGAGCGATCAGAAGATCGACGAGCTAGCCCGCTCACACTCCTGTGAATCCAACCAGTAACACTTACCGTACAGTCCGGTCTGTTCGTCTGATATGTCGCATATCAAGTCTAGGGGTGGTAAACGTCAGACCGCAATAACCGATAAGTCGTGCCGTTGTGAGGCTCATAACGGGTCGAGAAACTACTGGTAACACTTACCATCAAATCTCTGATCAGCCCTGGCCAGGGACTTCCCTGTTACGGCCAATCGAGCACAGCGCAACATCAACCTCCAATACCGGGAGAGACGAAACCCCTCCTATCGCTCATTGCCTCCATGTGACTCGGGACTGTACCCAAAGACCACCGTTTTGCACGCCCTCATGGACGTGGTAAGGTGGAGATCAAAGCACAGTGGGAATCATACAAGACTCTATGACGATCTCGGGTCTACAGACTAACCTGTACAAGTGTCACCTGAGAACTGCCATCTGACGTGAGGTATAATACCATCTGGGAGTTCTCGGTGAGTCTGTCCAGTGTACCCAGTCTCCACTGAGCACCCGTACACCATCTCTGATGTCAAACACCAATGGATATGGGATCATCCATCGCCCATCTCATGGGTCGAGAAGCGTATACGCTAGTCTACTCTGGTATATCGATGCCCCGTCCTGATACACCCACGACTAGGGACCTTGAAGGATGTACTTATGGACTACCATGTCCCCACTAGTATGATCTGCATCATAGTCCTGGTAGTCAAGTACACATCCTAAGGGCTTTATCAACATGTAACTATAAACAGTTTAAGGAGACAAGTGTACATGTTAAGATAAAGAGTAACCAGATAGCATACTATCATATCGAGCAAGAAAGTCATCTCTATATATGTCCAAGCATCCAATATAATATACATCATCTGTACAATACTGGCCTCTAGGGCATACATACAACCAACAATCTCCCACTTGCACTAGGGCCAGCTGCTGTAGTATCGCATACCGAGCATCCCGAAGAGTCTCTCAAACTGTATCTGGGGAATGGCCTTCGTGAGTGGATCCGCCGTGTTGTCCTTCGTGTCAACCCTCCTGACCTCGATCCCCTGGCGATCAACTATCTCCCGGATCAGGTGATACCGCCTCAGAATATGCCTGGATCGCTGATGGGACCTGGGTTCCTTGGCCAAAGCCACCGCTCCATTGTTATCGCAACATAAAGGTATTGGATGCTCAATGGATGGAACCACTCCAAGTTCAGTAATGAACTTCTTGATCCAGACAGCCTCTTTAGCAGCATCGTTGGCAGCGATGTATTCAGCCTCCATCGTCGAGTCTGCCACGGTTTCCTGGTTGGAACTCTTCCAGCTAACCGCCCCTCCGTAAAGGGTGAAGACAAAGCCCGACTGCGACTTAGAGTCGTCCTTATCACTCTGGAAGCTCGAATCGGTAAAGGACTCCACTTGGAGTTCTCCGTTACCATACACCAAGAGCATCTCTTTAGTCCTTCGCAAGTACTTGAGAATGCTCTTCACAGCCGTCCAATGACTCTCTCCAGGATCAGCTTGATACCTGCTCACTATACTTAGTGAGTATGCTACATCGGGTCTGGTACATAGCATCGCATACATGATAGAGCCTACAGCTGAAGCATAGGGTATCCCGTGCATGCGAGCTCTCTCCAAATCAGTCTTGGGAGACATCTCTTTGGAGAGAGTGACTCCAGAGATCGTGGGCAAGTTTCCACGCTTGGATTCTTCCATACTAAACCTCTTTAGTATGGTGTCAATGTACCTGGATTGGGACAATCCCAAAATCCGTTTGGATCTATCTCTATAGATCCTAATTCCCAATATGCAGGAGGCATCACCAAGATCTTTCATTGAGAATCTTTGTGATAAGAAGAGCTTGACCGATTGCAGCATAGGAATATCATTTCCTATCAAGAGTATGTCGTCCACGTACAATACGAGGAAGACAACCTTACTCTCTGCCACCTTCTTGTAGATACAAGGTGCATCTGGGTTTTTGACGAAATCAAACTCTTTGATAACGACGTCAAAGCAGATGTTCCAACTCCGTGATGCTTGCTTTAATCCATAAATGGATTTAAGCAGCTTGCACACCTTCTCGCTGCTCCCACTGTCTACGAAGCCCTCTGGCTGAGTCATGTACACGCACTCTTCTAAATCACCATTTAGAAAGGCGGTCTTAACATCCATTTGCCAGATTTCGTAATCATGATATGCAGCGATGGCAAGCATTATCCGGATGGATTTAAGCATAGCCACTGGAGAAAAGGTTTCGTCATAGTCCACACCTGGTCTTTGACGAATACCTTTTGCAACAAGTCTAGCTTTGAAAGTCTCCACTTTCCCATCTACACCAAGTTTCTTCTTGAAGATCCACTTGCTCCCAATGGGCTTTACCCCTTCAGGAGCAACTTCCAAAGTCCATACTTTGTTGGTGTACATGGATTCCATCTCGGACCGCATATCATCCAGCCATTTCACTGAGTCCCTACTCATGATGGCCTGCTCGAAGCTAGTTGGGTCATCATCCTCCATGATGCAATCCTCGCTCCCTCCATCCATGAGAAAACCGTAGTATCTCTCAGGCTGGCGAGGAACCCTACTAGATCGGCGGAGAGGCTGAGGTTCATTGGGAGCTACTGAATCTTCTGGTTCCACTAAATCTTCAGTTACGGTTTGTGTATCTGGAACTTCTTCCAGCTCTACCACTTTTCCACTAATTTCTTTTTCAAGGAATTCCTTTTCTAAAAAGGTGGCATATTGAGAAACAAACACCTTTTGTTCTTCAGCACGGTAGAAAAAATATCCTTGTGAATTCTTAGGATATCCCACAAACTTGCAGAGAACTGACCGTGCCTCGAGTTTGTCTGGATTTTGCCTTTTGACATAGGCCGGACAACCCCATATCTTAACTCGTTTAAAATATGGTCTCTTTCCACTCCATATCTCATATGGCGTGGTAGGTACAGATTTAGATGGAACTTGATTCAATAGGTATGCTGCTGTTTCCAGCGCATATCCCCAAAAGGAAATAGGTAACTCAGCTGTGCTCATCATAGAGCGCACCATATCTAATAGGGTGCGGTTCCTCCGTTCTGATACACCGTTGTGCTGTGGTGTATATGGAGGAGTCAACTGAGAGAGAATCCCATTCTCTTTTAGGAAGTCCAGGAATTCATTGCTCAAGTATTCACCTCCTCGATCAGATCGAAGGATTTTAATACTTTTTCCGGTTTGGTTCTCGACTTCTTGTTTATATTCTCTAAATTTCTCAAAAGCTTCTGATTTGTGTTTCATCAGGAACACATATCCGAATCTAGAGAGATCGTCAGTGAATGTAATGAAGTACGAAGAACCATCCCTGGCATGTGTAGACATGGGACCGCATACATCACTATGTATTAGTGCTAAGAGTTTGGTAACTCTTTCTCCGTGTTCCGTAAACGGAGTTTTGGTCATCTTGCCTTTGAGACATGACTGGCAAGTGTCATAAGATGAAAATTTGAATGGTTTCAAATATCTATCCTTATGCAACTTAGCCAGTTGTGTCGCATTGATGTGACCCAGTCTACAATGCCACAAGAAGGATTCGTTCAATTTTGAACTCTTCCTCTTGTGTGTGTTTGTTATGCTCAGAACTGTTGACTGATTTAGAACATAAATGCCATTGCACAACGTGCCTGATCCAACCAACTTTTGGTTACGGAAAATGTTCATAACATTATCCTGTAATACAAAATTATATCCCTCTTTACTAAGCAAAGAAACTGATATAATGTTGCATATCAAGTTCGGCATGTAATAGCATTCGTTCAGAACCAATGTATTACCAGTTGGTAATACAAGGTGATATTCCCCGACAGTCTTAGCTGCAACAATTGCACCATTTCCAACTCTAATGTCTTTATCACCTTCTCCAAGTTCTCTACCTTTCCCAAGCCCTTGTAACTGATTACATATATGGGATCCTGACCCGGTATCCAATACCCAGGACGTAGGGCAAATGGAGAAACAGTTCTCTGTAACGAACACACCCGAAGAAAATGCATCAACATGTACTTTCTTCAATCGGGTGGCATGGGAATCCTGGTATTCCCCTATATCCTGTTCATTCCTATAACTCTTATAAGAAAGAACGGAACCAACGTTCCCCAGCACAGTATAACATGCGGGTTCGGTCAATACATCCATATTATTATCTTGATTAAGGCATGAAATGGTCGCTACCTGGAGAGAGAGAGAAGAAAACACTTTAGCGTATGCTCGTGCAAGATCAGATTGGTTATTATCTTATCTAATCAGGATGGCTGCCACTGGTTTTTATCAAATCTTCCTTCAAACCCTAAAAGGAAAGACTAGCCGGGATTAGTTACATCCTACAACTTCGTCGATCTTTCAGCCAGGCCAGTGTCGGTACTTTGAGGGAGGTTCCCCATGCTTTCGCACGGACCTAATTAATGTAAACCTCGTTTTCCCAGAGGCGTAACCCCGTTGACACCTTTCTAGACACCTACTTGATCGGCTAATTGTAGTGTGCAAAACTCTCCCAGGAGTAACTCTTACTCGCAGTGGGTATCGGGATCCAACTATCTCATAGAAGGTATGCAATCTCATTGCAAATTTCAACACTTGAAATTCCCGATAATATTTTGCCCCTAGCAGCTATATGACCTTAACATAGTCAACAAATCATAAGTGCTAGTCAAGTTCAACCCGTTATTTCCTGATTGAATTAAACCCACCCGCACGACCCTTAACATAGTCAACAAAGTCGCACGACTACCCTAATCCAATCTGCATTATATGCATAAGCAGATAAATACTGGTCAGCTACCGCACACTACGCCTTAACATAGTCAACAAACGTAGCACGAATACTAACTAGTACTTATCTGAAATGACGGAGGGCTACGACAGGTTTTTCTGAAAACCTATTGCGTAATGAACTTGATATCGTTGTAGAATCAAATGAAGTTTTGAAATGGAGTGATTTTGAGGCTTTTCTAGTTTTTCTAAAGGGGTCACTCCCGGTGAAGGGATCGTCGGCCCTTTCCTCGTCGAATGAGGTGCGGGATATATCATATATATCACTGTGCAAAGCAAAAACTATAGAAGCAATCGAAAGTCAAACCGAGTGTGTAGCATTTGCCAGTTATTGCTAAAGGAGTCACTCCCGGTGAAGGGGGTTGATGTTGCGCTGTGTTCGATTGGCTATAACAGGAAATCCCTGGCCAGGGTTGCTGAGATTTACTGGTAAGTGTTACCAGTAGTTTCTCGAATTGTTATAGAACTCATATCGACACGACTTATCGAGCTATTGGGGTCTGACGTTTACCACCCCTAGGCGAGATATGCGACATATCAGATGATCAGACCGGACTGTACGGTAGTGTTACTGGTTGGATTTACTGGAGTGTGAGCGGGCTTCCTCGTCAATCTTCTGATCGCTCAATACCCGGGTGGCCGTTACGTTTAGCAGACCGCTTGCGGCTTGTGGGTGTTTGATATGATCATCACCTGCTGCCGGCGTATTGACGAGCCTTTAGAGTCCTACACAGAGGTTTCCTGGCTCTAGCGAAACGAAATAGGAGCGCATATGAGATATGTGCGGGACCGAGAATAATGCGTGTATGTGATACCGTATTCGATTCTCGCGATTTGTAACATTGATCGGTTCTATGCGTTATAGCCGGGTTATCGGATCAAGTGTTGATTCGATAAGTTGTCACGATTGATATTAGTCGGTTATATGCGATATGACCGGGTCGTTAAATCAAGTGTTGATTTAGTGATTTAATGTATAATTATATATTTGATATATCACTTTACATTAACTAATATAGGTTCACTTAAATGGATTTTCTCACTTGAAGTTCACAAGTTGTATACGTGATATACTTTTGTGCACTTGATTGTGTCATGTTTGATGATATATTTTAACTAGGGTTTGTTTAAAGATTGAACCATGGTTATATGAATGGTTAGGGTTTTGTTTTCTTATTCATTTATTTGTTTATTTATTCATTTTGGCAAAAGGAAAATGGTGGCTAATTTGGATATATGTTGAAGCTTCATGAAGCTTTGACTTATTCACCATTTTTGTTTTCATACCTAACCTAACCATTCACTTAACCTTAGTTTAGTCTCTACACTTGACCATGGTTATTATTATGATAAGTATTCTTTTTATATCCTTTTTTGAATAACTTATCATAACAATTATCTTCATCTTCTTCTTCTTCTTCACTTGAAGAAAACCTTTCTTCATCAATGGTGATTGATGAAAAAGAGTGAGAAATCCAATTCTAAAGTGAACCCACTTCCTATTTCTTCATCCTCTACCTCTTGCCAAGTAGTAGAGTGTGTTTCCTTCACAAGTTTTCAAGGCTTGATGAAGGTGGAGCTTAATCTAGTGATGCCTCGACGTAGATCATCTTTGGCACGTCGTCGATGACCTAGCCCGCTCTTTCTCCGATGAAGCCGACGCAAGAGCCCGGGATTTGATATGGACAGCGAGGAGACTTCATTGCGGAGCTATGGAGGTGGAGAAATGGATCTACAAAGGTTGTATGTTCGTTTACTTTTAGTTAAGATGTTAACTAGCTCGTTTTGTCGCCAAATAATCTAGCCAATGATCTTGTTAGGGTTTCTCGGCACCCGTAAATTTTCAAATTGGCATGGTTGATGCCTTGTGAGACCTCCTTGGGATGCCTAGGAACCCTACAGTGGTATCAGAGCCTAGCTAGAGCCTTAGGCGATGTGTAGACAACGTTTGAAACCCGATCGAACCAAAACCCTAACCCCAAAATAGCTCTCTGGACTTTTTCCAAAAATTGGGTTTTTTACAGATTAAAAATATGCAGAAAATTCAGCAGGAAATTCTAAGAATTACGGTGCAAAAATTACCTAATGATCTGTCTAAAATGCGGCGGAACCGCGGCATTAGCGTGCTAATGCGGCTGTTCCGCGGCCATTTTGTCTCTTTTCCCATTGAATTTTGCACAGTAATTCCTATTTTGCAGTGCTGGTTTTCCTGGGATATTTTTTTCTGAACTCAAGAGTTGAGTTTTCTGGGTTGTATTGCGGACTCGGTGTTTCGATCGGATTGTCTAATTTTGTCTATGTGGCTTTCCGGATATTTTAGAATATGTTAAAAAGTTCGACCGGATATAAATACCCAACTTTTCCCCTGTCGGGAAATTTCCAAGTGTTGGATCTTTCCGTGGTTTAATAACGTTCTAAGTAGTGCAAGTAACACGATGGTCCCTCTAGAAGACAACAAACCTTAACTCGATTATGTGACCGTCTTGAACTGCCCTTTGAACCTTAGGGTTTGGGGCAGTACGGCGTGCCACATGTGAGGCGTTGGCTTGACCCTTCTACGGCTGGACCGTTGGTACCGAGGCACGAAGTGAATGTTTTTGAACTTATTTCATGTTGATGATCTGTTTCGGGAAAACTTAGGTGTTCGATTGTTCGATCGGAAAGTTTAACATTTTCTATTTATCCGGAATGTGATACAACAATTGGAATTCACAAGAAGTTATGAGATAACTGATTTGAATCTTATAAACATAGCACTTTAGTCTCACTTGATCGGTTGCCACGGAATTTTGATGCGATCAAAAGTCCGTCGCAATCACGTAGCGTACGCGGATACTCGCCGGGTAAACTTAATAGACAGCCTCACTCCATAGCCCCGACCAAGTGACTGTAGGAGAACCCCGTCACCGAAAGCATCCGTTCGGGTGCTCGCAGTAGCGGTGTTCCGCCTTGGTGCACTTCGTCGACGGTATCGGGGGTGCGGCCGTCTACTAAAGTTTGCGACGAGCATTCGATCAGGATGTCGGGAATCTTGTTGAATTGCCCGACTTGATATTGAAAAGTGTTTTCGATAATGAGACTAAAATGCGGGGTTTATAATTGTTAGGCATGCGATGTCTAAGGAATTCATTTGATTAGGCATGCGATGTCTATGCAGGTTGCGGATTCCAACTGCTGTAGTTTTACACTTTCTTTTCTGTGACCGTAAGTGTAGTATGTTCATATCGCCGGTTTTGTTGCTATACGTCAACGACAATTGGGATGCGCATATTTACTTACGTTGATGACCTGTGATGTTATGTGTTGCTGGATATGTTATATTGGATCGTCGTGTTTGAATAGCCGGGGGTTTTTATGTGAGATGAGTGTTTTTCATTTTCATTCATTTAAAACTTATATGTAATATTCTTTTATTGGGGCACTTCCAGGTTGCGGAAGTTGTCACCCTTTGTATATTATTTACTTTTCCGCACTAGGATAGACCCAAGGAGGAGGGCACAAGTAACCGGGTTCTGGTGTCCAGTGGGAGACCAACTCGAGGAGTCGAGTCCGGGTCTCCTAACTCTAGAATTGGTAGGGTTGCTTGCCGCTCTCGTAGGGGTCTAGGGGTGTGGGTTTGGCTATTCATCGCGACCGTGGAATCCATGTTTTATACTGGCTCGTATTGAAAACACGGACGTCCTAGTATATCCAATATTTCATATGTTTCTTCTGCTGCGATATCTGTGATGTGATCATGTGATGTTCTTTGATAGATACAGTATATAGTATATATGATATATTATATAGGCGTTACTTATGTTTTACACCCGCGCTAGCCCTGTCCCGCTCTGCCGTTAGTTACCTAACCTAACGGTGCACGAGGGGACATCGAGGCGAATGCGGATGGCATAAGTATACGTCGTATTTATCTGTGATGTTTAGGTGTCTTAAATGATGGGACTTCATTAATGAGATTAATGAAATAAAAGAAACCTAAGATGTTGTAGAATCAAATTTCAAAATAAAACAGGTAGCTACAGTTCTTGCTTTGCACAGCGGTATATGTGATATATCCTGCACCTTATTCGATGAGGAAAGGACCGAGATCCCTTCACCGGGAGTGACTCCTTTAGCAATAACTGGCAGATGCTACACACTCGGTTTGTCTTTTGATTGCTTTTAAGAGTTTTTGCTTTGCACAGTGATATATATGATATATCCCGCACCTCATTCGACGAGGAAAGGACCGACGATCCCTTCACCGGGAGTGACTCCTTTAGCAAAACTAGAAAAGCCTCAAAAGCACTCCATTTTAAAAAAAAAAAAACATTTGATTCTACAACGATATCAAGATCATTACGCAATAGGTTTTCAGAAAAACCTGTTGTAGCCCTCCGTCATTTCAGATAAGTTGTATATAGTATTCGTGCTGCATTTGTTGGCTTTCGTCAAGGTGCAGTGTGCAGTAGCTATATGCTGCTTATCTGCCAGCATACGATGCGATTGGATTAGGGTAGTCGTGCGGCTTTGTTGGCTTTCGTCATGGGTCGTGCGGGTGGGTTTAATTCAATCAAGAAATGTACGGGTTAAACTTGACTAGCGGGCTATGGTTTGTTGGCTTTCGTCAAGGTCATAGCACGTTAGGGGCAAAATATTATCGGGAATTTCAAGTGTTGAAATTTGCAATGAGATTGCATACCTTCTATGTGGTAGTTGGATCCCGATACCCGCTGCGAGTAATTGTTACTCTTAGGAGAGTTTTACACATTACAATTAGCCGATCAAGTAGGTGTCTAGAAAGGTGTCAACGGGGTTACGCCTCTGGGAAAACGAGGTTTACATTAATTAGGTTCGTGCGAAAGCACGGGGGACCTCCCTCAAAGTACCGACACTGGCCTGGCTGAAAGATTGGCGAACTTGTAGTGTGTAATTAATCCCGGCTAGTCTTTTCTTTTAGGGTTTGAAGGAAGATTTGATAAAAAGCAGTGGGAGCCATCCTGATTAGATAAAATAATAACCAATCTATTCTTGCAAGAGCGCACGCTGAGTGTTTTCTTCTCTCTCTCTCCTGGTAGCGACCATGTCACGCCTTAATCAAGATAATAAAACGGATTATTGACCGAACCCGCTTGTTATACTGAGCTGGGGAACGTTGGTCCCGCTCCAACTTATAATTGTTATAATACAGAGCAGGAAATAGGGGAATACCAGAATTCCCGTGCCGCCCAAACGAAGAAAGTGCATGAGATGCATCATCTTCGGGTGTGTTCATTATACATAACTGTTTCTCAGTATCCTCCGTATCCTTGGTATATGATACCGGATCAGGATCCCAGATGTGTAATCTGTTACATAGGGCTACAAAAGCGTAGAAAAACTGAGAACGGGTGATAAGTTTCATGAGGCAGAAAACGGGGCAAGTGTTGCAGCCAAGTCTGTTGGTCACTGTCACCCTGTATTACAAATACATTGATTCTGAATGAATGTTATTAGATACCGAACCTGATATACAAAATCATATCAGTCTCTTTAAAAGTAAAGAAATGATAAAATTTTGTATTGATGGATAATGTTTTGAACATTTCCAATATCAAAAGTTGATCGGATCAGGCACGCTATCTAAAAGCATTGATGTTCTAAATCAAACTACAGTTCTTAGTATATGGAACACACACAAGAGGAAGAGTTCAGAAATGAACGAATCCTTCTTGAGGCATTGTAGACTAGGTCATATCAATGCGACCCGACTGGCTGAAGTTACATTTAGATGCATATTTAAATCAGTTTGAATTTACATCTTATGAAACTTGCCAGTCATGTCACAAAGATAAAATGACCATAGCTCTGTTTACTGGAAGCAGAGAAAGAGTTAGTGAAATCTTGGGATGTTACATGTTGATGTATGTAGGTCCCCTGTCTACACATGCCAAGAATGGTTCTTTATACTTCATTACGTTCTCTGATGATCTCTCATGATTCAGACATATGTTCCTGTTGAAACACAAGTCAGAAACTTTTGAGATATTCACAGAATATAAGTTAGAAGTAGAGAACCAAAATACGGGTATAAGTATTATGTCCTTTGATGTGATCAAGGAGGAGAATACTTGAGCACGGAATTCCTGGACTATTCTAAAGGAGAATGGGATTCTCTCTCAGCATTACTCCTCCTATACACCATTGCAAGATGGTATATCGGGGCGGAGCAATCACACCCTATATGATATGGTGCGCTCTATGATGAGTACTACTGAGTTACCTGTTTCCTTTTTGGGGTTATGCACTTGAGAAGCTGCATACCTATTGAATAGGGTTCGAACCAAATCAGTTGCCTACCACTTTATATGTGATATGGAAAGGGAATAGCCCATGTCTTAAGCTAGTTAAGATTTGGGGTTGACCGGCCTATGTCTAAAAAGCAAAATCCGGACAAGCTCGAGGCATGGTCAGTTATGTAGAACTGGAAAGTTTCCAGCCATACAAACTGCAGCTGATGATTTGATAGAACCAAAGGATTCAGTAGATTCCAACGAACCTCAGCCTCTCCGCCGATCTAGCAAGGTTCCTCACCCACCTGAGTGATACTTCGGTTTCTCTATGACAGTGGGAGCGAGGATTGCATCATGAGATGATGACCCAACTAGTTTCGAGCTGGCCATCAGGAGTGTGACTCTGTAAGAATGGCTGGATGCTTATCGATCTGAAATGGAATCCTTATACACCAACAAAGTATGGACATTAGTTGCTATATCTGAAGGGTTAAATCCCCATCAGGAGCAAGTATATCTTGAGAAGATTACTTGGTGTAGATGGAAAAGTTGAGACTTTCAAAGCTAGAATTGTTAAAGGTTTTCGTCATCGACCAGGCGTGGATAATGATGAAACCTTTTCCAGTACCTATGCTTATGTCCATCCAGATCCTACTTGTCACGGCTACATACCATGACTACGATATCTGGTGGTTGGGTGTCATGACTGCTTTTCTAAATGATGTTTTAGAAGAGTGCATCTATAAGTACACAGCCAGAGGGCTTCGTAGACAGTGGGAGCAGCGGAAACGTGTGCAAGATGCTTTATAGGATAAAGCAGGCATCGCGGAGTTGGAACATCTGTTTTGATGAAGTAGTCAAAAAGTTTGACATCATCAAAATGGTAGATGAACCTTGTATATACAAAAAGGTAGTAGGGAGTATGGTGGTGATCCTCGTAGAGTACGTGGATGACATACTCTTGATAGGGAAGGAGTTTCCTATGTTACGCTCGATCAATCTCCGTTTATCACAAAGATTCTCCGTGTAGGATCAAAATGATACCTCCTAAATCCTTAGTTTTGGATCAATGAGATAGATTTAATTGGATGTTAGGATTCTCACTAGATGTAGTGAGATGATATCAAACGATTCTGGAGAAAATCACTGGAAAGGTTCTAGGGTGATAAAGACGACTGAATGTCAGTCGCAGGCATTGTCTTTACCTTCAGTAAAGGGACGGTATGTTGGAAGAGTTCCAAGCTAGATACCGTGACATACTAGACGATAAAGGCAGGATACATCGCTACTTAAGATGCTACCAAAGAGGCTGTTTGGGTGTATATTGGTTCATGAGATGAACTATGTTCCTCCCATTGTGTGACAATGGAGTTGTGGCTTATGCCAAGGAACGCAGGTCCCATCAGTGATCTAGACATATTCTAAGGCAGTATCACTTGATCATGGAGATGGTTGATCTCTAAGGGATCGAAGTTAGGAGAGTAGACTCAGAGGACAACACGGCGGATCCACTCACGAAGGCCTATTCCCAGAGAGAGGCTTTTATGGGATGGTTGAGTATGAGATACTGCAACCACTGCTATCAGATGGCCCTAGTGCAAGTGGGAGATTGTTAGTTATATGTATGCCCTAGAGACCATTACTGTACATTGGATGTATATTGTAGTGGATGCATGGACATATATAGGGAGGACTTTCTTGCTCGACATGATAGTATGCTATCTGGTTACCCCTTTACCTTAACATGTATACTGATTGTCTCTCTGTTACATGTTGGTAAAGTCCTTAGGATGTGTACTTGACTACCTAGACTATGATGCGGATCATACTATTGGGGACATGGTAGTCCATAAGTACATCCTTCAAAGTCCCTAGTCGTGGGTGTATCGAGACGGGGCATCGATATACCAGAGTAGACTAGCGTTTACCTTCTCGACCCATACAGATGGGCGATGGATGATCCCATATCCATTGGTGTTTGACATCAGAGATGATATACGGGTGCTCAGTAGAGACTGGGTACACTGGACGGACTCGCCGAGAACTCCCAGATGGTATTATACTTTACGTCAGATGGCAGTTCTCTGGTGACACTGGTACAGAGTAGTCTGTTGACCCGAGATCGTCATAGAGTCTTGTGTAGTTCCCACTGTGCTTTGATTTCCATCTTACCACGTCCAAGAGGGCGTGAAAAACGGTGGTTTTTTTGGTACAGTCCCGAGTCACATGGAGGCAATGAGTGATAGGAGAGGATTCGACTCTCCCGGTATAGGGGGTTGATGTTGCGCTGTGTTCGATTGGCTATAACAGGAAATCCCTGGCCAGGGTTTCTGAGATTTACTGGTAAGTGTTACCAGTAGTTTCTCGAATTGTTATAGACCTCATATCGACACGACTTATCGAGCTATTGGGGTCTGACGTTTACCACCCCTAGGCGAGATATGCGACATATCAGATGATCAGACCGGACTGTACGGTAGTGTTACTGGTTGGATTCACTAGAGTGTGAGCGGGCTTGCTCGTCAATCTTCTGATCGCTCAATACCCGGGTGGCCGTTACGTTTAGCAGACCGCTTGCGGCTTGTGGGTGTTTGATATGATCATCACCTGCTGCCGGTGTATTGACGAGTCTTTAGAGTCCTACACAGAGGTTTCCTGGCTCTAGCGAAACGAAATAGGAGCGCATATGAGATATGTGCAGGACCGAGAATAATGCGTGTATGTGATACCGTATTCGATTCTCGCGATTTGTAACATTGATCGGTTATATGCGTTATAGCCGGGTTATCGGATCAAGTGTTGATTCGATAAGTTGTTACTATTGATATTAGTCGGTTATATGCGATATGACCGGGTCGTTAAATCAAGTGTTGATTTAGTGATTTAATGTATAATTATATATTTGATATATCACTTTACATTAACTAATATAGGTTCACTTAAATGGATTTTCTCACTTGAAGTTCACAAGTTGTATATGTGATATACTTTTGTGCACTTGATTGTGTCATGTTTGATGATACATGTTAACTAGGGTTTGTGTAAAGATTGAACCATGGTTATATGAATGGTTAGGGTTTTGTTTTCTTATTAATTTATTTGTTTATTTATTCATTTTGGCAAAAGGAAAATGGTGGCTAATTTGGATATATGTTGAAGCTTCATGAAGCTTTGACTTAGTCACCATTTTTGTCTTCATACCTAACCTAACCATTCACTTAACCTTAGTTTAGTCTCTACACTTGACCATGGTTATTATTATGATAAGTATTCTTTTTATATCCTTTTTTGAATAACTTATCATAACAATTATCTTCATCTTCTTCTTCTTCTTCACTTGAAGAAAACCTTTCTTCATCAATGGTGATTGATGAAAAAGAGTGAGAAATCCAATTCTAAAGTGAACCCACTTCCTATTTCTTCATCCTCTACCTCTTGCCAAGTAGTAGAGTGTGTTTCCTTCACAAGTTTTCAAGGCTTGATGAAGGTGGAGCTTGATCTAGTGATGCCTCGACGTAGATCATCTTCGGCACGTCGTCGATGACCTAGCCCGCTCTTTCTCCGATGAAGCCGACGCAAGAGCCCGGGATTTGATATGGACAGCGAGGAGACTTAATTGCGGAGCTATGGAGGTGGAGAAACGGATCTACAAAGGTTGTATGTTCGTTTACTTTTAGTTAAGATGTTAATTAGCTCGTTTTGTCGCCTAATAATCTAGCCAACGATCTTGTTAGGGTTTCTCGGCACCCGTAAATTTTCAAATTGGCATGGTTGATGCCTTGTGAGACCTCCTTGGGGTGCCTAGGAACCTTTCAATATCACATATACCGCTGTGCAAAGCAAGAACTGTAGCTACCTGTTTTATTTAAAATTTGATTCTACAACATCTTAGGTTTCTTTTTTTTCATTAATCACATTAATGAAGTCCCATCATTTAAGTCACCTAAACATTACAGATAAATACGACGTACACTTATGCCATCCGCTTTCGCCTGGATGTCCCCTCGTGCACCGTTAGGTTAGGTAACTAACGACAGAGCAGGGCAGGGCTAGTGCGGGTACAAAACATAAGTAACGCCTATATAATATATCATATATACTATATAAAGTATCTATCACAGAACATCACATGATCACATCACAGATATCGCAGCAGAAGAAACATATGAAACATTGGATATACTAGGACGTCCGTGTTTTCAATACGAGCCAGTATAAAACACGGATTCCACGGTCGTGATGAATAGCCAATCCCACACCCCTAGACCCCTACGAGAGCGGCAAGCAACCCTGCCAATTCTAGGGTTAGGAGACCCGGACTCGACTCCTCGAGTTGGTCTCCTACTGATCCCCAGATCCCGGTTACTTGTGCTCCCCTCCTTGGGTCTATCCTAATGCGGAAAAGTAAATAATATACAAAAGGTGACAACTTCCGCAACCTGGAAGTGCCCCAAATAAAAGAATATTACATACAAGTTTTTTTACATGAATGAAAAATGAAAAACACTCATCTCACATAAAAACCCCCGGCTATTCAAACACGACGATCCAATATAACATATCCAGCAACACATAACATCATATGTCATCAACGTAAGTAAATATGCGCATCCCAATTGTCGTTGACATATAGCAACGAAACCGGCGATATCACATATTACACTTACGGTCACAGAAAAGAAAGTGTAAAACTACAACAATTGGAATCCGCAACCTCTTTAGACATCGCATGCCTAATCAAAATGAAATACTTAGACATCACATGCCTAACAGTTATAAACCCCGCATTTTAGTCTCATTATCGAAAACTCTTTTCAATATCAAGTGAAACTAAACCGCTAGATTTATAACATTCATTCAGTTATCTCATAACTGTTTGTGAATTCCAATTATTGTATCCCATTCCGGATAAATAGAATATATTAAACTTTCCGATCGAACATTCGAACACCCAAGTTTTCCCGAAACCGTTCAACACATGAAATAGGTTCAAAGACATTCACTTCATGCCTCAGTACCAACGGTCCAGCCGTAGAAGGGTCAAGCCAACGCCTCACATGTGGCACGCCGTACTGCCCCAAACCCGAATGTTCAAAAGGCAGTTCAAGACGGTCACATAATCGAGTTAAGGTTTGTTGTCTTCTAGAGGGACCATCGCGTTACTTGCACTACTCAGAACGTCCTTAAACCACAGAAAAATCCAACACTTGGAAATTTTCCGGCAAAGGAAAAGTTGGTTATTTATATCTGGTCGAACTTTTTAACATATTCTAAAGTTATCCGGAAAGCCACATAGACAAGATTTGATAATCCGATCGAATCGTCGATTCCCAATACAACCCCAGAACACTCAACTCTTGAGTCAAATTAAAAATTTCCAGAAAATTCAGCATAATAAAATAGTAATTACTGTGCAAAACGGGAGTGATGATGTCATCAAATTGCCGCGGAACCGCCGCAGAAGCCAGGCTTCTGCCGCGGTTCCGCCGCACTATTTACTGTTCATCGGATAAATTTTGCATCGTAATTCTTAGATTTCCCTGCTGAATTTTTTAAGCATTTTTAATATGGAAAAATCCCAGATTTTAGAAAAAGTCCAGAGAGCACTTGGGTTTTAGGGTTTCGGGTTCGTTCGGGTTTCAAACGTCGTCTAGACTTCGCCTAAGGCTCTAGCCAGGCTCTGATACCACTGTAGGGTTCCTAGGCACGCTAATGAAGTCTCACAAGGCATCAACCATGCCAATTTCAAATTTTACGGGTGCCAAGAAACCCTAATACGGATCGTTGACTAGAAGTTTAGGCGATATACGAATCTAGTTAACAACTTAACTAAAGAAAAGAAGCTACAACCTTTGTAGATCCGGATATCCACTTCCTTGGCTCCACGTAGGCGTCCTCTCGCTGTCCATCTCGAATCAGGGACTCAATCGTCGGCTTGATCGTAGAAATGGGCGGACTAGGTCGTCGGCTTCGTGCCGAAGATGATCTATGTCGAGGCATCACAAGTTCAAGCTCCGACTTCACAAATTTATTAAACTTGTGAAGGAAACACCCAAAACAACTTGGCAAGAGGTAGAGGGTCAAGAAATAGGAGGTGGGTTCACTTTAGAATTGGATTTCTCACTTTAGAACTCAAGTTGCCATTGATGGCATCAAGCTTTCTTTCTTGATGAAGATGATGAAGAAGAAGAAAGAATGTGATAAGTGTTGATTTAATATGAAAATAAATCAATACTTATCATAAGCTAACTAAGGTTAAGTGTAGAGAATAGACCATGGTAAATGGGAATGGTTAGGGTTAAGAATAAAGACAAATGGTCTCTTTAGTCAAAGCTTCATGAAGCTTCAACAAGCTTCGTGATAAAAAGAAACCATTTTCTTTTCTTTTATCTATTTAAATAAATAAAGAATGGATAAATAAATAGATGAATAACACAAAACCCTAACCATTATCATAACCATGGTTTAATTCTTTGCACAAACCCAAGTAAGTATGTATCATTAAACATGATACAATCAAGTGCACACAAAAGCATATCATATATACAATGTGCACTTCAAGTGAGAAAATCCTTTTAAAAATGAACCAATACTAGTTAATGCAAATTAATATTTCAAATATACAATTATACATTAAATCATTAAATCAACACTTGATTCAATGATCCGGTCATGTCGCACATAACCGACTAGTATACAATGTATCGATTTATCGAATCAATGATTCGATAACTAGGTTATATCGCATACAACCAATCGAAACATTCATCGCGAGAATGAAATACGGTATCACATACACGCATTATTCTCGGTCCCGCACATCTTTCATATGCGCTCCTATTTCGTTTCGCTTGAGCCAGGAAACCTCTGTGTAGGACTCTAAAGACTCGTCAATACGCCGGTAGCAGATGATGATCATATCAAGCACCCACAAGCCGCAAGCGGTCTGCTAAACGTAACGGCCATCCGGATATTGAGCGATCAGAAGATCGATGAGCTAGCCCGCTCGTACTCCTGTGAATCCAACCAGTAACACTTACCGTACAGTCTGGTCTGTTCGTCTGATATGTCGCATATCAAGTCTAAGGGTGGTAAACGTCAGACCCCAATAACCGATAAGTCGTGCCGATGTGAGGCTCATAACGGGTCGAGAAACTACTGGTAACACTTAACAGCAAATCTCTGATCAGCCCTGGCCAGGGACTTCCCTGTTACGGCCAATCGAGCACAGCGCAACATCAACCCCCAATACCGGGAGAGACGAAACCCCTCCTATCGCTCATTGCCTCCATGTGACTTGGGACTGTACCCAAAGACCACCGTTTTGCACGCCCTCATGGACGTGGTAAGGTGGAGATCAAAGCACAGTGGGAATCACACAAGACTCTATGACGATCTCGGGTCTACAGACTAACCTGTACAAGTGTCACCTGAGAACTGCCATCTGACGTGAGGTATAATACCATCTGGGAGTTCTCGGCGAGTCCGTCCAGTGTACCCAGTCTCCACTGAGCACCCGTACACCATCTCTGATTTCAAACACCAATGGATATGGGATCATCCATCGCCCATCTCATGGGTCGAGAAGCGTATACGCTAGTCTACTCTGGTATATCGATGCCCCGTCTCGATACACCCACGACTAGGGACCTTGAAGGATGTACTTATGGACTACCATGTCCCCACTAGTATGATCTGCATCATAGTCCAGGTAGTCAAGTACACATCCTAAGGGCTTTATCAACATGTAACTATAAGACAGTTTAAGGAGACAAGTGTACATGTTAAGATAAAGAGTAACCAGATAGCATACTATCATATCGAGCACGAAAGTCATCTCTATATATGTCCAAGCATCCAATATAATATACATCATCTGTACAATACTGGCCTCTAGGGCATACATACAACCAACAATCCTTTCTATCCCCGTCTATGAGAAAACCATAGTATCTCTCAGGCGGATGAGATGGCCTACTACTCCTGAGGAGGGGTGCGGGAATTTCCTGTTCTTCTTGAACTTCTGGTTCTACCAAACTTTCAGTAGTAATTTGTGGTTCTGGAATTTCTTCCAGTTCTATTCCGCTCCCATTTGTTTCCTTTTCTAAAAACTGATGCTCTAGAAAATGGGCATTACGAGAAACAAAAACCTTTAGTTCCACTGCGTAATAGAAAAAATACCCCTTGGAGTTCTTTGGATATCCCACAAACTTACACTGTACTTAGCGTGCCTCGAGTTTGTCCGCATGCTGCTTTTTATCAAAAGCTGGATATCTCCATATCTTTAGACACTGAAGATAGGGTTTCTTCCCACTCCACATCTGGTATGGTGTGGTAGGAACAGTCTTGTTAGGAACCCTGTTCAAAAGATATGCAGCTGATTCTAGCGCATAACCCCAGAAAGATCGCGGTAACTCAGCATTACTCCTCATGGAACGCACCATATCTAATAGGGTTCGGTTCCGTCTTTCTGATACACCATTTTGCTGTGGAGTGTATGGAGGAGTAAGCTGAGATAGAATTCCTTTCTCTTTTAGGTAACCCAGGAACTCGGCACTTAAGTATTCACCACCTCGATCAGATCTCAGTGTCTTGATACTTTTACCCGGTTTGGTTTTCTACTTCATTCTTATATTCCTGGAATTTCTCAAAGGCCTCGGATTTATGTTTCATTAAGAAAATGAATCCATATCTAGAGTAATCATCCGTAAAAGTAATGAAATATGAAAAACCGCCTCTTGCATGTGTAGACTTTGGACCACATACATCGCTGTATATGAGTCCTAAGAGCTCGCTCGCTCTTACTCCATGTCCAGTGAATGGAGTCTTTGTCATCTTTTACTTTGAGATATGATTGACAAGTGGCATAAGATTAATATTCGAACGGATCCAAATATCCTTCTCTATGTAACTTAGTTAACCTTGTCTCATTGATGTGACCTAGTCTACAATACCATAAGAAAGCCTGATTTATATCTGGAGACTTTCTTTTTAGTGTGTTCTGGACATTGAAAACCTGAGCTTGATTTAATACGTATATACTGTCATCTAATGTACCGGACCCAATCAGAACTTGATTTAGGTCGATGTTTACTACATCGCTTACGAATGTAAAATCATATCCCTCTTTCGAAAGTGAGGACACTGATATGATATTTCAAGTCAAACTAGGTACATACAAACAGTTACGTAGAATCAATATCTGCCCACTTGTCAAACCTAGGCGATATTCTCCCACGGATTCAGCGTCCACGCTCATTCCTTTCGCAACTGTGAGAGACAAATCGCCTACCCTAATAACTTTACGGTTTCTCAAAGCATGTAATGAATTACAGATATGTGATCCTGCTCCGGTATCTAGTACCCAGGAAGTAGAGTTAATTGACCAACAGTTCTCAATTACAAACACACCCGAGGCCAAAGCCACAACATGCTTCGAGTTCTGGTTCTTGGCAATCCAAGCTTTGCAATCTTTCTTCCAATGGCCATTCCTATGACAGTGGAAGCACTCATCCTTTGCCACTACTGGCACCGCAACCTTTGCCTTTCCTTTAACTCCCACCTTACCAACACCACCTCTTGGTTTGGTAGCGACCTTCTTCTTCTTTCCTTTGGCCCTTGCCTTGGACCTGGAAGAGGAAGCACCGTGAACAAACATAGTAGATGTTTCTCTTGCTTTCTGCAAGGTGCCCTCTGCACTTCTCAACATGTTAAGGAGTTCTGGAAGTTCAACTTCTTTACCTTGAATGTTGAAATTCTGGATAAACTAGGCGTAGGTAGAAGGAAGGGATTGGAGAATCAAGTCTGTATACATCTCGTTCTCTAATGTCGTCCCGAGGTCCGCGAGCTCTTCTATATAGCCAATCATCTTAAGGACATGTTCTCCTACAGATGATCCGACGGCCAGTCTCGACTGAAACAAGTTCTTCGAGGTCTCGTATCTTGCTATACGAGATTGCTCTCCATACAAATCTTTGGTGTGGAGAAATATGGATTCTAGATCCATATTCTCGTGCCTCCTCTGATGTTCATTATTCATAGAGGCAAGCAAGATGCATTTGGCTTTCGCACAGTCAATCTCCCAGGTCTTGCGGATTTCCTTATCCGCGACACTGGATTCTGGACTAAGGACAACAGGTGCCTTAGTAGTAAGGACATACGCCAATTTGTCATAGGTAATAACCATCATAACATTCCAGAACCAATCTTTATAGTTTGGCCCTGTCAAAATATTTTTACATAATAATAACTTAAGGCCTGTCATGTTCTGGGTCACTGCAATGAGAGAGAGAGGGAACACTTTAGCATGATGCTCTTGCAAGTTTATAGTGGTTTTTAGTTTATCTAAACAGGATGGCTCCCACTATTTCTCGAATCCCTCCTCAAACTAAAAAGGAAGAACTAGTCAGAACTATTTTCACCGTACAATACTTGCTTAACCGTTCAGCCAGGCCGGGTGTCGGTACTTCGAGGGAGGTTTTACGACGCTTTCGCGAAGTTCTTTAACTAAATAACCTCTTTTCTCTGGGGGCGTAGCCCCGCTGACACCTTTCTCGACACTTACTTGGTTTATAGCATTGATCGTTAAGTGACGAATCTCCTGATGAGTAGCGGATACTCACAGTAGGACCGGGATCCAAATATCATCGTGTGATAAAGCTGAAGAAATCCTACTAAAATTATCACATTCCAAATGGTATGCAACTCTTAGCAAATTTCAGTTTCTTTAGAAATTCCCGATATAAATTTCTGCCCTATGCTCTTATGACCTTGGCGTTGGTCAAAAAGTCATAAGTCACATATCAAGTTCTACCCATCATTATCTTATTAATTTGAACCCATCCGTACATACCCCTGACGTTGGCCAAATGATAGTACGACTGTCCCAAACCAACTCATCTATCTATGCAACAAATGAATACCCTGCAGCTACCAAACACTATGTCTTGGCGTTGGTCAAAATACATAGCTTGAATACTACTGAATACCCAAATGCAATGACGGAGGGTTACGAATGGTTTTGGTGAAACCGTGAACGTTGTGAACTTTATATGATCGAAGGAACCTGATAGCTTTTAAAAGGAGTGGTTTAAGCTCCGCAATTAAAAAAATATCTTCTGTTTTAAAATAACCGAGTGGTTTCTTTTAAACTGTTCCAACGATTCAACTTTGGTTTATTTTCTTTGCATTAATATAATGCATCCCATCAATTAACCTATCATTGCTGAAAACAACGAAAATACAACGTCCTCTTATGCCAACCGCATTCGCCACTGGGCCCCGTCATTTACCCGTTAGGTTACTTAACTAACAACAGAGCGGGGTCTGGCTAATGCGGGTGCAAAACATAAGTCCTAATAGATATCATATATAGATATTGTACATTCGTCAGACGCAATAATAAGCATTCCAGATCACAGATGAATATATTGGATTTTCTACGAATCCGAATTCCTTTTGAGCCTGCAAAGAATGACGGATTACACAGTCGATGAATAGCCAAAACCCCACCCTAGACCCCTACGGGTACGGCAAACTACCTGCCAAGTACCCGAAGTGAAGCGGTCTCCCTCAACGACATGAGTAGGCCACTAAACACTTCAAAGTACCAGGTAGTTTGTGCACCCCATCTTGGGTCTATCCTAGGAGCAGAAAACAGTAAATGAAATAATACAACGGTGGCTACAATCTCAACCCGGATGTGCCCCGCAAAAGAATATTACAACAAATTACAATTTACATTTGAATGAAAGAAACACTCGTCTCACATCCCCGGCTATCCATTGACGACAATCCAACAAGTCCATATTCACAAACCAGTAAAAACCATTACAGAAATGTGCAACCCCTGCTAACCGACATATTAGCAGTTAGGAGAGGTTTACGAACACATTAAACACAACACTGATATAATCCAGTTAGCCAAACATCTTAGAATTTCGATCAAGCAACACATATGAATCTAATCCAAACAATTCTCTGTGCACATAAAACCTGAGCAGAAACAAATCAACCCAGAAAACACAACATCAACACAGAAGAATAACTGAGCAAATTTGGGTTGACTCGGAGTCAACTCGGCCGCGGATCCGCGGAGGATCGCTTGGATTGGCGGTGGTTCCACAGTGGTATGGCTGATTCACAGTCCCAAATTTCTTCACAATTCTTAAAAAACCCTGCTTGTATTTTTAAGGGTCCCTGAAAAATTTTTAGACCCCGTTTTAAAAATGGCAGAAACAATGTGAAAATGATGTTTTTTCGGGATCGTTTTGCGATCGAATTTCTAACGACTTTGCTAACATGTTAGTTATGGTTTAGCTAGGCTCTGATACCACTGTAAGTCGACGTTAGACACCCCACATGATGCGAAGAGGCGGAATAGGTAAAACAATCATTTTTTTGAGTTAACATCGACTAACTTTACGGATCTTTGCTAAACCCTAACTAACAACTATCTAGAAGTGATTAACTACTATGATAGATGATTATACCAAAAGATTCAAGTCCTTCTTGTTCTTGTAGTTCACCTTCTCGTCGGCCTCCTTGATGTGATAGAAGATCCACCCGAGAGTTCCTTCTCCAACCTTTAACCTCTCACTTGAGGTAACTAGGTGGCTATGATTGCTAATCATGGTAACCTAGAGGATATAAGATGGATTAGGGATCTATTAATCTTGCTAACTCTTGGATCTCAACACATGAGAGGATTAGGGTTAGGTCTTTGAAGAAAGAGAGCTTGAGGAGAGAGAATGTGTAAGTGAGAATGAAATGAATTCTATCTCATTTGTGAATATATGAAGCATGATAATTATCTAAATGAATAACATATAATAATATCAACCATGCTTCATTAATTCACTTTGGATGAATCGTCTCATGAGTCATTAAGCAATAAATGCTTCATTAACTCATTCGGATGAATCACTCCATGAGTCACTAATCCATTTAATGCAAATTCCACCTAAGCTCTCCACCTCATCTTTCTTCTAGAAGCTTCTCGACTAATTACGAGAATGCCCCTCCCATCCGTGAAAACACGGAAATACTGAGATGGTATAAATCCAATAATCCAATACTAGAATCTAGCTTAAACTAAAGCCTTCTAGTAAAAACTGTCCGAACATCGTACGTGCATAAATACACGTATGTGTCCGAACCCTGTCGTAAAACCATATGACCTCTATATCGTTTCGCCTGAAGCAGGGAAACTCTCTGTGTGGGACTCTTAAGACTCGACACTACGCTGGCAGTGGGTTTAACCATAGGCCGCAAGCGGTACTAGCTGTACGTAACGCTCCCTAGGTAGATGTCGATAAGAAGGCCGATGAGGAAACCTATCCGAACTCTTACTGAGCCTGATGTGACAATCTCCGTATAGTTCGGTCTGTTCATCTAGGACTATCGCATATCGGGCCTAGGGGGCGGCAAGCGTCTGTCCCCTAAAGGCAGTATAAGTCGTGTCGGAGTGAAGCCTATTACACCTTGAGAAGCTACTGGAAATCCTACCAGTAAATCTCGTTTGCCCTGGCCAGGGACTTTGCGTAATGGCTCTCCAAACACAGCGCAATATCAACTCCCAATACCGGGAGAGACGAATCCTTTCTAACTGCCACTGCCTCCAAGTGCTTTGGGACTGCACCCAACTGCTACATGTTTGCACGACTCCTTTGAGCCGTGGTAGGGTAGCAATCTAAGAACAGTGGGAACACACTCGAGACGATGCAGCTGTGTTAAGTCTGCGGACTATGCTGTACTCATGTCACCTGGGAACTGTTAACTGATGATGGGTATAATACCAACCAACAGTTCCCTGCGAGTCCTGTCCTGTTGTCACAACCCGAAAGTACGGAACGTGACTGGCACTTAGATTACGAGACGTCTAAAGGCGTAATGTAACCTAAGTCAGCCAAAGCCCAAAAAAATCTAAACCAAAATCAAAAGAGAGTGAAGGAAAACCTTACATGAAAACGATTTGTAAATCAATTAAGTTGCATTGAAACCCTTTTTTAAAACATCAAAAATTCCCGAAAATTTCGGCAGAGTCTCCCCTATATTTTCTATCCTCCAAAATGGGTACAACAAGATAATAAACCTGTAATCATAAAATGGCATCCCCAAGCGGGAGCTGGCTCTTCGCCCAAGGCGGATCACAACCACATGCAATATAATAGCAATATCAAGAAAAGAGCATGAAAGAAACGCAAAATATCCGAAAACACAACGCCGGCTCAAGTGAGCTCGACCCAAAAGAACCACAAATATACAAATCTCTCAGTCTCATCACTTGGTCGCATATACAATATAAAGTGGTATCGCATAAGTATGGATGAATGTCCATGCAATCTAATATACTGTTCGCTATAAGGGTATGCAATGTCAATGAAGGGGTAAGCTAGCTATCAATATAAATCTTGCATAAAGTAGGGTAATCCTAACTAGGGGGGGCGCCTCGCGCCATTCAGACGATTCCCCCATAGATAAATACATCTACTCACCTGAAATCTCCGCTAATCCGATCCGGCCACCGCCTTGCCTTTCCGCGCCGTGTCCAATGTTTCCCTGACCGATCCTATATTTGCGCAATATCAAGAATAAGAATACAAAACCTAAGACGATGCAAGTCACAATATACAATTATCAACGCTCTCGAATTACTCATAGCATGCACTCGGTGCGAGGGAAAACGCACGAAAATCGCTAACCTTTAACTAGAATCGTCATTTCGGGGAAATCGACAAAACCAAAACCCAACTAGACGAAACCCCGCGTTCGCGCACTCTAATAATCCTATACGAAGCTAATTATATCGCTAACATAACGCAATTTGATCGCATTCTAATTTTTGTAAAAATCTAGTAAGCAATTTGCTTACCGATTCGATACAAACATCGCCATTTTGTCGATTTAGCGAGCATAACACTACACAATTAACCACCCCAATCAATTAGATAACAAAACCCTAACTTAATCCAACCACCATGTTACAAACCCTAATTTTAAAATCAAATCCTTCTCTTGATTTTCCTAAACAAACATTTACTACTAAACTAATGCTTCAAATTTCAATTCTAGCATTTTTAAACTACAAGTTAACAAAAAGATTAGAATCTTCACCTCACAAGCTTGAATCCTAGCTTGATCAAGTCACCATGAAGCCTCCTTTCATCAAGTTTTTGAACTAATTTGGGTTGAAGAGAGAGTGGATTAGGGTTTAGTGTTGAATGGAGATGGAAATTTGTGAATTTTGTATGAATTTTGACATGAAAAATGAAGCAAAATGAAGTGAGAAGAGAGGGGATTTTCTGCAGTGAGCTCGGCCAGCAGGTGAGGGAGGGAGTTGTGGAGAAATTTGGAGAAGTTTCTAGGTCAATAAACATCATATGTTATCATTTAATGCTTTCACATCAACAATTTACAAAAAAAAACTCATTTTACATTATTTTTCCATTAAATTTCCAACCCTAAAACCAAAAGTTTGCAAGACATGATATAATTTTATTAACACCATATTTTAGCTTATAAAGATTCCTAATTATGAAATTTATCTAATTAAATTTGTATTTATCCCTAATTTAATGTATTTAAAAAGGCTTAAAATAATAAAAAAATAATTAATTACGAATTTTTTTTTATTTAACTAGAAAATTATAAGTGACATTTTAGTGACAAAATTGTAGTAATATATTATCTAAATTTTGTATAATTAAGTCTACAATGAAACATACCTATTTTGACTTTTTACGGAAAAAGCCGAAAAATTAACCGATTACCGAAAAACTGCCTAAACGATTTTCGAAGGGTTACAATCTTCCCCCCTTAAAGAAATTCGGTCCCCGAATTTAGAATTTAACTACACGTACCTTCAAAAAGATGGGGATATCTCTTCCTCATCTCGACCTCGGTCTCCCAGGTGACCTCCTCGCTGTTCGGGCCTCGCCAAAGGACCTTGACGGACGGTATGACCTTCGACCTCAATTTCTTCACCTGCCGATCCAAAATGACCACCGGCTGCTCGGTGAAAGAAAGATCACACTCTAGCTGGATCGTCTGGTGCTGAATCGCCTGGGAAGGATCATGAAGGTACTTGCGGAGCATCGAGACATGAAATACGGGGTGAACATCGGGGAAGCTGGGCGGAAGAGCTAACCGATAAGCGACTGGACCAACACGCTCTAGGATGTCGAAAGGACCAACATATCATTGTTAGTTATATGTATGCCCTAGAGGCCATTACTATACATGGGATGTATATTGTAGTGGATGCTGGGACATATATAGGGAGGACTTTCTTGCTCGACATGATAGTATGCTATCTGGTTACCCTTTACCTTAACGTGTATACTGATTGTCTCTCTGTTACATGTTGGTAAAGCCCTTAGGATATGTACTTGACTACCTGGACTATGATGCGGATCATACTAGTGGGGACATGGTAGTCCATAAGTACATCCTTCAAAGTCCCTAGTTGTGGGTATATCGAGACGGGGCATCGATATACCAGAGTAGACTAGCGTATACCTTCTCAACCCATACAGATGGGCGATGGATGATCCCATATCCATCGGTGTTTGACATCAGAGATGATATACGGGTGCTCAGTAGAGACTGGGTATACTGGACGGACTCGCCGAGAACTCCCAGATGGTATTATACCTCACGTCAGATGGCAGTTCTCTGGTGACACTGGTACAGAGTAGTCTGTTGACCCGAGATCGTCATAGAGTCTTGTGTGGTTCCCACTGTGCTTTGATTTCCATCTTACCACGTCCAAGAGGGCGTGCAAAATGGTGGTTTTTGGGTACAGTCCCGAGTCACATGGAGGCAATGAGCGATAGGAGGGGATTCGTCTCTCCCGGTATAGGGGGTTGATGTTGCGCTGTGTTCGATTGGCTATAACAGGAAATCCCTGGCCAGGGTTGCTGAGATTTACTGGTAAGTGTTACCAGTAGTTTCTCGAAAAGTTATAGACCTCATATCGACACGACTTATCGAGCTATTGGTGTCTGACGTTTACCACCCCTAGGCGAGATATGCGACATATCAGACGATCAGACCGGACTGTACGGTAGTGTTACTGGTTGGATTCACTGGAGTGTGAACGGGCTTGCTCGTCGATCTTCAGATCGCTCAATACCCGGGTGGCCGTTACGTTTAGCAGACAGCTTGCGGCTTGTGGGTGCTTTATATGATCATCACCTGCTGCCGGCGTATTGACGAGTCTTTAGAGTCCTACACAGAGGTTTCCTGGCTCAAGCGAAACGAAATAGGAGCGCATATGAGATATGTGCGGGACCGAGAATGATGCGTGTATGTGATACCGTATTTCATTCTCGCGATGTGACATTGATCGGTTATATGCGATATAGCCGGGTTATCGGATCAAGTGTTGATTCGATAAGTTGTTACTGATGATACCAGTCGGTTATGTGCGACATGACCGGATCATTGAATCAAGTGTTGATTTAGTGATTTAATGCATAATTATATATTTGATATATTACTTTGCATTAACTAGTATCGGTTCATTTTGAATGGATTTTCTCACTCGGATTGTACACATTGTATATGTGATATACTTTTGTACACTTGATTGTATCATGTTTGATGATACATGTTTAACTATAGTTAAGTGTAATGAATTAAGCCATGGTTAAACTAATGATTAGGGTTTTCTTTTTATTACCTATTTATTTATTTATTTAGAATAGATAAGAAAAGAATGGTTGCTAATTTTGGAGTTTAGTTGAAGCTTCATGAAGCTTTGACTTTGTAACCATTCTTGTCTTCATCTTTAACCCTAACCATTAATCTAACCTTAGTTAATTCTCTACACTTGACCATGGTTCTAATATGATAAGTATTCATTTTCTTTTCCAATTATAATTAACTTATCATATATTTCTTTCTTCTTCTTCTTCATGAGAAAAAGAAGAAAAAGCTTTCTTCATTAATGGTGATTGGTGATAAAGAGTGAGAAATCCAAATCTAAAGTCTACCCACTTCCTATTTCTTCATCCTCTACCTCTTGCCAAGTAGTAGAGTGTGTTCTCTTCACAAGTTTTTGGACTTGGTGAAGTCGGAGCTTGATTTAGCGATGCCTCGACGCAGATCATCTTCGGCACGTCGTCGATGACCTAGCCCGCTTCTTCTCCGATGAAGCCGACGCAAGAGCCCGGATTTCGGATTTGTACAGCGGAGATGACTTCTTCATGGAGCTATGGAGGTGGACAAACGGATCTACAAAGGTTGTATATCCGTATCCCTTAGTTAACTGTTAACTAGATTACTTTTTCGCCTAGATATCTAGCAAACGATCCGTAGTCGGGTCTCTCGGCACCCTTAAAATTTTAATTTGGCATGATCGATGCCTTGTGAGACCTCATTAGGGTGCCTAGGAACCCTACAGTGGTATCAGAGCCAAGCTAGAGCCTTAGGCGAAGTCTAGACGGAATTTGAAGTCCGAACGAACCCGAAACCCAATTCCGTTCATGCTCTCTGTACTTTTTTGAAAACAGTGAGTTTTTACAGATTAAAAATTGCTAAAAAATTCAGCAGGGAAAAATAAGAATTACGGTGCAAAAAGTTTCTGGTGAACAGTAAATTTCGCGGCGGATCCGCGGCAGAAGCATGGCTTCTGCGGCGGATCAGTGGCCCCTTGATGACGTCAGCCCTGTTCCTTTGCACAGTAATTCCTAGTTCAAAGAGCTGAGTTTTCTGGGAATTTTTAATATTTATTCAAGAGTTGAATTTTTCTGCTGTGTTTTTGGGGATTCGGTGTTTCGATCGGAGTATCAAATTTTGTCTGTGTGGCTTTCCGGATAAATTTTAGAATATGTTAAAAAGTTCGACCGGATATAAATACCCAATTTTTCCCCTGTCGGGAAATTTCCAAGTGTTGGATTTTTCCGTAGTTTAACGACGTTCTAAGTAGTGCAAGTAACGCGATGGTCCCTCTAGAAGACAACAAACCTTAACTCGATTATGTGACCGTCTTGAACTGCCCTTTGAACCTTCGGGTTTGGGGCAGTACGGCGTGCCACATGTGAGGCGTTGGCTTGACCCTTCTACGGCTGGACCGTCGGTACTGAGGCACGAACTGAATGTTGTTAGACTTATTTCGTGTGTTGATCTGTATCGGGAAAACTTGGGTGTTCGAATGTTCAATCGGAAAGTTTAACATTTTCTAATTATCTGGAATGGGATACAATAATTGGAATTCACAAGAAGTTATGAGATAACTGAATGAATGTTATAAACATAGCAATTTAGTCTCACTTGATCGGTTGCCACGGAATTTTGATGTGATCAAAAGTCCGTCGCAATCACGTAGCGTACGCGGATACTCGCCGGGTAAACTTAATAGACAGCCTCACTCCATAGCCCCGACCAAGTGACTGTAGGAGAACCCCGTCGCCGAAAGCATCCGTTCGGGTGCTCGCGGTAGCGGTGTTCCGCCTTGGTGCACTTCGTCGACGGTATTGGGGGTGCGGCCGCCTACTAAAGTTTGCGACGAGTATTCGATCAGGATGTCGGGAATCTTGTTGAATTACCCGACTTGATATTGAAAAGTGTTTTCGATTTTGAGACTAAAATGCGGGGTTTATAATTGTTAGGCATGTGATGTCTAAGTAATTCATTTGGTCAGGCATGCGATGTCTAAGGTGGTTGCGGATTCCAACTGTTGCAGTTTTACACTTTCTTTCCTGTGACCGTAAGTGTAATATGTGATATCGCCGGTTTCGTTGCTATATGTCAACGACAATTGGGATGGACCTATTTACTTACGTTGATGACATGTGATGTTATGTGTTGCTGGATATGTTATATTGGATCGTCGTGTTTGAATAGCCGGGGGTTTTTATGTGAGATGAGTGTTTTCATTTTCATTCATGTAAAAACTTGTATGTAATATTCTTTTATTGGGGCGCTTCCAGGTTGCGGAAGTTGTCACCTCTTGTATATTATTTACTTTTCCGCACTAGGATAGACCTAAGGAGGAGGGCATAAGTAACCGGGTTCTGGAGTCCAGTGGGAGACCAACTCGAGGAGTCGAGTCCGGGTCTCCTAACTCCAGAATTGGTAGGGTTGCTTGCCGCTCTCGTAGGGGTCTAGGGGTGTGGGTTTGGCTATTCATCACGACCGTGGAATCCGTGTTTTATACTGGCTCGTATTGAAAACACGGACGTCCTAGTATATCCAATATTTCATATGTTTCTTCTGCTGCGATATCTGTGATGTGATCATGTGATGTTCTGTGATAGATACAGTATATAGTATATATGATATATTATATAGACGTTACTTATGTTTTACACCCGCGCTAGCCCTGCCCCGCTCTGCCGTTAGTTACCTAACCTAACGGTGCACGAGGGGACATCGAGGCGAATGCGGATGGCATAAGTGTACGTCGTATTTATCTGTGATGTTTAGGTACTTAAATGATGGGAATTCATTAATATGATTAATGAAATAAAAGAAACCTAAGATGTTGTAGAATCGAATTTCAAAATAAAACAGGTTGCCACAGTTCTTGCTTTGCACAGCGGTATATGTGATATATCCTGCACCTTATTCGATGAGGAAAGGACCGAGATCCCTTCTCCGGGAGTGACTCCTTTAGCAATAACTGGTCGATGCTACGCCCTCGGTTTGTCTTTTGATTGCTTTTAAGAGTTCTGCTTTGCACAGTGATATATATGATATATCCCGCACCTCATTCGACGAGGAAAGGTCCGACGATCCCTTCACCGGGAGTGACTCCTTTAGCAAAACTAGAAAAGCTTCAAAAACACTCCATTTCAAAATTCATTCGATCCTACAACGATATCAAGTTCATTACGCAATAGGTTTTTAGAAAAACCTGTCGTAGCCCTCCGTCATTTCAGATAAGTGCTGTTTAGTATTCGTGCTGCGTTTGTTGGCCTCCGTCAAGGCGCAGTGTGCGGTAGCTAACCAGTATTTATCTGCTTATGCATTTGATGCAGATTGAGTTAGGGTAGTCGTGCGGCCTTGTTGACCTCCGTCAAGGGTCGTGCGGGTGGGTTTAATTCGATCAAGAAATGACGGGTTGAACTTGACTAGTAGCCTATGGTTTGTTGACCTCCGTCAAGGTCATAGGGTGCTAGGGGCAAAATATTATCGGGAATTTCAAGTGTTGAAATTTGCAATGAGATTGCATACCTTCTATGAGATAGTTGGATCCCGATACCCGCTGCGAGTAAGTGTTACTCCTGGGAGAGTTTTATACATTACAATTAGCCGATCAAGTAGGTGTCTAGAAAGGTGTCAACGGGGTTACGCCTCTGGGAAAACAAGGTTTACATTAATTAGGTTCGTGCGAAAGCACGGGGGACCTCCCTCAAAGTACCGACACTGGCCTGGCTGAAAAATTGGCGAACTTGTAGTGTGTAATTAATCCCGGCTAGTCTTTCCTTTTAGGGTTTGAAGGAAGAATTGATAAAAAGCAGTGGGATCCATCCTGATTAGATAAAATAAAAACCAATCTATTCTTGCAAGAGCGCACGCTGAGTGTTTTCTTCTCTCTCTCTCCTGGTAGCGACCATATCACGCCTTAATCAAGATAATAATACGGATTATTGACCGAACCCGCTTGTTATACTGAGCTGGGGAACGTTGGTCCTTCTCCAACTTATAATTGTTATAAGACAGAGCAGGAAATTGGGGATTACCAGAATTCCCGTGCCGCCCAAACGAAGAGAGTGCATGCTGATGCATCATCTTCGGGTGTGTTCGTTACAAAGAACTGTTTCTCTGTATCCTCTACATCCTGGGTATATGATACCGGATCAGGATCCCAGATATGTAATCTGTTACATAGGGCTACAGATAGGTAGAGAACTGAGAACGGGTGATAAGTTTCATGAGGCAGAAAACGGGGCAAGTGTTGCAGCCAAGTCTGTCGGTCACTGTCACCCTGTATTACCCATACATTGATTCTGAACGAATGTTGTTAGATACCGAACCTGATATACAAAATCATATCAGTCTCTTTATAAGTAAAGAAATGATAAAATTTTGTATTGTTGGATAATGTTTTGAACATTTCCTATATCAAAAGTTGATCGGTTCAGGCACGTTATCTAAAAGCATTGATGTTCTAAATCAAACTACAGTTCTTAGTATGTGGAACACACACAAGAGGAAGAGTTCAGAAATGAACGAATCCTTCTTGAGGTATTGTAGACTAGGTCAGATCAATGTGACCCGACTAGCTGAAGTTACATGTAGATGCATATTTAAATCAGTTTGAATCTACATCTTGTGAAACTTGCCAGTCATGTCACAAAGATATAATGACACTAGCTCTGTTTATTGGAAACAGAGAAAGAGTTAGTGAACTCTTGGGATGATACATGTTGATGTATGTAAGTCCCCTGTCTACACATGCCAGGACTGGTTCTTTATACTTCATTACGTTCTCTGATAATCTTTCGAGTTTCAGACCTATGTTCCTGTTGAAACACAAGTCCGAACCTTTTGAGATATTCATAGAATATAAGTTAGAAGTAGAAAACCAGATATACTGGTATAAGTATTATGTCCTATGATGAGATCAGGGAGGAGAATACTTGTGCACGGAAATCCTGGACTATTCTAAAGGAGAATGAGATTCTCTCTTAGCATTACTCCTCCGAATACACCATAGCACGATGGTATATCGGGGTGGAGCAATCACACCCTATGTGATAAGGTGTGCTCTATGATGAGTACTACTGAGTTATCTATTTCCTTTTTGGGAGTTATGCACTTGAGAAGCTGCATACCTATTGAATAGGGTTCAAATCAAATCAGTTGCCTACCACTCCATATGAGATATGGAAAGGGAAGAGCCCATCTCTTAAGCTAGTTAAGATTTGGGGTTGTCCGGCCTATGTCTAAAAGCAGAATCCGGACAAGCTCGAGGCAAAGTCTGTAATGTAGAACTGGAAAGGTTCCAGCTATACAAACAGAAGCTGATGATTTGGTAGAACCGAAGGATTCAGTAGTAACCAACGAACCTCAGACTCTCCGCCGATTTAGTAGAGTTCCTCACCCAACTGAGAGATACTTCGGTTTCTCTATGACAGTGGGAGCGAGGATTGCATCATGAGATGATGACCCTACTAGTTTCGAGCTGGCCATCAGGAGTAAGACTCTGTAAGAATGGCTGGATGTTTAGCGATCTGAGATGGAATCCTTATACACCAACAAAGTATGGACTTTAGTTGCTATATCTTAAGGGTTAAATCCCCATCAGGAGCAAGTATATCTTGAGAAGATTACTTGGTGTACATGGAAAAGTTGAGACTTTCAAAGCTAGACTTGTTAAGGGTTTTCATCATTGACCAGGTGTGGATAATGATGAAACCTTTTTCAAGTAGCTATGCTTAAGTCCATCCAGATCCTACTTTTCACGGCTACATACCATCACTACGATATCTGGTGGTTGGGTGTCATGACTGCTTTTCTAAATGATGTTTTAGAAGAGTGCGTCTATAAGTACACAGCCAGAGGGCTTCGTAGACAGTGGGAGCAGCGGAAACGTGTGCAAGATGCTTTATAGGATTAAAGCAGGCATCGCGGAGTTGGAACATCTGTTTTGATAGATTAGTCAAAGAGTTTGACATCATCAAAATGGTAGATGAACCTTGTATAAACAAAAAGGGTAGTAGGGAGTATGGTGACGATCCTCGTAGAGTACGTGGATGACATACTCTTGATAGGGAAGTAGTTTCCTATGCTACGCTCGATCAATCTCCGCTTATCACTATGATTCTCCATATAGGATAAAAATGATACCTCCTAAATCCTGAGTTTTGGATCTATGAGATAGATTTAATTGGATGTTAGGATTCTCGCTAGTTGTAGTGAGATGGTATCAATCGATCCTGGGGAGAATCACTGGAAGGATTCCAGGGTGATAAAGACGACTGAATGTCAGTCACAGGCATTGTCTTTACCCTCAGTGGAGGGACGGTATGTTGGAAGAGTTCCAAGCTAGATACCGTGGCATACTAGACGATAAAGGCAGGATACATCGCTACTTAAGATGCTACCAAAGAGGCTGTTTGGGTGTATATTGGTTCATGAGATGAACTATGTTCCTCCCATTGTGTGACAATGGAGTTGTGGCTTATCCCAAGGAATGTCCGTCCCATCAGTGATCCAGACATATTCTAAGGCAGTATCACTTGATCATGGAGATGGTTGATCTCTAGGGAGATCGAGGTTAGGAGAGTAGACTCAGAGGACAACACAGCGGATCCACTCACAAAGGCCTGTTCCCAGAGAGAGACTTTTATGGGATGGTTGAGTATGAGATACTTCAACCACTGCTATCAGATGGCCCTAGTGCAAGTGGGAGATTGTTAGTTATATGTATGCCCTAGAGGCCATTACTATACATGGGATGTATATTGTAGTGGATGCTGGGACATATATAGGGAGGACTTTCTTGCTCGACATGATAGTATGCTATCTGGTTACCCTTTACCTTAACGTGTATACTGATTGTCTCTCTGTTACATGTTGGTAAAGCCCTTAGGATATGTACTTGACTACCTGGACTATGATGCGGATCATACTAGTGGGGACATGGTAGTCCATAAGTACATCCTTCAAAGTCCCTAGTCGTGGGTGTATCGAGACGGGGCATCGATATACCAGAGTAGACTAGCGTATACCTTCTCGACCCATACAGATGGGCGATGGATGATCCCATATCCATCGGTGTTTGACATCAGAGATGATATACGGGTGCTCAGTAGAGACTGGGTACACTGGACGGACTCGCCGAGAACTCCCAGATGGTATTATACCTCACGTCAGATGGCAGTTCTCTGTTGACACTGGTACAGAGTAGTCTGTTGACCCGAGATCGTCATAGAGTCTTGTGTGGTTCCCACTGTGCTTTGATTTCCATCTTACCACGTCCAAGAGGGCATGCAAAACGGTGGTTTTTGGGTACAGTCCCGAGTCACATGGAGGCAATGAGCGATAGGAGGGGATTCGTCTCTCCCGGTATAGGGGGTTGATGTTGCGCTGTGTTCGATTGGCTATAACAGGAAATCCCTGGCCAGGGTTGCTGAGATTTACTGGTAAGTGTTACCAGTAGTTTCTCGAAAAGTTATAGACCTCATATCGACACGACTTATCGAGCTATTGGGGTCTGACGTTTACCACCCCTAGGCGAGATATGCGACATATCAGACGATCAGACCGGACTGTACGGTAGTGTTACTGGTTGGATTCACTGGAGTGTGAGTGGGCTTGCTCGTCGATCTTCAGATCGCTCAATACCCGGGTGGCCGTTACGTTTAGCAGACCGCTTGCGGCTTGTGGGTGCTTGATATGATCATCACCTGCTGCCGGCGTATTGACGTGTCTTTAGTGTCCTACACAGAGGTTTCCTGGCTCATGCGAAACGAAATAGGAGCGCATATGAGATATGTGCGGGACCGAGAATGATGCGTGTATGTGATACCGTATTTCATTCTCGCGATGTGACATTGATCGGTTATATGCGATATAGCCGGGTTATCGGATCAAGTGTTGATTCGATAAGTTGTTACTGATGATACCAGTCGGTTATGTGCGACATGACCGGATCATTGAATCAAGTGTTGATTTAGTGATTTAATGCATAATTATATATTTGATATATAACTTTGCATTAACTAGTATCGGTTCACTTTGAATGGATTTTCTCACTCGGATTGTACACATTGTATATGTGATATAATTTTGTACACTTGATTGTATCATGTTTGATTATACATGTTTAACTATAGTTAAGTGTAATGAATTAAGCCATGGTTAAACTAATGATTAGGGTTTTCTTTTTAATACTTATTTATTTATTTATTTATTTATTTAGAATAGATAAGAAAAGAATGGTTGCTAATTTTGGAGTTTAGTTGAAGCTTCATGAAGCTTTGACTTTGTAACCATTCTTGTCTTCATCTTTAACCCTAACCATTAATCTAACCTTAGTTAATTCTCTACACTTGACCATGGTTCTAATATGATAAGTATTCATTTTCTTTTCCAATTATAATTAACTTATCATATATTTCTTTCTTCTTCTTCTTCATGAGCAAAAGAAGAAAAAGCTTTCTTCTTCAATGGTGATTGATGATAAAGAGTGAGAAATCCAAATCTAAAGTCTACCCACTTCCTATTTATTCATCCTCTACCTCTTGCCAAGTAGTAGAGTGTGTTCTCTTCACAAGTTTTTGGACTTGGTGAAGTCGGAGCTTGATTTAGCGATGCCTCGACGCAGATCATCTTCGGCACGTCGTCGATGACCTAGCCCGCTTCTTCTCCGATGAAGCCGACGCAAGAGCCCGGATTTCGGATTTGTACAGCGGAGATGACTTCTTCATGGAGCAATGGAGGTGGACAAACGGATCTACAAAGGTTGTATATCCGTATCCCTTAGTTAACTGTTAACTAGATTACTTTTTCGCCTAGATATCTAGCAAACGATCCGTAGTCGGGTCTCTCGGCATCCTTAAAATTTTAATTTGGAATGATCGATGCCTTGTGAGACCTCATTAGGGTGCCTAGGAACCCTACAATCTAGGACTTAGTTTCCCTTTCCGCCCAAATCTCATCACACCTTTCATCGGAGAGACCTTCAGGAAAACATGATCGCCAACAGCGAACTCGAGTCGGCGACGGCGCCTGTCAGCATAAGATTTCTGCCTGCTCTGTGCCGCTCTCATCCTGTCCCGAATCAGCTGTATCTTCTCGGTCATCTCCTGTACGATCTGAGGCCCCAAAATACTGCTATCCCTAAGCTCTGTCCAACATACAGGCGATCGACATCTCCTCCCAAATAAAGCCTCGAAAGGTGCCATCTGAATCGTCTTCTGGAAGCTATTATTGTAGGAAAACTCGATCAAAGGCAAATGACGGTCCCAGCTACCACCGAAATCTAAAACACAAGCTCTGAGCATGTCCTCAAGAGTCTGAATAGTACGCTCCAACTGACCGTCAGTCTGCGGATGAAAGGCTGTGCTAAAACTCAATCGGGTGCCCAAAGCTTCCTGGAGTTTCTGCCACAATCGGCTGGTAAACTGGGTGCCACGGTCGGACACGATGCAAGTCGGAACACCATGCAGTCGCACTATCTCATCAATATAAACCTGGGCGTACTGAGAAAATCCAAAAGTGGTCTTCACTGGCAGGAAGTGAGCCGCTTTCGTCAGTCGATCCACAATCACCTAAATAGAGTCGTACCCTCGACTGGTCCTGGGTAGACCCACAACGAAGTCCATGGAGACCTGCTCCCACTTCCACTCAGGGATGGGCAAAGGCTGTAACTCGCCGGCTGGCCTCTGGTGCTCGGCCTTGACTTGCTGTCAAGTCAGGCATCTCGACACAAAGTCTGTAATATCCTTCTTCATCCCGTCCCACCAGTAAACCTTTCTCAAATCACGGTACATCTTGGTGGAACCTGGATGCACACTGTATACTGATCTATGTGCCTCCTCGAGGATATCACGCCTCAGTCCCTCTGAATCTAGCACGCACAGTCGAGTCCCAAATCGAAGTATCCCCTGATCATCAATCACGAACTCAGAAACTCTGCCCTGCCGAATCTGCTCAATAATCTCTAATGTACGGGCATCGCCGGACTGTGCCTCGTGGATACGGTCAAGTAACTGTGGGCGTGCTCTGAAATGGGCCAGCTGTCCCCCTGTAGGAGTAAACTCGAACTGCACTCTGCTATCACGTAAAACCTGCCAATCCGCCGTCGACTGCATCTGTACTGCGCTCAAACAAGATAAGCTACCTCCGGGCATTCTACTCAAAGCATCTGCCACCGCATTCGCCTTTCCCGGATGGTATAGAATCTCGCAGTCATAATCCTTCACCAGCTCCATCCAACGGCGCTGTCTCAGGTTCAGATCTCGCTGCTGGAAGATATACTTCAAACTCTTATGGTAAGTGAATATCTGGCACGACTCACCGTATAGGTAATGTCTCCAGATCTTAAGTGCAAATACCACTGCAGCCATCTCTAAATCATGGGTAGGGTAGTTCTGCTCGTGTTTCCTCAGCTGCCGAGAAGCATACGCGATAACTCTGTCGTGCTGCATCAACACACATCCCAGCCCCACTCTAGAAGCATCAAATATACCACGAACCTGCCTGATCCTGAAGGCAATGCTAACACTGGTGCAGTAGTCAGACGAGTCTTCAACTGCTGGAAACTATCCTCACATGTCTTGGTCCAATCAAAAGGAACCCCCTTCCGGGTCAACCCGGTCAAAGGTGCAGCAATGCGGGAGAAATCCTGGACAAAACGTCGATAATAGCCGGCCAGACCTAGAAAGCTGCGAACCTCTATAACTGATACTGGTCTAGGCCAACGCTGAACTGCCTCGACCTTCTTCGGGTCCACACAAATACCATCTCTCGTCACCACATGACCCAAGAAATCGACACTGTCTAGCCAGAATGCGCACTTGGAGAATTTGGCGAACAGCTGATGCTCCCTCAAAGTCTGCAATGTGATACGTAAGTGCTGCTCATGCTCCTCCCGGCTCCGAGCATAAACCAAGATGTCGTCAATGAACACAATAATGAACTGATCGAGATACGGCCTGAATACACGGTTCATCAAATCCATAAATGCTGCCGGGGCATTGGTGAGCCCGAACGACATCACCAAGAACTCGTAATGACCATAACGAGTACGGAAAGCAGTCTTCGGAATATCCTCCTTCCGAACCCGCAACTGGTGATAACCTGACCGTAAATCAACCTTCGAGAAGAACCCTGCACCCTGGAGCTGATCGAATAAGTCATCAATGCGGGGTAGGGGATACCTGTTCCACACAGTAACCCGGTTCAGCTGACGATAATCAATGCATAAACGCACACTTCCGTCCTTCTTCCTAACAAACAAGACGGGAGCACCCCAAGGTGACACACTCGGTCTGATAAGCGGTTTGTCCAGCAAGTCCTGTAACTGATCCTTTAGCTCTCTCAGCTCCGCCGGGGCCATCCGATAAGGCGGTATAGAGATAGGCCCCGTGCCAGGGATCAAGTCAATACAGAACTCAATCTCGCGCTCTGGTGGCAGGCCAGGTAGCTTGTCAGGGAATACATCAGGAAACTCTCTCACAACAGGGACCTGGTCCAACGGAACCTCTGTGGAGCTAGTATCACAAATATAGGCTAAGAATCCCTGACACCCTTTCCTTAAGAGCTGACCAGCGCGAAGAGAAGAAATCAAGCTGGGAAGGGTAGCGCTACGATCTCCCTGAATAACAAGAACCGGCTCACCAGGAAAACTGAATCTGACTGCTTTTTCACGGCAGTCCACGGATGCATAGCAGGTGGCTAGCCAGTCCATACCAAGAAGAACGTCAAAGTCTAGCATATCGAGGAGAATCAAATCAACTAAAGAATCTCTCTCCCCGATACGAACGGAACACGATCGGTACACAAAACGGGCAACAAAAGACTCGCCTACCGGGGTAATAATGACAAGCGGCTGATCTAACGGAGAAGACTCTCGGCCCAACCTCGGTGCAAAATACGTGGATACATAGGAATGTGTAGAGCCTAGATCAAATAATACCCGTGCATCAAAAGAACATACTGGCAGAGTACCTGTCACGACGGCATTGGATGCCTGTGCATCCTGAGGAGTCAATGCGAACACTCGGGCCTGTCCACCACTAATAGCTGGCTGTGCTCTACCTCAACCTCGGCCTCTGCCTCTGCCTCTGTCGCCTCGTCCTCTCTGAACCGGACCGCCACGCCCACGGCCTCTAGAAGCATCTGGCTGGCGTGAAGCATCATCAGGAGTAGGAAGTAAAGCTCTCTGCGAAGGTGGTGAGGGTGGTAAAGTCACATGCGGGACTGTCGCCGCGCCCGGACGTCCCATGGTACAGTCTCTGACATGGTGATACTGACTCCCGCACCGAAAACATCCTGGAGACGACTGCTGGGTCTGTGGATATGAACCAAATAACTGACCTCGTCTCAATCCTTTGCCTCCACCATCTCCCGGAAATAATCTATCACGGTGTCTGCCCATCTGCCGCTGAGCTGGCGTATCAGTACGGATCCTCTTCGGCCCAGAAACGACCGGAGTCTCAGAAATACGCTCCTCCAAAAGTAAGGCTGCATCCATCGCGGTTGCGTATGTATCAAAGTGCTGGGTGCCGATGGCAAGGAATAGCTGTGTATCAAGCCCTCGTACAAACCTCTTTATTCTCTTCTCTTCTGTGTCGACTAGGTATGGAGCATATCGAGACAACTGGGTAAACTGTATATCATACTCCGACACTGTCATCCCAGGAGTCTTGCGCAAAGACTCAAAACTACGGGCTCGAGCATCTCGGACACTCTCCGGAAGAAAACGGGCAAGAAATGCAGATGTAAACTCATCCCAGGTCATAGAAGACAGACCTGCAGCTCGGCCTCTCTCTACTGAATCGTACCATGTCTGGGCAAGACCCTCCAGACGAAAACTCGCAAACTCCACCAATCTATCATCAGAACACCTCAACGAAGGGCAAATCTGAGTCATCCTATCAAGAAATGCCTGTGGTTCCTCTGTCGCATCTGTACCGGTAAAAGCTGGAGGTCTCAATCTCATGAACTCCTGTAGTGAAACAGGGATAGTCTCCGTAGTAGCAGCAGGAGTGATCATCTGTGCAGCAGGTACGATCGTGGTCTGTGCGGTGGAAGGAACGTCCTCGGATCTCTGTGCCCGGCTAGATTCAACTAAAGATCCCATCATCTGCCGCAACTCTTGCATGCCGGCCTCTAATCTGGCAATACGGTCTGGATAAGGCGGATCTGTATGACCCTGAGGGGTAGGCGTATCCTCCCGCTCGATCCTCGCCTCAGACAGGCCCGCCCGAATCTCATCCCTAGCGGCAGCCCGCTGAGCTCTCGTAGTCTTTGGCGGCATCGAAGCTGGAATAAGAAACAGGACTGATAAGGATATTGCAATTGAATCAAGGAATGCAAGGAATCAAGAAAGGAAATACAAGCAATTATGTCCTAAGGTTACTTAGGCGGAGTACCGTATCGTAAGTATGCCATGGATCATACCCACGGTACGCCACTCTGCTTAAGTCACCTACTCCATCTACCAAGGTCGTCCTACACTCAGAAAGGTAAAACCTACGCTCTGATACCAACTTTGTCACGACCCGAAAGTACGGAACGTGACTGGCACTTAGATTACGAGACGTCTAAAGGCGTAATGTAACCTAAGTCAGCCAAAGCCCAGAAAAATCTAAACCAAAATCAAAAGAGAGTGAAGGAAAACCTTACATGAAAACGATTTGTAAATCAATTAAGTTGCATTGAAACCCTTTTTAAAAACATCAAAAATTCCCGAAAATTTCGGCAGAGTCTCCCCTATATTTTCTATCCCCCAAAATGGGTACAACAAGATAATAAACCTGTAATCATAAAATGGCATCCCCAAGCGGGAGCTAGCTCTTCGCCCAAGGCGGATCACAACCACATGCAATATAATAGCAATATCAAGAAAAGAGCATGAAAGAAACGCAAAATTTCCGAAAACACAACGCCGGCTCAAGTGAGCTCGACCAAAAGAACCACAAATATACAAATCTCTCAGTCTCATCACTAGGTCGCATAAACAATATAAAGTGGTATCGCATAAGTATGGATGAATGTCCATGCAATCTAATATACTGTTCGCTATAAGGGTATGCAATGTCAATGAAGGGGTAAGCTAGCTAACAATATAAATCTTGCATAAAGTAGGGTAATCCTAACTAGGGGGGGCGCCTCGCGCCATTCAGATGATTCCCCCATAGATGAATACATCTACTCACCTGAAATCTACGCTAATCCGATCCGGCCACCGCCTTGCCTTTTCGCGCCGTGTCCGATGTTTCCCCGACCGATCCTATATTTGCACAATATCAAGCATAAGATTACAAAACCTAAGACGATGCAAGTCACAATATACAATTATAAACGCTCTCGAATTACTCATAGCATGCACTCGGTGCGCGGGAAAACGCACGAAAATCGCTAACCTTTAACTAGAATCGTCATTTTGGGGAAATCGACAAAACCACAACCCGACTAGACGAAACCCCGCGTTCGCGCACTCTAATAATCCTATACGAAGCTAATTATATCGCTAACATAACGCAATTTGATCGCATTCTAATTTTTGTAAAAATCTAGTAAGCAATTTGCTTACCGATTCGATACAAACATCGCCATTTTGTCGATTTAGCGAGCATAACACTACACAATTAACCACTCCAATCAATTAGATAACAAAACCCTAACTTAATCCAACCACCATGTTACAAACCCTAATTTTAAAATCAAATCCTTCTCTTGATTTTACTAAACAAACATTTACTACTAAACTAATGCTTCAAATTTCAATTCTAGCATATTTAAACTACAAGTTAACAAAAAGATTAGAATCTTCACCTCACAAGCTTGAATCCTAGCTTGATCAAGTCACCAAGAAGCCTCCTTTCATCAAGTTTTTGAACTAATTTGGGTTGAAGAGAGAGTGGATTAGGGTTTAGTGTTGAATGGAGATGGAAATTTGTGAATTTTGTATGAATTTTGACATGAAAAATGAAGCAAAATGAAGTGAGAAGAGAGGGGATTTTCTGCAGTGAGCTCGGCCAGAAGGTGAGGGAGGGAGTTGTGGAGAAATTTGGAGAAGTTTCTAGGTCAATAAACATCATATGTTATCATTTAATGCTTTCACATCAACAATTTACAAAAAAAACCTCATTTTACATCATTTTTCCATTAAATTTCCAACCCTAAAACCAAAAGTTTGCAAGACATGATATAATTTTATTAACACCATATTTTAGCTTATAAAGATCCCTAATTATGAAATTTACCTAATTAAATTTGTATTTATCCCTAATTTAATGTATTTAAAAAGGCTTAAAATAATAAAAAAATAATTAATTACGAATTTTTTTTTATTTAACTAGAAAATTATAAGTGACATTTTAGTGACAAAATTGTAGTAATATCTTATCTAAATTTTGTATAATTAGGTCTACAATGAAAAATACCTATTTTGACTTTTTACGGAAAAAGCCGAAAAATTAGCCGATTACCGAAAAACTGCCTAAACGATTTTCGAAGGGTTACACCTGTGTACCCGTAACACAACAAGCACCTGTATACTATCTCCAGCACAACGTACTAATGGCTGTGGGACAGACCATTTCCCCTGCTGGGATGAGAAGCGTACACACTAGTCTACTCTGGAGTAATGATGCCCTGTCTTGATAATCCTATGACTATGGACCTCAAAAAGGATGTGCTTGTAGACTACCAACCCCTACTAGTGTGACTACCGTCACAACGCTGGTAGTCAAGCAAGATCCCAAGGGCTCTATCAATATGTATTCGCGATATGCTAACATATTAAGATAGATATAAACCTAGTAGCATATTACTATGTTGAGCAAGACTGTTAATACAACTGTGAATATCCCAAGCTTCCATTAAATAATATGCAAGTTAGTATGATACAATAATAGCTCCTAGGGCATGCACACTAACATGTTTTACACATGACAATTAGCCGATCAAGTAGGTGTCTAGAAATGTGTTAATGGGGTTTTGCCTCTGGGAAAATGAGGTTTATTTTAATTAGGTCCGTGCGAAAGCATGGGGAACCTTACTCAAAGTACCAACACTGATCTGGCTGAAAGATTAGCAAACTTGTAGGGTGTAATTAATCCCGGCTAATCTTACTTTTTAGGGTTTGAAGGAAGATTTGTTTAAAACAGTAGGAGCCATCCTGATTAGATAAGATAATAACCAATCTAATCTTGCAAGAGCACATGCTAAAGTGTCTTTCCTTCTCTCTCTCTCCAGGTAGCGACCATGTCAGGCCTTAATCAAGATAATAATATCGATGTATTAACTGAACCTGCTTGTTATACTGAGCAGGGCAACGTTGGTTCCATTCTTTCTTATAATTGTTATAAGACTGAATAGGAAATAGAAGAATACCAGAATTCACACGCCGCCCAAACGAAGAATAAACATGTTGATGCATCTTCTTCGTATGTGTTAGTTACTGAGAAATGTTTCTCAGTTCACTCTACGTCCTGAGCATTAGATACCGGATCAGGATCCCACATATGCAATATATTGCATGGGCTAAAGAAAGGTAGAGAACTGGGAATGGGTGATCATTTCGTAAGAGTAGGGAATGGTACAAATGTTCCAGCCAAAGCAGTTTGCGAATATCACCTTGTACTACCAAGCAGAAATACATTGATTCTGAACGAATGTTGTTATATACCGAACATGATATGCAACATTATATCAGTTTCTTTATTAAGTAAAGAAGGATATAATTTTGTAATACAGGATAATGTTATGAACATCTTCCTAAATCAAAAGTTGATTGGATCAGGCTCGTTAAATAATGGCATATACGTTCTAAATCAAAACACAGTTCTTAATATACAAAACACACACAAAAAGAAAAGTTCAGAAATGAACGAATCCTTCTTGTGGCATTGTACACTTGGTCATATCAATGCGACACGACTTGCTAAGTTACATAAAGATGGTTATTTAAATATGTTCGAATTATCATCTTATGAAACTTGTCATTCATATCTCAAAGGTAAAATGACCAAAACTCCGTTTAGTTGACACGGAGAAAGAGTTACAGAACTCTTGGGACTGATACATAGTGATGTATATGGTCCCATGTCTACACATGCCAGGAACGGTTCTTCCTACTTCATTACATTCACTGACGATCTCTCAAGATACGGACATGTGTTCCTGATAAAACACAAGTCTGAAGCTTTTGAGAAATTCAGAGAATATAAGAATGAAGTAGAGAACCAAACGGGTAAAAGTATTAAAATCCTTCGATCTGATCGAGGAGGAGAATACTTGAGCAATGAGTTCCTCGTTTATCTAAAAGAGAATGGGATTCTCTCTCAGCTTACTCCTCCCTATACACCACAGCACAACGGTGTATCGGAGCGGAGGAATTGCACCCTATTAGATATGGTGCGCTCAATGATGAGCAATGCTGAGTTGCCTATTTTCTTCTGAGGGTATGCGCTTGAAACAGCCATACACATATTGAATATAGTTCCTACCAAATCAGTGCCTACCACTCCATATGAGATATGGTAGGGGAAGAGATCATCTTTTAAGTATGTTAAGATATGGGATTGTCCGGCCTCTCTCAAAACGCACAATCTGGACAAAATCGAGGCAAGGTCTGTCCTATGCAAGTTTGTAGGATATCCCAAGAACTCACAAGGGTATATCTTCTACCACACTGAGGAACAAAAGGTGTTTATTTCTCGACATGCCACTTTTTTAGAAAAGGGATTTCTTGCAAAGGAAATTAGTGGCAAGAAGGTAGAACTGGAAGAAGTTCTAGCTACACAAACTGCAACAGAAGATTTGGTGGAACCAGAGGATTCAGTAGTTCTTGACGAACCCCCGCCTCTCCGCCGATCTAGTAGGGTTCCTCATCCACCTAAGAGATACTATGGTTTTCTCATTGATGGTGGGAGCGAGGATTGCATCATGGAAGATGATGACCCGACTATTTTCGAGCTGGCCATCACGAGTGGTGACTCTGTGAAATGGCTGGATGGAATGCGATCTGAGATTGAATCCATGTACACCAACAAAGTATGGACTTTTGAAATTGCTCCTGAAGGGTAAAACCTATTAGGAGCAAATGGTTTTTTAAGAAGAAACTTGGTGTAGATGGAAAAGTTAAGACTTACAAAGCTAGACTTATTGCAAAGGGTTTTCGTCAATGACCAGGTGTGGATTATGACGAAACCTTTTCTCCAGTGGCTATGCTTAAGTCCATCCGGATCTTATTTGCCATTGCTGCATACCATGACTATGAAATCTGGTAAATGGATGTTAAGACCGCCTTTCTAAATGGTGATTTGGGAGAGTGCGTGTACATGACTCAGCCAGAGGGCTTCGTAGACAGTGGGAGCAGCGGAAAGGTGTGCAAGCTGCTTAAATCCATCTATGAGTTAAAGCTGTAGGGTTCCTAGGCACTCTCAAGAGGTCTCACAAGGCATCAACCATGCCAATTTTAAATTTTACAAGTGCCGAGAAACTCTAATACGGATCGTTAACTAGAATTTTAGGCGAAAAGAGAAACTAGTTAACAACTTAACTAAAAGTAAGAAGCTACAACCTTTGTAGATCCGGTTCTCCACTTCCTTGGCTCCACGTAGACGTCCTCTCGCTGTACAAGTCGGATCTCGGACTCTAGCATCGGCTTCATCAGAGAAATGAGCGGACTAGTCGTCGGCTACGATGCTGAAGATGATCTACGTCGAGGTTACACAAGATCAAGCTCCAACTTCACCAAGTTGTGAAACTTGTGAAGAAAACACCCTATACTACTTGGCAAGAGGTAGAGGGTGAAGAAATAGGAGGTGGGTTCACTTTAGAATTGGATTTCTCACACTTTTACTCAAGAAGCCATTGATGATGGCAAGCTTTTTCTTGAAGAAGAAGAAGAAGCTCAAGATAGAATATGATAAGTATATCTTTTTAAAATGCAAAAGAAATGAATACTTATCATAATATAAACCATGGTTAGGTGTAGAGAATTGACTAAGGTTAGATGAATGGTTAGGGTTAGGCATGAAGACAAAATGGTCACTTTGATCAAAGCTTCATGAAGCTTCAACAAGCTTCAAGAATGATAGCAACCATTTTGTTTTCTTTTGCAATTTCTTTTTAATCCAAATTAAAAAGATAAATGAATGAATAAATAAAACCCCTAACCATTTACTTAACCAAGGTTTAATTCTTTACACTTAACCAAATGAGCAAGTATCATCAAACATGATACAAACATGTGCACAAAAGTATATCACATATACAACTTGCACATCAAGTGAGAAAATCCATTTAAAGTGAACCAATACTAGTTAATGCAAAGTAATATATCAAATATATAATTATACATTAAATCATTAAATCAACACTTGATTTAACGATCCGGTCATGTCGCACATAACCGACCAGTATACAATGTATCGATTTATCGAATCAACGATTCGATAACTAGGTTATATCGCATACAACCAATCGAAACATTCATCACGAGAATGAAATACGGTATCACATACTCGCATTATTCTCGGTCCCGCACATATCTCATATGCGCTCCTATTTCGTTTCGCTTGAGCCAGGAAACCCCTGTGTAGGACTCTAAAGACTCGTCAATACGCCGGTAGCAGATGATGATCATATCAAGCACCACAAGCCGCAAGCGGTCTGCTAAACGTAACGGCCACCCGGGTATTGAGCGATCAGAAGATCGACGAGCTAGCCCGCTCACACTCCTGTGAATCCAACCAGTAAAACTTACCGTACAGTCCGGTCTGTTCGTCTGATATGTCGCATATCAAGTCTAGGGGTGGTAAACGTCAGACCCCAATAACCGATAAGTCGTGCCGATATGAGGCTCATAACGGGTCGAGAAACTACTGGTAACACTTACCAGCAAATCTCTGATCAGCCCTGGCCAGGGACTTCCCTGTTACGGCCAATCGAGCACAGCGCAACATCAACCCCCAATACCGGGTAAGACGAAACACCTCCTATCACTCATTGCCTCCATATGACTCAGGACTGTACCCAAAGACCACCGTTTTGCATGCCCTCATGGACGTGGTAAGGTGGAGATCAAAGCACAGTGGGAATCACACAAGACTCTATGACGATCTCGGGTCCACAGACTAACCTGTACAAGTGTCACCTGAGAACTGCCATCTGACGTGAGGTATAATACCATCTGGGAGTTCTCGGCGAGTCCGTCCAGTGTACCCAGTTTCCACCGAGCACCCGTATACCATCTCTGATGTCAAACACCAATGGATATGGGATCATCCATCGCCCATCTCATGGGTCGAGAAGCATATACGCTAGTCTACACCGGTATATCGATGCCCCGTCTCGATACACCCATGACTAGGGACCTTGAAGGATGTACCTATGGACTACCATGTCCCCACTAGTATGATCTGCATCATAGTCCAGGTAGTCAAGTACACATCCTAAGGGCTTTACCAACATGTAACTATAAGACAGTTTAAAGTGACAAGTATACATGTTAAGATAAAGAGCAACCAGATAGCATACTATCATATCGAGCAAGAAAGTCATCTCTATATATGTCCAAGCATCCAATATAAAATACATCATGTGTACAATACTGGCCTCTAGGGCATACATACAACTAACAATCTCCCACTTGCACTAGGGCCAGCTGCTGTAGTATCGCATACCGAGCATCCCGAAGAGTCTCTCTGTATCTGGGGAATGGCCTTCGTGAGTGGATCCGCCGTGTTATCATTCGTGTCAACCCTCCTGACCTCGATCTCCCGGCGATCAACTATCTCCCGGATCAGGTGATACCGCCTCAGAATATGCCTGGATCGCTGATGGGACCTGGGTTCCTTGGCTAAAGCCACCGCTCCATTGTTATCGCAATACAAAGGTATTGGATGCTCAATGGATGGAACTACACCAAGTTCAGTAATGAACTTCTTGATCCAGACAGCCTCTTTAGCAGCATAGTTGGCAGCGATGTATTCAGCCTCCATCGTCGAGTCTGCCACGGTTTCCTGCTTGGAACTCTTCCAGCTAACCGCCCCTCCGTAAAGGGTAAAGACAAATCCCGACTGCGACTTAGAGTCGTCCTTATCACTCTGGAAGCTCGAATCGGTAAAGGACTCCACTTGGAGTTCTCCGTTACCATACACCAAGAGCATCTCTTTAGTCCTTCGCAAGTACTTGAGAATGCTCTTCACATCTGTCCAGTGACTCTCTCCAGGATCAGCTTGATACCTGCTCAATACACTTAGTGAGTATGCAACATCGGGTCTGGTACATAGCATCGCGTACATGATAGAGCCTACAGCCGAAGCATAGGGTATTCCTTGCATGCGAGCTCTCTCCAAATCAGTCTTGGGAGACATCTCTTTGGAGAGAGTGACTCCAGAGATCATGGGCAAGTTCCCACGCTTGGATTCTTCCATACTAAACCTCTTTAGTATGGTGTCAATGTACTTGGATTGGGACAATCCCAATATCCGTTTGGATCTATCTCTATAGATCCTGATTCCCAATATGCAGGAGGCATCACCAAGATCTTTCATCGAGAATCTTTGTGATAAGAAGAGCTTGACCGATTGCAGCATAGGAATATCATTTCCTATCAAGAGTATGTCGTCCACGTACAATACGAGGAAGACAACCTTACTCTCTGCTACCTTCTTGTAGATACAAGGTTCATTTGGGTTTTTGACGAAATCAAACTCTTTGATAACGACGTCAAAGCAGATCTTCCAACTCCGTGATGCTTGCTTTAATCCATAAATGGATTTAAGCAGCTTGCACACCTTCCCGCTGCTCCCACTGTCTACGAAGCCCTCTGGCTGAGTCATGTACTCGCACTCTTCTAAATCACCGTTTAGAAAGGCGGTCTTAACATCCATTTGCCAGATTTCATAATCATGATATGCAGCGATGGCAAGCATGATCCGGATGGATTTAAGCATAGCCACTGGAGAAAAGGTTTCATCATAATCCACACCTGGTCTTTGACGAAAACCCTTTGCAACAAGTCTAGCTTTGAAAGTCTCTACTTTCCCATCTACACCAAGTTTTTTCTTGAAGATCCACTTGCTCCCAATTGGTTTTACCCCTTCAGGAGCAACTTCCAAAGTCCATACTTTGTTGGTGTACATGGATTCCATCTCGGACCGCATTGCATCCAGCCATTTCACTGAGTCCCTACTCGTGATGGCCTGCTCGAAGCTAGTTGGGTCATCATCCTCCATGATGCAATCCTCGCTACCACCATCCATGAGAAAACCGTAGTATCTCTCAGGTTAGCGAGGAACCCTACTAGATCGGCGGGGTGGCTGGGGTTCATTGGGAACTATTGAATCCTCTGGTTCCACCAGATCTTCTGTTGTAGCTTCTGTAGCTGGAACCTCTTCCAGTTCTACCGCATGACCACTAATCTCTTTTTCAAGAAATTCCTTTTCTAAAAAGGTGGCATGCCGAGAAACAAACACTCTTTGTTCCTCAAGGTGGTAGAAGATATACCCTTGTGAATTTTTGGGATATCCTATAAATTTGCATAAAACAGACCGTGCCTCGAGTTTGTCTGGATTTTGTTGTTTGACATAGACTGGACAACCCCATATCTTAACATAGTTAAGACATAGTCTTTTCCCTTTCCATATCTCATATGGAGTGGTAGGCACTGATTTGGTGGGGACCATATTCAATAGATGTATGGCTGTCTGAAGCGCATACCCCCAGAAGGAAATAGGTAACTCAGCTGTGCTCATCATAGACCGCACCATATCTAATAGGGTGCGGTTCCTCCGTTCTGATACACCGTTGTGCTGTGGTGTATATGGAGGAGTTAGCTGAGAGAGAATCCCATTCTCTTTTAGGAAGTCCAGGAATTCATTGCTTAAGTATTCACCTCCTCGATCAGATCGAAGGATTTTAATACTTTTTCCGGTTTGGTTCTCGACTTCTTGTTTATATTCTCTAAATTTCTCAAAAGCTTCAGACTTGTGTCTTATCAAGTACACATGTCCGTATCTTGAGAGATCGTCAGTGAATGTAATGAAGTACGAAGAACCATCCCTGGCATGTGTAGACATGGGACCGCATACATCACTATGTATCAGTCCCAAGAGTTCGGTAACTCTTTCTCCGTGTCCCGTAAACGGAGTTTTGGTCATCTTGCCTTTGAGACATGACTGACAAGTGTCATAAGATGAAAATTCGAATGGTTTCAAATATCCATCCTTATGCAACTTAGCCAGTCGTGTCACATTGATGTGACCCAGTCTACAATGCCATAAGAAGGATTCGTTCAGTTCTGAACTCTTCCTCTTGTGTGTGTTTGTTATGCTCAGAACTGTTGATTGATTTAGAACATAAATGCCATTGCACAACGTGCCTGATCCAACCAACTTTTGGTTACGGAAAATGTTCATAACATTATCCTGTAATACAAAATTATATCCCTCTTTACTCAATAAAGAAACCGATATAATGTTGCATATTAGGTTCGGCATGTAATAGCATTCATTCAGAACCAATGTATTACCAGTTGGTAATACAAGGTGATATTCCCCGACAGTCTTAGCTGCAACAATTGCACCATTTCCAACTCTAATATCTTTATCACCTTCTCCAAGTTCTCTACCTTTTCTAAGCCCATGTAATTGATTATATATATGGGATCCTGACCCGGTATCTAATACCCAGGACGTAGGGCAAATGGAGAAACAGTTCTCTGTAATGAAACACACCCGAAGAAAATGCATCACCATATACTTTTTTCAATCGGGTGGCATGGGAATCCTGGTGTTCCCCTATATCCTGTTTATTCCTATAACTCTTATAAGAAAGAACGGAACCAACGTTCCCCAGCACAGTATAACATGCGGGTTCAGTCAATACATCAATATTATTATCTTTATTAGGGCATGACATGGTCGCCACCTGGAGAGAGAGAGAGAAGAAAACACTTTAGCGTATGCTCTTGCAAGATCAGATTGGTTATTATCTTATCTAATCAGGATGGCTCCCACTGGTTTTTATCAAATCTTCCTTCAAACCCTAAAAGGAAAGACTAGCCGGGATTATTTACACACTACAAGTTCGCCAATCTTTCAGCCAGGCCAGTGTCGGTACTTTGAGGGAAGTCCCCCGTGCTTTCGCACGAACCTAATTAATGTAAACCTCATTTTCCCAGAGACGTAACCCCGTTGACACCTTTCTAGACACCTACTCGATCAGCTAATTGCAATGTGTAAAACTCTCCCAGGAGTAACTCTTACTCGCAGTGGGTATCGGGATTCAACTATCTCATAGAAGGTATGCAATCTCATTGCAAATTTCAACACTTGAAATTCCCGATAATGCTTTTGCCCCTAGCGTGCTATGACCTTGACGAAAGCCAACAAACCACAGCCCGCTAGTCAAGTTCAACCCGTACATTTCTTGACTGAATTAAACCCACCCGCACGACTCTTGACGAAAGCCAACAAAGCCGTACGACTACCCTAATCCAGTCGCTTCATATGCAGCAGATAAGCAGTATATAGTTACCGCACACTACACCTTGACGAAAGCCAACAAATGTCGCACGAATACTATATGCAACTTATCTGAAATGACGGAGGGCTACGACAGATTTTTCTGAAAGCCTATTACGTAATGAACTTGATATCGTTGTAGAATCAAATGAAGTTTTGAAATGGAGTGATTTTGAGGCTTTTCTAGTTTTGCTAAAGGGGTCACTCCCGGTGAAGGGATCGTCGGCCCTTTCCTCGTCGAATGAGGTGCGGGATATATCATATATATCACTGTGCAAAGCAAAAACTATAGATGCAATCGAAAGTCAAACCGAGTGTGTAGCATCTGCCAGTTATTGCTAAAGGAGTCACTCCTGGTGAAGGGATCTCGGTCCTTTCCTCATCGAATAAGGTGCAGGGTATATCATATATACCGCTATGCAAAGCAAGAACTGCAGCTACCTGTTTTGTTTAAAATTTGATTCTACAACATCTTAGGTTTCTTTTCTTTCATTAATCACATTAATGAAGTCCCATCATTTAAGTCACCTAAACATCACAGATAAATACGACGTACACTTATGCCATCCGCATTCGCCTGGATGTCCCCTCGTGCACCATTAGATTAGGTAACTAACGACAGAGCAAGGCAGGGCTAGTGCGGGTGAAAAACATAAGTAACGTCTATATAATATATCATATATACTATATACTGTATCTATCACAGAACATCACATGATCACTGTTAGTTATATGTATACCTTAGAGGCCATTACTGTACATAGGATGTATATTGTAGTGGATGCTGGGACATATATAGGGAGGACTTTCTTGCTCGACATGATAGTATGCTATCTGGTTGAACTTTACCTTAACGTATATACTGATTGTCTCTCTGTTACATGTTGGTAAAGCCCTTAGGATGTATGCTTGACTACCTGGACTATGATGCGGATCATACTAGTGGGGACATGGTAGTCCATGAGTACATCCTTCAAAATCCCTAGTCGAGGGTGTATCGAGACGGGGCATCGATATACCAGAGTAGACTAGCGTATACCTTCTTGACCCATACAGATGGGCGATGGATGATCCCATATCCATCGGTGTTTGACATCAGAGATGATATACGGGTGCTCAGTAGAGACTGGGTACACTGGACGGACTCGCCGAGAACTCCCAGATGGTATTATACCTCACGTCAGATGGCAGTTCTCTGGTGACACTGGTACAGAGTAGTCTGTTGACCCGAGATCGTCATAGAGTCTTGTGTGGTTCCCACTGTGCTTTGATTTCCATCTTACCACGTCCAAGAGGGCATGCAAAACGGTGGTTTTTGGGTACAGTCCCGAGTCACATGGAGGCAATGAGCGATAGGAGGGGATTCGTCTCTCCCGGTATAGGGAGTTGATGTTGCGCTGTGTTCGATTGGCTATAACAGGAAATCCCTGGCCAGGGTTGCTGAGATTTACTGGTAAGTGTTACCAGTAGTTTCTCGAACAGTTATAGACCTCATATCGACACGACTTATCGAGCTATTGGGGTCTGACGTTTACCACCCCTAGGCGAGATATACGACATATCAGACGATCAGACCGGACTGTACGGTAGTGTTACTGGTCGGATTCACTGGAGTGTGAGCGGACTTGCTCGTCGATCTTCAGATCGCTCAATACCCGGGTGGCCGTTACGTTTAGCAGACCGCTTGCGGCTTGTGGGTGTTTGATATGATCATCATCCGCTGCCGGCGTATTGACGAGTCTTTAGAGTCCTACACAGAGGTTTCCTGGCTCAAGCGAAACGAAATAGGAGCGCATATGAGATATGTGCGGGACCGAGAATAATGCGAGTATGTGATACCGTATTCCATTCTCGCGATGAATGTATCGAATGGTTGTATGCGATATAACCTAGTTATCGATTCAAGCGTTGATTCGATAAGCCGATACATTAAATACTAGTCGGTTGTGTACGACATGACCGGATCATTGAATCAAGTGTTGATTTAATGATTTAATGTATAATTATATATTTGATATATTACTTTGCATTAACTAGTATTGGTTCACTTTAAATGGATTTTCTCACTCGGGTGTGCGCATTACATATGCGATATGTTTTTGTGCATTTGATTGTATCATGTTTGATGATACATGATTACTTGGTTAAGTGCAAAGAATTAAACCATGGTTAAAAGAATGGTTAGGGTTTCATTTCCTTTATTTATTTGTTTATTCATTTTGGAAAAGAGGAGAAAAGAATGGTGGCTTATTTTGGAGTTTAGTTGAAGCTTCATGAATCTTTGATCAAGTCAACCATTCTTATCTCATCCTTAACCCTAACCATTCCCACTAACCATGATTCATTCTCTATACTTAACTCTAGTTAACATTATGATAAGTTTTGATTTTTCTATTGTTTTTAATTAACTTATCATAATATTCTTCTTCATCTTCTTCATTCTTCAAGTGAAGAAAACTAAGCTCCATCAATGGTGATTGTTGGAAAAGAGTGAGAAATCCAAAACTAAAGTCTACCCACTTCCTATTTCTTCATCCTCTACCTCTTTCCAAGTAGTAGAGTGTGTTTACTTCACAAGTATCTTGACTTGGTGAAGTTGTGAGCTTGATCTAGCGATGCCTCGACGTAGATCATCTTCGGCATGGACATCGACGACCTAGCTCCCTTTTTCTCCGACGAAGCCGACTCTAGAGCCCGGATTTGATTTGGACAGCGGAGAAGACCTCGTTGCGGAGCTATGGAGGTGGAGCACCGGATCTACAAAGGTTGTATTTCCGTTAAACTTTTAGTTAAGTGTTAACTACTTAGTTTTTCGCCTAGACATCTAGCCGACGATCCGTAGTTTAGGGTTTGTAGGCACCGTAAAATTTGAAATTGCCATGGTTGATGGCTTGGGAGACCTCACTAGCGTGCCTAGGAACCTACAGTGGTATCAGAGCCTAGCTAGAGCCTTAGGCGAAGTCCAGACGGAATTTGAAACCGGAACGAACCCGAAACCAACTCCAAAATGTGCTCTCTGTACTTTTTCTAAAAACAGTGATTTTTCAGTATTAAAAATATGTAGAAAAACCAGCAGAGAAATATAAGAATTTCGACAGAAATTTTTTTTGATGAACAGTGAAAATCTGCGCGGATCCGCGGCATAATATTGGATAATGCGGCGGATAAGCGGCAAGAATGTGACGTCATCAACTAATTTTTGCACAGTAATTCATTTGTTTCTGTGCTGACTTCTCTGGTTATTTTTAATTTTTATTCAAGTGTTGAATAATCTGGGATGTTTTGGAGCTTTGATGATTCGATCGGGTTTATCAAATTTTGTCTGTGTGGCTTTCCGGATAAATTTTAGAATATGTTAAAAAGTTCGACCGGATATAAATACCCAACTTTTCCCCTGTCGGGAAATTTCCAAGTGTTGGATTTTTCCGTAGTTTAACGACGTTCTAAGTAGTGCAAGTAACGCGATGGTCCCTCTAGAAGACAACAAACCTTAACTCGATTATGTGACCGTCTTGAACTGCCCTTTGAACCTTCGGGTTTGGGGGAGTACGGCGTGCCACATGTGAGGCGTTGGCTTGACCCTTCTACGGCTGGACCGTTGGTACAGAGGTACCAACTGAATGTTGTTAGACTAGTTTCATGTGTTGATCTGTATCGGGAAAACTTGGGTGTTAGAATGTTCGATCGGAAAGTTTAACATTTTCTATTTATCTGGAATGGGATACAATAATTGGAATTCACAACAAGTTATGAGATAACTGAATGAATGTTATAAACGTAGCAGTTTAGTCTCACTTGATCGGTTGCCACGGAATTTTGATGTGATCAAAAGTCCGTCGCAATCACGTAGCGTACGCGGATACTCGCCGGGTAAACTTAATAGACAGCCTCACTCCATAGCCCCGACCAAGTGACTGTAGGAGAACCCCGTCGCCGAAAGCATCCGTACGGGTGCTCGCGGTAGCGGTGTTCCGCCTTGGTGCACTTCGTCGACGGTATAGGGGGTGCGGCCGCCTACTAAAGTTTGCGACGAGTATTCGATCAGGATGTCGGGAATCTTGTTGAATTGCCCGACTTGATATTGAAAAGTGTTTTCGATAATGAGACTAAAATGAGGGGTTTATAATTGTTAGGCATGTGATGTCTAAGGTATTCATTTGATTAGGCATGCGATGTCTATGCAGATTGCGGATTCCAACTTTTGTAGTTTTACACTTTCTTTTCTGTGACCGTAAGTGTAATATGTGATATCGCCGGTTTCGTTGCTATATGTCAACGACAATTGGGATGCGCATATTTACTTACGTTGATAACATGTGATGTTATGTGTTGCTGGATATGTTATATTGGATCGTCGTGTTTGAATAGCCGGGGGTTTTTATGTGAGATGAGTGTTTTTCATTTTCATTCATGTAAAAACTTGTATGTAATATTCTTTTATTGGGGCGCTTCCAGGTTGCGGAAGTTGTCACCTCTTGTATATTATTTACTTTTCTGCACTAGGATAGACCCAAGGAGGAGGGCACAAGTAATCGGGTTCTGGAGTCCAGTAGGAGACCAACTCGAGGAGTCGAGTCCGGGTCTCCTAACTCTAGAATTGGCAAGGTTGCTTGCCGCTCTCGTAGGGGTCTAGGGGTGTGGGTTTGGCTATTCATCACGACCGTGGAATCCGTGTTTTATACTGGCTCGTATTGAAAACACGGACGTCCTAGTATATCCAATATTTCATATGATTCTTCTGCTGCGATATCTGTGATGTGATCATGTGATGTTCTCTGATAGATACAGTATATAGTATATATGATATATTATATAGACGTTACTTATGTTTTACACCCGCGCTAGCCCTGCCCTGCTCTGTCGTTAGTTACCTAACCTAACGGTGCACGAGGGGACATCGAGGCGAATGCGGATGGCATAAGTGTACGTCGTATTTATCTGTGATGTTTAGGTACATAAATGATGGGACTTCATTAATGTGATTAATGAAATAAAAGAAACCTAAGATGTTGTAGAATCGAATTTCAAAATAAAACAGGTAGCTACAGTTCTTGCTTTGCACAGCGGTATATGTGATATATCCTGCACCTTATTCGATGAGGAAAGGACCGAGATCCCTTCACCGGGAGTGACTCCTTTAGCAATAACTGGCAGATGCTACACACTCGGTTTGTCTTTTGATTGCTTTAAAGTGTTTTTGCTTTGCACAGTGATATATGTGATATATCCCGCACCTCATTCGACGAGGAAAGGACCGACGATCCCTTCACCGGAAGTGACTCCTTTAGCAAAACAAGAAAAGCCTCAAAAGCACTCCATTTCAAAATTCATTCGATCCTACAACGATATCAAGTTCATTACGCAATAGGTTTTCATAAAAACCTGTCGTAGCCCTCCGTCATTTCAGATAAGTGCTGTTTAGTATTCGTGCTGCGTTTGTTGGCCTCCGTCAAGGCGCAGTGTGCGGTAGCTAACCAGTATTTATCTGCTTATGCATATGATGCAGATTGAGTTAGGGGAGTCGTGCGACCTTGTTGGCCTCCGTCAAGGGTCGTGCGGGTGGGTTTGATTCGATCAAGAAATGACGGGTTGAACTTGACTAGTAGCCTATGGTTTATTGGCCTCCGTCAAGGTCATAGGGTGCTAGGGGCAAAATATTATCGGGAATTTCAAGAGTTGAAATTTGCAATGAGATTGCATACCTTCTATGAGATAGTTGGATCCCGATACCCGCTGCGAGTAAGAGTTACTCCTGGGAGAGTTTTATACATTACAATTAGCCGATCAAGTAGGTGTCTAGAAAGGTGTCAACGGGGTTACGCCTCTGGGAAAACGAGGTTTACATTAATTAGGTTCGTGCGAAAGCACGGGGGACCTCCCTCAAAGTACCGACACTGGCCTGGCTGAAAGATTGGCGAACTTGTAGTGTGTAATTAATCCCGGCTAGTCTTTCCTTTTAGGGTTTGAAGGAAGATTTGATAAAAAGCAGTGGGAGCCATCCTGATTAGATAAAATAATAACCAATCTATTCTTGCAAGAGCGCACGCTGAGTGTTTTCTTCTCTCTCTCTCCAGGTAGCGACCATATCACGCCTTAATCAAGATAATAATACGGATTATTGACCGAACCCGCTTGTTATACTGAGCTGGGGAACGTTGGTCCCGCTCCAACTTATAATTGTTATAAGACAGAGCAGGAAATTGGGGAATACCAGATTTCCCGTGCCGCCCAAACGAAGAGAGTGCATGCCGATGCATCATCTTCGGGTGTGTTCATTATACAGAGAACTGTTTCTCAGTGTCCTTTACGTCCTGGGTATGTGATACCAGATCAGGATCCCAGATATGTAATCTGTTACATAGGGCTACAGAAAGGTAGAAGAACTGAGAACGGGTGATAAGTTTCATGAGGCAGAAAACGGGGCAAGAGTTGCAGCCAAGTCTGTCGGTCACTGTCACCCTGTATTACCGATACATTGATTCTGAACGAATGTTATTAGATACCGAACCTGATATACAAAATCATATCAGTCTCTTTATCAGTAAAGAAATGATAAAATTTTGTATTGTTGGATAATGTTTTGAACATTTCCTATATCAAAAGTTGATCGGTTCAGGCACGTTATCTAAAAGCATTAATGTTCTAAATCAAACTATAGTTCTTAATATACGGAACACACACAAGAGGAAGAGTTCAGAAATGAACGAATCCTTCTTGAGGTATTGTAGACTAGGTCAGATCAATGCGACCCGACTGGCTAGAGTTACATAAAGATGCATATTTAAATTAGTTTGAACTTACATCTTGTGAAACTCGCCAGTAATGTCACAAAGATAAGATGACCATAGCTCTGTTTATTGGAAACAGAGAAAGAGTTAGTGAACTCTTGGGATGATACATGTTGATATATGTAGGTCCCCTGTCTACACATGCCAAGACCGGTTCTTTGTACTTCATTACATTCTCTGATAATCTCTCAAGATTCAGTCATATGTTCCCGTTGAAACATGAGTCCGAACCTTTTGAGATATTCACAGAATATAAGTTAGAAGTAGAGAACCAAAATACGGGTATAAGTATTATGTCCTATGATGAGATCAAGGAGGAGAATACTTGAGCACGGAAATCTTGGACTATTTTAAAGGAGAATGAGATTCTCTCTCAGCATTACTCCTCCGTATACACCATAGCACGATGGTATATCGGAGCGGAGCAATCTCACCCTATATGATAAGGTGTGCTCTATGATGAGTACTACTGAGTTTCATATTTCCCTTTTGGGAGTTATGCGCTTGAGAAGCTGCATACCTATTGAATAGGGTTCGAATCAAATCAGTTGCCTACCACTTCATATGTGATATGGAAAGGGAAGAGCCCATATCTTAAGTTAGTTAAGATTTGGGGTTGCCCGGCCTATGTCTAAAAGCAAAATCCGGACAAGCTCGAGGCAAGGCCTGTTATGTAGAACTGGAAGTGTTCCAGCTATACAAACTACAGCATGATTTGGTACAGCCAAGGAATTCAGTAGATTCCAATGAACCTCAGCCTCTCCGCTGATCTAGTAGGGTTCCTCACCCACCTGAGAGATACTTCGGTTTCTCTATGACAGTGGGAGCGAGGATTGCATCATGAGATGATGACCCAACTAGTTTCGAGCTGGCCATCGAGAGCAAGACTCTGTAAGAATGGCTGGATGCTTAGTGATCTGAGATGGAATCCTTATACACCAGCAAAGTATGGACTTTAGCTGCTAGATCTGAAGGGTTAAATCCCTATCAGGAGCAAGTATATCTTGAGAAGATTACTTGGTGTAGATGGAAAAGTTGAGACTTTCAAAGCTAGACTTGTTAAAGCTTTTCATCATCGACCAGGCGTGGATAGTGATGAAACCTTTTCAAGTAGCTATGCTTAAGTCCATCCAGATCCTACTTGCCACGGCTACATACCATGACTGCGATATCTGGTGGTTGGGTGTCTTGACTGCTTTTCTAGATGATGTTTTAGAAGAAAGCGTCTATAAGTACACAGCCAGAGGGCTTCGTAGACAGTGGGAGCAGCGGAAACGTATGCAAGATGTTTTATAGGATAAAGCAGGCATCGCGGAGTTGGAACATCTGTTTTGATGAATTAGTCAAAGAGTTTGACATCATCAAAATGGTAGATGAACCTTGTATAAACAAAAAGGTAGTAGGGAGTATGGTGACGATCCTCGTAGAGTACGTGGATGACATACTCTTGATAGGGAAGGAGTTTCCTATGCTACGCTCGATCAATCTCCGCTTATCACGATGATTCTCCATATAGGATCAAGATGATACCTCCTAAATCCTGGGTTTTTGGATCTATGAGATAGATCTAATTGGATGTTAGGACTCTCACTAGTTGTAGTGAGACGGTATCAACCGATCCAGGGGAGAATCACTGGAAGGGTTCCAGGGTGATAATGACGACTGAGTATCAGTCGCAGGCATTGTCTTTACCCTCAATAAAGGGACGGTATGTTGGAAGAGTTCCAAGCTAGATACCGTGACATACTAGACGATAAAGGCACGATACATCGCTACTTAAGATGCTACCAAAGAGGCAGTCTGGGTGTATATTGGTTCATGAGATGAACTTAGTTCCTCCCATTGTGTGACAATGGAGTTATGGCTTATGCCAAGGAACGTCCGTCCCATCAGTGATCCAGACATATTCTAAGGCAGTATCACTTGATCATGGAGATGGTTGATCTCCAGGGTGATCGAGGTTTGGAGAGTAGACTCAGAGGACAACACAGCGGATCCACTCACAAAGGCCTGTTCCCAGAGGGAGACTTTTATGGGATGGTTGAGTATGAGATACTGCAACCACTGCTACAGATGGCCCTAGTGCAAGTGGGAGATTGTTAGTTATATGTATGCCCTAGAGGCCATTACTGTACATAGGATGTATATTGTAGTGGATGCTGGGACATATATAGGGAGGACTTTCTTGCTCGACATGATAGTATGCTATCTGGTTGAACTTTACCTTAACGTGTATACTGATTGTCTCTCTGTTACATGTTGGTAAAGCCCTTAGGATGTATGCTTGACTACCTGGACTATGATGCGGATCATACTAGTGGGGACATGGTAGTCCATGAGTACATCCTTCAAAATCCCTAGTCGAGGGTGTATCAAGACGGGGCATCGATATACCAGAGTAGACTAGCGTATACCTTCTTGACCCATACAGATGGGCGATGGATGATCCCATATCCATCGGTGTTTGACATCAGAGATGATATACGGGTGCTCAGTAGAGACTGGGTACACTGGACGGACTCGCCGAGAACTCCCAGATGGTATTATACCTCACGTCAGATGGCAGTTCTCTGGTGACACTGGTACAGAGTAGTCTGTTGACCCGAGATCGTCATAGAGTATTGTGTGGTTCCCACTGTGCTTTGATTTCCATCTTACCACGTCCAAGAGGGCGTGCAAAACGGTGGTTTTTGGGTACAGTCCCGAGTCACATGGAGGCAATGAGCGATAGGAGGGGATTCGTCTCTCCCGGTATAGGGAGTTGATGTTGCGCTGTGTTCGATTGGCTATAACAGGAAATCCGTGGCCAGGGTTGCTGAGATTTACTGGTAAGTGTACCAGTAGTTTCTCGAACAGTTATAGACCTCATATCGACACGACTTATCGAGCTATTAGGGTCTGACGTTTACCATCCCTAGGCGAGATATGCGACATATCAGACGATCAGACCGGACTGTACGGTAGTGTTACTGGTCGGATTCACTGGAGTGTGAGCGGGCTTGCTCGTCGATCTTCAGATCGCTCAATACCCGGGTGGCTGTTACGTTTAGCAGACCGCTTGCGGCTTGTGGGTGTTTGATATGATCATCATCCGCTGCCGGCGTATTGACGAGTCTTTAGAGTCCTACACAGAGGTATCCTGGCTCAAGCGAAACGAAATAGGAGCGCATATGAGATATGTGCGGGACCGAGAATAATGCGAGTATGTGATACCGTATTCCATTCTCGCGATGAATGTATCGAATGGTTGTATGCGATATAACCTAGTTATCGATTCAAGCGTTGATTCGATAAGCCGATACATTAAATACTAGTCGGTTGTGTACGACATGACCGGATCATTGAATCAAGTGTTGATTTAATGATTTAATGTATAATTATATATTTGATATATTACTTTGCATTAACTAGTATTGGTTCACTTTAAATGGATTTTCTCACTCGGGTGTGCGCATTACATATGCGATATGTTTTTGTGCATTTGATTGTATCATGTTTGATGATACATGATTACTTGGTTAAGTGCAAAGAATTAAACCATGGTTAAAACAATGGTTAGGGTTTCATTTCCTTTATTTATTCATTTATTTATTTGTTTATTCATTTTGGAAAAGAGGAGAAAAGAATGGTGGCTTATTTTGGAATTTAGTTGAAGCTTCATGAATCTTTGATCAAGTCAACCATTCTTATCTCATCCTTAACCCTAACCATTCCCACTAACCATGATTCATTCTCTACACTTAACTCTAGTTAACATTATGATAAGTTTTGATTTTTCTATTGTTTTTAATTAACTTATCATAATATTCTTCTTCATCTTCTTCATTCTTCAAGTGAAGAAAACCAAGCTCCATCAATGGTGATTGTTGGAAAAGAGTGAGAAATCCAAAACTAAAGTCTACCCACTTCCTATTTCTTCATCCTCTATCTTTTGCCAAGTAGTAGAGTGTGTTTACTTCACAAGTATCTTGACTTGGTGAAGTTGTGAGCTTGATCTAGCGATGCCTCGACGTAGATCATCTTCGGCATGGACATCGACGACCTAGCTCCCTTTTTCTCCGACGAAGCCGACTCTAGAGCCCGGATTTGATTTGGACAGCGGAGAGGACCTCGTTGCGGAGCTTTGGAGGTGGAGCACCGGATCTACAAAGGTTGTATTTCCGTTAAACTTTTAGTTAAGTGTTAACTAGTTAGTTTTTCGCCTAGACATCTAGCCGACGATCCGTAGTTTAGGGTTTGTAGGCACCGTAAAATTTGAAATTGCCATGGTTGATGGCTTGGGAGACCTCACTAGCGTGCCTAGGAACCTACAATCACATCACAGATATCGCAGCAGAAGAAACATATGAAACATTAGATATACTAGGACGTCCATGTTTTCAATACGAGCCAGTATAAAACACGGATTCCACGGTCGTGATGAATAGCCAATCGCACACCCCTAGACCCCTACGAAAGTTGCAAGCAACCCTACCAATTCTAGGGTTAGGAGACCCGGACTCGACTCCTCGAGATGGTCTCCCACTGGACCCTAGAACCCGGTTACTTGTGCTCCCCTCCTTGGGTCTATCCTAATGCGGAAAAGTAAATAATATACAAAAGGTGACAACTTCCGCAACCTGGAAGTGCCCCAATAAAAGAATATTACATACAAGTTTTTACATGAATGAAAATGAAAAACACTTATCTCACATAAAAAAAACCCGGCTATTCAAACACGACAATCCAATATAACATATCCAGCAACACATAACATCACATGTCATCAACGTAAGTAAATATGCGCATCCCAATTGTCGTTGACATATAGCAACGAAACCGGCGATATCACATATTACACTTACGGTCACAGAAAAGAAAGTGTAAAACTACAACAGTTGGAATCCACAACCTCATTAGACATCGCATGCCTAATCAAATGAAATACTTAGACATCACATGCCTAACAATTATAAACCCCGCATTTTAGTCCCATTATCGAAAACTCTTTTCAATATCAAGTGAGACTAAACCGCTAGATTTATAACATTCATCCAGTTATCTCATAACTGTTTGTGAATTCCAATTATTGTGTCCCATTCCGGATAAATAGAAAATATTAAACTTTCCGATCGAACATTCGAACACCCAAGTTTTCCTGAAACCGTTCAACACATGAAATAAGTTCAAAGACATTCACTTCATGCCTCAGTACCAACGGTCCAGCCGTAGAAGGGTCAAGCCAACGCCTCACATGTGGCACGCCATACTGCCCCAAACCCGAAGGTTCAAAGGGCAGTTCAAGACGGTCACATAATCGAGTTAAGGTTTGTTGTCTTCTAGAGGGACCATCACATTACTTGCACTACTCAGAACGTCTTTAAACCACAGAAAAATCCAACACTTGGAAATTTTCCTGCAGGGGAAAAGTTGGGTATTTATATCCGGTCGAACTTTTTAGCATATTCTTAAATTATCCGGAAAAACACAAAGACAAAATTTGATAATCCAATCGAATCTTTGATTCCCAATACAACCCCAGAATACTCATCTGTAGAGTCACAATAAAAATACCCAGAAAATATAGCATTCAATTATATGAATTACTGTGCAGAAATCATTGGACAAGGGGACAGTACGGCCGCGGAACCGCCGCACATGGCAAGCTTGTGCCGTGGTTCCGCGGTGGATTTATCGATTTAGACCCTCGTTTTTCACAGTAATTCAAATAAGACCCTGCTTATTTTTCTGCATATTTTTAATTGACAAAAATCCAAATTTTCAGAAAATTTCCTGAGAGCATTTTGGAAATAGGTTTCGATGTTCGTTCGGATTTCGACTTCGCCTAAGGCTCTAGCTAGGCTCTGATACCACTGTAGGGTTCCTAGGAACTCTCAAGAGGTCTCACAAGGCATCAGCCATACCAATTTTAAATTTGACAAGTGCCGAGAAACTCTAATACGGATCGTTAACTAGAATTTTAGGCGAAAAGAGAAACTAGTTAACAACTTAACTAAAAGTAAGAAGCTACAACCTTTGTAGATCCGGTTCTCCACTTCCTTGGCTCCACGTAGACGTCCTCTCGCTGTCCAAGTCGGATCTCGGACTCTAGCATCGGCTTCATCGGAGAAATGAGCGGACTAGTCGTCGGCTACGATGCCGAAGATGATCTACGTCGAGGTTACACAAGATCAAGCTCCAACTTCACCAAGTTGTGAAACTTTTGAAGAAAACACCCTATACTACTTGGCAAGAGGTAGAGGGTGAAGAAATAGGAGGTGGGTTCACTTTAGAATTGGATTTCTCACACTTTTACTCAAGAAGCCATTGATGATGGCAAGCTTTTTCTTGAAGAAGAAGAAGAAGCTCAAGATAGAAAATGATAAGTATATCTTTTTAAAATGCAAAAGAAATGAATACTTATCATAATATGAACCATGGTTAGGTGTAGAGAGTTGACTAACGTTAAATGAATGGTTAGGGTTAGGCATGAAGACAAAATGGTCACTTTGGTCAAACCTTCATGAAGCTTCAACAAGCTTCAAGAATGATAGCAACCATTTTGTTTTCTTTTGCAATTTCTTTTTAATCCAAATTAAAAAGATAAATGAATGAATAAATAAAAACCCTAACCATTTACTTAACCAAGGTTTAATTCTTTACACTTAACCAAATGAGCAAGTATCATCAAACATGATACAAACATGTGCACAAAAGTATATCACATATACAACTTGCACATCAAGTGAGAAAATCCATTTAAAGTGAACCAATACTAGTTAATGCAAAGTAATATATCAAATATATAATTATACATTAAATCATTAAATCAACACTTGATTTAACGATCCGGTCATGTCGCACATAACCGACTAGTATACAATGTATCGATTTATCGAATCAACGATTCGATAACTAGGTTATATCGCATACAACCAATCGAAACATTCATCGCGAGAATGAAATACGGTATCACATACTCGCATTATTCTCGGTCCCGCACATATCTCATATGCGCTCCTATTTAGTTTCGCTTGAGCCAGGAAACCCCTGTGTAGGACTCTAAAGACTTGTCAATACGCCGGTAGCAGATGATGATCATATTAAGCACCCACAAGCCGCAAGCGGTCTGCTAAACGTAACGGCCACCCGGGTATTGAGCGATCAGAAGATCGACGAGCTAGCCCTCTCACACTCCTGTGAATCCAACCAGTAACACTTACCGTACAGTCCGGTCTGTTCGTCTGATATGTCGCGTATCAAGTCTAGGGGTGGTAAACGTCAGACCCCAATAACCGATAAGTCGTGCCGATATGAGGCTCATAACGGGTCGAGAAACTACTGGTAACACTTACCAGCAAATCTCTGATCAGCCCTGGCCAGGGACTTCCCTGTTACGGCCAATCGAGCACAGCGCAACATCAACCCCCAATACCGGGAGAGACGAAACCCCTCCTATCACTCATTGCCTCCATATGACTCGGGACTGTACCCAAAGACCACCGTTTTGCACGCCCTCATGGACGTGGTATGGTGGAGATCAAAGCACAGTAGGAATCACACAAGACTCTATGACGATCTCGGGTCCACAGACTAACCTGTACAAGTGTCACCTGAGAACTGCCATCTGACGTGAGGTATAATACCATCTGGGAGTTCACGGCGAGTCCGTCCAGTGTACCCAGTTTCCACCGAGCACCCGTATACCATCTCTGATGTCAAACACCAATGGATATGGGATCATCCATCGCCCATCTCATGGCTCGAGAAGCATATACGCTAGTCTACACTGGTATATCGATGCCCCATCTCGATACACCCACGACTAGGGACCTTGAAGGATGTACCTATGGACTACCATGTCCCCACTAGTATGATCTACATCATAGTCCAGGTAGTCAAGTACACATCCTAAGGGCTTTACCAACATGTAACTATAAGACAGTTTAAAGAGACAAGTATACATGTTAAGATAAAGAGCAACCAGATAGCATACTATCATATCGAGCAAGAAAGTCATCTCTATATATGTCCAAGCATCCAATATAAAATACATCATGTGTACAATACTGGCCTCTAGGGCATACATACAACTAACAAAAGCAGGTATCGCAAAGTTGGAACATCTGTTTTGATGTTGTTGTCAAAGAGTTTGACTTCATCAAAAAGATAGATGAACCTTGTATATACAAGAAGGTGGCAGAGAGTAAGGTTGTCTTCCGCGTATTGTACGTGGATGATATACTCTTGATAGGAAATGATATTCCTATGCTGCACTCGGTTAAGCTCTTCTTATCACATAGATTCTCAATGAAAGATCTAGGTGATGCCTCCTGCATTTTAGGAATTAAGATCTATAGAGATAGATCTAGACAGATACTGGGATTGTCCCAATCCAGGTGTACTCACTAAGTGTAGTGAGTAGGTGTCAAGCAGATCCTGGAGAGAATCACTGGACAGCTGTGAAGAACATTCTCAAGTACTTTAGAAGGACTAAAGAGATGTTCTTGGTGTATGGTAACGGAGAACTCCAGGTGGAGTCTTTTACCGATTCAAGCTTCCAAAGTGATAAGGACGACTCTAAGTCGCACATGGGATTTTTCTTTACCCTAAATGGAGGGGCGGTTTGTTGGAAGAGTTCCAAACAGGAAACCGTAGCAGACTCGACAATGGAGGCTGAATACATCGCTGCCAACGATGCTGCCAAAGAGGCTGTTTGGATAAAGAAGTTCATCACTGAATTTGGTGTGGTTCCGTCCATTGAGTATCCAATACCTCTGTATTATGATAACAATGGAGCTGTGGCTTTAGCCAAGGAACCCAGGTCCCATCAGAAGTCCAGACATATTCTAAGGCGGTATCACCTGATCCGGGAGATAGTTGGTCGCCGGGAGATAGAGATCAGGAGAGTTGATAAGAAGGACAACACAGCGGATCCACTCACAAAGGCCATTACTCAGATACAATTCGAGAGACTCTTCGGGATGTTGTGTATGAGATACTACAACAGCTGGCCTTAGTGCAAGTGGGAGATTGTTAGTTATATGTATGCCCTAGAGGCCATAGTTGTACATATGATGTATATTATTGTAGAAGCTTGGATATATATAGAGAGGGCTTTCTTCCTCGATATGACAGTATGCTATCTGGTTTCACTTTATCTAAACATGTTAACAAATACTGTTTTGTGATCACGTGTTGATAAAGCCCTTAGGATATGTATTCGACTATTAGGACTATGATACATATCATACTAGCGGGGCCAGGGTAGTGTACAAGTACATCCTATAACTGTTTCTAGTCGAGGGTTTATCGAGACAAGGCATCGATACTCCAGAGTAGGCTAGCGTATACGCATCTTGACTCATATGATGGGCGATGGATGATCCCATATCCATTGGTGTTGGACATCAAAGATGGTATACGGGTGCTTAGTGGAGACTGGGTACACTGAACGGACTCGTCGAGAACTCCTGGATGGTATTATACCTATCGTCAGATAGCAGTTCTCCGGTGACACTGGTACAGGTTAGTCTGTAGACCCGAGATCGTCATAGAGTCTTTTGTGATTCCCACTGTGCTTTGATTTCCACCTTACCACGTCAAAGAGGGCATGCAAAACGGTGGCTTTTGGGTACAGTCCTGAATCACATGGAGGCAATGAGCGATAGGAGGGGTTTCGTCTCTCCCGGTAAAGGGAGTTGATGTTGTGCTATGTTCGATTGGCTATAACTGGAAGTCCTTGGCCAGGGCTGATATGGAGATTTACTGGTAAGTGTTATCAGTAGTTTCTCAACCCGTTATGAGCCTTACATCGACACGACTTATTGGTTACTTGGGTCTGACGTTTAGCACCCTAGACTAAATATGCAACATATCAGACGAAGAGATCGGACTGTACGGGAGTGTCACTGATTGGATTTGCAAGAGAATATATAGGCTTGCTTGTTGATCTTCTGATTGCTCAATACATGGGTGGCTGTTACATTTAGCTGACCGTTTGCAGCTTGTGGGTGTTTGATATGATCATCACCTGCTGCCGGCGTATTGACGATTCTTTAGAGTCCTACATAGAGGTTTCCTGGCTCAGGCAAAACGGAGTAGGAGCACATATGTGATATGTGCGGGACCGAGAATAATACGATATGAGATACTGTAATCTATTCTCACGATATGAGATATCGGCGGGGTATATGTGATAAAGCCGGGTCATCGGATCAAGTGTTGATTCGATGAATTAGTACATGTTATATTAGTCGGTTATATGCAATATAGCCGGATTGTCGGATCAAGAGTTGATTCGATAATTTAATGTATAATTATATATGTGATATATTATATCACGTTAACTAATATAAGCTCGCTTTATTGATTCATTTCCTTACTGGGTAATATATTGATGTATATGCGATATATGTTAATTGTATTATTTTCTTTTGTTACAAAATATATTGTATATGTGATATATAATATTGTAACAAGTTAGGGTTACAAATGCAACATGGTTGTTAAGTTTAAATAAAGTTAGGTTTTGGATTTGGGTTAGCATTTGGGTTAGCTTTTTCATGAAGCTTCATGAAGCTTTCCTTTTTATTTTCTAGGTTCATATTTTTGGAAGATATTTTGTTAACCCAACCAAAACCCTTACCACTAGTTTATTCTCTACATGAGTTAAGGCCTTCATTTATTAACTCATGGTTGTCATTTGTAACCACAATAATAATTCATTATTCATCACAAAACCTTTCTTCTTCTTCCTCCTCCTTGAAAATGCTTTCTAGCTTTTTGTGAAATAATGATTTAAAGTGAGAAATTGAAAACAAAAGAGTGCAAAATTCCTCCTTCATCATCCCCATCTATTCTAGCCACTTAGATTAGGGTGTTCACTTTACTAATACTTGATTAGAGAAGTAAGAGCTTGAGTTTGAGATTCATCAAGGTAGATCATTTTCGAAAAGGAAGACTTCTAGCAAGCATGGATCATTCGACTTGTGGAGCCTCTCTATAGTCTGGGAGTTCATGGATCGCTGTGAAAGGACTACTACTCGGAGCTTATGAAGTGAAGGAACGGACTACAAAGGTTGTAACCGCTCTCTTTTAGATGTAAAGTTGTTTACATGCATGTTAACCCTAATTCTCTAGTTAAGATCTTGGTTTGGGTTTGTTTAGTACCACAAAAATTTTAAAGTAGCATGATCGATGCTTGCCAAAACCATCACAAGGTGCTATGCTAACCCTACAAGATTCACCGACTCAGTTATACTGTAAATACGTATACCCGGCAGCATTTCGCATACGATTTACATTATGCTACGTTCATGTCACTCTCATTGCATTTCATATATCCGTGCTTGTACACTTACACCATTATCGATGATGTGTTATATTTACACAGATTGGCCGGCTCACACACTTCATCATCGATAATTGCCATGTCACTACACAGTAGAATTGTTGCATCATGATATTACTCTTTGCATAATTTACTATCTTTAATGACATATGCAACTTTATACGATGTTGCATTTGACTTTGGAGAAATTGGGAACCGCGGGATATATTTTAAAACAGGATTCATTTAAAAGAGCGGTTTTTCCCTCGATATGTGCATATTACTGTTCCATGTTGCATGATATACAGATATGCTTACATTTTTGTTATATGTCGCGTACATAATGTTTTATGATTATACGCATTGAGATATGCTGTTTTTATGAGATTTCTGGATTTGGGAACCGTGGTTATTTCAAAAGAATGTATGTATTGTTTTAAAAACCCGGTTTCTCTTGATATGATATCTCAGTGCGTCCACTATATGTTTTCTCGGTTCTGAGAGTGGCATGTGAAACCTGATTCGAGGAGCGGTAGGCACCGTCTCCGGGTACATGGTGGACCCGGTGAGGTACCCCGGGGCGAGAAGACTCGTATTGTTAGACGGTGAGCCTGGCAAGGGAGCACTACCTACCGGTGATAGTATTTGGGCTCGGCGGTTATCTAGAGGATACCGACCGGAGTCGTAAGATGATATGGGTCGATCCGGACTGACGGAGCCCGTGGGCCAATCCGGACTGATGGAGCCCGAGAGATATGAGGATTTACGTGTCGATGCTGGACACGGGTTCATGATGTTTCAAGTGTCGATGCTGGACACTCAGGTTCTATGATTTTTATGTGTCGCGAGGGACACACGTTGATTTATATTCTCATTCTTCCCTGCATATGCTTTTTATGATATTTACATGCATGATATTGTTGTGTCAGTGGTTGATACGTGGTTGGGATCCACATGCATACATAAATTGATTTTATGGATGGATGATATACACATGCTGTTAGGCATTGATTACCTTGTTGGCACATATGCAGATACGGTCACCATAGATAACATAGTATTACCTTTATGATACAGTTGACCTAGGATTCATTGTTTATTTGATTTCTACTTGTTGATGTTTTTCTACTCACGACTTGGCAACTCACCCCCGTTGTGCCACAGTTCTTGCAGGTTGACCGCTTGGATCAGTAGCGGCGTCACTGGCACACAGTTGCATTCGGGTGATTGTTTTGGTAGGTGGTACATATTGGATCGTACCCTTCTTGTATTTATTATTCATATTGTATCTAGTCAACTCCATCAATCAAACTAGTATTTGTATAAATAATGAGACTTAGTGAGACTTGTTGTTGCGAGACTTTGAGCGAGGGGTATTCCGCTACTTGTGGTTTTGATGTCTTTCTTATTTCTTTATCTTTTGTGGTGATCTTCGCTGTTGGGCGTCGTATACTTATATTTATGTTTTGCGTGGTTGTAATCCGCCGATTGGCGAAGAGCTAGCTCCCGCTTGGGGATGCCTTTATCATTATCATGTATTTGTGGTTATGGATCAAAATATAGAAAGGAGGTGCTGCCTAAATTTTTAAAAATACGAAACATGTTTTCAACTTGAAAATTTTACTTGCATTTTCATATTCCATCATTTATGTATTTAAGAAAACTTATGATTTTCACCATACCTTTATTTCAAAACATCACCTCTTTATTTTCTTAAAAAGGTTTAGATTTCTGGGTTTCGGCTTACTTGATTTACGTTACGCCTTTAGACGTGGCGTGATTCAAGTGCCGGTCGTGAGCTAATATTTTCGGGTCATGACAAAGTTGGTATCAGAGCCTAGTTTAACCTTGGTTCGAGTTTATGTTTGACTATGCAGAGTCTAGGGCGCGTATGTATTTCGGAACCTAGGCTTGACCTTACGGAACTTAGACTTGAACGGGGGGTTTTAGACACGAACTTACGTTTCAAAGGTTGACCCTGATTGATGTAGTCGGTAGCTTGAGTAGAGTGACGTACCGTACGCATGTTCTGTAGTATATTTACGATACGATACTCCACTTAAGAAACCTTAGGATGTACATATTTTGAGATCTATGATTCTCTTCATACCCATGATTATACATCCATTGGAGATCCTTGATTCTATTCGTTTCCATGATCATACTCTCATTGATGCTGTTTCTTCTTATGATCATGTATCCATCCTGGATCTGTTGATTCCTTTCATTCCGTTGCTCTGTTTTCATCGATACACGCTTGATGTTCCTGTCACCATGGTTTGAGCGTAGATTGAGCTGCTGCTAGTGTTGCGGTCAGGGCGAGCTTGTCATGGATGAGGACTGACCATTGTGTTTTCTGGTGACTTGGGAATGTCTCGATGTAGTGTTTGTGTTATGACCACTTGTTGAGGCGAGTGTTTTGTTTTACACCGAATGATCGGGCCATTGTTAGAGCTGCCAGTTGTGAGAAGACTGTTGATGTATAGCCTAACTCAGGGATTGTGATGTCGCCTACCGTGTGGACAGATGACCCAGCTGTTGCAGAAATTGATGTGATGTCGCTTCTAGAGCTTACGAGCTGAGATCGCTGGAGCTTCCAGGCAGAGATGCGATAGATGATAGCTAGACTATCCCGAATTGAGAGACGAAGGCGATTCTTCAGATTGATGCGCCGACGCAGGCCCAGTTGAGTTTAAGATTTCCGGTGTGGAGAGTCTTACTCAGATCTAGAGTAGACCGATCCGGAGATGACCGTTGATGTATTGTCTTTCCTGGAGGATTGAGGCATTGTTTAGCATGCGGACGAAGGGTATTCGCATGTCGTCTAGGCAAAGTTAAAAAGTTCGAACGAATGTCAGAAACCTATTTTTCCAAGTTTAAAGTATTCGGAGGAACATGCAAGTAATTATGTCGACCCTCTAGAAGAATGAAATCCTAACTCGACATGATGACCATGGAACCGCTTTTTGAACCTTAGGGTTTCCGGCAGTTCAGCGGTGCCATCGGTGCATCTTGGGATTGCCCTTCTACGATTGGTCCATATGTACTGGAGCGTGTACAAGATATTATTAAACTGTGCTTGGGTATTGAGCTTTTAGAGAATTATGGGACTTTGACGAATCGATCGAAAAGTTGACGTCGTCCGGATATCATGTAAGAAGAGATCAGCAAGCTGACCAGCTTCGGATAGCGGACCTCACCCAGATGTGTTGTGAGTTGATTGAGAATGGGCGAGTATTAAGTATTCCTCCGATGGTTGGGACGAGTTCCCGACGACATGTTCGTCCAAATATCTTCTATAAAGTGATGAAGATACCGAGTTCGTGATTTCGAGTCCGTGTGAAAGACTCCGGGTTGACTGTAGCCGAGAACATTTGTAGTACGCAGATAGCATAACGTGACGTCGAAGTGGACGATGATACAGACGAGTGTGACCAGAGGTTCGTGCAAGATGTGGGCTAGCTGTTGTTACTCCACGTTGAGATTAGAGTTCTGATATGCATACAGAGGCGTTGGGATACTGCCAGTTCCCAAGAAAATGTTGTGCTGAGAACCCAGATGTCCAGAAAACAAGAAAGGTGCAAGAGTACCAGCCTCCGTGTAGTTCGGCATAGGCGAGATTGGAAGAGACCTTGAGCAGGTTCCTTCTAGGACACTGCTGTGATGAGATTTGCACCGAGGATCAGTTGTGTCACGAGTATTCAGAGGACCAGAAGCCGACGCCAGTGTCGTGCAGCTTTATGAGTGATCATACTTATTGGCCGAGAGTTGACCAGAGAAGTGGAAGTGCGGAATCGTTCCCGTTAGCACACCTGATCGGGCCGATGAGCCGACGGATTGCGAGATTGGTAATCCATAGAGAAATGAAGACCCAAAGATAGAGGACACGAGACCGTGAACAGAAGGCAAGCAGATGTTCTTGCTCTGCCAGTTTTAGGCGCACCGACATATTTCAACATTGTAAGAGGTGTACCTCGATGTCATTTATTGCGACTTGCGTTTGTGATTCGAGTATCACACTTATATTGCTTGGATTTGAGTTTTCTTGATGAGTTTCCTGATATTGATTTCGTGCACCATAGCTGCACCTACTGGGTAATTATATTTTGTGCATAGTTATTGCACTGGAGATATGCTTTATATACCGTTGTGTTGGTTTATGATTTGTGCATGTCTATTGCACTTGATATTGATTTTGTGCCTTTGCTGCACATGATTATGATTTCGTAGATTTCATACAGTTGCCTTGATTTTATGCATGTGGTACGTACTCGATTTGATTTTTGCACTCGGTATAGCTCACATATGCTTGCGGTGTATTGATACATGTTTTGTGCACGCAGTTGCACGCGTTTATGATTTTATACACCTTGGTACACTCGGTGTTGCTTTGCATACGCATTTGAGTTATAGATTTGTATTTCATACACTAGATGCACTGAATTTGTATTTCGTGCACTGGATGCACTTTATTTGTATTTCGTGCACAGGGTGCACTGTATTTGTATTTCGTGCACTGGATTCACCTTATTGGATTTTGTGCACTTGATACACCAGATTTGCACTTCGTGCATTTGTTGCACTAGATTTTCATTTCGTGCAATTGTCGCACCAGATTTATATTTTTTTGCATTTGCTGCACCAGATTCGAATTTCGTACATTAGTTGCACTAGATTTGCATTTCATGCATTTGTTGCACCGGACGGGTATTCATGTATTAGTTGCACTAGATTTATACTCCATACATTGGTTGCACCCGATATATGTCTTTGAGCATTTGTTTTAACAAATTTATGTTTTTGCGCGCATTTGCACTTGATGTTCGTTTTCGTGTATGATACTGCACTAAATGTTTTATACGAACCTGATGCGCTTGGGTTGGATTTTTACGCATATTAGGTGCTTGATATTGGATTTGTGCGCATCGGATGCACTTGAGAGATTTTACTCGTGCACGTTGGATGCCCTTGATTTAGAATTTTTTTCTTTCTTCTTTCCGTGCATATTGGATGCGATTTCATTCGTGCATGTTGGATACACTTAACTTAGATTTTTATTCATGCATGTTAGATGCTCTTGATTTAGATTTTATTCGTGCTTGACAGATGCACTTGATTTAGAATTTCGCGCTTGTTGGGCGTATGATATGAGATGTTATTTTATGCACACCGGATGCACTCGATTGGGATTTTCATTCGTGCAGATTAGTTGCACTGGATTGAGATTTTCGTGCAAAATAGATGCACTAGATGTTGTTGTCGTGCACACCTGTTGCACTGGACAGATCCTTTCATGCACACCCGTTGCACTTAGTTTCGCTTTTGTGTACATTGTGGCACTTGTATTTGGATTTTATTTCCATATGCACCAGACGCACGTGATTATTGGATACGTCTTTCGAGGCTGATTTTGCTCTTGAGCACTTTGTTTTCATGAAGGGCACTATATTATGTAGTAGCTGGACAGGACTGATCTGAGGACAGTACCTGAGTACTTGGCATGCATTAAAAAGTTTAACCAGAGGTTTTCAAAAAAAAGCTATAGTCTTGCTATTTCCTATGTGTCCGTGAGTGACACGAACGTTTATAGAAGAAAACCTTTTGAGATATTTCAAAATGGACGGGACGTATATCTGAGCAAAACGTATACGAAACTATATTATTAATTTACAAATGAGCGTCCGTCACTTGTGCCATGAGTTATGCATCACCCGGCGATTCAGAAAAGATTTTGCTTGTGTTTTATTCAGTTTAAAGGATTTTTCCAGGGATGCGTACTATATATATATTACAATATTTGACTAGTGCATATTGGATTTCAGTAGTGGATTTCTAAATCTGTATCTCCATTGTAACTCCGATAATATGCGTGCAAATCCGATGATTTGCATGACACTTGACGGAGTTCGATTTCGAGTTTCTTACTCGTTTTCATGCGCACGCAATGCGCTGTGGTATTTCTATATCTTCCGTGATTTCGGAGCCCTGTTGATTTGAGCTGATTATTGAAATGTTTTAGATTTTGCGTAAATTTAAATTCAGGGACCGAATTTATTTAAGGGGGAAGATTGCAACATTTCAGAAAATATAAAATTTTATTTTTGGAATTTAATATTAAAATAATATATTTCCCGAAAACTGCCCGATTTGCAAAATTAGGGTTTTCGAAAAAGGGTACAAATATATACCAATATTTGTGAAATGAATGGAGATTAAAATGATTTATTCATTTAAAGTTATATTTATTGGATCTGGCATTTTTATATTTAATTATATGTAGTTTGGATAAAAGCCCGATTAGTGCACCGCTAATCACGATTAGGCCAAATCAGTGTTTCTACAGTTTTCCATTGCTAGTGCACCATGTCATATTGCATTTGGGTTACATATTGTTTTCTTGTGTTGTTTTGGATATTTTATGGTTTGGTTTTAAAAGAAAATATAAAAGAAAAGAGAAAAGGGTAAAAGGGTAAATAGATCAGAGAGTGGGTGAGAATAAGAGGAAGAGAGAGAGAGAGAGGGCAGCCATGTTTACTTCATTTCCCCCATTATTTTTCCTTCTTCATCTTTCTCAACCCACTTCCCTCCACCTCTACCCCAAGATCCATCTCCAAATATTCACCAAAACCCTATACTCTCTTCACAAAAGTTAATCCCCTCCTCATCCTCTACACATTGGACTAAGCAAAGTTTGATTTTGGAGACTTTGGTCGATCTAGGGTTTTCTTGAGTTGCTTAAAGGAGGTATAAATTCTTCCATTTAGTTTAGTTTTAGTTTCCTTGCATTTTGCTGTAGTTTAGAGGTTGATTTTGTGTGGAATTGTGATCTTAGAGATCTCAAGAGATGGGTTCAGGAAATTGTGGGGAATTAGTGATGGGTAGTGGCTGTTAAGAAGACATAAGCTATGTTTTTACTGGCGTAGAAACCAAAATACGGATATAGAATTTTGTCCATGTCGGTTTTGTGAGGTTTGGTGTGCCTAGAGTGAATCTGGGGCGACCCGGGATGTTTTTGAGTTCAACAAACAACTCTAGAGACCAAATTGGACCAATATGAGACCACCTTGACAAGACGAGCACCAAAAGAGATGATATGGCCGAGGTGGCCAGATTTTATAGGCATGTGGCCGGCCACTTTATGGGGATATTGGGTCTAGGTTGGTCCAGTAGCTCACCTATTACATATACAACACCTTATACTTGTCTGTTTTGCCCCAATTGACCCGAGTCAAAATCTGGGAGCACATTTGTATGATTTTTGGATACGTTTTCCATATTTTGATTGCTTGGTTTTAGTGTTTGATACTGCATTTGGTTGTTGGGCGTTTGTACGTCAACAACAAGGGTTGATATGGTTGTTTTGCATCCTTAGGCTATAGGTTCTGACCGATGAGCGCACCGTGTGTCGTATTGGTTTTTCGTACTTGATTTTAATTCTATTACGACTGTGTATGTATTGTAGGTACCTTCGCGTGGATTTCGAGACGACAGAGCTTGGCGTCATTGACTTCAGCAAGTAACGAGGAAGGTGAGTAGATCTATATCTACGGGGGAAGTCGGGTGGATGGCGTATAGCACCCCCGCAAACTTTGATGGAAACCGATATATAAAGTACAGTTAAGATAACCATGTGTTAGTGTATATGCCCTAGAGGCCATTACTGTATCATACTAGTTTGTATATTACTTAATGGAAGCTTGGGATATTCACCTTGTATAAACAATCTTGCTCAATATAGTAGTATGCTACTTGGTTTGTTTCTACTTCAATGTGTACTTGTGTTTATTTCAGTATATCACTTATACGCATTAGTGGAGCCCTTAGGATCTTTGCTTGATTACCAGCGTTGTGATGGCAGTCACACTAGTGGGGGCTGGGTAATCTATAGGCACATCCTTATATAGGTCCCTAGTCGTAGGACTATCGAGACAGGGCATCGATACTCCGGAGTAGACTAGCGTATGCGCTTCTCATCCCAGTGTGGGAGATGGTCTGTCCCACAGCCATCAGTACGTCGTACTGGAGATAGTATACGGGTGCTCGTTGGGTTACGAGTACACTGGACAGGACTCGTCGGGAACTGACAGGTTGGTATTATACCTATCGTCAGTTATCAGTTCCCACGTGACATGAGTACAGCTTAGTCCGCTGACTTGACACTGGCACTTCGCCTCGAGTGTGTTCCCACTGCACTTTGATCACTACCCTACCACGGCTCAAAGGAGTCGTGCAAACAGGTGGTGGTTGGGTGCAGTCCCGAAGCACTTGGAGGCAATGTCGGTTAGACAGGATTCGTCTCTCCCAGTATTGGGGGTTGACATCGCGCTGTGTCTAGGAGAGCCATTACACGAGTAGTCCCTGGCCAGGGCAAGCGAGATATACTGGTAGGTTTCCAGTGTTATCTCAGGGTGTTTTGGGCTTCACTCCGACACGACTTGTACCGCTATTGGGGGACTGACGTTTTACCGCCCCCTAGGCCCGACATGCGATGTATCAGACGAACAGACCGGACTGTACGGAGAATGTCACATTCAGACTCAGTAGGAGTTCAGATGGGGTTTCACCTCGTCAGCCTTCTTGTCGGCATCTACCTGGGGACCGTTACGCACAGCTAGTGCCGCTTGCGGTTTGTGGTTAAACCCACTGCCAGCGTAGTGTCGAGTCTTTAGAGTCCCACACAGAGGGTATTCGCCTCTGGGCAAAACAGAGTAGAGGTCGCATGGTTTTGCGACAGGGTTCGTTCTCATCCGCACACTTGTGCACGTTTGGAGTCCGGACGGATTATACTGGCAGGCTCTGGTTTGAGCCAGATACTGGTATATATTTTAGGGTTGCTTTTATATCTTGGTATTCTTGTTCCTCGGAACGAGAATGCAGGTGTGTATGCACAGTTGCTTGAGGCGGAGGATGAGGTATTTCATTAGGGTTTCGGAACGGGTGCGTATGCACAGTTGACAGTTATCATTTTCCAAACCCTAATGGATTTATGAATTATCTATTAATAATAGTAATTAAATGAGAATTATGTTATGGTTGATTTTGTTGACTTATTGACTATGGTTGACTTGTTGACCATGGTTGAATGTTGACCACCATCATGCTTTAAAAAGTCCTCCTTGATTCATGCTTACATTTCATTAAATGAAGCATGGTAGTGGTCATTCCAAATTGCCATCAACTATTCTCATTTTGAATTATTATTATTTAGATAATTGTTTTTCTTTTGGCATTATGGTTGCAAGAAAGAAAAACATAGCTCATTATCTCATTTAGTTTCTCTCTCCTCACTTCATCTTCTTCTTCCTCTAGCAAAGAGAAACCTTCTCATGTGTTGAGAATCCTTCTCTTTAAAAAGAAAAGCAAACCCTAGTCACTCTCTACTCATTCTAGGTTCAAGGTTTAGCAAGCCGGAAACCCTAGTTCACTCAAAGATCGAGGAAGAGCCCAAAGGTCGAACCTTCGAGGTGGATCCATCTTCGACGGAAGAAGGCGACGAAAAGAGAACCATCAACCTCTACAAGATTTCAAGAAGAAGGAGTTCAAGTTTAGGTATAACCTTCATCCGAGTAGCTAACTCCCTTTAGCGTATTTGCTAGTTTAGTTTAGACACGATCCCGACCTTGTTTAGTCCATGTTGCCTCTTGCGATAAAAATTTATTTTTTATACCGTTTCCGCCTCCCCGTAAGCACCGGGGGTCGCAATATGGACTTACAGTGGTATCAGAGCCTAACTAAACTTAAACTAGCTTGGTAGCGAAGTGTATGGAAGTTCAAAACCGAAAAATCGCAAAACAGGAAAAACCAAAACCCTAAGTTTCTGTTGAAATTTTTTCTGCTCTAAATGAAAAACTTTATACTTGTAAATTCGGCTCAGGGTTTTGTTTGAACAGTCAAGAAAAACGATGCACTAATTCACTTAAACCGCCGCGCTTCCGCGGCACGAGGTAGGCATGTGCCGCGGAAGCGCCGCAGTTTATTTTCCTCTCTGCATCGTTTTTCGTGCAGTGTTCTTCTGGTGGGATTTTGGGATTTTTCAGATGTATTATATGTACCCAGATTTTCCAGAACAGAAATTCACTTTTGGGGTCCTATAATTCCGTATTTTTTTTCGAACTTCACTGCACTTTGGCTATGTTGGTTATATCTGTGATGTTTGCATGTATTGAACGTCGGCTAATCGCTATAAGTCGATTAGTCGGGGTTATACATGATCTGTGTTTGATGTTGGATTGTGTATATGAATGTGTTGGACTGTCGCGGGTGAATAGCCGGGGTGGATGTGAGATGAGCTTTTGTTTTTCTTTCATTCATTGTAAATGTAAATTGATGTAATATTATTATTTGTTTGGCCGCACAACCGGGTCGGGGTTGTAGCCGTCATTGTATAATTCTTTTTACTGTTTTTGCTCCTAGGATAGACCCATGGTGGGGTGCACAAACTACCGGGAACTTGGCGGGTAGTTTGCCGCACCCGTAGGGGTCTTGGGTGGGGTATTTGGCTATTCACCGCGACCGTGTAATCCGCTTTTCATTGCAGGCTCGAAAGGATTGCGGATTGCTAGTATATCCAATATATTCATCTGTGATCTGTAATGTCTATCATTGCTTTCTATCTAGGCGTTGCTTATGTTTTACAGTCGCACTAGCCCAGCCCCCGCTCTGTCGTTAGTTAAGTAACCTAACGAGTGATGACGGGACCCCGTGGCGAATGCGAATGGCATAAGCGTACGTCATATTTTGGTTGTTTTCTGCAATGGTAGGAATTAAATGATGGGACGCATTAAAATTACTAATGCAAGAATATCACGCATTAAAAGAACTAATGCAAGATAATAAACCAAGTTAAAGTCGTTGGAACACTTTCGAAAAACCACTCGGTTCTTTTCAAAACTAACTTTTAAATGCGGAGCTTGAGCCACTCCTTCTAAAAGCTATCTCGTTCCATCGATTATATCAAGTTCACTACGTTCACGGTTTCGCCAAAACCATTCGTAGCCCTCCATCATTTCAGTTAAATATACGGTAGTATTCAAGCTATGTATTTTGACCTCACGCCAAGGCATAGTGATTGGTAGCTGCCGGATATTTATCTGTTGCATAGATAGAATGCGTTGTTTTGAGACAGTCGTACCACCATTTTGGCCTACGTCAAGGGTAGGTACGGGTGGATTCAAATCAACCGGGATAATGATGGGAAGAACTTGACATGTGACTTATGACATTTTGACCTCACGCCAAGGTCATAAGAGAATGGGGAAAAAATCCACATCGGGAGTTTCATAAGTACTGAAACTTGCTAGATTTGCATACCATTTGGAGTGTGATGATTATGGTAGGATTCCTTCATTTTCGTCACGCGATGATATTTGGATCCCGATCCTACTGTGAGTATATGCTACTCCTCGGGAAATTTCTCACTAAACGATCAATGCTATAAACCTAGTAGGTGCCTAGAAAGGTGTTAGCGGGGCTACGCCCCCAGGGAAAAGAGGTTATTTAATTAAGGAACTTCACGAAAGCGTTGGAAAACCTCCCTCGAAGTACCGACACTGGCCTGGCTGAACGGTTAAGCAAGTATTGTACGGTGGGATTGATCCCGGCTAATTCTTCCTTTGTGGTTTGAGGAGGGATTCGAGAGACAGTGGGAGCCATCCTGTTTAGACAAATTAAAAACCATTCTAAACTTGCAAGAGCATCGTGCTAAGTGTTTCTTCTCTCCCCCTGCAGCGACCAAATCGAAATGACTGGACTTAAGTTACTTCTAGATAAAAACATACTGACAGGGCCAAACTACAAAGATTGGCTCAGGAATGTCAAATTGGCAATCACTTACGACAAGCTGGGGTATCTTCTTACCACCAAAGCTCCCCCCGTCCCAAGTCCCACCTCCAGCGTCGCGGATAAGGAAATCCGTAAGACTTGGGAGATTGATTGCGCGAAGGCCAGGTGCCTCGTGCTTGCCTCTATGGACAACGAACATCAGAGGAGGCATGAGAATATGGACCTCGAGTCCATATTTCTCCATACAAAAGAACTGTATGGAGAGCAGTCTCGTATCGTAAGATACGAAGTGTCGAAGAAGTTGTTTTCGACAAAGTTGGCCGTCGGATCATCGGTCGCGGACCACGTGCTTAAGATGATTGGCTACACTGAGGAGCTCGCAGAACTTGGGACCACGTTGGATAGTGAACTCTATACAGATTTAATTCTCCAGTCCCTTCCATCCACTTACGCCCAGTTCATACTGAATTTCAACTTGCAAGAAAAGGAAGTTGAACTTTCAGAACTCCTCAACCTGCTGAGGAGCGCAGAGGGCACCCTACAGAAGGGTAGGGATACACCCGCTTTGTTTGTAGGAGGATCTTCTTCCTCTAGGTCCAAGGCGAAAGCCAAGGGAAAGAGAAAGAAAGCCCCCGCCAAACCAAGAGGCGGTGTTAGTAAAGTGGGTACGAAGGGAAAGGAAAAGGAAACAAAGATAGAGGGGAAGCTTGTGGGTAAAGAGGAATGCTTCTATTGTCACAAGAGTGGACACTGGAAGAAAGATTGCAGGGCTTGGAAAGCCAGGACACAGGAACTGAAGCAGGTTGCGGCTTCAGCTTCAGGTGTGTATGTTATTGAAAACTGTCTTTCTATAAACTCTACTTCCTGGGTATTGGATACCGGATCAGGATCTCATATCTGTAATTCTTTGCAGGCGTTGAGAAACCGTAGGTTTTTGAAGGAAGGTGATATGACCCTCAGAGTTGCGAACGGAGCTACCATGGATGCTAAAGCCGTGGGGGACTATCACCTAGGAATGTCAGATGGGCATGTTTTGGTTTTGCGTAATTGTTTTTTTGTACCCAACGCAACTTGTAATATCATTTCTGTATCTTTGGTTTCTAAAGAAGGTTATGAATTTGCGTTTGTAAGTAATGTTGTAAACATTCACCTTAATCAAGTTCTGATTGGGTCAGGTACACTGAGCAATGGTATATACGTATTGAACCAACCACAGATTTTCAATGTCCAGAATACACACAAAAGAAAGTCTCCAGATATCAATCAGACTTTCTTATGGCATTGTAGACTGGGTCACATCAATGAGAGAAGGTTGACTAAGTTACATACAGAAGGATATTTGGATCCGTTCGAATATCAATCATATGCCACTTGTCAATCCTGTCTCAAAGGAAAGATGACAAAGACTCCGTTCACTGGACACGGAGTAAGAGCGAGCGAGCTCTTGGGACTCGTACACAGCGACGTGTGCGGTCCAATGTCTACACATGCGCGAAGCGGTTATTCTTACTTCATTACTTTTACGGATGATTTTTCAAGATACGGTTATGTCTTCTTAATGAAACATAAGTCCGAAGCTTTTGAAAAATTCCAGGAATTTAAGAATGAAGTAGAAAAACAAACCGGCAAAAGTATCAAGATTCTAAGATCGGATCGAGGTGGAGAATACTTAAGTGCCGAGTTCCTGAATTATTTAAAAGAGAATGGGATTCTCTCTCAGCTTACTCCTCCATACACCCCGCAACATAACGGTGTATCGGAGAGACGGAACCGGACCCTATTGGATATGGTACGGTCCATGATGAGTAACGCTGAGTTACCGCGATCATTCTGGGGGTATGCGCTAGAAACAGCTGCATACCTATTGAACCGAGTTCCTACTAAGACTGTGCCTACCACACCATATGAATTATGGAGTGGGAAGAAACCCTATCTTCAGTACCTAAAGATTTGGGGATGTCCAGCTTATGTCAAAAAGCAGCATACGGACAAGCTCGAGGCGCGCTCAGTACTGTGCAAGTTTGTGGGATACCCAAAGAACTCCAGGGGGTATCTTTTCTATTACGCAGAGGAACAAAAAGTCCTTGTTTCTCGTAATGCCCATTTTCTGGAACATCAGTTCTTAGAAAAAGAAGTAAGTGGGAGCGCAATAGAACTGGAAGAAATTCCAGAACCACAGACTATTACTGAAAGCTTAATGGAACCAGAGGGTTCAAATGAACAGGACATTCCTATGCCGCTCCGCAGAAGTAGTAGGCAGTCTCATCCGCCCGAGAGATACTACGGTTTTCTCATAGACGGGGATAGAGAGGATTGCATCATAGACTATGATGAGCCTACTAGCTTCCAACAGGCCGTTCAGAGCGTTGACTCGGTAAAATGGCTGGATGCAATGCGGACCGAAATGGAGTCCATGTACACCAACAAAGTATGGACGTTGGACATTGCTCCAGACGGGGTAAAACCCGTAGGATGCAAGTGGATCTTCAAAAGGAAGATTGGTGTAGATGGACAGGTTGAGACCTATAAAGCTAGACTTGTAGCAAAGGGTTTCCGTCAAAGACCTGGCTTGGACTATGACGAAACCTTTTCTCCAGTGGCTATGCTGAAATCCATTCGGATCCTTCTTGCCATTGCTGCCTTCCACGATTATGAGATTTGGCAGATGGACGTAAAAACCGCTTTTCTAAATGGAAATTTAGAGGAGTGTGTCTATATGGATCAGCCAGAGGGTTTCATTCAGAGTGGGAGCAGCGGAAAGGTGTGCAAGTTGCTTAAGTCCATCTATGGACTAAAGCAGGCATCGCGGAGTTGGAACATCTGTTTTGATGAGACGGTCAAGGAATTTGACTTTATCAAAAATCCAGATGAACCATGCATCTATAGTAGATTTGTAGCGAGAACTGTAGTATTCCTTGTTTTATACGTGGATGACATTCTCTTAATAGGAAATGACATTCCTATGCTACAATCTGTCAAAGGTTTCTTGTCACACAGGTTCTCCATGAAAGACCTGGGTGATGCCTCTTACATCCTGGGGATCCGGATCCATCGTGATAGATCCAAGAGGATATTAGGACTTTCACAGTCCAGGTACATCGACACCGTACTGAAAAGATTCAGTATGGAAGATTCCAAGCGCGGTAACCTACCGGCTTGTCACGGGATCACCCTCTCTAAAGAGATGTCTCCCAAGACTGATTTGGAGAGGGATCGCATGTCTATTATACCCTACGCTTCTGCGGTAGGCTCTATAATGTATGCGATGTTGTGTACCAGACCGGATGTAGCTTATGCACTGAGTGTAGTAAGCCGGTATCAGTCAAACCCTGGGGAGAAACATTGGATAGCAGTAAAGAACATTCTCAAGTACCTGAGAAGGACTAAGGAGATGTTCTTGGTGTATGGCGGAAAAGACCTCCAGATTGAGGCCTTTGCTGACTCCAGCTTCCAAAGTTATAAGGATGATTCCAAGTCCATGTCGGGTTTTGTCTTTACCCTCAATGGAGGGGCGGTGTGTTGGAAGAGTTCCAAACAGGAAACCGTTGCAGACTCGACTATGGAAGCGGAATACATCGCTGCATCTGATGCCGCAAAAGAAGCTGTCTGGATAAGGAAGTTCTTAAAAGAACTTCAGGTGGTTCCGTCCATTGTTGACCCAGTACCTCTGTATTGCGACAACAACGGGGCTATAGCTTTAGCAAAGGAACCCAGGTCCCATCAGAGATCCAGGCACATCTTGAGGCGGTATCACCTGATCAGGGAGATCGTGGATCGAAAGGAGATCGAGGTTCGGAGGGTTGCTTCAGAAGAAAACACTGCAGATCCATTCACCAAGGCCCTACCCCAGACTCAATTCGAGCGGCTGATCGAGATGATAGGTCTTCGATACGCCAGTACATGGCCTTAGTGCAAGTGGGAGATTGTTAGTGTATATGCCCTAGAGGCCATTACTGTATCATACTAGTTTGTATATTACTTAATGGAAGCTTGGGATATTCACCTTGTATAAACAATCTTGCTCAATATAGTAGTATGCTACTTGGTTTGTTTCTACTTCAATGTGTACTTGTGTTTATTTCAGTATATCACTTATACGCATTAGTGGAGCCCTTAGGATCTTTGCTTGATTACCAGCGTTGTGATGGCAGTCACACTAGTGGGGGCTGGGTAATCTATAGGCACATCCTTATATAGGTCCCTAGTCGTAGGACTATCGAGACAGGGCATCGATACTCCGGAGTAGACTAGCGTATGCGCTTCTCATCCCAGTGTGGGAGATGGTCTGTCCCACAGCCATCAGTACGTCGTACTGGAGATAGTATACGGGTGCTCGTTGGGTTACGAGTACACTGGACAGGACTCGTCGGGAACTGACAGGTTGGTATTATACCTATCGTCAGTTATCAGTTCCCAGGTGACATGAGTACAGCTTAGTCCGCTGACTTGACACTGGCACTTCGCCTCGAGTGTGTTCCCACTGCACTTTGATCACTACCCTACCACGGCTCAAAGGAGTCGTGCAAACAGGTGGTGGTTGGGTGCAGTCCCGAAGCACTTGGAGGCAGTGACGGTTAGACAGGATTCGTCTCTCCCGGTATTGGTGGTTGACATCGCGCTGTGTCTAGGAGAGCCATTACACGAGTAGTCCCTGGCCAGGGCAAGCGAGATATACTGGTAGGTTTCCAGTGTTATCTCAGGGTGTTTTGGGCTTCACTCCGACACGACTTGTACCGCTATTGGGGGACTGACGTTTTACCGCCCCCTAGGCCCGACATGCGATGTATCAGACGAACAGACCGGACTGTACGGAGAATGTCACATTCAGACTCAGTAGGAGTTCAGATGGGGTTTCACCTCATCAGCCTTCTTGTCGGCATCTACCTGGGGACCGTTACGCACAGCTAGTGCCGCTTGCGGTCTGTGGTTAAACCCACTGCCAGCGTAGTGTCGAGTCTTTAGAGTCCCACACAGAGGGTATTCGCCTCTGGGCAAAACAGAGTAGAGGTCGCATGGTTTTGCGACAGGGTTCGTTCTCATCCGCACACTTGTGCACGTTTGGAGTCCGGACGGATTATACTGGCAGGCTCTGGTTTGAGCCAGATACTGGTATATATTTTAGGGTTGCTTTTATATCTTGGTATTCTTGTTCCTCGGAACGAGAATGCAGGTGTGTATGCACAGTTGCTTGAGGCGGAGGATGAGGTATTTCATTAGGGTTTCGGAACGGGTGCGTATGCACAGTTGACAGTTATCATTTTCCAAACCCTAATGGATTTATGAATTATCTATTAATAATAGTAATTAAATGAGAATTATGTTATGGTTGATTTTGTTGACTTGTTGACCATGGTTGACTTGTTGACCATGGTTGAATGTTGACCACCATCATGCTTTAAAAAGTCCTCCTTGATTCATGCTTACATTTCATTAAATGAAGCATGGTAGTGGTCATTCCAAATTGCCATCAACTATTCTCATTTTGAATTATTATTATTTAGATAATTGTTTTTCTTTTGGCATTATGGTTGCAAGAAAGAAAAACATAGCTCATTATCTCATTTAGCTTCTCTCTCCTCACTTCATCTTCTTCTTCCTCTAGCAAAGAGAAACCTTCTCATGTGTTGAGAATCCTTCTCTTTAAAAAGAAAAGCAAACCCTAGTCACTCTCTACTCATTCTAGGTTCAAGGTTTAGCAAGCCGGAAACCCTAGTTCACTCAAAGATCGAGGAAGAGCCCAAAGGTCGAACCTTCGAGGTGGATCCATCTTCGACGGAAGAAGGCGACGAAAAGAGAACCATCAACCTCTACAAGATTTCAAGAAGAAGGAGTTCAAGTTTAGGTATAACCTTCATCCGAGTAGCTAACTCCCTTTAGCGTATTTGCTAGTTTAGTTTAGACACGATCCCGACCTTGTTTAGTCCATGTTGCCTCTTGCGATAAAATTTTTTTTTTTATACCGTTTCCGCCTCCCCGTAAGCACCGGGGGTCGCAATATGGACTTACACCATGTTAGAAACTTATGAATATGGTTTGAGAATAGTAGGAGATAAGAGTGTTAGTTATATATATGCCCTAGAGGCCATTACTATACATAGGATGTATATTGTAGTGGATGATTGGACATATATAGGGAGGACTTTCTTGCTCGACATGATAGTATGCTAACTGGTTGCTCTTTACCTTAACGTGTATACTGATTGTCCCTCTGTTACATGTTGGTAAAGCCCTAAGGATGTGTACTTGACTACCTGGACTATAATGCGGATCATACTAGTGGGGACATGGTAGTCCATAAGTACATCCTTCAAGGTCCCTAGTCGTGGGTGTATCGAGACAGGGCATCGATATACCAGAGTAGACTAGCGTATACCTTCTCGACCCATACAGATGGGCGATGGATGATCCCATATCCATTGGTGTTTTACATCAGAGATGATATACGGGTGCTCAGTAAAGACTGGGTACACTGGACGGACTCGCCGAGAACTCCCAGATGGTATTATACCTTACGTCAGATGGCAGTTCTCTGGTGACACTGGTACAGAGTAGTCTGTTGACCCGAGATCGTCATAGAGTCTTGTGTGGTTCCCACTATGCTTTGATTTCCACCTTACCACGTCCAAGAGGGCGTGCAAAATGGTGGTTTTTGGGTACAGACCCGAATCACATGGAGGCAATGAGCGATAGGAGGGGATTCGTCTCTCCCGGTATAGGGAGTTGATGTTGCGCTGTGTTCGATTGGCTATAATCGGAAATCCCTGGCCAGGGTTGCTGAGATTTACTGGTAAGTGTTACCAGTAGTTTCTCGAATTGTTATAGACCTCATATCGACACGACTTATCGAGCTATTGGGGTCTGACGTTTACCACCCCTAGACGAGATATGCGACATATCAGACGAACAGACCAGACTGTATGGTAAGTGTTACTGGTTGGATTCACAGGAGTGTGAGCGGGCTTGCTCGTAGATCTTCTGATCGCTCAATACCTGGGTGGCCGTTACGTTTTGCAGACCGCTTGCGGCTTGTGGGTGTTTGATATGATCATCACCTACTGCCGGCGTATTGACGAGTCTTTAGAGTCCTACACAGAGGTTTCCTGGCTCAAGCGAAACGAAATAGGAGCGCATATGAGATATGTGCGGGACCGAGAATAATGCGTGTATGTGATACCGTATTCCATTCTCGCGATTTGTAACATTGATCGGTTATATGCGTTATAGCCGGGTTATCGGATCAAGTGTTGATTCGATAAGTTGTTACTATTAATATTAGTCGGTTATATGCGATATGACCGGGTCGTTAAATCAAGTGTTGATTTAATGTATAATTATATATTTGATATATCACTTTATATTAACTAATAAAGGTTCACATAAAAAGGATTTTCTCACTTGAAGTGCACATTGTATATATGATATATTTTTGTGCATTTGATTGTATCAAGTTTGATGATACATGATAGTTTGGTGTATAGTTTAAACCATGGTTGGTCAATGGTTAGGTTTTCTTTTGCTTCATTTACTTATTCATTTATTCATTTATTTATCCATTTTGTTTATTTTAGCAAAAGAAAATGATGAAGAGAAAATGGTGGCTTTCTTTGTTTGTTTTTGAAGCTTCTTGAAGCTTTGACCTAGTGACCATTTTCTCTTCATGTTTAACCCTAACCCTTCCAATTAACCATGGTCTATTCTCTACCCCTAATCATGGTTGCCATATGATAAGTATTGATTTTATTATTCATTTTGAATATACTTATCATAACATTTTCATCTTCTTCTTCTTCTTCTTCAAGAAGAAAGCTTGCTTCATCAATGGCAACTTGAGCAATTGAGTGAGAAATCCAATTCTAAAGTGAACCCACCTCCTATTTCTTCATCCTCTACCTCTTGCCAAGTAGTATAGGGTGTTTCCTTCACAAGTTTTCAAGGCTTGGTGAAGTTGGAGCATGATCTTGTGATGCCTCGACGTAGATCATCTTCGGCATCGAACCGACGACCAAGCCCGACCATTTCTCCGATGAAGCCGATGCTAGAGTCATGGATTTGATTTGGACAGCGGAGGGACCTCATCACAGAGCTACGGAGGTGGAGAACCGGATCTACAAAGGTTGTATTTCCGTTCACTTAGAGTAAAGTCGTTTACTTGTTTTTGTTTCGCCTAAAATCTAGTTAACGATCCGTATTAGGGTTTCTCGGCATACGTAAAATTTCAAATTGGCATGCTTGATGCCTTGTGAGACCTCATTAGAGTGCCTAGGAACCCTACAGTGGTATCAGAGCCTACCTAGAGCCTTAGGCGATGCGTAGACGGAGTTTGAAGTCCGATTAAACCGAAACCCTAACACAAATTTGCTCTCTGGACTTTTTCCAAAAATTGGGTTTTTTCAAGATTAAAAATATGCAGAAAATTCAGCAGGAAATTTTAAGAATTACGGTGCAAAAATTACCTAATGATCTCTCTAAAGTGCGGCGGAACCGCGGCATTAGCGTGCTAATGCGGCTGTTCCGCGGCCATTTTGTCTCTTCTCCCATTGAATTTTGCACAGTAATTCCTATTTTGCAGTGCTGGTTTTCCTGGGAAATTTTTTTTCTGAACTCAAGAGTTGAGTTTTCTGGGTTGTATTGGGGACTCGGTGTTTCGATCGGATTGTCTAATTTTGTCTATGTGGCTTTCCGGATATTTTAGAATATGTTAAAAAGTTCGACCGGATATAAATACCCAACTTTTTCCCTGTCGGGAAATTTCCAAGTGTTGGATCTTTCCGTGGTTTAATAACGTTCTAAGTAGTGCAAGTAAAGCGATGTTCCCTCTAGAAGACAACAAACCATAACTCGATTATGTGACCGTCTTGAACTGCCCTTTGAACCTTAGGGTTTGGGGCAGTACGGCGTGCCACATGTGAGGCGTTGGCTTGACCCTTCTACAGCTGGACCGTTGGTACTGAGGCACGAACTGAATGTTTTTAGACTTATTTCATGTGTTGAGCTATTTCGGGAAAACTTGGGTGTTCGATTGTTCGATCGGAAAGTTTAACATTTTCTATTTATCTAGAATGGGATACAATAATTGGAATTCACAAGTAGTTATGAGATAACTGAATGAATGTTATAAACATAGCACTTTAGTCTCACTTGATCGGTTGCTACGGAATTTTCATGCGATCAAAAGTCCGTCGCAATCACGTAGCGTACGCGGATACTCACCGGGTAAACTTAATAGACAACCTCACTCCATAGCCCCGACCAAGTGACTGTAGGAGAACCCCGTCGCCGAAAGCATCCGTTCGGGTGCTCGCGGCAGCGGTGTTCCGCCTTGGTGCACTTCGTCGACGGCGTCGGGGGTGCGGCTGTAGGGTTCCTAGGCACTCTCAAGAGGTCTCACAAGGCATCAACCATGCCAATTTCAAATTTTACGGTGCCGAGAAACCCTAAACTACGGATCGTTGGCTAGATGTCTAAGCGAAAAACAAACTAGTTAACAACTTAACTAAGGTTTATACGGAAATACAACCTTTGTAGATCCGTTGCTCCACTTCCATAGCTCCGCAACGAAGTCCTCTCGCTGTCCAAAACAAATCCCGGGCTCTAGCATCGGCTTCATCGGAGAATAGGCGGGCTAGGTCGTCGATGTCCATGCCGAAGATGATCTACGTCGAGGCATCGCTAGATCAAGCTCCCACTTCACCAAGTCATGAAACTTGTTAAGAAAACACACTCTACTACTTGGCAAGAGGTAGAGGATGAAGAAATAGGAAGTGGGTTCACTTTAGAATTGGATTTCTCACTCATTTTCCCATTCCACCATTGTTGGTAGAAAGCTTTCTTCAAGGTTGAAGATGAAGAAGAAGAAGATAATGATATGATAAGTTAATTAAAAGGAATAATAAAAATGAATACTTATCATATCATTAACCATGGTAATGTATAGAGATTCAATCATGGTTAAAGGAATGGTTAGGGTCAAGCTAGAGAAAAAATGGTCACTTCGTCAAAGTGTTCATGAAGCTTCATGAAAACAACAAATGAAAGCCACCATTTCATTTCATTTTCTTTTATTCATTTATCAAAAATAAATGGATAATTAAATAAGATAAATGAATAACAAATAATAAACCCTAACCATTTCATTAACCAAGGTTTAATACTTTACACTTAACCCAAAAGCATGTATCATCAAACATGATACAAGCAAGTGCACAAAATCATATCACATACATAATGTGCTCATCCGAGTGAGAAAATCTATCTTAAGTGAACCAATACTAGTTAACTCAAAGTAATATATCAAATATATATAATTATGCATTAAATCATTAAATCAACTCTTGATTTAACAATCCGGTCATGTCGCACATAACCGACTAGTATCCTATGCATCGGCTTATCGAACCAATCCTTGATTCGATAACTAGGTTATATCGTATATAACCAATCGATACATTCATCGTGAGAATGGAATGCGGTATCACATACACGGATTATTCTCGGTCCCGCACATATCTCATATGCGCTCCTATTTCGTTTCGCTTGAGCCAGGAAACCTCTGTATAGGACTCTAAAGACTCGTCAATACGCCGGCAGCGGATGATGATCATATCAAACATCCACAAGCCGCAAGCGGTCTGCTAAACGTAACGGCCACCTGGGTATTGAGCGATCTGAAGATCGACGAGCAAGCCCATTCACACTCCAGTGAATCCAACCAGTAACACTACCGTACAGTCCGGTCTGATCGTCTGATATGTCGCATATCTCACCTAGGGGTGGTAAACGTCAGACCCCAATAGCTCGATAAGTCGTGTTGATATGAGGTCTATAACAATTCGAGAAACTACTGGTAACACTTACCAGTAAATCTCAGCAACCTTGGCCAGGGATTTCCTGTTATAGCCAATCGAACACAGCGCAACATCAACCCCTATACTGGGAGAGACGAATCCCCTCCTATCGCTCATTGCCTCCATGTGACTCGGGACTGTACCCAAAAACCACCGTTTTGCACGCCCTCTTGGACGTGGTAAGATGGAAATCAAAGCACAGTGGGAACCACACAAGACTCTATGACGATCTCGGGTCAACAGACTACTCTGTATCAGTGTCACCAGAGAAATGCCATCCGACGTGAGGTATAATACCATCTGGGAGTTCTCGGCGAGTCCGTCCAGTGTACCCAGTCTCTACTGAGCACCCGTATATCATCTCTGATGTCAAACACCAATGGATATGGGATCATCCATCGCCCATCTGTATGGGTCGAGAAGGTATACGCTAGTCTACTCTGGTATATCGATGCCCCTTCTCGATACACCCACGACTAGGGACTTTGAAGGATGTACTTATGGACTACCATGTCCCCACTAGTATGATCCGCATCATAGTCCAGGTAGTCAAGTACAGATCCTAAGGGCTTTACCAACATGTAACAGAGAGACAATCAGTGTACACGTTAAGGTAAAGAGCAACCAGATAGCATACTATCATGTCGAGCAAGAAAGTCCTCCCTATATATGTCCCAGCATCCACTACAATATACATCCTATGTACAGTAATGGCCTCTAGGGCATACATATAACTAACAATCTCCCACTTGCACTAGGGCCATCTGTAGCAGTGGTTGCAGTATCTCATACTCAACCATCCCATAAAAGTCTCTCTCTGGGAAAAGGCCTTTCGTGAGTGGATCCGCTGTGTTTGTCCTCTGAGTCTACTCTCCTAACTTCGATCCCTTGGAGATCAACCATCTCTATGATCAGGTGATACTGCCTTAGAATATGTCTGGATCACTGATGGGACCGGCGTTCCTCGGCATAAGCCAGAACTCCATTGTCTCACAATGGTAGGAACCTAGTTCATCTCATGAACCAATATACACCCAGACTGCCTCTTTGGTAGCATCTTAAGTAGCGATGTATCCAGCCTTAATCGTCTAGTATGCCACGGTATCTAGCTTGGAACTCTTCCAACATACCATCCCTTTACTGAGGGTGAAGACAACGCCTGTGACAGACATTCAGTCGTCTTTATCACCCTGGAACCCTTCCAGTGATTCTTCCCAGGATCAACTGATACCATCTCACTACAGCTAGTGAGTATCCTAACATCCATTTAGATCTATCTCATAGATCCAAAACTCAGGATTTAGCAGGTATCATCATGATCCTATGTGGAGAATCATTGTGATATGCGGAGATTGATCGAGCGTAGCATAGGAAACTCCTTCCCTATCAGGAGTATGTCATCCACGTACTCTACGAGGATCACCACCATACTCCCTACTACCTTTTTGTTTATACAAGGTTCATCTACCATTTTGATGATGTCAAACTCTTTGACTAATCCATCAAAACAGATGTTCTAACTCCGCGATGCCTGCTTTATCCTATAAATCATCTTGCACACGTTTTCGCTGCTCCCACTGTCTACGAAGCCCTCTGGCTGTGTACTTATAGACGCACTCTTCTAAAACATCATTTAGAAAAGCAGCCATGACACCCAACCACCAGATATCGTAGCCATGGTATGTAGCCGTGACAAGTAGGATCTGGATGGACTTAAGCATAGCTACTTGAAAAAGGTTTCATCATTATCCACACCTGGTCAATGATGCAGACTTTTAACAAGTCTAGCTTTGAAAGTCTCAACTTTTCGATGTACACCAAGTAATCTTCTCAAGATATACTTGCTCTTGATGGGGATTTAACCCTTCAGATATAGCAACCAAAGTCCATACTTTGTTGGTGTATAAGGATTCCATCTCAGATCGCTAAGCATCCAGCCATTCTAACAGAGTCTTACTCCTGATGGCCAGCTCGAAGCTAGTTGGGTCATCATCTCATGATGTATTCCTCGCTCCCACTGTCATAGAGAAACCGAAGTATCTCTCAGGTGGGTGAGGAACCCTACTAGATCGGCGGAGAGGCTGAGGTTCGTTGGAATCTACTGAATCCTTCGGTTCTACCAAATCATCTGCTGTAGTTTGTATAGCTGGAACCTTTCCAGTTCTACATAACAGACATTGTCTCGAGCTTGTCCGGATTTTGCTTTTAGACATAGGCCGGACAACCCCAAATCTTAACTAACTTAAGATATGGGCTCTTCCCCTTCCATATCACATATGAAATGGTAGGCAATTTGATTTGATTGGAACCCTATTCAATAGGTATGCAGCTTCTCAAGTGCATAACTCCCAAAAAGGAAAAAGGTAACTCAGTAGTACTCATCATAGAGCACACCATATCAGATAGGGTGTAACTGCTCCGCCCCGACATACCATCGTGCAATGGTGTATACGGAGGAGTAATGCTGAGAGAGAATCTCATTCTCCTTTAGAATAGTCCAGGAATTCCGTGCACAAGTATTCTCCTCCTTGATCGCATCAAAGGACATAATACTTTTACCCGTATTTTGGTTCTCTACTTCTAACTTATATTCTATGAATATCTCAAAAGGTTCAGACTTGTGTTTCAACAGAAACATAGGTCTGAATCTCGAAAGATCATCAGAGAATGTAATGAAGTATAAAGAACCGATCTTGGCATGTGTAGACAGGGGAGGTTACATACATCAACATGTATCATATCCCAAGAGTTTACTAACTCTTTCTCTGTTTCCAATAAACAGGGCTATGGTCATTTTATCTTTGTGACATGACTGGCAAGTTTCATAAGATGTAAATTCAAACTGATTTAAATATGCATCTATATGTAACTTCAGCTAGTCGGGTCGCATAGATATGACCTAGTCTACAATGCCTCAAGAAGAATTTGTTCATTTCTGAACTCTTCCTCTTGTGTGTTCCGTATACTAAGAACTGTAGTTTGATTTAGAACATCAATACTTTTAGATAACGTGCCTGAACCGATCAACTTTTGATATAGGAAATGTTCAAAACATTATCCAACAATACAAAATTTTATCATTTCTTTACTAATAAAGAGACTGATATGATTTTGTATATCAGGTTCGGTATCTAACAACATTCGTTCAGAATCAATGTATTGTAATACAGGGTGACAGTGACCAACAGACTTGGCAGCAACACTTGTCCCGTTTTCTGCCTCATGAAACTTATCACCCGTTCTCAGTCCTCTACTTTTCTGTAGCCCTATGTAACAGATTACATATCTGGGATCCTGATCCGGTATCATATACCCAGGATGTAGAGGATACAGAGAAACAATTCTTTGTAACGAACACACCCGAAGATGATGCATCAGCATGCACTCTCTTCGTTTGGGCGGCACGGGAAATCTGGTATTCCCCAATTTCCTGCTCTGTCTTATAACAATTATAAGTTGGAGCGGGACCAACGTTCCCCAGCTCAGTATAACAAGCGGGTTTGGTCAATAATCCGTATTATTATCTTGATTAAGGTGTGACATGGTCGCTACCAGGAGAGAGAGAGAAGAAAACACTCAGCGTGCGCTCTTGCAAGAATAGATTGGTTATTATTTTATCTAATCAGGATGGCTCCCACTGCTTTTTATCAAATCTTCCTTCAAACCGAAAAAGGAAAGACTAGCCGGGATTAATTACACACTACAAGTTCGCCAATCTTTCAGCCAGGCCAGTGTCGGTGCTTTGAGGGAGGTCCCCCGTGCTTTCGCACGAACCTAATTAATGTAAACCTCGTTTTCCCAGAGGCGTAACCTCGTTGACACCTTTCTAGACACCTACTTGATCGGCTAATTGTAATGTATAAAACTCTCCCAGGAGTAACACTTACTCACAGCGGGTATCGGGATCCAACTATCTCATAGAAGGTATGCAATCTCATTGCAAATTTCAACACTTGAAATTCCCGATAATATTATGCCCCGAACGATCTATGACCTTGACAAGGTCAACAAACCATAGACCGCAAGTCAAGTTCAACCCGTCATTTCTTGATTGAATCAAACCCACCCGCACGACCCTTGACAAGGTCAACAAGGCCGCACGACTACCCTAACCCAATCTGCATCATATGCATAAGCAGATAAATACTGGTTAGCTACCGCACACTGCTCCTTGACAAGGTCAACAAACGCAGCACGAATACTAAACAGGATTTATCTGAAATGACGGAGGGCTACGACAGGTTTTTCTGAAAACCTATTGCGTAATGAACTTGATATCGTTGTAGGATCGAATGAATTTTGAAATGGAGTGTTTTTGAGGCTTTTCTGGTTTTGCTAAAGGAGTCACTCCCGGTGAAGGGATCGTCGGTCCTTTCCTCGTCGAATGAGGTGCGGGATATATCATATATATCACTGTGCAAAGCAAAAACTCTTAAAAGCAATCAAAAGACAAACCGAGTGTGTAGCATCTGCCAGTTATTGCTAAAGGAGTCACTCCCGGTGAAGGGATCTCGGTCCTTTCCTCATCGAATAAGGTGCAGGATATATCATATATACCGCTGTGCAAAGCAAGAACTGTAGCTACCTGTTTTATTTTGAAATTCGATTCTACAACATCTTAGGTTTCTTTTATTTCATTAATCTCATTAATGAAGTCCCATCATTTAAGTACCTAAACATCACAGATAAATACGACGTACACTTATGCCATCCGCATTCGCCTCGATGTCCCCTCGTGCACCGTTAGGTTAGGTAACTAACGGCAGAGCGGGGCAGGGCTAGCACGGGTGTAAAACATAAGTAACGTCTATATATAATATATCATATATACTATATACTAGTATCTATCACAGAACATCACATGATCACATCACAGATATCGCAGCAGAAGAATCATATGAAATATTGGATATACTAGGACGTCCGTGTTTTCAATACGAGCCAGTATAAAACACGGATTCCATGGTCGCGATGAATAGCCAAACCCACACCCCTAGACCCCTACGAGAGCGGCAAGCAACCCTACCAATTCTGGAGTTAGGAGACCCGGACTCGACTCCTCGAGTTGATCTCCCACTGAACTCCAGAACCCGGTTACTTGTGCCCTCCTCCTTGCGTCTATCCTAGTGCGGAAAAGTAAATAATATACAAACGGTGACAACTTCCGCAACCTGGAAGCGCCCCAATAAAAGAATATTACATACAAGTTTTTACATGAATGGAAATGAAAAACACTCATCTCACATAAAAACCCCCGGCTATTCAAACACGACGATCCAATATAATATATCCAGCAACAAATAACATCACATGTCATCAACGTAAGTAAATATGCGCATCCCAATTGTCGTTGACATATAGCAACGAAACCGGCGATATCACATATTACACTTACGGTCACAGAAAAGAAAGTGTAAAACTACAACAGTTGGAATCCGCAACCTGTATAGACATCGCATGCCTAATCATTATAAACCCCGCATTTTAGTCTCAAAATCGAAAACACTTTTCAATATCAAGTCGGGCAATTCAACAAGATTCCCGACATCCTGATCGAATGCTCGTCGCAAACTTTAGTAGGCGGCTTCACCCCCGATACCGTCGACGAAGTGCACCAAGGCGGAACACCGCTACCGCGAGCACCCGAACGGATGCTTTCGGCGACGGGGTTCTCCTACAGTCACTTGGTCGGGGCTATGGAGTGAGGCTGTCTATTAAGTTTACCCGGCGAGTATTCGCGTACGCTACGTGATTGCGACGGACTTTTGATCACATCAAAATTCCGTGGCAACCGATCAAGTGAGACTAAACTGCTATGTTTATAACATTCATTCAGTTATCTCATAACTCTTTGTGAATTCCAATTATTGTATCACATTCCAGATAATTAGAAAATGTTAGACTTTCCGATCGAACAATCGAACACCCAAGTTTTCCCGGTACAGCTCAACACATGAAATAAGTCTAACAACATTCAGTTCGTGCCTCAGTACCAACGGTCCAGCCGTAGAAGGGTCAAGCCAACGCCTCACATGTGGCACGCCGTACTGCCCCAAACCCGAAGGTTCAAAGGGCAGTTCAAGACGGTCACATAATCAAGTTAAGGTTTGTTGTCTTCTAGAGGGTCCATCGCGTTACTTGCACTACTTAGAACGTCGTTAAACTACGGAAAAATCCAACACTTGGAAATTTCCCGACAGGGGAAAAATTGGGTATTTATATCCGGTCGAACTTTTTAACATATTCTAAAATTTATCCGGAAAGCCACATGACAAAATTTGATACTCCGATCGAAACACCGAATCCCCAAAACAACCCCAGAAAATTCAACACTTGAATTAATATTAACAATTCCCAGAAAATCCAGCATAATTAATTAGGAGTTACTATGTAAGATTCACTGAACAATTAGGCCGTACGGCCGTGGATCCGCCGCACGAGCCAAGCTCATGCCCCGGATCCGCGGCAAGTTGATGGAGTTAGACACTCGAACTTCACAGTAACTCTTTAAATCGCCTGCTGATTTTTCTGCATATTTTTAATGTTGAAAAATCCCAGATTTTAGAAAAAGGACAGAGAGCATGTTTGGAATTGGGTTTCGGGTTCGTTCGGACTTCAAATTGCGTCTAGACTTCGCCTAAGGCTCTAGCTTGGCTCTGATACCACTGTAGGGTTCCTAAGCACTCTCAAGAGGTCTCACAAGGCATCAACCATGCCAATTTCAAATTTTACGGTGCCTAGAAACCCTAAACTACGGATCGTTGGCTAGATGTCTAGGCGAAAAACAAACTACTTAACAAATTAACTAAGGTTTATACGGAAATACAACCATTGTAGATCCGGTGCTCCACCTCCATAGCTCCGCAACGAAGTCCTCTCGCTGTCCAAAACAAATCCCGGGCTCTAGCATCGGCTTCATCGGAGAATAGGCGGGCTAGGTCGTCGATGTCCATGCCGAAGATGATCTACGTCGATGCATCGCTAGATCAAGCTCCCACTTCACCAAGTCATGAAACTTGTGAAGAAAACACACTCTACTACTTGGAAAGAGGTAGAGGATGAAGAAATAGGAAGTGGGTTCACTTTAGAATTGGATTTCTCACTCATTTTCCCATTCCACCATTATTGGTAGAAAGCTTTCTTCAAGGCTGAAGATGAAGAAGAAGAAGATAATGATATGATAAGTTAATTAAAAGGAATAATAAAAATGAATACTTATCATATCATTAACCATGGTAATGTGTAGAGAATCAATCATGGTTAAAGGAATGGTTAGGGTCAAGCTAGAGACAAAATGGTCACTTAGTCAAAGTGTTCATGAAGCTTCATGAAAACAACAAATGAAAGCCACCATTTCATTTCATTTTCTTTTATTCATTTATCAAAAATAAATGGATAATTAAATAAGATAAATAAATAACAAATAATAAACCCTAACCATTTCATTAACCAAGGTTTAATACTTTACACTTAACCAAAAAGCATGTATCATCAAACATGATACAAGCAAGTGCACAAAATCATATCACATACATAATGCGCACATCCGAGTGAGAAAATCTATCTTAAGTGAACCAATACTAGTTAACGCAAAGTAATATATCAAATATATATAATTATGCATTAAATCATAAAATCAACTCTTGATTTAACGATCTGGTCATGTCGCACATAACCGACTAGTATCCTATGCATCGGATTATCGAACCAATCCTTGATTCGATAACTAGGTTATATCGTATATAACCAATCGATACATTCATCGCGAGAATGGAATACGGTATCACATACACGGATTATTCTCGGTCCCGTATATATCTCATATGCGCTCCTATTTCGTTTCGCTTGAGCCAGGAAACCACTGTGTAGGACTCTAAAGACTCGTCAATACGCCGGCAGCGGATGATGATCATATCAAACATCCACAAGCCGCAAGCGGTCTGCTAAACGTAACGGCCACCCGGGTATTGAGCGATCTGAAGATCGACGAGCAAGCCCACTCACACTCCAGTGAATCCAACCAGTAACACTACCGTACAGTCCGGTCTGATCGTCTGATATGTCGCATATCTCACCTAGGGGTGGTAAACGTCAGACCCCAATAGCTCGATAAGTCGTGTTGATATGAGGTCTATAACAATTCGAGAAACTACTGGTAACACTTACCAGTAAATCTCAGCAACCCTGGCCAGGGATTTCCTGTTATAGCCAATCGAACACAGCGCAACATCAACCCCCTATACCGGGAGAGACGAATCCCCTCCTATCGCTCATTGCCTCCATGTGACTCGGGTCTGTACCCAAAAACCACCGTTTTGCACGCCCTCTTGGACGTGGTAAGACGGAAATCAAAGCACAGTGGGAACCACACAAGACTCTATGACGATCTCGGGTCAACAGACTACTCTGTATCAGTGTCACCAGAGAACTGCCATCCGACGTGAGGTATAATACCATCTGGGAGTTCTCGGCGAGTCCGTCCAGTGTACCCAGTCTCTACTGAGCACCCGTATATCATCTCTGATGTCAAACACCAATGGATATGGGATCATCCATCGCCCATCTGTATGGGTCGAGAAGGTATACGCTAGTCTACTCTGGTATATCGATGCCCCGTCTCGATACACCCACGACTAGGGACTTTGAAGGATGTACTTATGGACTACCATGTCCCCACTAGTATGATCCGCATCATAGTCCAGATAGTCAAGTACAGATCCTAAGGGCTTTACCAACATGTAACAGAGAGACAATCAGTGTACACGTTAAGGTAAAGAGCAACCAGATAGCATACTATCATGTCGAGCAAGAAAGTCCTCCCTATATATGTCCCAACATCCACTACAATATACATCCAATGTACAGTAATGGCCTCTACGGCATACATATAACTAACAGCGGCTGCCTACTAAAGTTTGCGACGAGCATTCGATCAGTATATCGGGAATCTTGTTGAATTGCCCGACTTGATATTGAAAAGAGTTTTCGATAATGAGACTAAAATGCGGGGTTTATAATTGTTAGGCATGCGATGTCTAAGGAATTCATTTGATTAGGCATGCGATGTCTTTGTAGGTTGCGGATTCCAACTGTTGTAGTTTTACACTTTCTTTTCTGTGACCATAAGTGTAATATGTGATATCGCCGGTTTCGTTGCTATATGTCAACGACAATTGGGATGCGCATATTTACTTACGTTGATGACATGTGATGTTATGTGTTGCTGGATATGTTATATTGGATCGTCATGTTTGAATAGCCGGGGGGGTTTTTATGTGAGATGAGTGTTTTTCATTTTCATTCATGTAAAAACTTGTATGTAATATTCTTTTATTGGGGCACTTCCAGGTTGCGGAAGATGTCACCTTTTGTATATTATTTACTTTTCTGCACTAGGATAGACCCAAGGAGGGGAGCACAAGTAACCGGGTTCTGGAGTCCAGTGGGAGACCAACTTGAGGAGTCGAGTCCGGGTCTCCTAACTCTAGAATTGGTAGGGTTGCTTGCCGCACTCGTAGGGGTCTAGGAGTGTGGGTTTGGCTATTCATCGCGACCATGGAAACCGTGTTTTATGCTGGCTCGAATTGAAAACACGGACGTCCTAGTATATCCAATATTTTATATGATTCTTCTGCTGCGATATCTGTGATGTGATCATGTGATATGTTCTGTGATGGATACTGTATATAGTATATATGATATATTATATAGGCGTTACTTATGTTTTACACCCGCGCTAGCCCTGCCCCGCTCTGCCGTTAGTTACCTAACCTAACGGTGCACGAGGGGACATCGAGGCGAATGCGGATGGCATAAGTGTACGTCGTATTTATCTGTGATGTTTAGGTACTTAAATGATGGGACTTCATTAATGAGATTAATGAAATAAAAGAAACCTAAGATGTTGTAGAATCGAATTTCAAAAATAAAACAGGTAGCTACAGTTCTTGCTTTGCACAGCGGTATATATGATATATCCTGCACCTTATTCGATGAGGAAAGGACCGAGATCCCTTCACTGGGAGTGATTCCTTTACCAATAACTGGCAGATGCTACACACTTAGTTTGTCTTTTGATTGCTTTTAAGAGTTCTGCTTTGCACAGTGATATATATGATATATCCCGCACCTCATTCGAAGAGGAAAGGACCGATGATCCCTTCACCGGGAGTGACTCCTCTAGCAAAACTAGAAAAGCCTCAAAAGCACTCCATTTTAAAATCATTTGATTCTACAACGATATCAAGTTCATTACGCAATAGGTTTTCAGAAAAACCTGTCGTAGCCCTCCGTCATTTCAGATAAGTTGTATATAGTATTCGTGCTGCATTTGTTGGCTTTCGTCAAGGTGCAGTGTGCGGTAGCTATATGCTGCTTATCTGCTGCATACGATGCGATTGGATTAGGGTGGTCGTGCGGCTTTGTTGGCTTTCGTCAAGGGTCGTGCGGGTGGGTTTAATTCAATCAAGAAATGTACGGGTTGAACTTGACTAGCGGGCTATGGTTTGTTGGCTTTCGTCAAGGTCATAGCACGTTAGGGGCAAAATTATCGAGAATTTCAAGTGTTGAAATTTGCAATGAGATTGCATACCTTCTATGAGATAGTTGGATCCCGATACCCGCTGCGAGTAAGAGTTACTCCTGGGAGAGTTTTACACATTACAATTAGCCGATCAAGTAGGTGTCTAGAAAGGTGTCAACGGGGTTACGCCTCTGGGAAAATGAGGTTTACATTAATTAGGTTCGTGCAAAAGCACGGGGGACCTCCCTCAAAGTACCGACACTGGCCTGGCTGAAAGATTGGCGAACTTATAGTGTGTAATTAATCCCGGCTAGTCTTTCCTTTTAAGGTTTGAAGGAAGATTTGATAAAAAGCAGTGGGAGCCATCCTGATTAGATAAAATAATAACCGATCTATTCTTGCAAGAGCGCACGCTGAGTGTTTTCTTCTCTCTCTCTCCTTATAGCGACCATATCACGCCTTAATCAAGATAATAATACAGATTATTGACCGAACCCGCTTGTTATACTGAGCTAGAGAACGTTGGTCCCGCTCCAACTTATAATTGTTATAAGACAGAGCAGGAAATTGGGGATTACCAGAATTCCCGTGCCGCCCAAACGAAGAGAGTGCATGATGATGCATCATGGTGTGTTCATTACAGAGAACTGTTTCTCAGTATCCTTTACGTCTTGGGTATGTGATACCAGATCAGGATCCCAGATATGTAATCAGTTACATAGGGCTACAGAAAGGTAGAGAACATAGAACGGGTGATAAGTTTCATGAGACAGAAAACGGGGCAAGTGTTGCAGCCAAGTCTGTTGGTCACTGTCACCCTGTATTACCAATACATTGATTCTGAACGAATGTTATTAGATACCGAACCTAATATACAAAATCATATCAGTCTCTTTATTAGTAAAGAAATGATAAAATTTTGTATTGTTGGATAATGTTTTGAACATTTCCTATATCAAAAGTTGATCGGTTTAGGCACGTTATCTAAAAGCATTAATGTTCTAAATCAAACTACAGTTCTGAGTATACGGAACACACACAAGAAGAAGAGTTCAGAAATGAACGAATCCTTCTTGAGGCATTGTAAACTAGGTCATATCAATGCGACCCGACTAGCTGAAGTTACATGAAGATGCATATTTAAATCAGTTTGAATCTACATCTTGTGAAACTTTCCAGTCGTGTCACAAAGATATAATGACACCAGCTCTGTTTATTGGAAACGGAGAAAGAGTTAGTGAACTCTTGGGATGATACATGCTGATGTACAAAGGTCCCCTGTCTACACATGCCAAGACCGGTTCTTTATACTTCATTACGTTCTCTGATGATCTCTCAAGATTCAGACATATGTTCCTGTTGAAACACAAGTCCAAACCTTTTGAAATATTCACAGAATATAAGTTAGAAGTAGAGAACCAATGCGGGTATAAGTATTATGTCCTTTGATGAGATCGAGGAGGAGAATACTTGAGCACGGAAATCCTGGACTATTCTAAAGGAGAATGAGATTCTCTCTCAGCGTTACTCCTCCGAATACACCATAGCACGATGGTATATCGGGGCGGAGCAGTTGCACCATATTCGATAGGTGCGCTCTATGATGAGTACTACTGAGTTACCTATTTCCTTTTGGGAGTTATGCACTTGAGAAGCTGCATACCTATTGAATAGGATTCAAATCAAATCAGTTGCCTACCACTTCATATTTGATATGATAAGGGAAGAGCCCATCTCTTAAGTTAGTTAAGATTTAGGGTTGTCCAGCCTATGTCTGAAAAGCATAATCCGGACAAGCTCGAGGCAAGGTCTGTTATGTACAACTGGAAAGGTTCCAGCTATACAAACAACAGCAGATGATTTGGTAGAACCAAAGGATTCAGTAGATACCAACGAACCTCAGCCTCTCCGCCGATCTAGTAGGGTTCCTTACCCACCTGAGAGATACTTCGGTTTCTCTATGACAGTGGGAGCGAGGATTGCATCATGAGATGATGACCCAACTAGTTTCGAGCTGGCCATCAGGAGTAAGTCTCTATAAGAATGGCTGGATGCTTAGTGATCTGAGATGGAATCCATGTACACCAACAATGTATGGACTTTGGTTGCTATATCTGAAGGGTTAAATCCCCATCAGGAGCAAGTATATCTTGAGAAGATTACTTGGTGTATATGGAAAAGTTGAGACTTTCAAAGCTAGACTTGTTAAAGGTTTGCATCATTGACCAGGTGTGGATCATAAGGAAACCTTTTTCTAAGGAGCTATGCTTATGTCCATCCAGATCCTACTTACCACGGCTATATACCATGACTACGATATCTGGTGGTTGGGTGTCATGACAGCTTTTCTAAATGATGTTTTAGAAAAAGGGCGTCTATAAGTACACAGCCAGAGGGCCTCGTAGACAGTGGGAGCAGCGGAAACGTGTGCAAAATGCTTTATAGGATAAAGCAGGCATCGCGGAGTTGGAACGTCTGTTTTGATGTCGTAGTCAAAAAGTTTGACTTCATCAAAATGGTAGATGAACCTTGCATATACAAAAAGGTAGTAGGGAGTATGGTGATGATCCTCGTAGAGTACATGGATGACATACTCTTGATAAGAAAGGAGTTTCCTATGCTACGCTCGGTCAATCTCCGCTTATCACAATGATTCTCCATATAGGATCAACGTGATGCCTCATAAATCCTGGGTTTTGGATCTATGAGATAGATCTAATTGGATGTTAGGATTCTCACTAGTTGTAGTGAGATGGTATCAATCGATCCTGAGGAGAATCACTGGAAGGGTTCCAGGGTGATAAAGACGACTGAATGTCAGTCACAGGCATTGTCTTTACCCTCACTGGAGGGACGGTATGTTGGAAGAGTTCCAAGATAGATACCGTGACATACTAGACGATTAAGGCTGAATACATCGCTACTTAAGAAGCTACCAAAGAGGCAGTCTGGATGAATATTAGTTCATGAGATGAACTTCTTTCCTACCATTGTGAGACAATGGAGTTGTGGCTTATGCCAAGGAACGCCGGTCCCATCAGTGATCCAGACATATTCTAAGGCAGTGTCACCTGATCATGGAGATGGTTGATCTCCAAGGTGATCGAGGTTAGGAGAGTAGACTCAGAGGACAGCACGGCAGATCCACTCACAAAGGCCTTTTCCCAGAGAGAGACTATTATGGGATGGTTGAGTATGAGATACTACAACCACTGCTAACAGATGGCCCTGGTGCAAGTGGGAGATTGTTAGTTATATATATGCCCTAGAGGCCATTACTATACATAGGATGTATATTGTAATAGATGCTTGGACATATTGTCACGACCCGAAAGAGCACGTGACTGGCCCTTGAACCATATGAAGTCTATAGGACCCCATCTGATCCAAGTAAGCCAAAAGCCCAGCAATCTAAAACAATTTTAAGAGTAAATAAGGAAAACTGTTTTTGAAAAGCAAGGAAATCATGTTTGGAAATCAAAGTTTTTAAATAACTAAGCCGAATATGCATTTTTTAAAAATGTGTAACCTTTCCTGAAAATTTCGGCAGAGTTTCCTTTGTAAAAACTGGCCCCGAACGGGGTACAACAAGAATAATATATATGAAATGATAAAAGGCATCCCCAAGCGGGAGCTAGCTCTTCGTCCATCGACGGTCACAACCACGCAAGCAATAATAATATGCAACGCCAAAGGGCGAGGATCAAAACCCAAAAAAAAAAGAAACTCAAACAGCCAGAAAACCGTAATACTACTAGCGCGACTCTAAGGTCGAAATAAAACAACACTGTTTTCTAAGTCTGAAACAAACTACAAGTTTTGGTTGATGGACAATTCTAGATACAATAAAAATACATGAACAATGGCGGTTCTGATACAAAGAACCCACCTAACCAAGCAAGTCACCCATAGGAAGAAGTGTGCCAGAAATGCTGCTATGGAATCTGTACGGCAAAAACCTGCAAGGACTGGGGCACAACGGGGGTGAGTTGCCAACTCGTGAATAGAAAATATCTACAAGCAGAGATCGAATGCATGACCCATCCTAGGTCAATACGATCAGATATAAATAAACCTCAATATGAATAAAGCTGAAGCATGCTAAACTGGCAATGTAATCTCTACATGAGTGTAATGCCAAGTGCTCGTGCTAGTGCCTCAGGTAATAGCATGTCATGAATATGAGGTATGATCAATGTAATCAAATCTGCACACACGTGGATCCCGTCCACTCGTCACCCAATGACAATAACCATCATGCAAGTAAATCTCATGAAACCTGTGCATGGAAATATGAGGATATAACCCACCCGTGTCCCTCGCGACACGTCAAAATCATGGAACCGGAGTGCCCAGCATCGGCACTCGAAAACATCATGAAAACTGTGCCCAGCATCGGCACATAAATCCTCATATATCGGGCTCCGTCAGTCCGGATCGGCCCGCGGGCTCTGTCTGCGGTATCGGCCCTCGGCCCCGGCAGGACGCCCAAATCTATCCATCGACTCTGGTCAGTATCCTCCGGATAACCGCCAGGTCCAACCAATCACCGGTAGGTACTCGCCCGCCTCCAGGCTCAATCGGCAAAGCTTATCGATCATCTTGCCGAGGGGAACCATACCGGGTCCACCATGTACCCGCAATCGGCTCATCCACGCCTCGATTCGGGTTACACATATCGCTCTCAGCACCGAGAAAACACATGGTGGACGCACTGAAATATCATATCAAGGGTAACCGGGTTTTTAAAGAAATGACATATTCTCTTTTGAAATACCCTCGGTTCCCAAATCCAGAAATATCATAGAAACAACATATCTCAATGCGTACAGTCAAAGCATGATGTATGCGGCATGTAACAGTAATGCAAGCATATCAGTAAGTCATGCAACATGGAATAATAATATGAACATGTCGAGGGAGACCGCTCTTTTAAAAGGAATCTGTTTTTAAAGAGTATCTTGCGGTTCCCAAATCCCCAATCAAGCTAGAATCATCTATATATGTGTACAGGTATAAGTGTACAATATGCCATGCCACAATCATATCATGAATGCAATAGTACTATAGTGTAGTGACATGGCAATTATCGATGATGAGTGTGTGAGCCGGCAACAAGTGTACGTGGAACATATACATCATCGATAATGGTGCTGGTGTCCTAACAGCATGACTGAATGTCACAACAATACAAGCGATGCAATGCAAATAGCAGGAATATGCGGAAACGAATGATCAACGCAAAAGTACAGAACCTGCCCCAATAGATATGTCATGCAACCTTGCCTTTTGAAATAAGACGAATCAGGGCTTTTGGTAAAGTAAGGGCTATGGTGTTTTAAGAAAAGATGCATCATTTGAAAATATCCGTATAACCCTTCTGCTTATCTTTAAAATATCCCCGATTCGTTAGTTTTGAAATAGGTATGACTCGGTCTAGTCTAATGTCTACTAAATAATCTAGACAGGAGGGGTATGAAACCACCTAATCTGAGTCAATATATAAATATAGATATGATAGTCGGTGATCTCGCCTCAATAACATATCGTATGATATCCTCGAGTCATGAGTGCGGATCTATCATCAATATCGGCTCGTACGGTAAATCGTCGTACGGCATCCCAATAGCTGGGTAGGGGTCAATATCACACTATCTCATCACATATCAGGTATCACTTATCATCAGATCACACAATCTGGGGTACTACTGTAAGTCTAGTACAAATCGATACCATCTATAAAAATATGAATGCGGGTAAAGCACATGTCCAAAGGCCCGCTAAAACTATCATATCGCACCTCGAAGACAAGCTATGTCACATCGCCGATCTCACGGCCTCACATCAAGTATCATCTCAAACCACGTATCATCCTCAAATCCCGTATATAAACACATAGTCCCATACCCATGTGTAGATATACGCACCATCATATGCACTCTAATAAATGAAAGAATAAATGCAAGTATGTGTGTAAATGTATGTGTGAGTGCAACCACTACTCTAGGGTTCGCACTATACTAAACTAATATATTCTTATCATCAAAATATCATTATTACCATCAATAACCCTAAACAACACATAATAAATATTCGTGTGTATACGTATTCGTATACATCACCACGGACTGCGGGGGTGCTATACGCCATCCACCCGACTTCTCCCCGTAGATATAAATCTACTCACATTGCTTCTCGTGTGCCAAAGCCGATGTCGCTATCTTCACCTCCTTTGCCTCAACATCACGCGGGGTACCTACAAGTATATCACAATGCTAAAGCACATGAAAATCATATCGGAAACCAAAATAGCACACGCTACCCGCATAGGTAAAAACCTATCGACTCGCATGTAAACACAATCAAAATCCACTTGTCGTTGACGTCCAAACGCCACCCGACAGGAATGAATCACCAAATACCAAAATCCATGCTAAAACAAGTCCCAAATTATACACCAACATAGGAAAATCAACCCAGATTTCACCCTAGATGGAATCAGTCAAAACTAGACATACTCAGAGTCAAAACTAGAGGAAATGGGGGCATGCACAGAAAACGAGGCAATTCCTTAAAATACCTTATTTTAGAATTTTCCATAATTTTCCCCATTTATCTGTATTTAATTATACCAGAATATTAAAATATTCATTAAAATAATATTAAATTATAAAATTTCCCAAAAATCATATTTTATTATTTTGAAGACGTTACAATCTACCCCCCTTAAAGAAATTCGGTCCCCGAATTTAAATTTAAACCCCCAAATACTAAAATATTTCAATACAAATTCCAAGTCATCAGGGCTCCGAAATCATCTATACATAAAACATCATAGCGCAATGCATGCGCATGAGTACTGAGCAGATAACTCAAAAGCAACACTCCATCAAGCATCCGCAATCATCGGAGTCATGGTAACGACACAATGTCAAATCCAATACAAAATCAATATGATATGGACCAAGACTATACATGTAGACACCCAATCTATACATGTAATTAGCTGATGCAACTGTATGCCAAATCTTTTTAAGTCGCTGTGCGATGCGCGTAACACTGCACAGTGGCGGACGTTTCTCATAAGAAAATAACTATATATGTGTATATATATCCTTTGTTTAATAAGCACGTTCCACCATTTTGAAAACAATCAGAAGGGTTTCCTTGTTTTTTTAAAACGTTTTGTGTCATATCGGACACGTAGGTATATACTGAGACTATAGCTCGCTTTTCGGAAATCCCTTCGATAACTATCGATGCATGCAAAATATATCCAGGCACTGTCCACTGACTAGTCCTGCTCAGTACGAAAGCAAATATCCCACATCATAAAAATGTACTGCTCCAAAAGAAATAAATTCCAAAAATGTACATAACACCACCGTGTGCGTCTGACGCGCACGGAAATCAAAATCCATATATGCGCTAAACATGTGCACAAAACAACATCTAGGTGCAACGGGTGTGCACGAAGCATCTGTCATAGGCAACATGTGTGCCTGACAGCCAAAAACCCGGTGCATCTGACATGCACGAAGAATCTCGATTTAGTGCATCTGGTGTGCCCCAAAATCGTATCTCAAAACATGCGCCCAACATGCGCGAAAATCCAAATCGGTGCATCCATCATGCACGAATGAAAATCTAGACCCTGCGCACTCAATATGCACGGAATCACAAAATCCAATAGCAACGTCGAATATGCGTAAGTCCAGTCAAAAGCACGGAGTGCAAGAATCCACATCAATATCACAATCAAAATCGACATACCGAAAGGCATCAAATCGAAGTCAGGTGCAATCGTAATGCACAAAATATAAATCCGGTGCAACAAAGGCACGAAATATAAATCTGATGTGATAAACGCAAGAAACATAAAACTGGTGCGACAAATGCACGAAGTATAGAACTGGTGCATCCCATGCACAAATACCAAGCAATAACTCAAATACGTAAACAGCAACACCAAGCGTATCCAGATATGAAGAAAATCATAAACGTGTGCAGCTGCGGGCACAAAACACATATCGATGCACTACAAGCACATATAAGCTATACCGAGTGCAAAATCAAAACACTAAAATTACATGAAACTCTGCTGGAAGCGTAAATCAAATCACCAGCATAAAATAGGCATGAAATCGCAATCAACAGCTCAAGAGTAATAACTATGTACAAGGTATAAATACCCAGTAGGTGCAACCATGGTGCACAAAATCAAATATCATGAAACTCAGTCATCAAGACTAAATCATGCGAATAGATCGCCCAAAATACCGAAATCCAAAGCAACGGATACGTGATAATCAAATCACAAAATCACAAATCATAATTACCGGCGTCGGTATATCCTTCTTCAGGGTCGAGAAGGTACCGGTACATCCGATGCTAGCGGCGCAAGATATCTACTTTCCTCTTACTCGCGGCTGGCGTCCTCTGCCTCTGGTTCCTGATCTTTCCTGTAGATTACCAACTCGCAATCCATCGGCTCATCGGCCCGGTCAGGTGTGCTGACAGGAACGATTCCGTTCTTTCACTTCCCTGATCATCTCTCGGTCAATCCTCATGACCGCTCGTAAAGCAGCACATCTCTGGCGCCGACCTCGGGTCCTCTGAATGCATATCACACATCCGATCCTGGGTGCAACTCTTATTGCAGCAGTGTACTGGAAGGAATCCTACTCAAGGTCTCTTCTGATCTTGCCTAAGCCAAACTGTAAGGAGGCTGGTACTCTGGCGTAATCTTTTCTCGCTCTCTGGACCTCTGTGTCCTTAGTACAACATCTCCTCGGAAACTGGTCGCATCTCTGCGCCTCTGTATGCATGTCCGGCCTTTAATCTTAACGGGGTGTAGTGACAGCTCTCCTGCCTCTCGCACGAACTTCTCGTCCCGCTTGTCTGTATCATCGACCATTCGACGTCGCGTCTTTATCTGCACACTGCAATGTCCTCGGCTACGGTCCACCCGAAGTCTCTAACACGGACTCGAAATCACGAACTCAGTATCTTCATCACTCAGTAGAAGATATCTAGCCGAACACGTCCTCAACGTGCATGTCACATCTCTGATGTCAGCGGAGTGGAACGTCATCTCGTCGAAATCTCGTGCGAACTCTTTACTCCACCTTGCTCCAATATCGACTGGTTCGGACTCATCTCATCATGGCTACACAGACTGCGCTCCGACGGCTATGCTCGTATCTGGAGTCTCCCAAGCAGTGTCCCATCACATGATATCCGAATGATGTCGAATCATCCGATCGACTCGTCAGAACCTCACAATCCCCCAAGAGCTCAACATCTCGGGTACAGTTTAATAGTATCGAGTACATGCCACAGCGTCGGTGGTCCAGCCGTAGAAGGGCAAACCCAAGCCTCACTAATGGCGCCGAGGAACTGCCGCAAACCCTAAGGTTCAAAGGCTTTCACACGGTCATTAAGTCGAGTTAGGGTTTCATTCTTCTAGAGGGTCCATAGAATCACCTGCATGTCTTTCCGTATACTTTAAACTTGGAAAATGGGTTCCTGACCTTCGATCGTCTCAATCGACTCTCAATGAATCTGCGTGAAGTCGCCTCTAGCTGGAATCAATCTATCTGATGACCTCGCATCGGGGTAAGCGAACGAACCACATGTCCTAGTCATTCATCCTCGGTGACTAGCGACTCACTACCATATCTCTAAGAATATGCTCATGCTGCAGTAGCTCCAATCATCTGGGCGATATCTCATCACTCGCAGCAACAACTGGCTCATTCGTCGGTACGCTAAGCAGCGCCTCAACCATCATGAATAAGCGATATATCAGCAGTCATCACATCCTGGCTGGCCTCTATCAGTGGCTCAATCCTCTGGTACAGTCCGGTACATCCGAGAAATCTCGCAACAGCGATCTGTCAAACGCTCAAAGTGCGGAAACACAAAATACGAAGCCTCAATGCAACCGTATGTCTCTGGAATCACGTCCCGGTCAGCCCTCGTCCGCGACGAGCTCATGCTGACAACTCGAGCCGTAGCTCACTCTGCCCGTGCAATCGCGGCAGCAAAACCATAACCAGTATCGATGAAGATAGATCATAGGAAGGAATATGACACAATGCAAGGAAATGTACAACCTAAGGTTTCTTAAGCGGAGTGGCGTGTCGTAAGTATGCCGCGGAACATACCCACGGTACGTCACTCTACTTTAGTCACCTATTCCATCAACCAAGGGTCATCCTACACGACGAAAGTTCGGGTCTAATACCCCCTCGACCAAGTCTAAGTTCCGTAAGGTCAAGCCTAAGTTCCTTATATAGATAACGCCCTAGGCTCCACATAGTCAAACTTAGACTCGAACCAAGGTCAACCTAGCGCTCTGATACCAACTTTGTCACGACCCGAAAGAGCACGTGACTGGCCCTTGAACCATATGAAGTCTATAGGACCCCATCTGATCCAAGTAAGCCAAAAGCCCAGCAATCTAAAACCATTTTAAGAGTAAATAAGGAAAACTGTTTTTGAAAAGCAAGGAAATCATGTTTGGAAATCAAAGTTTTTAAATAACTAAGCCGAATATGCATTTTTTTAAAATGTGTAACCTTTCCTGAAAATTTCGGCAGAGTTTCCTTTGTAAAAACTGGCCCCGAACGGGGTACAACAAGAATAATATATATGAAATGATAAAAGGCATCCCCAAGCGGGAGCTAGCTCTTCGTCCATCGACGGTCACAACCACGCAAGCAATAATAATATGCGACGCCAAAGGGCGAGGATCAAAACCCAAAAAAAAAGAAACTCAAACAGCCAGAAAACCGTAATACTACTAGCGCGACTCTAAGGTCGAAATAAAACAACACTGTTTTCTAAGTCTGAAACAAACTACAAGTTTTGGTTGATGGACAATTCTAGATACAATAAAAATACATGAACAATGGCGGTTCTGATACAAAGAACCCACCTAACCAAGCAAGTCACCCATAGGAAGCAGTGTGCCAGAAATGCCGCTATGGAATCTGTACGGCAAAAACCTGCAAGGACTGGGGCACAACGGGGGTGAGTTGCCAACTCGTGAATAGAAAATATCTACAAGCAGAGATCGAATGCATGACCCATCCTAGGTCAATACGATCAGATATAAATAAACCTCAATATGAATAAAGCTGAAGCATGCTAAACTGGCAATGTAATCTCTACATGATTGTAATGCCAAGTGCTCGTGCTAGTGCCTCAGGTAATAGCATGTCATGAATATGAGGTATGATCAATGTAATCAAATCTGCACACACGTGGATCCCGTCCACTCGTCACCCAATGACAATAACCATCATGCAAGTAAATCTCATGAAACCTGTGCATGGAAATATGAGGATATAACCCACCCGTGTCCCTCGCGACACGTCAAAATCATGGAACCGGAGTGCCCAGCATCGGCACTCGAAAACATCATGAAAACTGTGCCCAGCATCGGCACATAAATCCTTATATATCGGGCTCCGTCAGTCCGGATCGGCCCGCGGGCTCTGTCTGCGGTATCGGCCCTCGGCCCCGGCAGGACGCCCAAATCTATCCATCGACTCTGGTCAGTATCCTCCGGATAACCGCCAGGTCCAACCAATCACCGGTAGGTACTCGCCCGCCTCCAGGCTCAATCGGCAAAGCTCATCGATCATCTTGCCGAGGGGAACCATACCGGGTCCACCATGTACCCGCAATCGGCTCATCCATGCCTCGATTCGGGTTACACATATCGCTCTCAGCACCGAGAAAACACATGGTGGACGCACTGAAATATCATATCAAGGGTAACCGGGTTTTTAAAGAAATGACATATTCTCTTTTGAAATACCCTCGGTTCCCAAATCCAGAAATATCATAGAAACAACATATCTCAATGCGTACAGTCAAAGCATGATGTATGCGGCATGTAACAGTAATGCAAGCATATCAGTAAGTCATGCAACATGGAATAATAATGTGCACATGTCGAGGGAGACCGCTCTTTTAAAAGGAATCCGTTTTTAAAGAGTATCTTGCGGTTCCCAAATCCCCAATCAAGCTAGAATCATCTATATATGTGTACAGGTATAAGTGTACAATATGCCATGCCAGAATCATATCATGAATGCAATAGTACTATAGTGTAGTGACATGGCAATTATCGATGATGAGTGTGTGAGCCGGCAACAAGTGTACGTGGAACATATACATCATCGATAATGGTGCTGGTGTCCTAGCAGCATGACTGAATGTCACAACAATACAAGCGATGCAATGCAAATAGCAGGAATATGCGGAAACGAATGATCAACGCAAAAGTACAGAACCTGCCCCAATAGATATGTCATGCAACCTTGCCTTTTGAAATAAGACGAATCAGGGCTTTTGGTAAAGTAAGGGCTACGGTGTTTTAAGAAAAGATGCATCATTTGAAAATATCCGTATAACCCTTCTGCTTATCTTTAAAATATCCCCGATTCGTTAGTTTTGAAATAGGTATGACTCGGTCTAGTCTATTGTCTACTAAATAATCTAGACAGGAGGGGTATGAAACCACCTAATCTGAGTCAATATATAAATATAGATATGATAGTCGGTGATCTCGCCTCAATAACATATCGTATGATATCCTCGAGTCATGAGTGCGGATCTATCATTAATATCGGCTCGTACGGTAAATCGTCGTACGGCATCCCAATAGCTGGGTAGGGGTCAATATCACACTATCTCATCACATATCAGGTATCACTTATCATCAGATCACACAATCTGGGGTACTACTGTAAGTCTAGTACAAATCGATACCATCTATAAAAATATGAATGCGGGTAAAGCACATGTCCAAAGGCCCGCTAAAACTATCATATCGCACCTCGAAGACAAGCTATGTCACATCGCTGATCTCACGGCCTCACATCAAGTATCATCTCAAACCACGTATCATCCTCAAATCCCGTATATAAACACATAGTCCCATACCCATGTGTAGATATACGCACCATCATATGCACTCTAATAAATGAAAGAATGAATGCAAGTATGTGTGTAAATGTATGTGTGAGTGCAACCACTACTCTAGGGTTCGCACTATACTAAACCAATATATTCTTATCATCAAAATATCATTATTACCATCAATAACCCTAAACAACACATAATAAATATTCGTGTGTATACGTATTCGTATACATCACCACGGACTGCGGGGGTGCTATACACCATCCACCCGACTTCTCCCCGTAGATATAAATCTACTCACATTGCTTCTCGTGTGCCAAAGCCGATGTCGCTATCTTTACCTCCATTGCCTCAACATCACGCGGGATACCTACAAGTATATCACAATGCTAAAGCACATGAAAATCACATCGGAAACCAAAATAGCACACGCTACCCGCATAGGTAAAAACCTATCGACTCGCATGTAAACACAATCATAATCCACTTGTCGTTGACGTCCAAACGCTACCCGACAGGAATGAATCACCAAATACCAAAATCCATGCTAAAACAAGTCCCAAATTATACACCAACATAGGAAAATCAACCCAGATTTCACCCTAGATGGAATCAGTCAAAACTAGACATCTCAGGGTCAAAACTAGAGGAAATGGGGGCATGCACAGAAAACGAGGCAATTCCTTAAAATACCTTATTTTAGAATTTTCCATAATTTTTCCCCATTTATCTGTATTTAATTATACCAGAATATTAAAATATTCATTAAAATAATATTAAATTATAAAATTTCCCAAAAATCATATTTTATTATTTTGAAGACGTTACACATATATAGGGAGGACTTTCTTGCTCGACATGATAGTTTGCTATCTGGTTGCTCCTTACCTTAACGTGTACACTGATTGTCCCTCTGTTACATGTTGGTAAAGCCCTTAGGATGTGTACTTGACTACCTGGACTATGATGCGGATCATACTAGTGGGGACATGGTAGTCCATAAGTACATCCTTCAAGGTCCCTAGTCGTGGGTGTATCGAGACAGGGCATCGATATACCAGAGTAGACTAGCGTATACCTTCTCGACCCATACAGATGGGCGATGGATGATCCCATATCCATTGGTGTTTGACATCAGAGATGATATACGGGTGCTCAGTAGAGACTGGGTACACTGGACGGACTTGCCGAGAACTCCCAGATGGTATTATACCTTATGTCAGATGGCAGTTCTCTGGTGACACTGGTACAGAGTAGTCTGTTGACCCGAGATCGTCATAGAGTCTTGTGTGGTCCAACTGTGCTTTGATTTCCACCTTACCACGTCCAAGAGGGCGTGCAAAATGGTGGGTTTTGGGTACAGTCCCGAATCACATGGAGGCAATGAGCGATAGGAGGGGATTCGTCTCTCCCGGTATAGGGAGTTGATGTTGCGCTGTGTTCGATTGGCTATAACCGAAAATCCCTGGCTAGGGTTGCTGAGATTTACTGGTAAGTGTTACCAGTAGTTTCTCGAATTGTTATAGACCTCATATCGACACGACTTATCGAGCTATTGGGGTCTGACGTTTACCACCCCTAGGCGAGATATGCGACATATCAGACGAACAGACCGGACTGTACGGTAAGTGTTACTGGTTGGATTCACAGGAGTGTGAGCGGGCTTGCTCGTCGATCTTCTAATCGCTCAATACCCGGGTGACCGTTACGTTTAGCAGACCGCTTGCGGCTTGTGGGTGTTTGATATGATCATCACCTACTGCCGGCGTATTGACGAGTCTTTAGAGTCCTACACAAAGGTTTCCTGGCTCAAGCGAAACGAAATAGGAGCGCATATGAGATATGTGCGGGACCGAGAATAATGCGTGTATGTGATACCGTATTCCATTCTCGCGATTTGTAACATTGATCAGTTATATGCGTTATAGCCGGGTTATCGGATCAAGTGTTGATTCGATAAGTTGTTACTATTAATATTAGTCGGTTATATGCGATATGACCGGGTCGTTAAATCAAGTGTTGATTTAATGATTTAATGTATAATTATATATTTGATATATCACTTTACATTAACTAATAAAGGTTCACTTAAAAAGGATTTTCTCACTTGAAGTGCATATTGTATATATGATATACTTTTGTGCATTTGATTGTATCATGTTTGATGATACATGATAGTTTGGTGTATAGTTTAAACCATGGTTGGTCAATGGTTAGGGTTTCTTTTGCTTCATTTACTTATTCATTTATTCATTTATTTATCCATTTTGTTTATTTTAGCAAAAGAAAATGATGAAGAGAAAATGGTGGCTTTCTTTGTTTGTTTTTGAAGCTTCTTGAAGCTTTGACCTAGTGACCATTTTCTCTTCATGTTTAACCCTAACCCTTCCAATTAACCATGGTCTATTCTCTACACCTAATCATGGTTGCCATATGATAAGTATTGATTTTATTATTCATTTTGAATATACTTATCATAACATTTTCATTTTCTTCTTCTTCTTCTTCAAGAAGAAAGCTTGCTTCATCAATGGCAACTTGAGCAATTGAGTGAGAAATCCAATTCTAAAGTGAACCCACCTCCTATTTCTTCATCCTCTACCTCTTGCCAAGTAGTATAGGGTGTTTCCTTCATAAGTTTTCAAGGCTTGGTGAAGTTGGAGCTTGATCTTGTGATGCCTCGACGTAGATCATCTTCGGCATCGAACCGACGACCAAGCCCGCCCATTTCTCCGATGAAGCCGATGCTAGAGTCATGGATTTTATTTGGTTTAGGTGACAAAGAGAATCAATAGGAGTTTTTAGTTGCATGTTATGAGTGAGTGAATATATATATATATATATATATATATATATATATTGAGATATAGGATGAAAGCTCAGGGATATGAGAAGTGAATGCGACTCGCGACTTATAGATATGTAGTTGCCGTAGAAAAGGTTTGAGTCTTATAGTAGTATGGCACTTGATGTGTAAGGTAGGATGTATATATAAAATCGACTTGTTATAAGATGACTAATGCAATGAAAAGGATATACGATGTGTTATGAAGACTTAATTGATCTGTCGGTATACGGATGTGAGTCGATTGAGATAATCGATACCTTTCCCGGTCCCTTGATATGAGATTGTTGAAGATGCGACCTCGGATACAGGTATATAGATATATATATAGTGTTGTGAATCTTGAGTGATATGTCATGCGAGACGTTAGGTCCGTACCCTCATTGTCATATAGATTGATAGGATCCTTAATGGTTTAATGCCATCGTACGATGATTTACCGTACGTGATGAGTTTTATGAGGAGTGATCTATACCCTTGACTAGAGGATACCGTACGATTTATTGTACCATACTTGATGCTGTGAGTCTAGATGCCGATTGTTAGATTCACCGACTCGGTTATATTGTAGATACGTATACCTGGCAGCTTTTCGCATACGATTTACATTATGGTACGTACATGTCAATTTCATTGCATTTCATATATCCGTGCTAGTACGCCTACGCCATTGTCGATGATGCGTATGTTACACTTACAAAGATTGGCCGGCTCACACACTTCATCATCGATAATTGCCATGTCACTACACAGTAGAATTGCTGCATCATGATATTACTCTTTGCATAATTTACTTGCTATGCAACTTTATACGATATTTGTTGGATATAGTGCCCTCAAAGTCAATTATTGGATCGCAGGTACGTGATTGCAATGATTGAGGGAGGACCTATACTAATATAACAGTCTTACTCGAGATGATAGTATGCTATCTGGTTTGTCTTTATCACTGTTACACTTTGATAGAGCCCTTAGGATCTTGCTTAACTACCAACAGTACGATGGTGATCATATACGTGAGAGTTGGGTAGTCTATCAGAACATCCTTAATTTTGGTCCCTAGTCGTGGGAGTTTTGAGACAGGGCATCGATACTCCAGAGTAGACTAGTATATACAATCGAGACCCCGACGATGGGCGGTGGCCGGTCTCACAAGCCATTGGTGTTAGTTGGTTCACCTAAGATGTATACAGGTACGCAATGGGTTATGAGTACACCGGACAGGACTCGCCGGGAACATGCTAGTTGGTATTATACATATCGTCAGATGGCAGTTCCATGGTGACATGTGTACAGGTTAGTCTGTCGACCTGGGATCGTCATTTGTCTCGTGTGAGTTCCCATTATGCTTTGATTACTACCCTACCACGGCTCAAAGGAGTCGTGCAAACTGGTTTTAGTTGGGTACAGTCTCGAGCCACATGGAGGCAGTGAGTGGATCGTCAGGGATTCGTCTCTCCCGGTATTGGGGGTGAGATCACGCTGTGTTTAGGAGAGCCATTACACGAAATCCCTGGCCAGGATAATCGAGATTTACTGGAAGGTAAATCAGTAGTATCACAGGGTGTTCTGGGCTACTCTCTGACACGACTTATACAGCTATTGGGGGTCTGACGTTTGCCAACCCCCTAGGCCCTATATGCGATACTCATAGACGAACGGACCGGACTGTATGGATATTGTCACTGTCAGGCTCAGTAGGGTTTCAGGATGAGTTCGCTCATCAGCTTCCCCTTCCTTCAATAGATAGGCAACCGTTACGTACAGTTAGTACCTCTGACGTGCTAGTGGTTATACCCAGTTCCAGTGTGTTGATGTGTCATTAGTGTTAGTTATATGTATGCCCTAGAGGCCATTACTGTACATTGGATGTATATTGTAGTGGATGCTGGGACATATATAGGGAAGACTTTCTTGCTCGACATGATAGTATGCTATCTGGTTGCTCTTTACCTTAACGTGTACACTGTTTGTCTCTTTTTTACATGTTGGTAAAGCCCTTAGGATGTGTACTTGACTACCTGGACTATGATGCGGATCATACTAGTGGGGACATGGTAGTCCATGAGTACATCCTTCAAAGTCCCTAGTCGAGGGTGTATCGAGACGGGGCATCGATATACCAGAGTAGACTAGCGTATACCTTCTCGACCCATACAGATGGGCGATGGATGATCCCATATCCATCGGTGTTTGACATCAGAGATGATATACGGGTGTTCAGTAGAGACTCGGTACACTGGACGGACTTGCCGAGAACTCCCAGATGGTATTATACCTCACGTCAGATGGCAGTTCTCTGGTGACACTGGTACAGAGTAGTCTGTTGACCCGAGATCGTCATAGAGTCTTGTGTGGTTCCCACTGTGCTTTGATTTCCATCTTACCACGTCCAAGAGGGCGTGCAAAATGGCGGTTTTTGGGTACAGTCCCGAGTCACATGGAGGCAATGAGCGATAGGAGGGGATTCGTCTCTCCCGGTATAGGGGGTTGATGTTGCGCTGTGTTCGATTGGCTATAACAGGAAATCCCTGGCCAGGGTTGCTGAGATTTACTGGTAAGTGTTACCAGTAGTTTCTCGAACAGTTATAGACCTCATATCGACACGACTTATCGAGCTATTGGGGTCTGACGTTTACCACCCCTAGGCAAGATATGCGACATATCAGACGATCAGACCGGACTGTACGGTAGTGTTACTGGTTGGATTCACAGGAGTATGAGCGGGCTTGCTCGTCGATCTTCTGATCGCTCAATACCCGGGTGGCCGTTACGTTTAGCAGACCGCTTGCGGCTTGTGGGTGCTTGATATGATCATCACCTGCTGCCGGCGTATTGACGAGTCTTTAGAGTCCTACACAGAGGTTTCCTGGCTCAAGCGAAACGAAATAGGAGCGCATATGAGATATGTGCTGGATCGAGAATAATACGTGTATGTGATACCGTATTCCATTCTCGCGATGAATGTGTCGAATGGTTGTATGCGATATAACCTAGTTATCGAATCAAGGATTGATTCGATAAGCCGATACATTGTATACTAGTCGGTTGTGTGCGACATGACCGGATCATTGAATCAAGTGTTGATTTAATTATTTAATGCATAATTATATATTTGATATATTACTTTGCATTAACTAGTATCGGTTCACTTTAAATGGATTTTCTCACTCGGATGTGCGCATTGCATATGCGATATGATTTTGTGCACTTGCTTGTATCATGTTTGATGATACATGCCTTTTGGTTAAGTGTAAAGAATTAAACCTTGGTTAATGAAATGGTTAGGGTTTATTATTTCCTTATTCATTTATTTATCTATTTATTCCTTTTGGAAAATGATTTGCATAAAGATTAAATGGTGGCTTTCTTTGTTGTTTTCATGAAGCTTCATGAACACTTTGACTAAGTGACCATTTTGTCTCTAGCTTGACCCTAACCATTCCTTTAACCATGATTGATTCTCTACACATTACCATGGTTAAAGATTATGATAAGTATTCTTTTATTTTATATTATCTAATAACTTATCATAACATTTACCTTCTTCTTCTTCATTTCTTCAAGTGAAGAAAGCTTGCCTCCATCAATGGCAAGTGATGAAAAAGAGTGTGAAATCCAAATCTAAAGTCTACCCACTTCCTATTTCTTCATCCTCTACCTCTTGCCAAGTAGTAGAGTGTGTTTTCTTCACAAGTTTCTTGACTTGGTGAAGTCGGAGCTTGATTTAGCGATGCCTCGACGTAGATCATCTTCGGCATGGACATCGACGACCTAGGTCGCTTATTCTCCGATGAAGTCGACGCTAGAGCCCGGATTCTTTTTGGACAGCGGAGAGGACTTCGTTGCGGAGCTATGGAGGTGGAGCACCGGATCTACAAAGGTTGTATTTCCGTTTAAACTTTAGTTAAGCTGTTAACTAGTTTCATTTTCGCCTAGACATCTAGCCAACGATCCGTAGTTTAGGGTTTCTCGGCACCGTAAATTTTGAAATTGGCATGGTTGATGCCTTGAGAGACCTCATTAGGGTGCCTAGGAACCCTACAGTGGTATCAGAGCCTAGCTAGAGCCTTAGGCGATGCGTAGACAGAGTTAGAAGTCCGATCGACCCGAAACCCCGACTTGAAAGTGCTCTCTGGACATTTTCTGTTTTCGTGGATTTTTGAGAATTAAAAATATGCAGAAAAATCAGCAGGAAATTCTAAGAATTACGGTGCAAAAAGTAACTAATGATCCCTCAAAAGTGCGGCGGAACCGCGGCATTAGCATGCTAATGCGGCGGTTACGCGGCCGTTTTATCTTATTAGGCATTCAATTTTGCACAGTAATTCCTATTTTCCAGTGCTTGTTTTCCTGGGAAATTTTTTTTATCTGAAATCAAGAGTTGAGTTTTTTTTGGGTTGTATTAGGAGTTCGTACATTCGATCGGATTGTCTAATTTTGTCTATGTGTTTTTCGGATATTTTAGAATATGTTAAAAGTTTCGACCGGACATAAATACCAACTTTTTCCCCTGCCGGAAAATTTCCAAGTGTTGGATTTTTCCGTAGTTTAACAACGTTCTAAGTATTGCAAGTAACGCGATGATCCCTCTAGAAGACAACAAACCTTAACTCGATTATGTGACCGTCTTGAACTACCCTTTGAACCTTCGGGTTTGGAGCAGTACGGCGTGCCACATGTGAGGCGTTGGCTTGACCCTTCTACGGCTGGACCGTTGGTACTGAGGCACGAACTGAATGCTGTTAGACTTATTTCATGTGTTGAGTTGTATCGGGAAAACTTGGGTGTTCGATTGTTCGATCGGAAAGTTTAACATTTTCTATTTATCTGGAATGGGATACAATAATTGGAATTCACAAGTAGTTATGAGATAACTGAATGAATGTTATAAATCAAGCACTTTAGTCTCACTTGATCGGTTGCCACGGAATTTTGATGTGATCAAAAGTCCGTCGCAATCACGTAGCGTACGCGGATACTCGCCGGGTAAACTTAATAGACAGCTACACCGCATAGCCCCGACCAAGTGACTGTAGGAGAACCCCGTCGCCGAAAGCATCCGTTCGGGTGCTCGCGGTAGCGGTGTTCTGCCTTGGTGCACTTCGTCGACGGTATCAGGGGTGCAGCCGTCTACTGAAGTTTGCGATGAGCATTCGATCAGGATGTCGGGAATCTTGTTGAATTAACCGACTTGGTATTGAAAAGTGTTTTCGATAATGAGACTAAAATGCGGGGTTTATAATTGTTAGGCATGCGATGTCTAAGGAATTCATTTGATTAGGCATGCGATGCCTATGCAGGTTGCGGATTCCAACTGTTGTAGTTTTACACTTACTTTTCTGTGACCGTAAGTGTAATATGTGATATCGCCGGTTTCGTTGCTATATGTCAACGACAATTGGGATGGACATATTTACTTACGTTGATGACATGCGATGTTATGTGTTGCTGGATATGTTATATTGGATCGTCGTGTTTGAATAGCCGGGGGTTTTTATGTGAGATGAGTGTTTTTCATTTTCATTCATGTAAAATCTTGTATGTAATATTCTTTCATTGGGGCACTTCCAGGTTGTGGAAGATGTCACCGTTTGTATATTATTTACTTTTCCGCACTAGGATAGACCCAAGGAGGGGAGCACAAGCAACCGGGTTCTGGAGTCCAGTGGGAGACCAACTCGAGGAGTCGAGTCCGGGTCTCCTAACTCTAGAATTGGTAGGGTTGCTTGCCGCTCTCATAGGGGTCTAGGGGTGTGGGTTTGGCTATTCATCACGACCGTGGAATCCGTGTTTTATACTGGCTCGTATTGAAAACACGGACGTCCTAGTATATCCAATATTTCATATGTTTCTTCTGCTGCGATATCTGTGATGTGATCATGTGATGTTCTGTGATAGATACTGTATATAGTATATATGATATATTATATAGATGTTACTTATGTTTTACACCCGCACTAGCCCTGCCCCGCTCTGCCGTTAGTTACCTAACCTAACGGTGCACGAGGGGACATCGAGGCGAATGCGGATGGCATAAGTGTACGTCGTATTTATCTGTGATGTTTAGGTACTTAAATGATGGGACTTCATTAATGTGATTAATGAAATAAAAGAAACCTAAGATGTTGTAGAATCGAATTTCAAAATAAAACAGGTAGCTACAGTTCTTGCTTTGCACAGCGGTATATGTGATATATCCTGCACCTTATTCGATGAGGAAAGGACCGAGATCCCTTCACCGGGAGTGACTCCTTTAGCAATAACTGGCAGATGCTACACACTCGGTTTGTCTTTTGATTGCTTTTAAGTGTTTCTGCTTTGCACAGTGATATATATGATATATCTAGCACCTCATTCGACGAGGAAAGGACCGACGATCCCTTCACAAGGAGTGACTCCTTTAGCAAAACTAGAAAAGCCTCAAAATCACTCCATTTTAAAATCATTTGATTCTACAACGATATCAAGTTCATTACGCAATAGCTTTTCAGAAAAACCTGTCGTAGCCCTCCGTCATTTCAGATATGTACTGGTTAGTATTCGTGCTGCGTTTGTTGACCTCTGTCAAGGCGTAGTGTGCGGTAGCTGATTAGTGCTTATCTGCATAAGCATATGATGTGATTGATTTAGGGTAGTCGTGCGACCTTGTTGACCTCTGTCAAGGGTCGTGCGGGTGGGTTTACTTCAATCAGGAAATGACGGGTTGAACTTGACTAGCAGCCTATGGTTTGTTGACCTCTGTCAAGATCATAGGACGCTAGGGGCAAAATATTATCGCGAATTTCAAGTGTTGAAATTTGCAATGAGATTGCATACCTTCTATGAGATAGTTGGATCCCGATACCCGCTGCGAGTAAGAGTTACTCCTGGGAGAGTTTTACGCATTACAATTAGCCGATCAAGTAGGTGTCTAGAAAGGTGTCAACGGGGTTACGCCTCTGGGAAAACGAGGTTTACATTAATTAGGTTCATGCGAAAGCACGGGTGACCTCCCTCAAAGTACCGACACTGGCCTGGCTGAAAGATTGGCGAACTTGTAGTGTGTAATTAATCCCGGCTAGTCTTTCCTTTTAGGGTTTGAAGGAAGATTTGATAAAAAGCAGTGGGAGCCATCCTGATTAGATAAAATAATAACCAATCTATTCTTGCAAGAGCGCACGCTGAGTGTTTTCTTCTCTCTCTCTCGTGGTAGCGACCATATCACGCCTTAATAAAGCTAATAATACGGAATATTGACCGAACCCGCTTGTTATACTGAGCTGGGGAACGTTGGTCCCGCTCCAACTTATAATTGTTATAAGACAGAGCAGGAAATTGGGGATTACCAGAATTCCCGTGCCGCCCAAACGAAGAGAGTGCATGCTGATGCATCTTCTTCGGGTGTGTTCATTACAAAGAACTGTTTCTCTGTATCCTCTACGTCCTGGGTATGTGATAACAGATCAGGATCCCAGATATGTAATCTTTTACATAGGACTACAGATAGGTAGAGAACTGAGAACGGGTGATAAGTGTCATGAGGCAGAAAACGGGGCAAGTGTTGCAGCCAAGTCTGTTGGTCACTGTCACCTTGTATTACCAATACATTGATTTTGAACGAATGTTATTAGATATCGAACCTGATATACAAAATCATATCACTCTCTTTATTAGTAAAGAAATGATAAAATTTTGTATTGTTGGATAATGTTTTGGACATTTCCTATATCAAAAGTTGATCGGTTCAGGCACGTTATCTAAAAGCATTTATGTGCTAAATCAAACTACAGTTCTTAGTATACAGAACACACACAAGAGGAAGAGTTCAGAAATGAATGAATCCTTCTTGAGGTATTGTAGACTAGGTCATATCAATGCGACCCGACTGGCTGAGTTACATTTAGATGCATATTTAAATCAGTTTGAATTTACATCTTGTGAAACTCGCCAGTCATGTCACAAAGATAAGATGACAATAGCTCCGTTTACTGGAAACAGAGAAAGAGTTAGTGAACTCTTGGGATGATACATGTTGATGTATGTAAGGTCCCCTGTCTACATATGCCAGGACTGGTTCTTTGTACTTCATTACATTCTCTGATGATCTTTCGAGATTCAGACCTATGTTCCTGTTGAAACACAAGTCCGAACCTTTTGAGATATTCACAGAATATAAGTTAGAAGTAGAGAACCAAAATATGGGTATAAGTATTATGTCCTTTGATGAGATCAGGGAGGAGAATACTTGAGCACGGAAATCCTGGACTATTCTAAAGAAGAATGAGATTCTCTCACAGCATTACTCCTCCGTATACACCATAGCACGATGGTATATCGGGGCGGAGCAATCACACCCTATATGATAAGGTGTGCTCTATGATGAGTACTACTGAGTTTCCTATTTTCCTTTTGGGAGTTATGCACTTGAGAAGATGCATACCTATTGAATGAGGTTCGAATCAAATCAATGCCTACCACTTCATATGTGATATGGAAAGGGAAGAGCCCATATCTTAAGTTAGTTAGGATTTGGGGTTGTCCGGCCTATGTCTAAAAGCAAAATCCTGACAAACTCGAGGCAAGGTCAGTTATGTAGAACTGGAAAGGTTCCAGCTATACAAACTACAGCAGATGATTTGATAAAACCAAAGGATTCAATAGTTACCAACGAACCTCAGCCTCTCCGCCGATCTAGTAGGGTTCCTCACCCACCTGAGAGATACTTCGGTTTCTCTATGACAGTGGGAGCGAGGATTGCATCATAAGATGATGACCCAACTAGTTTCGAGCTGGCCATCAGGAGTGAGACTCTGTAAGAATGGCTGGATGCTTAGTGATCTGAGATGGAATCCTTATACACCAACAAAGTATGGACTTTAGTTGCTTTATCTGAAGGGTTAAATCCCCATCAGGAGCAAGTAAATCTTGAGAAGATTCCTTGGTGTACATGGAAAGGTTGAGACTTTCAAAGCAAGACTTGTTAAAGGCTTTCGTCATCAACCAGGCGTGGATAATGATGAAACCTTTTCAAGTGGCTATGCTTAAGTCCATCCAGATCCTACTTGCCACGGCTACATACCATGACTACGATATCTGGCGGTTGGGTGTCATGACTGCTTTTCTAAATGATGTTTTAGAAGAGAGAGTCTATAAGTACACAGCCAGAGGGCTTCGTAGACAGTGGGAGCAGCGGAAACGTGTACAAGCTGCTTTATAGGATAAAGCAGGTATCGCGGAGTTGGAACATCTGGTTTGATGAAGTAGTCAAACAGTTTGACATCATCAAAATGGTAGATGAACCTTGTATATACAAAAAGGTAGTAGGGAGTATAGTGACGATCCTCGTAGAGTACGTGGATGACATGCTCTTGATAGGGAAGGAGTTTCCTATGCTACGCTCGGTCAATCTCCGCTTATCACAATGATTCTCCATATAGGATCAAAGTGATACCTCCTAAATCCTGGGTTTTGGATCTATGAGATAGATCTAAATGGATGTTAGGATTCTCACTAGTTGTAGTGAGAAGGTATCAATCGATCCTGGGGAGAATCACTGGAAGGGTTCCAGGATGATAAAGACGACTGAATGTCAGTCGCAGGCATTGTCTTTACCCTCAGTAAAGGGACGGTATGATGGAAGAGTTCCAAGCTAGATACCGTGGCATACTAGATGATAAAGGCTGGATACATCGCTACTTACGATGCTACCAAAGAGGCAGTCTGGATATATTTGTTCATGAGATGAACTTAGTTCCTCCAATTGTGTGACAATGGAGTTGTGGCTTATGCCAAGGAACACCCGTCCCATCAGTGATCCAGATATATTCTAAGGCAGTGTCACCTGATCATGGAGATGGTTGATCTCCAAGGAGATCGAGGTTTGGAGAGTAGATTCAGAGGACAACACAGCGGATCCACTCACAAAGGCCTGTTCCCAGAGAGAGACTTTTATGGGATGGTTGAGTATGAGATACTACAACCACTGCTACAGATGGCCCTAGTGCAAGTGAGAGATTGTTAGTTATATGTATGCCCTAGAGGCCATTACTGTACATTGGATGTATATTGTAGTGGATGCTGGGACATATATAGGGAAGACTTTCTTGCTCGACATGATAGTATACTATCTGGTTGCTCTTTACCTTAACGTGTACACTGTTTGTCTCTCTGTTACATGTTGGTAAAGCCCTTAGGATGTGTACTTGACTACCTGGACTATGATGCGGATCATACTAGTAGGGACATGGTAGTCCATGATTACATCCTTCAAAGTCCCTAGTCGAGGGTGTATCGAGACGGGGCATCGATATACCAGAGTAGACTAGCGTATACCTTCTCGACCCATACAGATGGGCGATGGATGATCCCATATCCATCGGTGTTTGACATCAGATATGATATACGGGTGTTCAGTAGAGACTCGGTACACTGGACGGACTTGCCGAGAACTCCCAGATGGTATTATACCTCACGTCAGATGGCAGTTCTCTGGTGACACTGGTACAGAGTAGTCTGTTGACCCGAGATCGTCATAGAGTCTTGTGTGGTTCCCACTGTGCTTTGATTTCCATCTTACCACGTCCAAGAGGGCATGCAAAATGGCGGTTTTTGGGTACAGTCCCGAGTCACATGGAGGCAATGAGCGATAGGAGGGGATTCGTCTCTCCCGGTATAGGGGGTTGATGTTGCGCTGTGTTCGATTGGCTATAACAGGAAATCCCTGGCCAGGGTTGCTGAGATTTACTGGTAAGTGTTACCAGTAGTTTCTCGAACAGTTATAGACCTCATATCGACACGACTTATCGAGCTATTGGGGTCTGACGTTTACCACCCCTAGGCAAGATATGCGACATATCAGACGATCAGACCGGACTGTACGGTAGTGTTACTGGTTGGATTCACAGGAGTATGAGCGGGCTTGCTCGTCGATCTTCTGATCGCTCAATACCCGGGTGGCCGTTACGTTTAGCAGACCGCTTGCGGCTTGTGGGTGCTTGATATGATCATCACCTGCTGCCGGCGTATTGACGAGTCTTTAGAGTCCTACACAGAGGTTTCCTGGCTCAAGCGAAACGAAATAGGAGCGCATATGAGATATGTGCTGGACCGAGAATAATACGTGTATGTGATACCGTATTCCATTCTCGCGATGAATGTGTCGAATGGTTGTATGCGATATAACCTAGTTATCGAATCAAGGATTGATTCGATAAGCCGATACATTGTATACTAGTCGGTTGTGTGCGACATGACCGGATCATTGAATCAAGTGTTGATTTAATTATTTAATGCATAATTATATATTTGATATATTACTTTGCATTAACTAGTATCGGTTCACTTTAAATGGATTTTCTCACTCGGATGTGCGCATTGCATATGCGATATGATTTTGTGCACTTGCTTGTATCATGTTTGATGATACATGCCTTTTGGTTAAGTGTAAAGAATTAAACCTTGGTTAATGAAATGGTTAGGGTTTACTATTTCCTTATTCATTTATTTATCTATTTATTCCTTTTGGAAAATGATTTGCATAAAGATTAAATGGTGGCTTTCTTTGTTGTTTTCGTGAAGCTTTATGAACACTTTGACTAAGTGACCATTTTGTCTCTAGCTTGACCCTAACCATTCCTTTAACCATGATTGATTGTCTACACATTACCATGGTTAAAGATTATGATAAGTATTCTTTTATTTTATATTATCTAATAACTTATCATAACATTTACCTTCTTCTTCTTCATTTCTTCAAGTGAAGAAAGCTTGCCTCCATCAATGGCAAGTGATGAAAAAGAGTGTGAAATCCAAATCTAAAGTCTACCCACTTCCTATTTCTTCATCCTCTACCTCTTGCCAAGTAGTAGAGTGTGTTTTCTTCACAAGTTTCTTGACTTGGTGAAGTCGGAGCTTGATTTAGCGATGCCTCGACGTAGATCATCTTCGGCATGGACATCGACGACCTAGGTCGCTTATTCTCCGATGAAGTCGACGCTAGAGCCCGGATTCTTTTTGGACAGCGGAGAGGACTTCGTTGCGGAGCTATGGAGGTGGAGCACCGGATCTACAAAGGTTGTATTTCCGTTTAAACTTTAGTTAAGCTGTTAACTAGTTTCATTTTCGCCTAGACATCTAGCCAACGATCCGTAGTTTAGGGTTTCTCGGCACCGTAAATTTTGAAATTGGCATGGTTGATGCCTTGAGAGACCTCATTAGGGTGCCTAGGAACCCTACAATTAGAGTCCCCCACAGACAGTTTCCCAAGTTCGGGCGAAACGTTGTAGAGGCTGTATGGTTTTATGGCAGGGTTCGGAAAATGAACGTGCGTTTTCGCACGTGTCATGTTTCGGGCAGATAATACTGGTAGGGTTTGGTTTAAGCCGGATCCGAGTATTATACTGTGTAGATATAATATCTTTGTCTCAGTTGCATTTGTATTCAGTCGTAATACAAATGCGGGTATGTTTATACTGTTACGGGGTTATCCTGAAATTCGTTTCGGGATCGCATTTGGAAGTTGCCTGTTTCCAGTTTTCTATCGCCCGTCTTTATCATTCGGTTAAAAACGGATTTATCTTTTCTTCATTGGGTGAGTCATTTGATGAGTCATGAGGGTGAGTCACCATTTTGCTTTAATGGTTGCTGACTAGGATAAGTGAGGTGGCTTAGTGCATTTATTGTTTTATGCAAGGTGGATTTTGCATTAATGAGGTTTTGTATTACTTAGGATATTTTGTGAGAAGCTTTCCTTTTTGGTCACCACTACTTTACCCTACACTCACCTCCGTCCTCTTCATATAGTGGCCGGCCCCCTCATGGTAGAGGGATGGATTCATTTTGGAAAATTATGATGATAGTTTTGCTTCATATAATTTCATGCTCATATTTCCATCACCCGATAAAATTAGCAACTTCATTAACCGTTCGTCCATAGCTTTGGACATAACGAGACAAAGTGTTCTACTCATTCTCTACATCAATCTTCGTCATCTCTTTTAGCAAACTTGATGATTGAGTTGCCTCGGTTCAGAGGCGGAAGCCCTTCTAAATATCCGTCGACGTGGTGCCACCTGGACGACGAGACCGGAGGTCGAGCGAGTTCGGATCAACTACAACAAAGCGTGGGATGATGGTTGAAGACCGAAGGACCCGGATCGTTCGGTATAATATTTCTACCCACTTTTTAGTTTGTTAGTTTAGTATTAATGGCAGATCCTGGGATATAGTATACGATAGCACATGTTCTAAAAGTTTTTTGTTCAGCATTTTGGCGTCTGAAAGACGGCCGGGGCGCTACCGTAGACTTACATTGGTATCAGAGCCTCGCCATTAAGTTTTACGAACTTGTGCTAACGCATTTAAAATATCGATCGAGCGGAAATTTCAAAATCACAATTTCATATGTTAAAGTTTCTGTTAATTTTAAATCTGTTCTAAAAACTATTTTGACCATACCAGAAAATCGTGCTGGCTTTTATTAGAAAACAGAAGAAATTTGATCCACTGATCCGACCGTACGGCCGCGGATCCGCCCCCAAGGCCATGCTTTGGCCGTGGAACCGCGGCCGTCTTGGTGAATCAGTGGGCCATATTTCTTCTGTAGCTTCTACATGGGAAATTGTGGTTTCTGGAACTGTTATTTTGGGCCCAGTTTTTGTTACTGTACAGCAGATGTACGTGGGGCCCACTTCGGGAAATTTTGTCGATCGAAATTTAAACGTGTTAGTTTACAGTACTTATATTATATCTCCGACCGTGAATGTCATTCGATCGGTAAACCGCGTCTGATTGCTATAGTTCTTTTAGACGGGTTTGCAAACGTGACATTCGCGTTGATGTTCTGTGTTGTGCTGTGATGTTGCGGATTTGTCGTGGTGGATAACAGTGTACAATGGTAGTGCAGTCTGAATTTATTTATACATTTGATATTGCGGGGCGAGCTTCCAACATGTGAACTGCCGTCACTACCTGTTTGTATATTATTCTTTTGGGGCACGACCGGGCTAAGGTCGATGTACCCGTTGTATATATTTTCTTTTCTGTACTAGGATTACCCCGCGGTGGGGTGCACGGATAGCCGGGTTCTAGAGGGCAACGGGCCCACATCTCATGGCATTGAGATGGAGGGATCTCCACTATAGAATTGGCGGGCTATTTGCCGCACTCGTAGGGGGTACAGGTTGACCCAAGGAGGGGTGCTCAAGTCACCGGATTCCGTGAAGTGCTGGGTGGTCCAATCACGTTGTTGAAGGGGGATGCCTCGCTTCAGGTTTTGGCGGGTAACTTACTGCACCCGTAGGGGTTTAGGTTTCATTGCACAGGCTATCCACATGACCAGGGGAACGTCGGGTTTCAGTAGCGGCTCTGTGAAACCCGGGGATACTAGATTATCTGTATTGTTCTGTGATGCTTATTACTTTTCTGTAATGTTACATATTATCACGCCTGGAGCGATTATTGTATATTGGTATATATACTATTAGATGTTGTATATGTTTTACACCCGCGCTAGTCCAATCCCCGCTCTGTCGTTAGTTAAGTAACCTAACGGGTGATGACGGGACCCAGTGGCGAATGCGGATGGCATATACGTACATTATATTTTCGTTCTTTTCTGGTGTGATTAATTGATGGGACTGCATTGATTCTTATCAATGCAAGTATAAAACAAACCTATATTTGATGTTGTTGGAATAAATTTTTAAAAGTATTATTACAAAGACATTTCCTTTTGTTATGCATAGTGGTATTCAGTTAGAATATCCCGCACCACATTCGACGAGGCAAGGGCCGAGATCCCTTCACCGGGAGTGACCCCTTGGGAAGAAGTTTACGTCAGGGTAATAACTTCAATATAGTCGATTACAAGTTTCTTAGCATCGTGGTATTCAGTTAGAATATCCTGCACCTCATTCCACGAGGAAAGAGACGAGATCCCTTCACCGGGAGTGACATCTTTAGCAAAAGGTTTTCGCCATTATATTTATATAAAAATCTATCAGGTTCCTTCAACGAGATCAAGTTCATTACGTTAAAGGTTTTCGCCAAAAACTAGCTGTAATCGTCCGTCATTTCTTATGGATGGTCAGTAGTATTCAAGCTATGTTTGTTGGCCTACGTCAAGGCATAGTGTTTGGTAGCTGCTGGGGTATTCATTTGTTGCATAGATAGATGCATTAGTTTAGGACAGACGTACAGCTTTGTTGGCCTACGTCAAGGGCATGTACGATGACCTAAATTAATCAGGACAACGACAGGTAGAACTTGACATGTGGCTTATGATTTGTTGGCCTACGTCAAGGTCATAAGAGCATGGGATAAAAATTACATCGGGAGTTTCAAACATAAAGGAAACTTGCCAGGTATGCGCATACCTTCTGGAGTGTGATAACTTGAGTGGATTCCATCAAGTTATCATGCGATGATAGTTGGATCCCGATTCTCACTGATGAGTTGGTTTACTCTTCGGGTGAACCCGAATAATTCTTCTTTCAGGAATGGAGGAGAATTTGAGATTACAGTGGAAGGTTTCCTGATTAGATAAAGTGATAACCATTCTGATCTAGGTTAGAGTGCACGCAGAGTGTTTCTTTTCTCTCTCTCTCTTTGGCAGCGACCTTTGATCGACCCTAGACAATGACACAGAGACCAAGTTGACCGAACCTTCTTAAAATACTGACTTTTGGATTGTCTAAAGTTGCATAAGTCATTGTAGCTCCTTCTTTTACCCTTTGTATTTCTCAGAACACCCCGTATTACTACGGACGTCCACTTCCATTGGATAGATCCATCGTATGGTTATATACGAACTCGAAGGGACTTCTTCGTGGATGGATCCAGGTTCAGGAGAAATAGAATTGGTTTATTCAGTGTCTTTTATTATCACCTTCTCTCAGATTGCGAGGGCTCCTTGGTTTAGGAGAGTACACCTATTACGCTTATTGGATAGTCTTATTCCAAACCTTAGGCAGGTGCCGAAAGGTAGGGAATGAAGAAAATCAATTATCCTGAGTAGGGTGTACAGAAGGTAATAACTAAAGACAAAATAAAGGGATTAGAAAGAGGGCAAAGTAAATTGCGATTGCTATCATTCACGACCAAACCGCGTACTTCATCGCCACTCCTATTTCACTTTTGCTTTTTTCCCCAGTTCGGGAGAAATAGAATAAGGTATTATTCAGTTGTCTTTTATCATCACCTTCTCTCAAGTAGCAAGTACTCCTTGATTTAGGAGGGTACACCTATTATGCTTACCGGATAGTCTTCTTCCAAACCATAGGTTGGTGCCGAACGGTAGGGAAGGAAGAAAACCACTTAGCCTAACGATGGTGTATAGAAGGTAATGAATAAAGACAAATAAAAAGATTTGGAGAGATGGCAAAGAGATATACGGTTAAAGTCATGAATTGGATTATGGAAGAGGCATTATTAGGAATACCAGGATACCCCTACGAAACATTTTCATGTTTCAGTGCATTGTTAAAGGAAAACTGTTTTCCCGATTAGATACTTACTCCTGGGTATGTATTTACCAGGTATGATTCTCATATCTGTGTGGTTTTACAGATGATGAGTGGGAGTAAGTTATTGGGAATTAAGTGATCATCCTCATTATATCGGAATTCGTTGTAATTGGTGATATTTGAGGAAATCTCCTGGGTATAGTTTTAAACCTACGACACACAGGTTTTAAGTTATTCAACTCAACGGACTTATACAGAGTATTGTATGTTGTCCAGTGTCCATAAGGACAAAGGGGTTGGTCCTCGTACTATGTTCTGTTTACTTGTGACTTCTCTAGTTTTTAGACAAGTGTTTCGAAGAAATACAAGGTCTAAGGTTTGAGAAGTTGTGGGTATAAGAATAAAGTAGTGAACCAGGTGTCGCAAGTATCGGGATTCTTTAAAAAGATCGAAGATGTAGATTCTTGTGACTGGTATTCAAGTAATGGTTTTGAGAAACTTGTTTCTCTTTCAGGTTACTCATAATTGGATGGATTCCTAAGTTGAGTAATTAGCCTCTCTCCATTAAGTGGATATGCACTGGAGACAGTTGCATAATTAGAATCTGGTTCCAATTGAATAAGTGCCAAGGTTTCTATATTGGATATAGAATGATTCATATCTTAACGATATTAAGGTACGGTGAGTTGTCCAGTTTATGCTTAAAACCAGACTCTGGATAACTCAAGGCATGTTTCTGTAATAGGAGTTTGTGGGTTGACCCTGGATTTGACGAGGGTTGACTTTCTACCATTTGGAAGATCAATAGTGATATTGTTCTTGACTCGCCACAGTTTTAGTAAAATGGATTTTTTCAGAAAACAATAGTGGGAGTATGGTAGAACTGGAAATGATTCCAGAACCGCAAACGATTATGAAAAATTTCATAGGACCTATATATTCAATCAGGTTTGACATTCCAATAGCCACTCCGCAGATATAGTGGGTAACCTCAGACACCCGAGAGGTACTACGGTAGCCTCAAGTACGGTGACAGCGGGGTTCTTGTTTGCCCGGACTTGACACTACTGTTGTTCCAAGCTATAAGACCCGGCAGGAGGTTAAGTATAGCGTCTTTCTAAACTAGCTTTACAAGTGTACGTATATATTATTCTGCCAGAGGGTTGTCGTAGTCAGTGGGAGTAGCGGAAGCATAGTGGGTAAGTAGCTAATGTCTATTTAAAGACTTGAGCAGATATAGCGGAGATAGATCATCTAATTTTTTATGTGACAGCCATGGGTTTGACTTCAACAGAATAGGGGATAGATCTGTTGAGAAGGTAGTAGGGTGTGATGTCCTGGTATATGGATGACATACACAGAGTAGGAAGTAAAATTCCTATACTACGATCGGTTATATTGTGGTCGTCACACAGTTGTTTCTCCATAAAGGACATGGATATAATATCTGACATTCTGGTTACTAGATCTATGGTTTTAGATCTAGATTTGGGTAGTTTCCCAATGTGGGTACTTTGACAGTATTCTAATAGTATTTTAGAATAGATGACTCCTGGCATGGTGGTGTACCTGCAGGTGATGGAGTCACCCTCTCTAAAGGTGTCTTACAGACTAAAAGGGAGAGGGATGTGCATGATTGGCAGATCACTTGCTTAGGCAATTGAGTCAATCGTGAGATGTCAAGTACCACACCAGATGTTGTTTTTGCACTAGATGCGATTAGTTTACATTAATCCAATCCTGAAGAAACATAAGGAAGCAGTTTTAGAACATAAGTGAATGTTCTACGGATTTGATTACGGCAGCCTCTTTTGGGGAGACGGTTATCATTCCAGGCTTCCAAGGTGACCCGGATGACAGAGTGACTGTCAGAGTTATATTTTTCCCTCTGACGAGGGACAGTATTATAGACAGGTGGTCCAAGAGGATACTGTGGGAGGCATTGTGCTGGATACTGATTAGGTTTAGTAATCAATACAGTCTAAGAAGTTTGGATTTGGAGTTCATTTATGAACTAGGTCCCATAAGATATCCAAACATATTCTAAGACAGGTATTACTCGATTCGGGAGATGGTTTTCTCCGCGAACTTGAGATTAAGAGAGACATAGAAAGAAACATAAGGGCAGATCCACTCACTGAGGCTATTTCTCGAACACAATAGTTTTACAAACGGGCTTTGTGAAACTGATTAGTAGAGGAGTTGGATGTTCGGTATCATACGGGCTGCGAGTATGCGACATCGCAATAATTAGCCTTAAGTGCAAGTGGGAGATTGTTGGATATAGTGCCCTCAAAGTCAATTATTGGATCGCAGGTACGTGATTACAATGATTGAGGGAGGACCTATACCGATATAACAGTCTTACTCGAGATGATTGTATGCTATCTGGTTTGTCTTTATCACTATTACAATTTGATAGAGCCCTTAGGATCTTGCTTGACTACCAACAGTATGATGGCGATCATATACGTGAGAGTTGGGTAGTCTATAAGCACATCCTTAATTTTGGTCCCTAGTCGTGGGAGTTTCGTGACAGGGCATCGATACTCCAGAGTAGACTAGTATATACAGTCGAGACCCCGACGAGGGGCGGTGGCCGGTCTCACAAGCCATTGGTGTTAGTTGGTTCATCTAAGATATATACAGGTGCTCATTGGGTTATGACTACACCGGACAGGACTCGCCGGGAACATGCTAGTTCGTATTATAAATATCGTCAGATAGCAGTTCCCTGGTGACATGTGTACAGGTTAGTCTGTCGACCTGGGATCGTCAATTGTCTCGTGTGAGTTCCCACAGTGCTTTGATTACTACCCTACCACGGCTCAAAGGAGTCGTGCAAACGGGTTTTAGTTTTGTACAGTCCCGAGCCACATGGAGGCAGTGAGCTGATCGTCAGGGATTCGTCTCTCCCGGTATTGGGGGTGAGATCACGCTGTGTTTAGGAGAGCCATTATACGAAATCCCTAGCCAGGGTAATCGAGATTTGCTGGAATGTATTCCAGTAGTATCTCAGGGTGTTCTGGGCTACTCTCTGACACGACTTATACAGCTATTGGGGGTCTGACGTTTGCCATCCCCCTACGCCCTATATGCGATACTCATAGACGAACGGACCGGACTGTATGGATTTTGTCACTGTGAGGCTCAGTAGGGTTTCAGGATGAGTTCGCTCATCAGCTTCCCCTTCCTTCAATACATAGGCAACCGTTACGTACAGTTAGTACCTCTGACGTTCTAGTGGTTATACCCAGTGCCAGTGTGTTGATGAGTCATTAGAGTCCCCCACAGACAGTTTCCCAAGTTCGGGCGAAACGTTTTAGAGGCCGTATGGTTTTATGGCATGGTTCGGAAAATGCACGTGCGTTTTCGCACGTGTCATTTTCCGGGCAGATAATACTGGTAGGCTTTGGTTTAAGTCGGATCCGAGTATTATACTGTATAGATATAATATCTTTGTCTCAGTTGCATTTGTATTCGGTCGTAATACAAATGCGGGTATGTTTATACTGTTACGGGGTTATCCTGAAATTCGTTTCGAGATCACTTTTGGAAGTTGCCAGTTTCCAGTTTTCTATCGCCCGTCTTTATCATTCGGTTAAAGACGGATTTATCTTTTCTTCATTGGGTGAGTCATTTGATGAGTCATGAGGGTGAGTCACCATTTTTCTTTAATGGTTGATGACTAGGATAAGTGAGGTGGCTTAGTGCATTTATTGTTTTATGCAAGGTGGATTTTGCATTAATGAGGTTTTGTATTACTTAGGATATTTTGTGAGAAGCTTTCCTTTATGGTCACCACTCCTTTACCCTACACTCACCTCCCTCATCTTTATATAGTAGCCGGCCCCTTCATGGTAGAGGGATGGATTCATTTTGGAAAATTATGATGATAGTTTTTCTTCATATAATTTCATGCTCATATTTCCATCACCTGATAAAATTGGCAACTTCATTAACCGTTCGTCCATAGCTTTGGACGTAACGAGACAAAGTGTTCTACTCATTATCTACATCAATCTTGGTCATCTCTTTTAGCAAACTTGATGATCGAGTTGCCTCGGATCAGAGGCGGGAGCCCGTTTAAAGATCCGTCGACGTGGTGCCACCTGGAGGATGAGACCGGAGATCGAGCGAGTTTGGATCAGCTGCAACAAAGCGTGGGATGATGGTTGAAGACCGAAGGACCCGGATCGTTCGATATAACATTTCTACCCACTTTGTAGTTTGTTAGTTTAGCGTTAATGGCAGATCCTGGGATATAGTATACGATAGCGCATGGTCTAAAAGTTTTTTGTTACGCATTTTGGCGTCTGAAAGACGGTCGGGGCGCTACCGTAGACTTACAATATTGCATTTGACTTTGGAGAAATTGGAAACCGCAGAATATATTTTAAAACTGGTTTCATTTAAAAGAGCGGTTTTTCCCTCGATATGTGCATATTACTGTTCCTTGTTGCATGATATACAGATATGCATACATTTCTATTATATGTCGCATACATCATGCTTTATGATTATACGCAATGAGATATGTTGTTTTTATGAGATTTCTAGATTTGGGAACCGTAATTATTTCAAAAGAAAGTATGTATTGTTTTAAAAACCTGGTTTCTCTTGAAATGATATTTCAGTGCGTCCACCATGTGTTTTAGAGTGGCTTGTGAAACCCGATTCGAGGTGCGGTAAGCACCGTCTGCGGGTACATGGTGGACCCGGTCAGGTACCACCGGGCGAGAAGACTCGTATTGTTAGACGGTGTGCTTGGCAGGGGAGCACTACATACCGGTGATTGTATTTGGGCTCGGCGGTTATCTGGAAGATACCGACCGGAGTCGTGAAATGATGGCCGATCCGGACTGAGGCAGCCCGAGAGATATGAGGATTTACGTGCCGATGCTGGACACGGGTTTCATGATGTTCGAGTGTCGATGCTGGACACTCAGGTTCCATGATTTTTATGTGTCGCGAGGGACACACGTTGATTTATATCCTCATACTTCCATGCATATGCTTTTTATGATATTTACATGCATGATGTTGTTGTGTCAGTGGTTGATACATGGACGGGATCCACATGCATACATACATTGATTTTATGGTTGGATGATATCCACATGATGTTAGGCATTGATTACCTTGTTGGCACATATGCAGATACGGTCACCCAAGATATCATAGTATTACCTTTATGATACAGTTGACGTGGCAGTCGTTGTTTATTCGATTTCTACTTGTTGATGTTTTTCTGCTCACGAGTTAGCAACTCACCCCCGTTGTGCCACAGTTCTTGCAGGTTGACTGCTTGGATCAGTAGCAACGTCGCTGGCATACAGTTGCATTCGGATGATTGCTTTGGTATGTGGTACATATTGGATCGTACCCCTCTTGTATTTGTTATTCATATTATATCTAGTCAACTTTATCAATCAAACTAGTATTTGTATGAGTAATGAGACTTAGTGAGACTTGTGGTTGCGAGACTTAGAGCGAGGGGTATTCCGCTACTTGTGGCTTTGATATCTTGCATATTTCTTTATCTTTTGTGGTGATCTTCGCCATTGGGCGTCGTATACTTATATTTATGCTTTTCGTGGTTGTGATCCGCCGATTGACGAAGTGCTAGCTCCCGCTTGGGGATGCCTTTATCATTATCATGTATTTGTCGTTTTGGATCAAAATATACAAAGGAGGTGCTGCCCAAATTTTTAAAAAGACGAAACATGTTTTCAACTTGAAAAATTTACTTGCATTTTCGTATTCCATCATTTATGTATCTTAGAAAACTTCTGATTTTCACTATACCTTTATTTCAAAATTTCACCTCTTTATTTTCTTAAAAAGCTTTAGATTTCTGGGTTTCGGCTTACTTGATTTACGTTACGCCTTTAGATGTGGCATGATTCAATTGCCGGTCACGGGCTAATATTTTCGGGTCGTGACATTAACTCACCCATGGTTGCCATTCTGCACTTGATTTTTCCATGGTTTCTTTTATTCATCTCCTTCCTCAAGCTCTCTAGCTTTTTAGGAGGTGAAGAAAAAGAGTGAGAAAATTAATTCTAAAGTGAGCAATAATCCTACTTCATCATTCTCTATTATACTAACTATTTAGTTTAAGGTGTTTGCTTCACTAATTACATATTAGTGAAGAGATAGCTTGAGTTGGTGTCTCCTCGAAGACTTCAAGCAAACCTGTTCCTTTCATCTTGTGGAGCTTTTCTAGAGTCCGGACATTCACTACTTGGAGCGAAGGGACTACTACACGGAGCTATTGAAGTGAAGGACTGGTTTACAAAGGTTGTATTCCTTGTTCACTTAGATGTAAAGATGTTTACATTCTAGTTTCCTCTAATTCTCTAGTTAAGTTTCTAGGTCAGGGTTCTTTAGCGCGCCAATTTTTGAAAACGCCATTGTCGATGCCTCCCGAAACCCAGCGGCGACCCTAGGGAACCCTACAATTATAGGCCATACATAGGCATGACTTATCATGTTACTACGGTCTGACGTTTACCACCCCTAGACATGATATGTGACATATCATACGAAAAGACCAGACTGTACGGTAGTGTTACTGATAGGCTTCATGGAGACTATGGACAAGCTTTCTTGTTGAATTTCATATCGCTCAATACCCGGGTAGCCATTATGTCCAACCAGTACCGCTGACGGCTTATAGGTGACTGATATGATCATCACCTACTGCTAGCGTATTGACGAGTCTTTAGAGTCCCACACATAAGTTACCTGGTTCAAGCGAAACGAAATAGGACGCTTATGTGATATGTGTGTAGGCCTGATTAAATACGTGTATATGATACCGTATTATAATCTGGTAGTTATCTGTTATCGGTTCGTTATATGTGATCTAACAAGATTGTCGAATCAAGTGTTGATTTGATAATGTGATATACAAATATATGATATTAGTCGGTCATATGTGATATAACCGGATTATTCAATCAAGTGTTGATTTAATAATGTGATATATATTATATGTGATATAATTATATCTTAACTAATATCATTAGCTCACTAATTATTCTTCATAATATATATTAATATATATGATATATATATATATATATAAAATAATGAAGCATGGCATAAAATTCTATTTTGTGAAAATAGAAATGAGGTGGAAAATGAGAGCATGGTTGCAAGCATGGGATTTATTTTTGTTTATTCATCTTGACTCACTATTCAAGCATGGTTGCAATTTTATATTGCAAAATTCCATGCTTGAATGAGTGAGGGTCAAGAGTTGTCATTTATTCTTTGCTCATTCTCAATAACTTAGCCATTTTCTTGAGTTGCTCCCATGGTTGCTCTCTACCTTCTTCTTCTTCCTCAATTGCTATAGTTCAAGCTTCAACCCTCACATGTGATGTGAACCATGAAGCTTGAACACAAACTTATGAGCTTTTAAAATCCCCTACTTCACCATCCCACACATGACTAGCGATTGAGTGTAGCATGTTTAATACACTAAAGAGTTTAGTGTAGAGGTAGCTTGAGGTGGAGGGATTTCGCGTGGATCATCTTCGGCAAGAAGGTCATCGGAGGAAGCTCGTCCAAAACATCAAGTGGAGCCTAATGGAGTCGCGGGACTACTACATGGACCATGTAAAGTGAAGGACTCGATCTACGAGGGTATAGCATTCTTTCCTTCTCTTTAGTTCATCACATCACAAAGCAAAACCCTAATAATCTGGTAAAGATCTTTTTAGTATAGCTTAGCACCAAATAAAAACTAAAATTTGGCATGCTTGATGACTCTAGAACCTCATGGTGGTGCTAAGGCCGACTTTCAACATCAACCCCCAATACCGGGAGAGATGAATCCCCGACGATCCGCTCACTGCCTCCATGTGGCTCGAGATTGTACCCAACTAAAGTCTGTTTGCACGACTCCTTTAAACCGTGGTACGGTAGTAATCAAAGTACAGTATGAACTCAAACAACACAAATGACGATCTCAGGTCGACAGACTAACCTGCACACATGTCACCTGGGAACTGCTATCTGACAATAGGTATACTACCAACTAGCATGTTCCCGGCGAGTCCGTGCAGTGTACTCATAACCTAATGAGCACCTGTATACTATCTTAGGTGAACAAAATAACACCAATGGCTTGTGAGACCTGGTCCCTACCCCTCATCGGGGTTTCGATCAATATAGACTAGTATACTCTGGAGTATTGATGCCCAGTCTCGAAACTCCCACAACTAGGGACATTTATGGATGTGCTTATAGACCACCAGCTCCCACGTATACGATCACCATCATAATGCTTGTAGTCAAGCAAGAATCCTATGGGCTCTATCAATATGTTATAGTGATCTGTAATACCACATAAAGCATGTACATGATGATAAAGATAAACCAGATAGCATACTATCATCTTGAGTAAGACTGTTCTATCCGTATAGGTCCCCCCTCAATCATCACAATCGCGTGCCTGTGATTCAATAATTGACTTGAAGGCACTATAACCAACAATCTCCTACTTGCACTTAAGGTTAATTATTGTTGTGTCGCATACTCATAGCTCGTGTGATACCGAACACCCAACTTCTCTACTGATCAGTTTCGCAAAGCTCGTTTGTGAAACTATTGTGTTCGAGAAATAGCCTTAGTGAGTGGATCTGCCGTAATGTTTCTTTCTATATCTCTCTATATCTCAACTTCGTGGAGGAAGACCATCTCCCGAAATGAGCAATACCTGTCTTAGAATTTGTCTGGATATCTGATGGTACCCAGTTCATAAATGAATTCCAAATTCAACAAACTTCTTAAACTGTATCATCCACTGAATTTAATCAGTATCCTGCGCCATACCTTCCACAGTATCCGCTTGGACCACCTGTCCTACATACTGTCTCTCAAAAGAGGGAAAACTATAACTTAGACAGCTACACTGTCATCCAGGTCGCCTTGGAAGCCTGAAATGATAACCGCCTTCCGAAGGAAGCTGTCGTTACCATATCCTAAAAACATCCACTTATGTTCATAACTGCTTCCCAATGTTAATCCAGGATTGGATTAAAATGTACTTATTGCAGCCAGTGCAAAAGCAATATCTAGTGTTGTACTTGACATCTCATGATTGACTCAATTGCCTAAGCAAGTGATATACCAATCATGCAAACCCCTCTCTTCATCAGTCTAGAAGACATCTCTTTAGAGAGGGTGACTCCATCACCTGTGGGTACTACCACCTCGACAGGAGTCGTCCATTCTAAAACACTTTAGAATAATTTCAAAGTACCCGAATTAGGACACTTCCCAAATCTAGATCTAAAACCATAGATCTAGTGACCAGAATCCCTGATATTATATCCCTATCTTATGTGGAGAAACCACCTTGTTTCAACCACAGTATGACCGATCGTAGTATAGGAAGATCTCTTCCTATTTAGTGCATGTCATCCAAATACCAGGACATCACTCTCTACCACCTTCTAACCAGATCCATCTCCTATTTTGATGAAGTCAAAACCTATGACCGTCACATCAAAAATGGAAGATCTATTTCCGCTATATCTGCTTTAGTCTATAAATAGACATAAGCTACTTGCCCAGTATGCTTCCGCTTCTCCCACTGACTACAACAACCTTCTTTCAGAGTCATATACACGTGCACTTTCTAAAACTAATTTAGAACGACGTTATACTCATCCTCCTGCCAGGTCTCATAGTCTAGAACAACAACATTAGCATGTTTAGGTAATCATATACCTCCCTGTCACCGTCTTTGAGGATACCGAAATACTTCTCGGGTGCTTGAGGTTACCCACTAAATCTGCGGTGTGGCTAATAGATCGTCGAAACCAATTGAATTTTTAGGTTCTACTAAATTTTTAGTAATCGTTTGTGGTTCTAGAATCAATTCCAGTTCTACCATACTCCCACTAATGTGTTCTGAAAAAGAATCCATTTTGCTAAAACTGGTGGCAAGTCAAGAACAATATAACTATTGATCTTCCAGATAGTAGAAAGTTAACCCTCGTCGAAGCCCGGGATAACCCACAAACTGCCATTATTGATGCGTGCCTTAATTTTATCCAGATTCTGGTTTTAAGCATCAGCTGGACAACTTCAGATACCTTAACATCGTTAAGATATGAATCCATTCTATATATCCAATATAGAAAGAAAGACACTAATTTAATTAGGACCAGATTCAAAATCATGCAGCTGTCTCCAGCGCATATCAACCAAATGGAAGGAGGCCAAGCAACGTTACTCATCTAGGAGTACATCCTCGTATGAGTAACCTGAAAGAGAAACATGTTCTCAAAACTATTACTGAAAACGGAACACCAAACACAAATATCTACATCTTCGATCACCATAAAGAATCCTGATACTTACAACAAATGGTTCTCTACTTTATTCTTGTACCTATAACTTTTCAAAACTTGGACCCTGTATTTCAACGAAATACTTGTCTAAAACTAGAGATGTCAAAAGTAAAGAGAATATAGTTCGAGTACCAAACTGTAACACCTTAGAATGCGATTAGTGTTAATTAAGCGATAATGCGGATTTTTAGTAAAAAGTTTACCAAAATAGGTTTCAAATATTTTATAAAAATTAATTAATATTTTATTATTATTTATTTTGGGCTTGCACACATATGTGCATATTAACCAAGGGTTAATTAGGGTTAACCATGCTTAAGAAGCCATGGCACCTTAACCCCATTCCATTAAGTGTATGTATTTATTTAAATTGTTTAGTTTTAAAAAGATGGTTTGAATTTGGGGTTGAGTTATGAGTGAGAGGGAGAGAGAGAGTTGACAATGGGCATGGCAAGCATGGCTTGCATTTAATGAAGAGAGAGGGAGAGTAAGTGTATGCCAAACCCTCACCCTAAACTCACCCCCCCTCTCTGTTAGTGTATATGCCCTAGAGGCCATTACTGTATCATACTAGTTTGTATATTACTTAATGGATGCTTGGGATATTCACCTTGTATATACAATCTTGCTCAAAATAGTAGTATGCTACTTGGTTTGTTTCTACTTCAATGTGTACTTGTGTTTATTTCAGTATATCACTTATACGCATTAGTGGAGCCCTTAGGATCTTTGCTTGATTACCAGCGTTGTGATGGCAGTCACACTAGTGGGGGCTGGGTAATCTATAAGCACATCCTTATTCAGGTCCCTGGTCACAGGACAATCGAGACAGGGCATCGATACTCCGGAGTAGACCAGCACATGCGCTTCTCATCCCAGTGTGGGAGACGGTCTGTCCCACAGCCGTCAGTACGTCGTACTTGAGATAGTATGCGGGTGCTCGTTAGGTTACGGGTACACTGGACAGGACTCGTCGGGAACTGACTAGTTGGTATTATACCTATCGTCAGTTATCAGTTCCCAGGTGACATGAGTACAGCTTAGTCCGCTGACTTGACACTGTCACTTCGCCTCGGGTGTGTTCCCACTGTACTTTGATCACTACCCTACCACGGCTCAAAGGAGTCGTGCAAACAGGTGGTAGTTGGGTGCAGTCCCGAAGCACTTGGAGGCAGTGACGGTTAGACAGGATTCGTCTCTCCCGGTATTGGGGGTTGACATCGCGCTCTGTCTAGGAGAGCCATTACACGAGTAGTCCCTGGCCAGGGCAAACGAGATATACTGGTAGGTTTCCAGTGTTATCTCAGGGTGTATTGGGCTTCACTCCGGCACGACTTGTACCGCTATTGGGGGACTGACGTTTACCGCCCCCTAGGCCCGCCATGCGATGTATCAGACGAACAGACCGGACTGTACGGAGAATGTCACACTCAGGCTCAGTAGGAGTTCAGATGGGTTTCGCCTCGTCGGTCTTCTTGTCGGCATTACCTGGGGACCGTTACGCACAGCTAGTGCCACTTGCGGTCTGTGGTTAAACCCACTGCCAGCGTAGTGTCGAGTCTTTAGAGTCCCACGCAGAAAGCTTTTCGCCTTTAGGCAAAAGAGTAGAGGTCGCATGGTATTGCGACAGGTCGCATGGTTTTGCGACAGGGTTCGGTCACATCCGTGCACTTGTGCACGTACAGTGTCCGGACAGTTTACACTAGCGGGCTTTGGTTTAAGCCAGATCCTAGTGTACCTTATGGGATTGGATTTATCCAGTTTGCATTCGTGTTCCTCGGAACGCGGATGCGGGTGTGTAAGCACAGTTGACAGGGAGGCAGAGGCTGCGGATTCTCATTAGGGTTGTTGACAGTTGACCGTTGACTATTTGACTTTATGCTCAACCCTAATGAGAATATGATATGTGATTTACTATTATATTAATTAAGTATTATGGTGATATGGTTGTTGACTTGTTGACTTGTTGACTTTGTTGACTTGTTGACTTTTGTTGACTTGTTGACCGGTTGACTAGGCTTGACTAGTTGACCATCATGATAACCATGGTTATCATTTCATGCCAAAGACTTTTTCTTGCTTGCTCATTTGAGTAAAATGAGTGCATGACATGATAAGGTTATGGTTGCTTCTAACCATCACATAAGACTTTTTTGATATGATGAGTTATGATCACTTTGGATTATGAGAGGGTGAAAGACAAAAGAGTTGCTCATATTCTTTCTTGCTCATTCTCTCTCTTGTTCTTGAGCTCTCCTCTTGCTCTCACCCTCAACCTCTTGCTCCCTCTCTTGATCTATGGTTCTCTTATCTCATGAGTTGAGAATCAAGAACCATAGATAAAATCCCATTCTAAATCATCTCTACTCATTCTAGTTCACTAGGTTTAGCAAACCAAGTGAACTAGTTTCTTCAAAGAACGAAGAAGGAGCTAAAGGTTGGAGCTTTCAAGTGGATCTATCTTCGGCGTACGGAGACAACGAGAAGGAGCCATCGAACCACCATCGGAGCTTGAAGAGAAGGAGTTCAAGTTTAGGTATAACCATCTTCATCCGAGTAGCTAAATATCTTTAGCTTAGTATGCTAGTTTTAGTTTAGGTAAAGATCCCGACCTAGCTTAGTCCATGTTGCCTCTTGCGTTAAAATTTTGATTTTATACCGTTTCCGCCTCCCCGTAAGAACCGGGGGTCGCAACGTGGACTTACAGTGGTATCAGAGCCTAACTAAACTTAAACTAGCTTGGTAGTGAAGTGTAACGAAGTTCGGAACCGGAAAAATCCAAAAACCAAACTTTTACAAAAACTGAGTTTCTGTTGAAATTTTTTTGGCTCAAAATGAAAAACGTTACACTTGTAAATTCGGCTCAGGGTTTTGTGTGAACACCCAAGAAAAACGTTGCCCTAATTCGTTCAAACCGCCGCGCTTCCGCCGCACGAGGTAGGCATATGCCGCGGAAGCGCCGCGGTTTGTCGTCTTCTCTGCATCGTTTTTCGTGCAGTGTGTGTCTGTGTTGGTTTTGGGATTTTTGAAATATATTATATGTGCCCAGATTTTCCAGAAAAGAAATTTCCTTTTGGGGTCCTATAATTCCGTATTTTTTCCGAACTTCACTGCACTTTGACTATGATGGTTATATCTGTGATGTTTGAATGTATTGAACGTCGGCCAATCGCTATAAGTCGATTGGTCGGGGTTATACATGATCTGTAATGTGCTGGAATGTGTATATAAATATGTTGGATTGTCGCGGGTGAATAGCCGCGGGTTGTGAGACGAGAGTTTTCTTTTCTTGCAATTCATGTAAATTTGTAAATTGATGTAATAATTATTTGTATGGCCGCACAACCGGGTCGGGGTTGTAGCCGTCATTGTATAATTTCTTTTTACTGTTTTTGCTCCTAGGATAGACCCATGGAGGGGTGCATAAACTACCGGGTATGCCGAAGTGTCGAGTGGCCTACTCATGGAGATGAGGGAGGTTGCTACGCTTCGGGTACTTGGCGGGTAGTTTGCCGCACCCGTAGGGGTCTTGGGTGGGGTTTTGGCTATTCACCGCGACCGTGTAATCTGTTTTTGTTACAGGCTCGTACAAATTACAGATTCCTAGTATATCCAATGTATTTATCTGTGATCTGAAATGTTTATCATTGCAGTATATCTATATATGATATTATTTAGGCGTTGCTTATGTTTTACAGACGCGCTAGCCCAGCCCCCGCTCTGTCGTTAGTTAAGTAACCTAACGGGTAATGACGGGGCCCCGTGGCGAATGCGAATGGCATAAGCGTACGTCATATTTTGGTTGTTTTCTGCAATGGTAGGATTAAATGATGGGACGCATTAAAAGAACTAATGCAAGAATATCACGCATTAAAAGAACTAATGCAAGATAATAAACCAAGTTAAAGTCGTTGGAACACTTTCGAAAAACCACTCGGTTCTTTTCAAAACAACTTTTAAATACGGAGCTTGAGCCACTCCTTTTAAAAGCTATCTCGTTCCATCGACCAAATCAAGTTCACTACGTTCACGGTTTTGCCAAAACCATCCGTAGCCCTCCGTCGTTTCACATGAATAGTCAATAGTATTCAAGCTGTGTTTGTTGGCCAAAGTCAAGGCACAGTGATTGGTAGCTATTGGGTATTCATGTGCAGCATAGATAGATGCGTTGGTTTGGAACAGTCGTACTGCCTTGTTGGCCAAAGTCAAGGGTAGGTGCGGGTGGATTCAAATTAACCTGGAGAACGACGGGCAGAACTTGACATGTGACTTATGATTTGTTGGCCAAAGTCAAGGTCATAAGAGCATGGGGCAAAAATCCACATCGGGAGTTTCATAAGTACTGAAACTTGCTAGATTTGCATACCATTTGGAGTGTGATGATTCTGGTAGGATTCCTTCAGTTTCGTCACGCGATGATATTTGGATCCCGATCCTACTGTGAGTATATGCTACTCCTCGGGAAATTTCTCACTTAACGATCAATGCTATAAACCTAGTAGGTGCCTAGAAAGGTGTTAGCGGGGCTACGCCCCCAGGGAAAAGAGGTTCTTTAATTAAGGAACTTCGCGAAAGCGTTGGAAAACCTCCCTCGAAGTACCGACACCGGCCTGGCTGAACGGTTAAGCAAGTATTGTACGGTGGGATTGATCCTGACTAATTCTTCCTTTATGGTTTGAGGAGGGATTCGAGAAACAGTGGGAGCCATCCTGTTTAGACAAACTAAAAACCACTCTAAACTTGCAAGAGCATCATGCTGAGTGTTTCTTCTTCTCTCTCCTAATTGCAGCGACCAATCAACATGACTGGACTTAAGTTACTCCTAGATAAAAACAAACTGACAGGGCCAAACTACAAAGATTGGCTCAGGAATGTCAAGATAGCAATCACTTATGACAAGCTGGGGTATCTTCTTACCACCAAAGCTCCCCCTGTCCCTGGTCCAACTTCCAGTGTCGCGGATAAGGAAATCCGCAAGACTTGGGAGATTGATAGCGCGAAGGCCAAGTGCCTCCTGCTTGCCTCGATGGACAACGAACATCAGAGGAGGCATGAGAATATGGACATGGAGTCCATATTGCTCCATACAAAAGAACTGTATGGAGAGCAATCACGTATCGCAAGATACGAAGCGTCGAAAAAGTTATTTTCGACAAGAATGGCCGTCGGATCATCAGTAGCCGAGCACGTGCTAAAGATGATCGGCTTCATTGAGGAGCTCGCTGACCTAGGGATCACATTGGAGAGTGAGCTATATACGGATATAGTTCTCCAGTCCCTTCCTTCCACTTACGCCCAGTTTATACTGAACTTCAACCTACAAGAAAAAGAGGTTGAACTATCAGAGCTCCTCAACATGCTGAGGAGCGCAGAGGGCACCCTACAGAAAGGTAGGGAAACATCCACTTTGTTTGTAGGAGGATCATCTTCTTCTAGGTCCAAGGCGAAAGCCAAGGGAAAGAAGAAGAAGGCCCCCGCCAAACCAAGGGGCGGTGTTGGTAAAGTGGATACGAAGGGAAAAGGCAAAGCAACAAAGTTAGCGGGAAAGCTTGTGGATAAGGAAGAATGCTTCTATTGTCATAAGAAAGGACACTGGAAGAATGATTGCAGGGCCTGGAAGGCCAGAACACAGGAATTGAAGCAGGTTGCAGCTTCAGCTTCAGGTGTGTATGTTATTGAAAACTGTCTTTCAATAAACTCTACTTCCTGGGTATTGGATACCGGATCAGGATCTCATATCTGTAATTCTTTGCAGGCGTTGAGAAACCGTAGTGTTTTGAGAGCAGGTGACATGACCCTCAGAGTTGCAAACGGAGCTAGCATGGATGCTAAAGCCGTGGGGGACTATCACCTGGGAATGTCAGATGGACATGTTTTGGTTTTGCGTAATTGCTTTTTTGTACCCAACGCAACTTGTAATATCATTTCTGTATCTTTAGTTTCTAAAGAAGGTTATGAATTTGCGTTTGTAAGTAATGTTGTAAACATTCACCTTAATCAAGTATTGATTGGGTCAGGTACTCTGAGTAATGGTATATACGTGTTAAACCAACCACAGATTTTTAATGTCCAGAATACACACAAAAGAAAGTCTCCAGAAATAAATCAGACTTTCTTATGGCATTGTAGATTGGGTCACATCAATGAGAGAAGGTTGACGAAGTTACATACAGAAGGGTATTTGAATGCGTTCGAATATCAGTCGTATGCCACTTGTCAATCCTGTCTCAAGGGAAAGATGACAAAGACTCCGTTTACTGGACATGGAGTAAGAGCGAGCGAGCTCTTGGGACTCGTACACAGTGACGTGTGCGGTCCAATGTCTACACATGCCCGAAGCGGACATTCTTACTTCATTACTTTTACGGATGACTTCTCAAGGTACGGTTATGTCTTCTTAATGAAACATAAGTCCGAGGCCTTTGGAAAATTCCAGGAGTATAAGAATGAAGTAGAGAAACAGACCGGCAAAAGTATTAAGATTCTAAGATCGGATCGAGGTGGAGAATACTTAAGTGCCGAGTTCCTGGACTATTTAAAAGAGAACGGAATTCTCTCTCAGCTTACTCCTCCATACACCCCGCAACATAACGGTGTATCGGAGAGACGGAACCGCACCCTATTGGATATGGTGCGGTCCATGATGGGTAATGCTGAGTTACCGCGATCATTCTGGGGGTATGCGCTAGAATCAGCTGCGTACCTTTTGAACCGAGTTCCGACTAAGACTGTGCCTTCCACACCATATGAAATGTGGTGTGGGAAGAGACCCTATCTTAAGCACATTAAGACATGGGGATGTCCGGCTTTTGTCAAAAAGCAGCATGCGGACAAGCTCGAGGCACGCTCAGTACAGTGCAAGTTTGTGGGGTATCCAAAGAACTCAAAAGGATATTTCTTCTACTGTGAAGAGGAACAAAAAGTTCTTGTTTCTCGTCATGCCTACTTCTTGGAAACTGAGTTTTTGGAAAACCAGATAAGTGGGAGCACAGTAGAACTGGAAGAAATTCCAGAACCACAGACTGTTACTGAAAGTTTAGTGGAACCAGAAGGTTTGGAAGAACAGGACATTCCTACGCCGCTCCGCAGAAGTAGTAGGCAGTCTCATCCGCCCGAGAGATACTACGGTTTTCTCATAGACGGGGATAGAGAGGATTGCATCATAGATTATGATGAGCCTACTAGCTTCCAGCAGGCCGTTCAGAGCGTTGACTCAGTGAAATGGCTGGATGCAATGCGGACCGAAATGGAGTCCATGTATACCAACAAGGTATGGACGTTGGACATTGCTCCAGACGGGGTAAAACCCGTAGGATGCAAGTGGATCTTCAAAAGGAAGATTGGTGTAGATGGACAGGTTGAGACCTATAAAGCTAGGCTGGTAGCAAAGGGTTTTCGTCAACGACCTGGCTTGGACTACGACGAAACCTTTTCTCCAGTAGCCATGCTGAAATCCATTCGGATCCTTCTTGCCATTGCTGCCTTCCACGATTATGAGATCTGGCAAATGGACGTAAAGACAGTTTTTCTAAATGGAAATTTAGAGGAGTGTGTCTATATGGACCAGCCAGAGGGTTTCATTCAGAGTGGGAGCAGCGGAAAGGTGTGCAAGTTGCTTAAGTCCATCTATGGACTAAAGCGGGCATCGCGGAGTTGGAACATCTGTTTTGATGAGACGGTCAAAGAATTTGGCTTTATCAAAAATCCAGATGAACCATGCATCTATAGTAGATTTGTAGCGAGAACTGTAGTATTCCTCGTTTTATACGTGGATGACATTCTCTTAATAGGAAATGACATTCCTATGCTACAATCTGTCAAGGGGTTCTTGTCACACAGGTTCTCCATGAAAGACCTGGGTGATGCCTCATACATTCTGGGTATCCGGATCTACCGTGACAGATCCAAGAGGATATTAGGACTTTCGCAGTCCAGGTACATCGACACCATACTGAAGAGGTTCAGTATGGAAGATTCCAAGCTCGGTAACCTACCGGCTTGTCACGGGATCACCCTCTCTAAAGAGATGTCTCCCAAGACTGATTTAGAGAGGGATCGCATGTCTATTATACCCTACGCTTCTGCGGTAGGCTCTATAATGTATGCGATGTTGTGTACCAGACCGGATGTAGCTTATGCACTGAGTGTGGTAAGCCGGTATCAGTCTAACCCTGGGGAGAAACACTGGATAGCGGTAAAGAACATTCTCAAGTACCTGAGAAGGACTAAGGAGATGTTCTTGGTGTATGGCGGAAAAGACCTCCAGATCGAGGCCTTTGCTGACTCCAGCTTCCAGAGTGACAAGGATGATTCCAAGTCCATGTCGGGTTTTGTCTTTACCCTCAATGGAGGGGCGGTGTGTTGGAAGAGTTCCAAACAGGAAACCGTTGCAGACTCGACGATGGAAGCGGAATACATCGCTGCATCAGATGCCGCAAAAGAAGCTGTCTGGATGAGGAAGTTCTTGAAAGAACTTCAGGTGGTTCCGTCCATTGTTGATCCAATACCTCTGTATTGCGACAACAACGGGGCTATAGCTTTAGCGAAGGAACCCAGGTCCCATCAGAGATCCAGGCACATCTTGAGGCGGTATCACCTGATCAGGGAGATCGTGGATCGCCAGGAGATCGAGGTTCGGAGAGTCGCTTCAGAAGACAACACTGCAGATCCATTCACCAAGGCCTTGCCCCAGACTCAGTTCGAGCGGCTGATCGAGATGATAGGTCTTCGATACGCCAGTACATGGCCTTAGTGCAAGTGGGAGATTGTTAGTGTATATGCCCTAGAAGCCATTACTGTATCATACTAGTTTGTATATTACTTAATGGATGCTTGGGATATTCACCTTGTATATACAATCTTGCTCAAAATAGTAGTATGCTACTTGGTTTGTTTCTACTTCAATGTGTACTTGTGTTTATTTCAGTATATCACTTATACGCATTAGTGGAGCCCTTAGGATCTTTGCTTGATTACCAGCGTTGTGATGGCAGTCACACTAGTGGGGGCTGGGTAATCTATAAGCACATCCTTATTCAGGTCCCTGGTCGCAGGACTATCGAGACAGGGCATCGATACTCCGGAGTAGACCAGCGCATGCGCTTCTCATCCCAGTGTGGGAGACGGTCTGTCCCACAGCCGTCAGTACGTCGTACTTGAGATAGTATGCGGGTGCTCGTTAGGTTACGGGTACACTGGACATGACTCGTCGGGAACTGACTAGTTGGTATTATACCTATCGTCAGTTATCAGTTCCCAGGTGACATGAGTACAGCTTAGTCCGCTGACTTGACACTGTCACTTCGCCTCGGGTGTGTTCCCACTGTACTTTGATCACTACCCTACCACGGCTCAAAGGAGTCGTGCAAACATGTGGTAGTTGGGTGCAGTCCCGAAGCACTTGGAGGCAGTGACGGTTAGACAGGATTCGTCTCTCCCGGTATTGGGGGTTGACATCGCGCTGTGTCTAGGAGAGCCATTACACGAGTAGTCCCTGGCCAGGGCAAACGAGATATACTGGTAGGTTTCCAGTGTTATCTCAGGGTGTATTGGGCTTCACTCCGGCACGACTTGTACCGCTATTGGGGGACTGACGTTTACCGCCCCCTAGGCCCGCCATGCGATGTATCAGACGAACAGACCGGACTGTACGGAGAATGTCACACTCAGGCTCAGTAGGAGTTCAGATGGGTTTCGCCTCGTCGGTCTTCTTGTCGGCATTACCTGGGGACCGTTACGCACAGCTAGTGCCGCTTGCGGTCTGTGGTTAAACCCACTGCCAGCATAGTGTCGAGTCTTTAGAGTCCCACGTAGAAAGCTTTTCGCCTTTAGGCAAAAGAGTAGAGGTCGCATGGTATTGCGACAGGTCGCATGGTTTTGCGACAGGGTTCGGTCACATCCGTGCACTTGTGCACGTACAGTGTCCGGACAGTTTACACTAGCGGGCTTTGGTTTAAGCCAGATCCTAGTGTACCTTATGGGATTGGATTTATCCAGTTTGCATTCGTGTTCCTCGGAACGCGGATGCGGGTGTGTATGCACAGTTGACAGGGAGGCAGAGGCTACGGATTCTCATTAGGGTTGTTGACAGTTGACCGTTGACTATTTGACTTTATGCTCAACCCTAATGAGAATATGATATGTGATTAACTATTATATTAATTATGTATTATGGTGATATGGTTGTTGACTTGTTGACTTTCGTTGACTTGTTGACTTTGTTGACTTTTGTTGACTTGTTAACCGGTTGACTAGGCTTGACTAGTTGACCATCATGATAACCATGGTTATCATTTCATGCCAAAGACTTTTTCTTGCTTGCTCATTTGAGTAAAATGAGTGCATGACATGATAAGGTTATGGTTGCTTCTAACCATCACATAAGACTTTTTTGATATGATGAGTTATGATCACTTTGGATTATGAGAGGGTGAAAGACAAAAGAGTTGCTCATATTCTTTCTTGCTCATTCTCTCTCTTGTTCTTGAGCTCTCCTCTTGCTCTCACCCTCAACCTCTTGCTCCCTCTCTTGATCTATGGTTCTCTTGTCTCATGAGTTGAGAATCAAGAACCATAGATAAAATCCCATTCTAAATCATCTCTACTCATTCTAGTTCACTAGGTTTAGCAAACCAAGTGAACTAGTTTCTTCAAAGAACGAAGAAGGAGCTAAAGGTTGGAGCTTTCAAGTGGATCTATCTTCGGCGTACGGAGACAACGAGAAGGAGCCATCGAACCACCATCGGAGCTTGAAGAGAAGGAGTTCAAGTTTAGGTATAACCATCTTCATCCGAGTAGCTAAATATCTTTAGCTTAGTATGCTAGTTTTAGTTTAGGTAAAGATCCCGACCTAGCTTAGTCCATGTTGCCTCTTGCGTTAAAATTTTGATTTTATACCGTTTCCGCCTCCCCGTAAGAACCGGGGGTCGCAACGTGGACTTACACTCTCATCATTCACTTATTCACTCCTCATTCTCACCTCAACTCATTCATCTCAATTATTTTGCTATCTCTTCAACTCCTCAAACTGAACACTTACCTTGTTCATCACAAACCAAAACCAAATTCTTACAATCCTTACTAACCTTCACTAAAACTCACAAAACCCATCATTAAACATGATCTAAAGCCTATGGAGATGACTTGGAGCATGGAAAGTTAGAGTTTTGAGCAAGTTTGGTAAGGTAGTGCTCTCTACTGTTTACTAGGATTGTATAATGTTGTGTTGCTAATTAGTTTCAGTTTAGAACACTAAAAGATATAGTTTTGAGCACATGTCGCATTTTTAGGGTCGTTTTTGAGTCACTGTAATCTGCTATGACTACGAATCTTTACTGTAAAATCTAGCAATGTAGTATTGTTTTACTAGAGACCCTGAGTGTAGACCCAAAACAGGAACCCCACCTGACACTGTTCATCCGGTGAGAGGAGGAGAAAATCAGGCGAGCTCGGTATTTTAGGGGACTAGGGGGTTATGACTTTTAGGGTAGCTATCTATAGGCATTTTGGGGTTTTTGGTACTGCTAGATTTTTATATATTCACTGTATGTAAAATTTGGGATCAATTTACTAGTTTTTAGTGTTTCGGCGACGCGTGATACGGTGTCCGACTCAGTTTCTGTGCTACACGTGATTTCTGCACTTGGGTTAACTAAGGGTGTCGCTACATATGTTAGCCACTAAGAAAACAGTAGAGGGTTTTATTGAAGTCGGTGCGTCGGTCAAAACGTCATTTTTATGTATTATTGGTCGATTTCTGAGTTGCACTTGCTATGTTTTGTGTGATTTTAGGGGCGAGTGCGGGGACTTCGGACGCTGCGAAGAAAGGAAAGAAGGTGGTCGGATTTACCTAGCTCAAGATTATCAGTGAGTAGATTTAACATCTATGGGGAAATCTCCGGTATGACGTTAAGCTTCAGGGCTAGATATGATATTATAGCCGCATGTTTATATGCTTATATGTTGATTGTGCATGAGCATCATTGCATACCAATACTTGTTGTGCCTTGACTTAGTACCTAGTGGATACTGCACCATTACTGACGGTTCATGTTGCACAAGGACTAAATTGTATGCTACACCCACACCATCGGTAATTGCCATGACACGCACTACCTATACACCTAAGTAGTATTGTATTGTTATTGACATTGAGACATTGATTCTTGTTCTATTGCGCTTATGAAATGCATCGTGCATACATAGCTACATGTATACATTATATGATGTTGCATTTGATTTTGGAGGAATTAGGAACCGCATGATATATTTAAAAATTGGATTCATTTAAAAGAGCGGTTTTCCCTTGATATGCTCATATTACGGTTTTATGTTGCATATATCATATTTCATGGATTTACGCATTGAGATACGGATTTCATGTGATTTATGGATTTGAGAACCGTGGGGATATGTCAAGAAAGTATGCATTGTTTTGAAAACCCGGTTTCACTTGTTATGATATTTCAGTGCGTCCACCATGAGTTTTCTCGGTTCTGAGACTTGTGTTAGAAACCCGATTCGAGGAGCTGGGTGATTCGTTTGCGGGTTAATAGTGGACCCGGTATGGTACCCCGGGGGAAGAAAGGGATGTTGTGCAGTAGACGATGAGCCTGGCAGAGGGACAACTAGCTATTGGTTATTTGTTGGACCTGGCGGTTATCCGGAGGATACTGATCGGAGTCGTGAGATGGATATGGGCCGATCCGGACTGACGGAGCCCGTGGGCCGATCCGGACTGTTGGAGCCCGAGTTATATGGATTTGCGTATCGATGTTGGACATGAGTTTTCATGATGTTTCGAGTGCCGATGTTGGGCACTCAAGTTCTATGAGATTTACAGATATGAGGGCCGATCAGAGTGACGGCGCCTGCGGTATTGGGATTTGAGGTGTCTTTGATGGACACCGGTTTTTCCACAATGATGATTCATTGATGATGATATGTTTTATCACATACTCAGCATTCATTTGATATGCATTACTTCATGCATTTATAGTACCTGATAGAGTACCCTTCATGATTGTTTTATATCCATATTACCATATTTATGCTATCAGATTGCATGTGATAGATTATCGCTGTACGTGCATACCTGCAATTATCTGTACGATATTATTTACTATTCATGAGTTGGCAACTAACCCACGTTGTGCCATAGTGTTTTGCAGGTTTGACCCTCAGCGTAGTCGCGGCAGGGCTTCTTATTGTATTTTTCAATGGATACCGCTACGGTCGACTTTGAGCCTTTTTGCTATAGGTGAGTTCGCGGTTATCTGTTTATGTTCACTGTATATCTCATTGTATCTAGTACTTGTAAGTCCATGTCACGCACCATACGAACTTGCGGGGAGGCGGAATATATATGAAAAATGATTATCAAAGCTTCGTAACACGGACTTGAGCGCATGTATCGTTATCTAAACTATTGCTAACTATATGCTAGAGGTTTAACTACTCGGATTCGAAGTTATACCTCACGTTACATGTCCTTCGGGTCTTCATCGCTGTCCTCCACTCCTCGTATGCTCCATGGAACATCGGCACCTCTACGGCCTCCTTGAGTCAAAGACGATCCACCCGAAAGCTCCTACACCAAGCTTAATCTCAAATTTGAGATAACTAGGTTGCTTAAAATGCTAATCTAAGCTACCTAGGGGATGTAGAGTGAGGTTATGGATGGATTAGTCTAGCTAACCCTTGATCTCAACACATGAGAGGCTAAGGTTAGGGTTTGAAGAGAGAGTGAGCTTGAGGAGAGAGAAGGTGAAGAGGATAATGAAATGAGATAATGATCTATCATAATATATATGAAGCATTATTTATTTATCCAAAAATGAAATAATAGAATTAACAACCATGCTTCATAAATATCTATGAGTGATTCATCTCCACGAGTCATTAAGCATTTATGATGCATTAATGACATGGATGAATCACACAAATGAGTCACTAATCTCTTTTAATGCAATGCCACCTTACCCCCCAAATCACCACTCTTCTAGAAGCTTCCCGGCAAAATGCGAGAACGCTCCTCCAATTCGTGAAAACACGGAAAAACTTTAGACTGTATAAATCCAATAACCCGATACTAGAATCTGGCTTAAACCAAAGCCGGCAAGTAAAAACTGTCCGAAAAGTCGTACGTGCGTAAACACACATACGCATCCAAACCCTTGTCGTAAAACCATACGACCTCTATATCGTTTCGCCTGGAACAGGAAAACTCTCTGTGTGGGACTTTAAAGACTCGGCACTACGCTGGCAGTGGGTTTTGTAGGGTTCCTAGGCACGCTAGTGAGGTCTCCCACGCCATCAACCATGGCAATTTCAAAAATTATGGTGCCTACAAACCCTAAACTACGGATCGATAACTAGATGTCTAGGCGAACAATGAACTAGTGAGAAAACGGAAATACAACCTTTGTAGATCCGGTCCTCCACCTCCACGGCTCCGCAACGAGGTTGTCTCCGCTGTCCAAATCAAATCCGGGCTCTAGAGTCGGCTTCGTCGGAGAATGGGCAAGCTAGGTCGTCGATGTCCATGCCGAAGATGATCTACGTCGAGGCATCGCTAGAGCAAGCTCACAACTTCACCAAGTCATGAAACTTGTGAAGTAAACACACTCTACTACTTGGCAAGAGGTAGAGGATGAAGAAATAGGAAGTGGGTTAACTTTAGAATTGGATTTCTCACTCAAAAACATCAATCACCATTGATGGAGGTGAAGCTTTTCTTCTTGAAGTCAAGGAAGAAGAAGAAGAAAGCTTATGATAAGTTAAAAGAAAAAGAAAAGAATAATCAAAACTTATCATGACTAAACCATGGTAAAGTGTAGAGATTAAACTAGGGTTAAAACAAATGGTTAGGTTAAGCATGAGATAAGAATGGTGGACAAAGTCAAAGGTTCATGAATCTTCAACTACAATCCAAAACAAGCCACCATTTTCCTCATTTCATTTTCCAAAAAGAAAATAAATAAATAAATAAATAAATAGATAAATAAAGGAAATGAAACCCTAACCATTCTTTTAACCATGGTTTAAATCTTTGCACTTAACCAAGTAAACATGTATCATCAAACATGATACAATCAAATGCACAAAATCATATCGCATATGTAATGCGCACATCCGAGTGAGAAAATCCATCTTAAGTAAACCGATACTAGTTGATGCAAAGTAATATATCAAATATATAAATATGCATTAAATCATTAAATCAACACTTGATTCAATGATCCGGTTATGTCGCACACAACCGACTAGTATACAATATATCGGCTTATCGAATCAACGCTTGAATCGATAACTAGGTTATATTGCATACAACCATTCGATACATTTATCGCGAGAATAGAATACGGTATCACATACACGCATTATTCTCGGTCCCGCACATATCTCATATGCGCTCCTATTTCGTTTCGCTTGAGCCAGGAAACCTCTGTGTAGGACTCTAAAGACTCGTCAATACGCCGGCAGCGGATGATGGTCATATCAAACATCCACAAGCCGCAAGCGGTCTGCTAAACGTAACGGCCACCCGGGTATTGAGCGATCTGAAGATCGACGAACAAGCCCGCTCACACTCCAGTGAATCCGACCAGTAACACTACCGTACAGTCCGGTCTGATCGTCTGATATGTCGCATATCTTGCCTAGGGGTGGTAAACGTCAGACCCCAATAGCTCAATAAGTCGTGTCGATATGAGGTCTATAACTGTTCGAGAAACTACTGGTAACACTTACCAGTAAATCTCAGCAACCCTGGCTAGGGATTTCCTGTTATAGCCAATCGAACACAGCGCAACATCAACCCCCTATACCGGGAGAGACGAATCACCTCCTATCGCTCATTGCCTCCATGTGACTCGGGACTGTACCCAAAAACCACCGTTTTGCACGCCCTCTTGGACGTGGTAAGATGGAAATCAAAGCACAGTGGGAACCACACAAGACTCTATGACGATCTCGGGTCAACAGACTACTCTGTACCAGTGTCACCAGAGAACTGCCATCTGACGTGAGGTATAATACCATCTGGGAGTTCTCGGCGAGTTCGTCCAGTGTACCCAGTCTCTACTGAGCACCCGTATATCATCTCTGATGTCAAACACCAATGGATATGGGATCATCCATCGCCCATCTGTATGGGTCGAGAAGGTATACGCTAGTCTACTCTGGTATATCGATGCCCCGTCTCGATACACCCACGACTAGGGACTTTGAAGGATGTACTTATGGACTACCATGTCCCCACTAGTATGATCCGCATCATAGTCCAGGTAGTCAAGTACAGATCCTAAGGACTTTACCAACATGTAACAGAGAGACAATCAGCATACACGTTAAGGTAAAGGGTAACCAGATAGCATACTATCATGTCGAGCAAGAAAGTCCTCCCTATATATGTCCCAGCATCCACTACAATATACATCCTATGTACAGTAATGGCCTCTAGGGCATACATATAACTAACAATCTCCCACTTGCACTAGGGCCATCTGTAGCAGTGGTTGTAGTATCTCATACTCAACCATCCCATAAAGTCTCTCTCTGGGAACAGGCTTTTGTGAGTGGATCCGCTGTGTTGTCCTCTTAGTCTACTCTCCAAACCTCGATCTCCATGGAGATCAACTATCTCCATGATCAAGTGACACTGCCTTAGAATATGTCTGGATCACTGATGGGACGGGCGTTCCTCGGCATAAGCCACAACTCCATTGTCACACAATGGTAGGAACATAGTTCATCTCATGAACCTATATACACCCAAACAGCCTCTTTGGTAGCATCTTAAGTAGCGATGTATCCTGCCTTTATCGTCTAGTATGTCACGGTATCTAGCTTGGAACTCTTCCAACATACCGTCCCTTTACTGAAGGTAAAGACAATGCCTGCGACTGACATTCAGTCGTCTTTATCACCCTGGAACCCTTCCAGTGATTCTCCCCAGGATCGATTGATACCATCTCACTATAACTAGTGAGAAACCTAACATCCATTTAGATCTATCTCATAGATCCAAAACCCAGGATTTAGTAGGTATCACTTTGATCCTATACGGAGAATCTTTGTGATAAACGGAGATTGATCGAGCGTAGCATAGGAAACTCCTTCCCTATCAAGAGTATGTCATCCACGTACTCTATGAGGATCGTCACCATACTCCCTACTACCTTCTTGTTTATACAAGGTTCATCTACCATTTTGATGATGTCAACTTCTTTGACTAATTCATCAAAATAGATGTTCCAACTCCGCGATGCCTGCTTTATCATATAAAACATCTTGCACACGTTTCCGCTGCTCCCACTGTTTACGAAGCCCTCTGGCTGTGTACTTATAGACGCTCTCTTCTAAATCATCATTTAGAAAAGCAGTCAAGACACCCAACCACCAGATATCGCAGTCATGGTATGTAGCCGTGACAAGTAGGATCTGGATGGACTTAAGCATAGCTACTGGAAAAGATTTCATCATTATCCACGCCTGGTCGATGACGAAAACCTTTAACAATTCTAGCTTTGAAAGTCTCAACTTTTCCATGTACACCAAGTAATCTTTTCAAGATATACTTGCTCCTGATGGGGATTTAACCCTTCAGATATAGCAACCAAAGTCCATACTTTGTTGGTGTATAAGGATTCCATCTCAGATCGATAAACATCCAGCCATTCTTACAGAGTCTCACTCCTGATGGCCAGCTCGAAGCTAGTTGGGTCATCATCTCATGATGCAATCCTCGCTCCCACTATCATAGAGAAACCGAAGTATCTCTCAGGTGGGTGAGGAACCCTACTAGATCGGCGGAGAGGCTGAGGTTCGTTGGTATCTACTGAATCCTTTGGTTCTATCAAATCATGTGCTGTAGTTTGTATAGCTGGAACCTTTCCAGTTGTACATAACAGATCTTGCCTCGAGCTTGTCCGGATTTTGCTTTTCAGACATAGGCCGGACAGCCCCAAATCTTAACTGACTTAAGACATGGGCTCTTCCCATACCATATCACATATGAAGTGGTAGGCATCTGATTTGATTCGAACCCTATTCAATAGGTATGCAACTTTTCAAGTGCATAACACCCAAAGGGAAATAGGTAACTCAGTAGTACTCATCATAGAGCACACCATATCAAATAGGGTGTGATTGCTCCATCCCGATATACCATCGTGCCATGGTGTATACAGAGGAGTAATGCTGAGAGAGAATCTCATTCTCCTTTAGAAAAGTCCAGGAATTCCGTGCTTCAAGTATTCTCCTCCTTGATCTCATCAAAGGACATAATACTTATACCCGTATTTTGGTTCTCTACTTCTAACTTATATTCTGTGAATATCTTAAAAGGTTCGGACATGTGTTTCAACAGGAACATGGGTCTGAATCTCGAAAGATTATCAGAGAATGTAATGAAGTAAAAAGAACTAGTCTTGGTATGTGTAGACAGGGGACCTTACATACATCAACATGTATCATCCTAAGAGTTCACTGACTCTTTCTCTGTTTCCAATAAACAGAGCTATGGTCATTTTATCTTTGTGACATGACTGGCGAGTTTCACAAGATGTAAATTCAAACTGATTTAAATATACATCTATATGTAACTCTAGCCAGTCGGGTCACATTGATCTTACCTAGTCTACAATACCTCAAGAAGGATTCGTTCATTTCTGAACTCTTCCTCTTATGTGTGTTCCGTATACTAAGAACTGTAGTTTGATTTAGAACATTAATGCTTTTAGATAACGTGCCTGAACCGATCAACTTTTGATATAGGAAATGTTCAAAACATTATCCAACTATACAAAATTCTATCATTTCTTTACCAATAAAGAGACTGATATGATTTTGTATATCAGGTTCGGTATCTAACAACATTCGTTCAGAATCAATGTATTGTAATACAGGGTGACAGTGACCGACAGACTTGGCTGCAACACTTGCCTCGTTTTCTGCCTCATGAAACTTATCACCCGTTCTCAGTTCTCTACCTTTCTGTAGCCCTATGTAACAGATAACATATCTGGGATCCTGATCTGGTATCACATACCCAGGACGCGGAGGATACTGAGAAACAGTTCTTTGTAACGAACACACCCGAAGATGATGCATCAGCATGCACTTTCTTCGTTTGGGCGGCACGGGAATTCTGGTAATCCCCAATTTCCTGCTCTGTCTTATAACAATTATAAGTTGGAGCGGGACCAACGTTCCCCAGCTCAGTATAACAAGCGGGTTCGGTCAATATTCCGTATTATTATCTTGATTAAGGCGTGATATGGTCGCTACCTGGAGAGAGAGAGAAGAAAACACTCAGCGTGAGCTCTGTCAAGAATAGATTGGTTATTATTTTATCTAATCAGGATGGCTCCCACGGCTTTTTATCAAATCTTCCTTCAAACCCTAAAAGGAAAGACTAGCCGGGATTAATTACACACTACAAGTTCGCCAATCTTTCAGCCAGGCCAGTGTCGGTACTTTGAGGGAGGTCCCCCGTGCTTTCGCACGAACCTAATTAATGTAAACCTCGTTTTCCCAGAGGCGTAACCTCGTTAACACCTTTCTAGACACCTACTTGATCGGCTAATTGTAATGTATAAAACTCTCCCAGGAGTAACACTTACTCGCAGCGGGTATCGGGATCCAACTATCACATAGAAGGTATGCAATCTCATTGCAAATTTCAACACTTGAAATTCCCGATAATATTTTGCCCCTAGCTCGCTATGACCTTGACGGAGGCCAAACAACCCATAGTCCGCTAGTCAAGTTCAACCCGTCATTTCCTGATTGAATTAAACCCACCCGCATGACCCTTGATGGAGGCCAAACAACGCCGTACGAATACCCTAATCCAATCGCATCATATGCTAGCAGATAAGCACTAGTTAGCTACCGTACACTACGCCTTGACGGAGGCCAAACAACCGCAGCACGAATACTAACTAGTACGTATCTGAAATGACGGAGGGCTACGACAGGTTTTTCTGAAAACCTATTGCGTAAAGAACTTGATATCGCTGTAGAATCAAATGAAGTTTTGAAATGGAGTGATTTTGAGGCTTTTCTAGTTTTGCTAAAGGAGTCACTCCCGGTGAAGGGATCGTCGGTCCTTTCCTCGTCGAATGAGGTGCGGGATATATCATATATATCACTGTGCAAAGCAAAAACTCTTAAAAGCAATCAAAAGACAAACCGAATGTGTAGCATTTGCCAGTTATTGCTAAAGGAGTCACTCCCGGTGAAGGGATCTCGGTCCTTTCCTCATCGAATAAGGTGCAGGATATATCACATATACCACTATGCAAAGCAAGAACTGTAGCTACCTGTTTTATTTTGAAATTTGATTCTATAACATCTTAGGTTTATTTTATTTCATTAATCACATTAATGAAGTCCCATCATTTAAGTACCTAAACATCACAGATAAATACGACGTACACTTATGCCATCCGCATTCGCCTCGATGTCCCCTCGTGCACCGTTAGGTTAGGTAACTAACGACAGAGCAGGGCAGGGCTAGCGCGGGTGTAAAACATAAGTAACGCCTATATAATATATCATATATACTATATACTGTATCTATCAAAGAACATCACATGATCACATCACAGATATCGCAGCAGAAGAATCATATGAAATATTGGATATACTAGGACGTCCGTGTTTTCAATACGAGCCAGTATAAAACACGGATTCCACGGTCGTGATGAATAGCCAAACCCACACCCCTAGACCCCTACGAGAGCGGCAAGTAACCCTACCAATTCTAGAGTTAGGAGACCCGGACTCGACTCCTCGAGTTGGTCTCCCACTGGACTCCAGAACGCGGTTACTTGTGCCTTCCTCCTTGGGTCTATCCTAGTGCGGAAAAGTAAATAATATACAAGAGGTGACTACTTCCGCAACCTGGAAGCGCCCCAATAAAAAGAATATTACATACAAGTTTTTACATGAATGAAAATGAAAAACACTCATCTCACATAAAAATCCCCGGCTATTCAAACACGACGATCCAATATAACATATCCAGCAACACATAACATCACATGTCATCAACGTAAGTAAATATGTCCATCCCAATTGTCGTTGACATATAGCAACGAAACCGGCGATATCACATATTACACTTACGGTCACAGAAAAGAAAGTGTAAAACTACAACAGTTGGAATCCACAACCACCTCAGACATCGCATGCCTGACCAAATGAATTACTTAGACATCGCATGCCTAACAATTATAAACCCCGCATTTTAGTCTCATTATCGAAAACACTTTTCAATATCAAGTCGGGCAATTCAACAAGATTCCCGACATCCTGATCGAATACTCATCGCAAACTTCTGTAGACGGCCGCACCCCCGATACCGTCGACGAAGTGCACCAAGGCGGAACACCGCTGCCGCGAGCACCCGAACGGATGCTTTCGGCGACGGGGTTCTCCTACAGTCACTTGGTCGGGGCTATGGAGTGAGGCTGTCTATTAAGTTTACCCGGCGAGTATCCGCGTACATAACGTGATTGCGACGGACTTTTGAGCACATCAAAATTCCGTGGCAACCGATCAAGTGAGACTAAATTGCTACGTTTATAACATTCATTCAGTTATCTCATAACTCATTGTGAATTCTAATTATTGTATCCCATTCCAGATAAATAGAAAATGTTAAACTTTTCGATCGAACAATCGAACACCCAAGTTTTCCCGATACAGCTCAACATATGAAATAAGTCTAACAACATTCCGTTCGTGCCTCAGTACCAACGGTCCAGCCGTAGAAGGGTCAAGCCAACGCCTCACATGTGGCACGCCGTACTGCCCCAAACCCGAAGGTTCAAAGGGCAGTTCAAGACGGTCACATAATCGAGTTAAGGTTTGTGTCTTCTAGAGGGACCATCGTGTTACTTGCACTACTTAGAACGTCGTTAAACTACGGAAAAATCCAACACTTGGAAATTTCCCGACAGGGGAAAAATTGGGTATTTATATCCGGTCGAACTTTTTAACATATTCTAAGATTTATCCGGAAAGCCACACAGACAAAATTTGATACTCCGATCGAAACACCGAATCCCCAAATACACAGCAGAAAATTCAACTCTTGAAAAGCAATTAAAAATTCCCAGGAAAACCAGCATTGAAAAAGAGGAATTACTGTAAAAAAATATATGCGCAAAACGACAAATCTGCCGCGTTTCCGCCGCACGAGCCATGCTCGTGCCGCGGAAACGCGGCTCATTGAAGGAATCAGCCATACGAAATTTACAGTATTCCTTAGAATTTCCTGCTGACTTTACTGAATATTTTTAATATGGAAAATGACAAGATTTTAAAAATTGGACAGAGAGCATGTTTGATTCGGGGTTTCGGGTTCGTTCGGACTTCAAATTCCGTCTAGACTTCGCCTAAGGCTCTAGCTAGGCTCTGATACCACTGTAGGGTTCCTAGGCACGCTAGTGAGGTCTCCCAAGCCATCAACCATGGCAATTTCAAAAATTATGGTGCCTACAAACCCTAAACTACGGATCAATAACTAGATGTCTAGGCGAACAATGAACTAGTTAACACTTAACTAATGAGAAAACGGAAATACAACCTTTGTAGATCCGGTCCTCCACCTCCACGGCTCCGCAACGAGGTTGTCTCCGCTGTCCAAATCAAATCCGGGCTCTAGAGTCGGCTTCGTCGGAGAATGGGCAAGCTAGGTCGTCGATGTCCATGCCGAAGATGATCTACGTCGAGGCATCGCTAGATCAAGCTCACAACTTCACCAAGTCATGAAACTTGTGAAGTAAACACACTCTACTACTTGGCATGAGGTAGAGGATGAAGAAATAGGAAGTGGGTTAACTTTAGAATTGGATTTCTCACTCAAAAACATCAATCACCATTGATGGAGGTGAAGCTTTTCTTCTTGAAGTCAAGGAAGAAGAAGAAGAAAGCTTATGATAAGTTAAAAGAAAAAGAAAAGAATAATCAAAACTTATCATGACTAAACCATGGTAAAGTGTAGAGATTCAACTAGGGTTAAAACAAATAGTTAGGTTAAGCATGAGATAAGAATGGTGGACAAAGTCAAAGGTTCATGAATCTTCAACTACAATCCAAAACAAGCCACCATTTTCCTCATTTCATTTTCCAAAAAGAAAATAAATAAATAAATAAATAAATAGATAAATAAAGGAAATGAAACCCTAACCATTCTTTTAACCATGGTTTAAATCTTTGCACTTAACCAAGTAAACATGTATCATCAAACATGATACAATCAAATGCACAAAATCATATCGCATATGTAATGCGCACATCCGAGTGAGAAAATCCATCTTAAGTAAACCGATACTAGTTGATGCAAAGTAATATATCAAATATATAAATATGCATTAAATCATTAAATCAACACTTGATTCAATGATCCGGTTATGTCGCACACAACCGACCAGTATACAATATATCGGCTTATCGAATCAACGCTTGAATCGATAACTAGGTTATATCGCATACAACCATTCGATACATTTATCGCGAGAATAGAATACGGTATCACATACACGCATTATTCTCGGTCCCGCACATATCTCATATGCGCTCCTATTTCGTTTCGCTTGAGCCAGGAAACCTCTGTGTAGGACTCTAAAGACTCGTCAATACGCCGGCAGCGGATGATGATCATATCAAACATCCACAAGCCGCAAGCGGTCTGCTAAACGTAACGGCCACCCGGGTATTGAGCGATCTGAAGATCGACGAGCAAGCCCGCTCACACTCCAGTGAATCCGACCAGTAACACTACCGTACAGTCCGGTCTGATCGTCTGATATGTCGCATATCTTGCCTAGGGGTGGTAAACGTCAGACCCCAATAGCTCAATAAGTCGTGTCGATATGAGGTCTATAACTGTTCGAGAAACTACTGGTAACACTTACCAGTAAATCTCAGCAACCCTGGCCAGGGATTTCCTGTTATAGCCAATCGAACACAGCGCAACATCAACCCCCTATACCGGGAGAGACGAATCCCTTCCTATCGCTCATTGCTTCCATGTGACTCGGGACTGTACCCAAAAACCACCGTTTTGCACGCCCTCTTGGACGTGGTAAGATGGAAATCAAAGCACAGTGGGAACCACACAAGACTCTATGACGATCTCGGGTCAACAGACTACTCTGTACCAGTGTCACCAGAGAACTGCCATCTGACGTGAGGTATAATACCATCTGGGAGTTCTCGGCGAGTCCGTCCAGTGTACCCAGTCTCTACTGAGCACCCGTATATCATCTCTGATGTCAAACACCAATGGATATGGGATCATCCATCGCCCATCTGTATGGGTCGAGAAGGTATACGCTAGTCTACTCTGATATATCGATGCCCCGTCTCGATACACACACGACTAGGGACTTTGAAGGATGTACTTATGGACTACCATGTCCCCACTAGTATGATCCGCATCATAGTCCAGGTAGTCAAGTACAGATCCTAAGGGCTTTACCAACATGTAACAGAGAGACAATCAGCATACACGTTAAGGTAAAGGGTAACCAGATAGCATACTATCATGTCGAGCAAGAAAGTCCTCCCTATATATGTCCCAGCATCCACTACAATATACATCCTATGTACAGTAATGGCCTCTAGGGCATACATATAACTAACAGGTTTAACCACAGACCGCAAGCGGCACTAGCTGTATGTAACGGTCCCCAGGTAGATGTCGATAAGATGGCCGATGAGGAAAATCATCCGAACTCTTACTGAGCCTGATGTGACAATCTCCGTACAGTCCAGTCTGTTCGTCTAAGACTATCGCATATCAAGCATAGGGGGCGGCAAGCGTCAGTCCCCAAATAGCTGTATAAGTCGTGTCGGAGCGAAGCCCATTACACCCTGAGAAGCTACTGGAACCTACCAGTATATCTCGCTTGCCCTGGCCAGGGACTTTGCGTAATGGCTCTCTGACACAGCGCGATATCATCTCCCAATACCGGGAGAGACGAATCCTGTCTAACCACTACTGCCTCCAAGTGCTCGGGACTGCACCCAACTGCTACCCGTTTGCATGACTCCTTTGAGCCGTGGTAGGGTAGCAATCTAAGAACAGTGGGACACACTCGAGGTGAAGTACCATTGTCAAGTCTGCGAACTATGCTGTACTCATGTCACCTGGGAACTGTTAACTGACGATGGGTATAATACCAACCAATCAGTTCCCCTGCGAGTCCTGTCCGGTGTACCCGTAACCCAACGAGCACCTGTATACTATATCCAGTACGACGTACTGATGGCTATGGGACAGACCATCTCCCCAACTGGGATGAGAAGCGTACACACTTAGTCTACTCCGGAATATCGATGCCCTATCTCAATAATCCAACGACCAGGGACCTGTATAGGATGTTCCTTACAGACTACCCAGCCCCCACTAGTGTGACTGCCATAACAACGCTGGTAATCAAGCAAAGAACCTATGGGCTCTACCAATATGTATAAGTGATACTTTACAAGAAACATATGCACATATTAAAGTAGACACAAACCAAGTAGCATACTACCATTTTTAGCAAGACTGTATATACAACTGTGAATATCCCAAGTTTCCATTAAGTAATATACATACAAGTATGATACAATAATGGCCCCTAAGGCATATACACTAACAATCTCCCACTTGCACTAGGGCCATGAGCTGGCATATCGTAGACCTATCATCTCGAATAGCCTCTCGAGCTGCGTCTGAGGAAGGGCCTTTGTGAATGGATCAGCAATGTTATTCTCCGTCTCTACTCTCTTCACCTCGATCTTCCGGCGATCTACGATCTCCCTGATCAGGTGATACCGCCTTAAGATGTGTCTGGACTTCTGATGGGACCTGGATTCCTTCGCTAAAGCTATAGCGTCATTGTTGTCATAATACAGAGGTATTGGACCAACACTGGAAGGAACCACCTGAAGTTCTGTAAGGAACTTCTTCATCCAGACAGCTTCTTTTGCGGTATCGCAAGCAGTTATGTACTCCGCATCCATTGTTGAGTCAGCAACGGTCACCTGCTTGGAACTCTTCCAACAGACCGCCCCTCCATTGAGGGTAAAGACATAACCTGACATGGATTTGAAGGCATCTTTGTCACTTTGGAAGCCGGAGTCGGCAAAGGCTTCAATCTGGAGGTTTTTTCCACCATACACCAAGAACATCTCCTTAGACCTCCTAAAGTACTTGAGAATGTTCTTCACGGCTATCCAGTGCTTCTCCCCTGGGTTTGCTTGATACCGGCTTACAACGCTTAATGCGTATGCTACATCTGGTCAGGTACATAACATCGCATACATTATAGAGCCTACCGCAGAAGCGCAGGGTATAATTGACATGTGATCCCTTTCCAAATCAGACTTGGGAGACATCTCTTTGGAGAAGGTGATTCCGTGACAAGCCGGTAGGTTACCGTGCTTAGAATCATCCATACTGAATCTCTTCACTATGGTGTCTATGTACCTGGACTGCGAAAGTCCCAACATCCTTTTTGATCTATCACGATAGATCCGGATCCCTAGAATGTAGGTGGCATCACCCAGGTCTTTCATGGAGAATTTATGTGACAAGAATCTTTTGACTGACTGTAACATAGGAATATCATTTCCTATTAGGAGAATGTCATCCACGTACAAGACGAGGAATACTAAAGCTCTCCCTATAATCTTACTGTATATGCAAGGTTCATCTGGATTTTTGATAAAGTCGAATTCTTTGACAGCATCATCAAAACAGATGTTCCAACTCCGTGATGCCTGCTTTAGTCCATAAATGGACTTAAGCAACTTCATACTTTACCGCTGCTCCCACTCTGAATGAATCCCTCTGGCTGATCCATATAGACGCTCTCTTCCAAATTTCCATTTAGAAAGGCCGTCTTTACGTCCATCTGTCAGATCTCATAATCATAGAAGGCAGCAATAGCAAGAAGGACCCGAATGGATTTGAGCATAGCCACTGGAGAAAAGGTTTTGTCATAATCCAAACTAGGTCTTTGACGGAAACCCTTTGCAACAAGTCTAGCTTTATAGGTTTCAACCTGTCTATCTACACCAATCTTCTTTTTGAAGATCCATTTGCATCCTACGGGTTTTACCCCAACTGGAGCAACGTCCAAAGTCTATACTTTGTTAGTGTACATGGACTCTATTTCGGTCCGCATTGCATCCAGCCATTTTACTGAGTCACCGCTCTGAATGGCTTGCTGGAAGCTAGTAGGCTCATCATAGTCAATAGTGCAATCCTCTCTATCCCCGTCTATGAGAAAACCGTAGTATCTCTCGGGCGGATGAGATTGCCTACTAGTCCTACGGAGTGGCATCGGGATGTCCCGTTCTCCTGAACATTCTGGTTCTTCCAAGCTTTCAGTAATATCTTGTGGTTCTGGAATTTCATCCAGTTCTATTACGCTCCCACTTGTTCCTTTTTCTAAAAACTGATGTTCCAGAAATTGGGCATGACGAGAAACAAATTTTTTTTGTTCCTCTGCGTAATAGAATAGATACCCCTTGGAGTTCTTTGGATATCCCACAAACTTACAATGTACTGATCGTGCCTCGAGCTTGTCCGCATGCTGCTTTTTAACAAAAGCCGGACATCCCTAAATCTTTAGATACTGAAAATAGGGTTTCTTCCCACTCCACATCTGATATGGTGTGGTAGGCACAGTCTTGCTAGGAACTAGGTTCAAAAGAAATTCAGCTGATTCTAGTGCATATCCCCAGAATGATCGCGGTAACTCAGCGTTACACATTATGGAACGAACCATATCTAATAAGGTTCGATTTCTCCTTTCCGATACACCGTTGTGTTGTGGTGTGTATGGAGGAGTAAGCTTATCTGTAATGTTTAATGTGTTCGTAAACCTCCCGTAACTGCTAGTATGTCGGTTGGCTGTGGGTTGCATATTTCTGAAATGTTTACTGTTTGTGTATATGAACTATATTTGACTGTTGTGATGATTAGCCGAGGTTTGAGATGTGTTTAATATCCATTCATTCAATGTAAATGTAATTTGATGTAATATTCTTTTGCGGGGCACATCCAGGTTGCGGTTGTAGCCACCGTTGTATTATTTCTTTTTACTGTTTTTGCTCCTAGGATAGACCCAAGGTGGGGTACACAAACTACCGGGTACGTCGAAGTGTTTAGTGGCCAACTCACGTTGTTGAGGGAGACCGCTTCAATTCGGGTACTTAGTGGGTAGTTTGCCGTACCCGTAGGGGTCTAGGGTGGGGTAATGGCTATTCATCACAACTGTGTAATCCGTCTTTTATTGCAGGCTCAAAGCAAATGCGGATTGCTAATAAATCCAATAAAGTTCATTTGTGATCTGGAATGCTTATTATTGCGTCTGACGAATGAACAATATCTATATATGATAGCTATTAGATGTCACTTATGTTTTACACCCGCGCTAGCCCAGCCCCCGTTCTGTCGTTAGTTAAGTAACCTAACGGGTGATGACGGGACCCAGTGGCGAATGCGGATGGCATAAGAGGACGTGGTATTTTCATTGTTTTCTGCAATGATAGGATAAATGATGGGACGCATTATTATAACGCAAAGAAAATAAACCAAAGTTAAATCGTTGGAACAAATTTAAAAGAAACCACTCGGTTATTTTAAAAGAGCAGAATTTTTAATTGCGGAGCTTTAACCACTCCTTTTAAAAAGCTATCAGGTTCCTTCGATTATATCAAGTTCACTACGTTCACGGTTTCGCCAAAACCAGTCGTAGCCCTCCGTCATTTCTTATGGATGGTCAGTAGTATTCAAGCTATGTATTTTGACCAACGCCAGGCATAGTGTTTGGTAGATGCTGGATATTCATTTGTTGCATAGATAGATGTGTTAGTTTGGGACAGTCGTATTATCATTTTGGCCAACGTCAAGGATATGTACGGATGGGTTCAAATTAACCTGGATAATGACGGGTAGAACTGGACATGTGACTTATGATATTTTGACCAACGCCAAGGTCATAAGAGCATGGGGCAAAAAACAATATACATCGGGAATTTCTAAAGAAACTGAAATTTGCAGAGAGATGCATACCATTTTGGAGTTTGATGAATGTTGGTAGGATTCCTTCAACATTATCATACGATGATATTTTGGATCCCGATCCTACTGTGAGTATATACTGCTTATCAGGAGATTCTTCACTTAACGATCAATGCTATAAACCAAGTAGGTGCCTAGAAAGGTGTCAGCGGGGTTACGCCCCCAAAGAAAAGAGGTTATTTAATTAAGGAACTTCGCGAAAGCGTTGGAAAACCTCCCTCGAAGTATCGACACTGGCCTGGCTGAACGGTTAAGCAAGTATTGTACGGTGAGAATAGTCCTGGCTAATTCTTCTATTATGGTTTGAGGAAGGATTCGAGAAACAGTGGGAGCCATCCTGTTTAGATAAACTTAAAACCAATCTAAACTTGCAACAACATCATGCTAAAATGTTTTCTTCTCTCTCTCTTAATTGCAGCGACCTTGTGACCACACATAGGTTACATCTAGATAAAAAATTTACTGAATCTGACTTATATGACTGCCAAAGGTCTGTCCAGATGTCCATTACTTATGACAAGCTGGACCACCCTAAAACTACTCACGATCCCGCCGTCCCAGGTCCAGTTTCCACTGTCGCGGAAATGAATATCCGTCAGACAAGGGAAAAAGATAAAGCGAAAGCTAAGTGCCTCGTGTTAGCTTCAGTTGATGGTGTATACCAGAAGCAGCACGAGAAGATGGACTAACAAAGATTTATATGGAGAGCAATCTCATATCACTAGATATGAAACCTCGAACGAATTAATTCAAGTGAGGTTGGCTGATGGGTCATCTGTAGGGGACAACGTCCTTACAATGACTAGCTGTATTAATGAGCTCCAGGACCTGGAGACCGTGTTGGGAAACGAGTCAAATACTTACTTGATTCTATAGTCTCTGCCTCCTACCCTGAAGGAAACCAGGGAAGCAGAAGGAATGAGAAGGGCAAAAGTTTCGGGACTTAATATAGTAAAAGAGGGTAGTTCCTATTATTATGGGATTGGACATTGGCAGAAAGATTGCAGGGCTTTAGAAGCCAGTAACCAGGATACAAAGCATGTTGTGGCTTCAGCCTCAAGTGTGTTTGTTATTGAGAACTGTATGTCAGTTAACCCTACTTCCTGGGTATTGGATACTGGGTCAGGAACTCACTTCTGTAATTCATTACAGGCTCTGAGAAACCGTAGGGTTATCGGGATAGGTGATATGACCCGCACGGTTGCTAACGGAATGAGCATGAATGCTGAATCCGTAGGGGAATATCATCTTGGACCGACAACTGGGCAGATATTGATTCTGCGTAACTGTTTTTATGTACCAGGTACGACTTGTAATATCATATCTGTACCCTTACTATCTAAGAAAGGATATGATTTAAGTTTTACAAGAGATGTGGTTCACATCCACCTAAATCAAGTTATGATTGGGTCAGGTACATTAGCAAACGGAATATACGTATTAAATCAAACTCAGATTTTCAATGTCCAGAACACACTTAAAAAGAAAGTCTCCGGAATTAAATCAGGCTTTCTTATGGCATTGTAGACTAGGTCACATCAATGAAAGAAGGTTGACTAAGTTACATAGAGAAGGATATTTGAATCCGTTCGAATATCAATCTTATGCTACTTGTGATCTTGTCTCATAGGAAAGATGACAAAGACTCTGTTAACTAGACACGGGGTAAGAGCAAGCGAGCTCTTGGGACTCGTACACAGTGATGTGTGCGGTCCAATGTCTACACATGCGCGAGGTGGTTATTGCTACTTCATTACTTTTACGGATGATTTCTCTAGGTATGGATATATCTTCTTGATGAAGCATAAATCCGAGGCCTTTGTGAAATTCCAAGAATACAAGAATGAAGTGGAAAAACAAACAGGCAAGAGTATAAAAACACTGAGATCTGATCGAGGTGGTGAATACTTAAGTGCCGAGTTCCTGGGTTACTTAAAAGAGAATGGAATTCTCTCTCAGCTTACTCCTCCATACACACCGCAACACAACGGTGTATCGAAAAGGAGAAATCGAACCCTATTAGATATGGTTCGTTCCATGATGAGTAACGCTGAGTTACCGCGATCATTCTGGGGATATGCACTAGAATCAACTGCATATCTTTTGAACCTAGTTCCTACCAAGACTGTGCCTACCACACCATATCAGATGTGGAGTGGGAAGAAACCCTATCTTTAGTACGATGTACTGATAGCTGTGGGACAGACCATCTCCCTAACTGGGATGGGAAGCGTACACACTTAGTCTACTCCGGAATATCGATGCCCTATCTCGATAATCCAACGACCAGGGACCTGTATATGATGTTGCTTACAGACTACCCAGCCCGCACTAGTGTGACTGCCATCACAACGCTGGTAATCAGGAAAAGAACCTATGGGCTCTACCAATATGTATAAGTGACACGTTACAAGAAACATATGCACATATTAAAGTAGACACAAACCAAGTAGCATACTACCATTTTTAGCAAGACTATATAGACAACTGTGAATATCCCAAGCTTCCATTAAGTGATATACATACAAGTATGATACAATAATGGCCCCTAGGGCATATACACTAACAGTACTCTCCACTACCCTTTCCATGTATTGACTTAGAGATTAGTTTTGAGGACGATATTGTATATTTTGTGACTTTGGGTGTCGAGCTCGTATGAGCCGACTTTTATTACGCAGTTTTATCTCTTATGCTATATTCACTTTATATTGTTTATTTCTTCGCTACGACATCGTATATTATGCTTGTGGTGGTTGTTTCCGCCTTTGGGCGTGATTTGCTCACGTTTGGGGATGCTTTACTTATATGTTATGTTTGTACCCATTTCGGGGCTAGTTTTTACAAAGGAGGTGCTGCCGAAATTTTAAGAAAATAAACATAAGTTTAAAGATTTTTATTTGAGATTTCTAAATGTTTTTAACAATATTTATATCACTTACTACTTTTGATGGTTTAGATTTATGGGTTTTCGGCTTACTTAAATTGCGTTATGCCTGTTGACGTCACGTGGTTTAAGTGCCGGTCACGTGCTTAATCTTGTGTCGTGACAACGTTGATAGCAGAGCGCTAGGTTTTACCTTTCAGAGTGTAGGATGACCTTGGTATGATGTAGTAGGTAGCTTAAGCAGAGTGACGTAACGTGTGTTTGTTCCGCGGCATACTTACGACACGATACTCCGCCTAAGTGACCTTAGGACTTGTTGGTTGAAATTCCTTTTGTGATTATATACATCCTTATGATTTGATTTCCGTGTTCTTATCGAATCCTGTTTTCATTTCTAGCCATTATGCCGCCGAAGACTACGAAGGCACGAGAGAGGACGCGAGAGCCAAGGTCAGAGTTGGCTCGTCGGAGATAAGGACTGACCAGGGCGGTACGTCCGTTGTACAGGAGCAGATTGATCCACCTTCGACAGACTGTATTACTAGGCTAGAGGCAGATATGCAGGATTTGCGTCAGATGATGTGATCGTTAGTCGAGGCCAGTCGAGCGAAGCGACAGGAGGTTGTCCCACCTTTTACGGGGACCGCGATGGTGCCTACTGTTCAGGCAGTCTTACCTATAGCTACGGAGGTTATCACCGTATCATTATCTGAGTTCATGAGGCTGAACCCTCCGGTTTTCACCGGCACTGATGCAGCTGAGGATCCACAGTCATATATCGATCGGATGGCCAGGATCTGTCGTTCGCTGAGGTGCTCCGACGCGAGATGGATAGAGTTCACCAGTTTTCGTCTGGAGGGTCTTGCCCAGACCTGGTGCAAGTCTTTAGAGAGGGGCAGAGCCGCAGGTCTTTCTCTTATGATCTGGGCTGAGTTCGTGACGGTTTTTCTTGCCCATTTTCTTCTATAGAGCATCAGGGATGCTCGAGCTCACAGTTTTGAGTCATCTCGCTAGACTCCGGGTATGACGGTGGCAGAGTACGATGTTCAGTTTACCCAGCTATCTGTGTATTCTCCGTATTTAGTGGACACTGAGGCGATGAAGATCAAGTGGTTTGAACGAGGCCTGCTTACCCAGTTGTTCCTTGCTATCATCGCACAGCATTTTGACACATATGTAGCCGCAGTAGAAGCAACCCTATTGGTTAAGGATCGTCTTTCTGAGACGCGGTCGTTCTGGAACCGAAGAAGGTTCATACTGGTGCATCAGCCCGGAGACAGATGTTTAGACACCGCGACAGATTTTGTTCAGGTCGTGGGAGTAGCAGAGGCTTGGGACGAGGCCAGTTGCTTATCACTTATCCCCAGGAGGGTCAGCAGGCATCGTCTAGATGTTTTCGGTGCGGGAGTCTTTATCATCGTCTTCGAGATTGTACTGAGCCACGTGAGGACGAGGTAGCCGTACCACATGTTACCTTACCACCTTCTCTACCTCAGAGAATGTTTCCTCTTGCGCCTGTTGTTGCTTCACGTCAGACTTATACTCAGATAGGTCATGGTCATAGAGGGTTTGTTCAGAGAGGACGGGGTTGCAGAGGCGGAGGATAGCCAGTTGCTGGTAGATGGCAGGCTCGAGTATTTTCTTTGACTCATCAGGACGCACAGGCGTCCAATGCAGTGGTTTTAGGTAATCTTTCAGTATGTTCTTTGAATGCACACGTTTTGTTTGATTCGGGATCTATGCACTCGTATGTTTATACACACTTCATGCCAAGGTTGGGCCGAGAGTCGTGTTTTCTAGATCAGTCGCTTGTCGTGACTACTCCTGTTGGCGAGTCGTTTGTTTCGTGACACGTGTTTCGATCGTGTGCTATCCGTATTGGAGATAGAGATTCATCCGTCGACTTGATCCTTCTTGAGATGTTGGACTTCGACATTCTTCTGGGCATGGACTGGTTAGCTACTTGCTATGCGTCCGTGGACTACCGTAAGAAGACAGTCAGGTTTTGTTTTCTCGGTGAGTTAGTTCTAATTGTGCAGGGGGACCATGGTGCCGCCCCTCATAGTTTGATTTCAGCACTTTGCGCTAGTCGGCTATTGAGGAGAGGATGTCGGGGATTTTTGGTTTTCATACGAGATACTAAAGCCACGGTAGATTTGTTGGACCGGGTTCCTATTATGAGAGAGTTTCCTGAAGTTTTTCCCGATGAGTTAGTTGGATTGCCGCCACAGCGTGAGATTGAGTTTTACATTGATTTGATCTCCGGCGCGAGGCCTATTTTTATACCGCCTTACTGGATGGCCCCTGTTGGGAACTCACTTGAGCGTGCAAATGCGTATGTTTTGGAAATGGAAATGTTTTAATGAAATGGATTGCGCACGCGAGATCGTTCTCGTTTTAAAATTTATAAATCGCAAATGCACGGGGCGTTGTAGCAAGCCGGAATGTACGGGTCGATCCGCAGGGAATTGTGTATTCGGTATCGTGATTTAAGGTTCAACAAATTAACAAATTGTTTGGTTGTCACAAAAAATGAATAGAATACGAATACAAAGAAAGCAAGAAAACGAGAAAGTAAGAAATGGTTGTGGCTTTGGCTTGGAAGGTTGAATCACGACGATTCCTTCGCTCCTCCTTCGCTCATGAGTTGTCCGCCCTTACTTCGATCCCGGCATGAAGCATGACTTGTCGAGCGGTTGCGAGGCACAAGTCGTCAAATTCCGATATTCTCTGCAAACACGAAACTAGTCCATTTTGTTCACTTACCATTATATATCCAAGCTTTGGGTATCAACACTAAACACAAGGGTTAGCAAGTATACCACAGAATCAAAAACACAATTAGTGCGTGAGAGCAAATGGTTTTAGTGTTAAGTTTGCTAGATGTTTGTGATGGTATATCGTATATGAAACCAAGAGAATGTCAAACACTTGATCACAAAATACGATATCCAAACCTAGCAACCTTAACATTAAATTGATTTTAACTTAAACATTGTTAAATAGGGAAGGGGAGTGAATATGGTATATGAAGAGGTTACAAGTAACCATGGTTTCAAAATACCATATCACTGTAGGGTTCCTAGGCACACTAATGAAGTCTCACAAGGCATCAAACATGGCTAATTCAAATTTTGCATGTGCCTACAAACCCTAATACGGATCGTTAACTAGATATATAGGCTATGCGAGCATGTAAACGAATTAAATGCAAAAGGAAAGTGACTACAACCTTTGTAGATCCGGTCCACCACTTCCTAAGCTCCGCGATGATGTCCTTCCGCTGTCCAAATCAGATTCCGGACTCTAGCATCGGCTTCATCGAAGAAATGGGCGGGCTTGATCGTCGGCTTCGATGCCGAAGATGATCTACGTCGAGGCATCACAAGATCAAGCTCCGACTTTACCAAGTCATGAAACTTGTGAAGAAAACACCATATACTACTTGGCAAGAGGTAGAGGATGAAGAAATAGGAAGTGGGTTCACTTTAGAATTGGATTTCTTACTTGTTTTCATCACTTGCCATTGATGTAGCAAGCTTTTCTTCATGTTGAAGAAAGAAGAAGAAGAAGAAGATGATATGATAAGTTCTTCAAAAATAGATAATAAAAATTAATACTTATCATAATCTAACCCTTGGTTAAGTATAGAGAATGAACTAGGGTTAGTATAAATGGTTAGGGTTAAGCATGAGACAAGAATGGTGACTTAGTCAATGGTTCATGAATCTTCAACTAAAAACAAACATAGCCACCATTCATTTATCTTTATCATTTTCTTTTGCCAAAACAATAAATAAGAGAAAAGAAACCCTAACCATTCACTAAACATGGTTTAATCTTTACACAAACCCAAATGAGCAAGTATCATCAAACATGATACAATGTTGTGCACAAAAATATATCATATACACAATGTGCACTTCAAGTGAGAAAATCCTTATAAAGTGAACCAATACTAGTTAATGCAAAGTAATATATCAAATATATAATTATACATTAAATCATTAAATCAACACTTGATTCAATGATCCGGTCATGTCGCATATAACCGGCTAGTATCCAATGTATCGGCTTATCGAATCAATCCTTGATTCGATAACTAGGTTATATCGCATACAACCATTCGACACATTCATCGCGAGAATGAAATACGGTATCACATACACGCATTATTCTTGGTCCCGCACATATCTCATATGCGCTCCTATTTCGTTTCGCTTGAGCAAGGAAACCTCTGTGTAGGACTCTAAAGACTCGTCAATACGCCGGCAGCAGATGATGATCATATCAAACACCCACAAGCCGCAAGCGGTCTGCTAAACGTAACGGCCACCCGGGTATTGAGCGATCAGAAGATCGACGAGCAAGCCCGCTCACACTCCTGTGAATCCAACCAGTAACACTTACCGTACAGTCCGGTCTGTTCGTCTGATATGTCGCATATCTCGCCTAGGGGTGGTAAACGTCAGACCCAATAGCTCGATAAGTCATGCCGACGTGAGGTCCATAACTTTCATGAAACTACTGATAACTCTTACCAGTATATCACAGCAACCCTGGCCAGGGATTTCCTGTTATGGCCAGTCGTGCATTGCGCAACATCAACCCCCAATACCGGGAGAGACGAATCCCCTCCTATCGCTCATTGCCTCCATGTGAATCGGGACTGTACCCAAAAACCACCTGTTTGCACGACTCAGTAGAGCCGTGGTAGGGTGGAAATCAAAGCACAGTGGGAGACACACAACACTCTATGACGATCTCGGGTCAACAGACTAAGCTGTACCAGTGTCACCAGAGAACTGCCATCTGACGTGAGGTATAATACCATCTGGGAGTTCTCGGCGAGTCCGTTCAATGTACCCAGTCTCCACTGAGCACCCGCATACCATCTCCGATGTCAAACACCAATGGATATGGGATCATCCATCACCCATCACATGGGTCGAGAAGATATACGCTAGTCTACTCTGGAATATCGATGCCCCGTCTCGATATTCCCACGACTAGGAACAATGAAGGATGTACTCATTGACTACCCAGGCCCCACTAGTATGATCTTCATCATAGTCCTGGAAGTCGAGTACACATCCTAAGGGCTTTATCAACATGTAATTAGAGAGACAGAGAGTATACATGTTAAGATAAAGAGCAACCAGATAGCGTACTATCATGTCGAGCAAGAAAGTCCTACCTATATATGTCCCAGCATCCACTACAATATACATCCAATGTACAGTAATGCCACTAGGGCATACATATAACTAACAATCTCCCACTTGCACTATGGCCATCTGTAGCAGTAGTTGTAGTATCTAATACTCAACCATCCCCTTAAAAGTCTCTCTTTAGGAAAAGGCCTTCGTGAGTGGATCCGCCGTGTTGTCCTCTGAGTCTACTCTCCTAACCTTGATCACCCTGGAGATCAACTATCTCCATGATCAGGTGATGCTGCCTCAGAATATGTCTGGTTCACTGATGGGACCAGGGTTCCAGGGCCAAAGCCACAGTTCCATTGTCACACAATGGTAGGAACCTAGTTCATCCTATGAACCAATATACAACCAAACTGCCTCTTTGGTAGTATCTTTAATAGCGATGTTACCAGTCTTTATCTTCTAGTTTGTCACGGTTCTAGCTTGGAAATCTCCCAACATACCGTCCCTTTACTGAGGGTAAAGACAATGCCTGTGACTGACATTTAGTCATCTTTATCACCCTGGAACCCTTCCAGCGATTCTCCCCAAGATCAATTGATACCATCTTACTACATCTAGTGAGAATCCTAGCATCCAATTACATCTATCTCATAGATGAAGACTCAGGATTTAGGAGGTATCACTTTGATCCTATATGGAGAATCTATGTGATAAGAGGAGATCGACCGATCGTAGCATAGGAAACTCTTTTCCTATCAAGAGTATGTCATCCACGTACTCTACGAGGATCATTACCATACTCCATACTACCCTTTTGTACATACAAGGTTCATCTACCATTTTGATGAAATCAAACTCTTTGACTACCACATCAAAACAGATGTTCCAACTCCGCGATGCCTGCTTTATCCTGTAAAGCAACTTGCACATGTTTCCGCTGCTCCCACTGTTTACGAAGCCCTCTGGCTGTGTACTTATAAACTTTCTATTCTAAATCACTATATAGAAAAGCAGTCATGACACCTAACCACCAGATATCGCAGTCATGGTATGTAGCAATGGTAAGTAGGATCTGGATGGACTTAAGTATAGTCCCTGGAAAAGGTTTCATCATTTTCCACTCTTGGTCGATGACGAAAACCTTTAACAAGTCTAGCATTGAAAGTCACAACCTTTCCATTTACACCAAGTAATCTTCTCAAGATATACTTTCTCCTGATGGGGATTTAACCCTTCAGATATCGCAACCAAAGTCCATACTTTGTTGGTGTATATGGATTCCATCTCAGATCGCTAAGCATCCAGCCATTCTTATAGAGTCCCTACTCTCGATGGCCTGCTCGAAACTAGTTGGGTCATCATCTCATGATGCATTCCTGGCTCCCACTGTCATCGAGAAACCGAGGTATCTCTCAGGCAGATGAGGAACCCTACCAGATCGGCGGAGAGGCTGAGGTTCGTCGGAAACTATTGATTCCTTTGGTTCTGTCAAATCATTAGCAGTTTTGTACAGCTGGAACCTTTCCAGTTCTACAGAACTGATCTTGCCTCGATCTTGTCCGGATTTTGCTTTTGACATAGGCCGGACAATCCCAAATCATAACTTACTTAAGAGATAGGCTCTTCCCATACCATATCTTATATGGAATGGTAGGCAGTGATCTGATTCGAACCTAATTCAATAGGTACGCAGCTTCTCAAGCGCATAACCCCAAAAGAAAATAAGTAACTCAGTAATACTCATCATAGAGCACACCATATCTAATACGGTGTGATTGCTCCACCCTGATACACCGTTGTGCTGTGGTATATTCAGAGGAGTAACACTGAGAGAGAATCTCATTCTCCTTTAGAATAGTCCAGGAATTTTATACGCAAGTATTCTCCTCCCTGATCTTATCATAGGACATAATACTTATACCCGTATTGGTTCTCTACTTCTAGCTTATATTCTTTGAATATCTCAAAAGGTTCGGACTTATGTTTCAACAGGAACATAAGTCTGAATCTTGAGAGATTACCAGAGAACGTAATGAAGTATAAAGAACCAGTCCTGGCATGTGTAGACAGGAGACCTCACATGCATCATCATGTATCAGTCCCAAGAGTTTTACAAACTCTTTCCCTGTTTCCAATAAACAGAGCTATGGTCATCTTATCTTTGTGACATGACTGGCAAGTTTCACAAGATGTAAATTCAAACTGATTTAAATATGCATCTAAAATGTAATTTCAGCCAGTCGGGTCGCATTGATATGACCTAGTCTACAATGCCTCAAGAATGATTCGTTCATTTCTGAACTCTTCCTCTTGTGTGTGTTCTGAATACTAAGAACTGTAGTTTGATTTAGAACGTTAATGCTTTTAGATAACGCGCCTAAACCGATCAACTTTTGATATAGGAAATGTTCAAAACATTATCCAACAATACAAAATTTTATCATTTCTTTACTAATAAAGAGACTGATATGATTTTGTATATCAGGTTCGGTATCTAATAGCATTTGTTCAGAATCAATGTATTGGTAATTACAGGATGACAGTGACCAACAGACTTGGCTGCAACACTTGCCCCGTTTTCTGTCTCATGAAACTTATCACCCGTTCTCAGTTTTTCTACCCTTTTATAGCCCTATGTAACAGATTACATATCTGGTATCAAATACCCAGAATTCAGAGGATACTGAGAAACAGTTCTTTGTAATGAACATACCCGAAGGAGATGCATCATATGCACTTTCTTCGTTTGGGCGGCATAGGAATTCTGGTATTCCCTATTTCCTGCTTTGTCTTATAACAATTATAAGCTGGAGCGGGACCAACTTTCCCAGCTCAGTATAACAAGCGGGTTCGGTCAATACATCCATATTATTATCTTCATTAAGGCGTGATATGGTCGCTACCTGGAGAGAGAGAGAAGAAAACACTCAGCGTGCGCTCTTGCAAGAATAGATTGGTTATTATTTTATCTAATCAGGATGGCTTCCACTATTTTTATCAAATCTTCCTTCAAACCCTAAAAGGAAAGACTAGCCGGGATTAATTACACTCTACAAGTTCGCCAATCTTTCAGCCAGGCCAGTGTCGGTACTTTGAGGGAGGTTCCCCGTGCTTTTGCACGGACCTAATTACAGTAAACCTCGTTTTCTCAGAGGCGTAACCCCGTTGACACCTTTCTAGACACCTACTTGATCGGCTAATTGCAAAGTGCAAAACTCTCCCAGGAGTAACAATTACTCGCAGTGGGTATCGGGATCCAAGTATCATATATAGAAAGTATGCAATCTCATTGCAAGTTTCAACACTTGAAACTCCCGATAATGGTTTTTACCCCTAGCACCTATGACCTTGGCTAAGGTCAACAAATCATAAGCACTAGTCAAGTTCGACCCGTCATTTCGTGATTAGTTAGACCCACCCACATGACCCTTGGCTAAGGTCAACAAAGCCACATGACTGTCCTAACTAATCGCATCATATGCGGTGTAGGAAGACATCACTTAGCTACCGCACACTACGCCTCGGCTATGGTCGACAAACGTAGCACGAATACTAAGTACTCTACTTCCTAAAATGACGGAGGGTTGTGAATGGTTTTTGTGAAAACCTTTAACGCTTTGAACTTGATCTCGTTGCGGAATCAAATGGTTTTTAAATGGAATGTTTTTGAGGCTTTTCTAGTTTTGCTAAAGGGGTCACTCCCGGTGAAGGGATCGTCGGCCCTTTCCTCGTCGAATGAGGTGCGGGATATATCATATATATCACTGTGCAAAGCAGAAACTATAGAAGCGATCAAAAGACAAACAGAGTTTGTAGCATCTGCCAGTTATTGTTAAAGGAGTCATTCCCGGTGAAGGGATCTCGGTCCTTTCCTCATCGAATAACGTGCAGGATGTTCTATAATGAACACCGTGATGCAAAGCAAGAACTGTAGCTACCTGTTTTATTTTTGAAATTCGATTCCACAACATCAATTAGGTTTATTTTCTTTCATTAATCTCATTAATGAATATCCCATCATTTAAGTCCACCTAATCATCACAGATAAATATAACGTATGCTTATGCCATCCGCATTCGCCTCGATATCCCGTCTGCACCGTTAGGTTAGGTAACTAACGGCAGAGCGAGGCAGGGCTAGCGCGGGTGTAAAACATAAGCAACGTCTATATAATATATCATATATACTATATACAATATCTGTCACAGAACATCACATGATCACAGAACATATAACGCAGCAGAAAATATCATATGAAATATTGGATATACTAGGACGTCCGTGTTTTCAATACGAGCCAGTATAAAACACGGATTCCACGGTCGTGATGAATAGCCAATCCCACACCCCTAGACCCCTACGAGAGCGGCAAGAAACCCTACCAATTCTAGGGTTAGGAGACCCGGACTCGACTCATCGAGTTGGTCTCCCACTGGACCCTAGAACCCGGTTACCTGTGCCCTCCTCCTTGGGTCTATCCTAGTGCAGAAAAGTAAATAATATACAAAGGGTGACAGCTTCCACAACCTGGAAGTGCCCCAATAAAAGAATATTACATACAAGTTTTTACATGAATGAAAATGAAAACACTCATCTCACATAAAAACCCCCGGCTATTCAAACACGACGATCTAATATAACATATCCAGCAATACATAACATCACATGTCATCAACGTAAGTAAATATGCGCATCCCAATTGTCGTTGACATATAGCAACGAAACCGGCGACATCACATATTACACTTACGGTCACAGAAAAGAAAGTGTAAAACTACAACAGTTGGAATCCGCAAGCACCTCAGACATCGCATGCCTGATCAAATGAATTCTTTAGACATCGCATGCCTAACTATTATAAACCCCGCATTTTAGTCTCATTATCGAAAACACTTTTCAATATCAAGTCGGGCAATTCAACAGGATTCCCGACATTCTGATCGAATGCTCGTCGCAAACTTTAGTAGGCGGCCGCACCCCCGACGCCGTCGACAAAGTGCACCAAGGCGGAACACCGCTACCGCGAGCACCCGAACGGATGCTTTCGGCGACGGGGTTCTCCTACAGTCACTTGGTTGGGGCTATGGAGTGAGGCTGTCTATTAAGTTTACCCGGCGAGTATCCGCGTACGCTATGTGATTGTGACGGACTTTTGATCTCATCAAAATTCCGTGGCAACCGATCAAGTGAGACTAAACTGCTATGTTTATAACATTCATTCCGTTATCTCATAACTACTTGTGATTTCCAATTATTGTATCACATTCTGGATAAACAGAAAATGTTAAACTTTCCGATCGAACATTCGAACACCCAAGTTTTCCCGATACGGCTCAACACATGAAATAAGTCTAACAGCATTCAGTTCGTGCCTCAGTACCAACGGTCCAGCCGTAGAAGGGTCAAGCCAACGCCTCACATGTGGCACGCCGTACTGCCCCAAACCCGAAGGTTCAAAGGGCAGTTCAAGACGGTCACATAATTGAGTTAAGGTTTGTTGTCTTCTAGAGGGTCCATCACGTTACTTGCACTACTTAGAACGTCGTTAAACTACGGAAAAATCCAACAATTGGAAATTTCCCGGCAGGGCAAAAAGTGGGTATTTATATCCGGTCGAACTTTTTAACATATTCTAAAAATACCCGGAAAAACACACTGACAAAATTAGACAATCCGATCGATACACCGAGTCCCCAATACAACCCAGAAAATTCAACTCTTGAATTCAGTTTAAAAATTCCCAGGAAAACCAGAACCATAAAATAGTAGTTACAGTGCAAAACAAATAGGGCAAAGAGACCATTAGGCCGCGGAACCGCCGCATGAGCCATGCTCGTGCCGCGGAACCGCGACTGTTTGATGGAATTGAGTCATCAAATTTCACCGTAACTCTTAGATATTCCTGCTGGTTTTTCTGAATATTTTTAATCTGGAAAAAACCACGATTTTAAAAATTGTCCAGAGAGCAAAATGCGATTAGGGTTTCGGTTCAATTGGACTTCTAACTCCGTCTGCGCATCGCCTAAGGCTCTAGTTAGGCTCTGATACCACTGTAGGGTTCCTAGGCACACTAATGAAGTCTCACAAGGCATCAAACATGGCTAATTCAAATTTTGCATGTGCCTACAAACCCTAATACGGATCGTTAACTAGATATATAGGCTATGCGAGCATGTAAAAGAATTAAATGCTAAAGGAAAGTGACTACAACCTTTGTAGATCCGGTCCACCACTTCCTAAGCTCCGCGATGATGTCCCTTCGCTGTCCAAATCAGATTCCGGACTCTAGCATCGGCTTCATCGAAGAAATGGGCGGGCTTGATCGTCGGCTTCGATGCCGAAGATGATCTACGTCGAGGCATCACAAGATCAAGCTCCGACTTCACCAAGTCATGAAACTTGTGAAGAAAACACCCTATACTACTTGGCAAGAGGTAGAGGATGAAGAAATAGAAAGTGGGTTCACTTTAGAATTGGATTTCTCACTTGTTTTCATCACTTGCCATTGATGTAGCAAGCTTTTCTTCATGTTGACGAAAGAAGAAGAAGAAGAAGATGATATGATAAGTTCTTCAAAAATAGATAATAAAAATGAATACTTATCATAATCTAACCCTTGGTTAAGTGTAGAGAATGAACTAGGGTTAGTATAAATGGTTAGGGTTAAGCATGAGACAAGAATGGTGACTTAGTCAATGCTTCATGAATCTTGAACTAAAAACAAACATAGCCACCATTCATTTATCTTTATCATTTTCTTTTGCCAAAACAATAAATAAGAGAAAAGAAACCCTAACCATTCACTAAACATGGTTTAATCTTTACACAAACCCAAATGAGCAAGTATCATCAAACATGATACAATCTTGTGCACAAAAATATATCATATACACAATGTGCACTTCAAGTGAGAAAATCCTTATAAAGTGAACCAATACTAGTTAATGCAAAGTAATATATCAAATATATAATTATACATTAAATCATTAAATCAACACTTGATTCAATGATCCGGTCATGTCGCATATAACCGGCTAGTATCCAATATATCGGCTTATCGAATCAATCCTTGATTCGATAACTAGGTTATATCGCATGCAACCATTCGACACATTCATCGCGAGAATGAAATACGGTATCACATACACGCATTATTCTCGGTCCCACACATATCTCATATGCGCTCCTATTTCGTTTCGCTTGAGCCAGGAAACCTCTGTGTAGGACTCTAAAGACTCGTCAATACGCCGGCAGCAGATGATGATCATATCAAACACCCACAAGCCGCAAGCGGTCTGCTAAACGTAACGGCCACCCGGGTATTGAGCAATCAGAAGATCGACGAGCAAGCCCGCTCACACTCCTGTGAATCCAACCAGTAACACTTACCGTACAGTCCGGTCTGTTCGACTGATATGTCGCATATCTCGCCTAGGGGTGGTAAATGTCAGACCCCAATAGCTCGATAAGTCATGCCGACGTGAGGTCCATAACTTTCGTGAAACTACTGATAACTCTTACCAGTATATCACAGCAACCCTGGCCAGGGATTTCCTGTTATGGCCAGTCGTGCATTGCGCAACATCAACCCCCAATACCGGGAGAGACGAATCCCCTCCTATCGCTCATTGCCTCCATGTGAATCGGGACTGTACCCAAAAACCACCTGTTTGCACGACTCAGTAGAGCCGTGGTAGGGTGGAAATCAAAGCACAGTGGGAGACACACAAGACTCTATGACGATCTCAGGTCAACAGACTAAGTTGTACCAGTGTCACCAAAGAACTGCCATCTGACGTGAGGTATAATACCATCTGGGAGTTCTCGGCGAGTCCGTTCAATGTACCCAGTCTCCACTGAGCACCCGCATACCATCTTCGATGTCAAACACCAATGGATATGGGATCATCCATCGCCCATCACATGGGTCGAGAAGATATACGCTAGTCTACACTGGAATATCGATGCCCCGTCTCGATATTCCCACGACTAGGAACAATGAAGGATGTACTCATTGACTACCCAGGCCCCACTAGTATGATCTTCATCATAGTCCTGGAAGTCGAGTACACATCCTAAGGGCTTTATCAACATGTAATCAGAGAGACTGAGAGTATACATGCTAAGATAAAGAGCAACCAGATAGCGTACTATCATGTCGAGCAAGAAAGTCCTACCTATATATGTCCCAGCATCCACTACAATATACATCCAATGTACAGTAATGGCCTCTAGGGCATACATATAACTAACAATCACATCAATATATAAATCAATGTTTAAGTTATAATCATGTAGTTAAGCACATTTAAACATAAACAAGAGGTGGAGGAGGAAAAAGCCTTTCATCTCACTTCCTCACCAATACCACAACCAAAGAAAGATTAGTTAAGCATAATAAAAGAAAAGCAAATAATAAAAAGATCAAGTAAAAAAAGAAACAATAATATTATTAACACTTGAGAAATGAGATACAAGATATATGGTAACTTATTCAACCTCCTTAATAAAGCTCTCCAAAGAAAGCTTCAAGAGAGAAGAAGAAGAGACTAATTGAAGCCCACTCAACTCTCAAGCTAAACCAAAAAGAAAAGAAACTAAGAAAAACTATGGTGAATATATGAGAATGAGAGAGTTCCTTCCCTTGCTCACTGGTTCTGCTTCTATAGGCACAAAAGAAAAATAAACCAGCAATAAAAATGAGGTGACGTGGCTGCAAGGAAGGGCCCACGGAAATTTGGTGTGCATTTGGGCAAGGGGGCTGGCCTGCTCGGCCAAAAGGGGCAAGTGGCTGGTCCTGTTGAGGAGCCATGGCCTTGTGCTGATGTGGTGGGTTTGTGCGCCTCTCAATATCACTCTGGTGTTGCTAGTTTTGTCTGTAGAAGCCTTAGATGCACTCAGGGTTTTGGAAGGAACAAGATACCACACATCACATCAAATCTTTATGCTTTTATTACCCATATCCCTCCATGTGCCATGGGCAGCCCCCACCTAAGTCTAAGAACCAAAGAGCTATGTTCACACTTGTGTTGTGTTGGACCAAAAAAGTGTACACATAATTATTTGCAAAAGAGCTCTTCGGATATTGGTCATTTTTCTATTTCATTTGCAGTGTCCGCTCCCAAACGTTATATCCGTGATTTTGAATGTGTATCCGGTATTTTATCACGAACACCTGTAAACTGTAGTTACTGAGATGACACTGATTAATAGTACCGATATATACAAAATAGATAACCAATGTGGGTATTAAAATGCTATTTTCTGAGATGAACAAATCCCCCCAAACTTATCATTTGCTCGTCTCGAGCAAAACAAAAAATCCTAGCCTCACTTTCGCAGGAAACGCGATTGCACTGAGCATGTGCTGTAGGGATCCTAGGCACTCTTGTGAAGGTTCATAAGGCATCAAACATGCCAGGATAAAAATTTAGACGTGCCGAACAACCCAAAGCCGGGATCTTTGCTAGATTATTAGGGTTAAACATGCAAGATGATAACTTTTATCTAAGTGTGAGGGATTACAACCTTTGTAGTCCGCTCCTTCGCTTCACAAGCTCCGAGTAGAAGTCCCTTTGCCGCGATCCACGATCTCCCGGACTCATGAGAAGCTCCACGACTCGAACGATCCATGCTAGCTTGAAGTGTTCCAAATCTCCGATGATCTACGTCGAAGTTGCAAAGACTCAAGCTTTCTCACTCTAAAGAGATGAACACACTAATCTCATGGGCTAGATGAGATGAGGATGAGAGAGTAGTATTTTTGCTTTCTTTTTAAATCATTTTCTCATATTTATTCATCACATAATGATTTCCTAGTAAGCTTTTTCAAGAGAGAAGAAGATGATAATGGAGAATGATAAAAAGATTAATCCTTTTGTGATGAATAGAATGAAATGTATATGATTGATATATAAACCATGGTCAAGGATGTGTGGCTAAGATTGTGTAGAGAATAAACTAGAGTTAGGGTTTGGTTGGGTTAAAAATGTGTCATCCAAAAATATCTTAACAATGACAAAAGAAAATGCTTCTAGAAGGTGCATGAAGCATCTAACCCTAATCAAACCCTAACCTCAATTAATCATCCTTAAACATGTTTAACAATTAATCATATCATGTCACAATAATATATATCACATATATATTATATATTTGCAACAAAAGAAAATAATACAATTAACATATATCGCATATATATCAATGTATCATCCAGTGAGAAAATGAAATAATAAAGCGAGCCAATATTAGATAATGTAATACAATATATCATATATATTATTATACATTAAATCATCGAATCAACACTTGATTCGATGATCCGGCCATATCGAATATTACCGACTAATATATCATGTACCGATTCATCGAATCAACACTTGATCCGATGTCCCGGTTCATATCTAAATATCGCGAGAGTATAATACGGTATCTCATATCGCATTATTCTCGGTCCTGCACATATCACATATGTGCCTCTACTCCGTTTCGCCTGAGCCAAGAAACCTCTGTGTAGGACTCTAAAGAATCGTCAATACGCCGGTAGCAGGTGATGATCATATCAAACACCCACAAGCTGCAAGCGGTCAGCTAAACGTAACAGCCACCCAGGTATTGAGCGATCAGAAGATCAACAAGCTAGCCGGTGCGTTCTCCTGTGAATCCAATCAGTAACACTCCCGTACAGTCCGGTCTGTTCGTCTGATATGTCGCATATCAAGTCTAGGGGTGGTATACGTCAGACCCCAGTAACCGATAAGTCGTGTCGATGTGTGGCTCATAACGGGTCGAGAAACTACTAGTAACACTTACCAGTAAATCTCTATATCAGCCCTGGCCAGGGACTTCCAGTTATAGCCAATCGAATACAGCACAACATCAACTCCCTATACCGGGAGAGACGAATCCCCTCCTATCGCTCATTGCCTCCATGTGATTCGGGACTGTACCCAAAAGCCACCGTTTTGCACGCCCTCTTGGACGTGGTAAGATGGAAATCAAAGCACAGTGGGAATCACACAAGACTCTATGACGATCTCGGGTCTACAGACTACCCTGTACCAGTGTCACCGGAGAACTGCCATCTGACGTGTGGTATATCACCATCTGGGAGTTCTCGGCGAGTCCGTCCAGTGTACCCAGTCTCCACTGAGCACCCGTACACCATCTCTGATGTCAAACACCGATGGATATGGGATCATCCATCACCCATCATATGGGTCAAGATGCGTATACGCTAGTCTACTCTGGTGTATCGATGCCCTGTCTCGATATACCCTCGAATAGGAACAGTTATAGGATGTACTCATCGACTACCGTGGCCCCACTAGTATGATCTCATCATAGTCCCAGTAGTCGAGTACAGATCCTAAGGGCTTTATCAACATGTGAGAGTAAAACAGTAAACCAATACAAGTCAACATGTTAAGATAAAGTGAAACCAAATAGCATACTAACATGACGAGCAAGAAAGTCATCTCAATATATATCCAAGCATCCATTATAATATACATCATATGTACAACAATGGCCTCTAGGGCATATACATAACTAACAATCTCCCACTTGCACTAAGGCCAGCTGCTGTAGTATCTCATACCTAGCATCCCGAATAATCTCTCAAACTGTATCTGGGGAATAACCTTCGTGAATGGATCCGCAGTGTTGTCCTTCGTATCTACTCTCCTGACCTCGATCTCCCGGCGATCAACTATCTCCCTGATCAGGTGATACCGCCTCAGAATATGTCTGGACTTCTGATGGGAACTGGGTTCCTTGGCTAACGCCACAGCTCCATTGTTATCGCAATACAGAGGTATTGGATGCTCAATGGATGGAACCACACCAAGTTCACTAATGAACTTCTTTATCCAGACAGCCACCTTGGCAGCATCGTTGGCAGCGATGTATTCAGCCTCCATCGTTGAGTCTGCAACGGTATCCTGTTTGGAACTCTTCCAACATACCGCCGCTCCATTGAGGGTAAAAACAAAACCCGAATGCGACTTAGAGTCGTCCTTATCACTTTGGAAGCTGGAATCGGTAAAGGACTCCACCTGGAGTTCTCCGTTACCATACACCAAGAACATCTCCTTAGTCCTTCGTAAGTACTTGAGAATGTTCTTCACTGCTGTACAATAACTCTCTCCAGGATCTGCTTGATACCGACTCACTACACTTAGTGAGTATGCTACATCGGGTCTGGTACATAGCATCGCATACATGATAGAGCCTACTGCCGAAGCATAGGGTATCCCTTGCATGCGAGCTCTTTCCAAATCAGTCTTGGGAGACATCTCTTTGGAGAGAGTGAGTCCAGAGATCGTGGGTTGGTTCCCACGCTTGGATTCTTCCATACTAAACCTCTTTAGTATGGTGTCAATGTACCCGGATTGGGACAATCCCAGTATCCGTTTAGATCTATCTCTATAGATCATGATTCCCAATACGCAGGAGGCATCACCTAGATCTTTCATTGAGAATCTCTATGATAAGAAGAGCTTGACTGATTGCAGCATAGGAATATCATTTCCTATCAAGAGTATGTCATCCACGTATAATACGAGGAAGACAACCTTACCCTCTGCTACCTTCTTATAGATACAAGGTTCATCTATATTTTTGATGAAGTCAAACTCTTTGACTACAACATCAAAACAGATGTTCCAACTCCGCGATGCTTGCTTTAAACCATAAATGGATTTAAGCAGCTTACACACCTTTCCGCTGCTCCCACTATCTACGAAGCCCTCTGGCTGAGTCATGTACACGCACTCTTCTAAATCACCGTTTAGAAAGGCGGTCTTAACATCCATTTGCCAGATTTCATAGTCATGGTATGCAGCAATGGCAAGTAAGATCCGGATGGACTTAAGCATAGCCACTGGAGAAAAGGTTTCGTCATAATCCACACCTGGTCGTTGACGAAAACCCTTTGCTACAAGTCTAGCTTTGAAAGTCTCAACTTTTCCATCTACACCAAATTTCTTTTTAAAAATCCACTTGCTCCCAATGGGTTTTACCCCTTCAGGGGCATTTTCCAAAATCCATACTTTATTGGTGTACATGGATTCCATCTCAGATCGCATTGCATCCAGCCAATTCACAGAGTCACCACTCGTGATGGCCTTCTCGAAACTAGTCGGGTCATCATCTTCCATGATGCAATCTTCGCTTCCACCATCAATGAGAAAACCGTAGTATCTCTCAGGTGGACGAGAAACCCTACTAGATCGGCGGAGAGGCTGGGGTTCGTCGGGTACTACTGAATCCTCTGGTTCCACTAAATCTTCAGTTGCAGTTTGTGTTGCTGGAACTTCTTCCAGTTCTACCTCAGAGCCACTAATCTCTTTTGCAAGAAATTCCTTTTCTAAAAAGGTTGCATGTTGAGCAACAAACACTTTTTGCTCCTCACCGTGATAGAAAAAATATCCATAAGAATTCTTCGGATATCCTACAAACTTGCAAAGAACTGACCGTGCCTCGAGTTTGTCCGGATTTTTCCTTTTCACATAGGCCGGACAACCCCATATCTTAACTTGTTTAAGATACGGTCTCTTCCCACTCCATATCTCATATGGTGTGGTAGGTACAGATTTAGTTGGAACTTGATTCAATAGGTATGCTGCTGTCTCAAGCGCATACCCCCAGAAGGAAATAGGTAACTCGGCTGTACTCATCATAGAGCGTACCATATCTGATAGGGTGCGATTCCTCCGCTCCGATACACTGTTGTGCTGTGGTGTATAAGGAGGAGTAAGCTGAGAGAGAATCCCATTCTCTTTTAGATAATCTAGGAACTCATTGCTTAAGTATTCACCTCCTCGATCAGATCGAAGAATCTTAATACTTTTGCCCGTTTGATTCTCTACTTCGTGCTTATATTCTCTGAATTTCTCAAAAGCTTCAGACTTGTGTTTCATCAGGAACACATGTCCGAATCTAGAGAGATCGTCAGTGAATGTAATGAAGTAGGAAGAACCGTTCCTGGCATGCGTAGACAGGGGACCGCATACATCACTATGTATCAGTCCTAAGAGTTCAGTAACTCTTTCTCCGTGTCCACTAAACGGAGCTTTGGTCATTTTTCCTTTGAGACATGAATGGCAAGTATCATAAGATGATAATTCGAACGGATTCAAATAACCATCTTTATGTAACTTAGCCAGTCGTGTCGCATTGATATGACCAAGTCTACAATGCCACAAGAAGGATTCGTTCATTTCTGAACTTTTCCTCTTGTGTATGTTTTGTATATTCAGGACTGTATTCTGATTTAGAATGAATATACCATTATGTAACGAGCCTGATGCAATCAACTTTTGATCTAGGAATATGTTCATAACATTATCCTTTACTACAAAATTATATCCTTCTTTACTTAATAAAGAAACTGATATAATGTTGCACATCATGTTCGGTATATAATAGCACTCATTTAGAATCAGTGTATTACGACTTGGCAATACAAGGTGATATTCGCCAACTGCTTTGGCAGCAACATTTGCACCGTTCCCTACTTGAACGGAATGATCACCTTTTCCCAGTTCTCTACCTTTTCGTAGCCCATGTAACTGTTTACATATGTGGGATCCTGATCCGGTATCTAATACCCAGGATGTAGGGTGAACTGAGAAACAGTTCACAATAACTAACACGCCTGAAGAAGATACATCAACATGCATGTTCTTTTGGGCGGCTTGAGAATCCAGATATTCTCCTGTTTCCTGTTCAGTCTTATAACTCTTATAAGAAAGAACGGGTCCAACATTCCCTAGCTCAGTACAATAATTGGGTTCAGTCAATACATCCATATTATTATCTTGATTATGGCCTGACATGGTCGCTACCTGGAGAGAGAGAGAAGAAAACACTTTAGCGTATGCTCTTGTAAGATTAGATTGGTTATTATTTTATCTAATCAGGGTGTCTCCCACTGTTTTTATCAAATCTACCTTAAAACCCTAAAAGGTAAGATTAGCCGGGATTAATTACACCCTACAATTTCGTCAATCTTTCAGCCAGATCAGTGTCGGTACTTTGAGGGAGGTTCCCCGTGCTTTCGCACTGACCTAATTAAAGTAAACCTCATTTTCCCAGAGGCGTAACCCCATTAACACTTTTCTAGACACCTACTTGATCGGCTAATTGTCCTGTGTAAAACTCTCCCAGGAGTAACACTTACTCGCAGTGGGTATCGGGATCCAACTATCTTATAGGAGGTATGCAATCTCATTGCAAATTTCAACACTTGAAATTCCCGATAATATTTTGCCCCTAGCGATCTATGACCTTGACAAGGTCAACAAACCATAAATCGCAAGTCAAGTTTAACCCGTCCTTTCCTGATTGAATTAAACCCACCCGCATGACCCTTGACAAGGTCAACAAGGCCGTACGAATACCCTAATCCAATCACATCTCATGTTTTAGCAGATAAACACTAATTAGCTACCGTACACTGTGCCTTGACAAGGTCAACAAACACAGCACGAATACTAAGTAGGATTTATCTGAAATGACGGAGGGCTACGACAGGTTTTTCAGAAAACCTATTGCGTAATAAACTTGATATCGTCGTAGAATCGAGTGAAGTTTTGAAAAGGAGTGTTTTTTGAGGCTTTTCTTAGTTTCGCTAAAGGGGTCACTCCCGGTGAAGGGATCGTCGGCCCATTCCTCATCGAATAAGGTGCAGGATATATCATATATACCGCTGTGCAAAGCAAAACTTTAAAAGCAATCAAAAGACAAACCGCGTTTTGTAGCATCTGCCAGTTTCGCTAAAGAGGTCACTCCCGGTGAAGGGATCGTCCGCTCTTTCCCCATCGAATAAGGTGCAAGATATATCATATATATCACTGTGCAAAGCAAAACAGTAGCTACCCTTTTTATAAAGTTTTGATTCTACAACATCTTTAGGTTTCTTTTCCTTTTATGAATCTCATTAATAAATATCCCATCAGCTTATGCTTCCTAAGCATCACAGAAGAAACGAAAGCAGTAATATTTATATATCAGCATATATATATAGTATAAGCATTCGTCTCAGGCAGTAATATGATCTCATCACAGAACATTGCAGCAGAAGAACATATATGAAATATTGGATATACTAGGACGTCCGTGTTTTCAATACGAGCCTGTATAAAACACGGATTCCACGGTCGAGACGAATAGCCAAACCCACATCCCAAGACCCCTACGAGAGGCAAGTAACACTGCCAATTCTAGGGTTAGGAGACCCGGTCTCGACTCCTCGAGATAGCCTTCCACTGGACCCTAGAATCCGGTTACTTGTGCTCCCCTCCTTGGGTCTACCTAATGCGGAAAAGTAAATAATATACAAGGGTGACATCAACCTCAACCTGGAAGTGCCCCAAATAAAAGAATATTACATTACTAATGAATTTTACATAAATGAAAATAAAAACCCTCATCTCACATAAAACCCCCGGCTATTCAGAACGCGACGATCCAATATAACATATCATAGCAACACATAATATCTCATATCATCAACGTAAGTAAATATGCGCATCCCAATTGTCGTTGACATATAGCAACGAAACCGGCGATATCACATATTACACTTACGGTCACAGAAAAGAAAGTGTAAAACTACAATATTTGGAATTCACTATCACTTTAGACATCATAAATCCGAAATATCACATACTCCGCATTTCATGCCCAACTCTATGAATTCCATATATTGTATCACATTCCAGATAAATAGACAGTATTAAACTTTCCGAACAGATAATCAAATACCCAAAATTTCCTAAATTGCTCAACACTTGAGCGGAGTTCAAATAATCCCAGAATAAGTCACAGTACCGGTGATCCAGCCGTAGAAGGGTCAAGCCAACGCCTCACATGTGGCACGCCGTACTGCCCCAAACCCGAAGGTTCAAAAGGCAGTTCAAGACGGTCACATAATCGAGTTAAGGTTTGTTGTCTTCTAGAGGGTCCACCGCTTAACTTGTACAATTTTTCCGAAAGATTTAAACCCGATAAAAATTCAACACTTGAAAGTTTTACGTGCCGGGAAAAAAATGGGTTAATGATATCTGTTCAACTAGTTTAACAGTTTCTAAATATCCGGAAAGAAAAACGAATTTAAAATTTCCGATCGAGTCTACTATTACAAAACAAACCCCAGAATATTCAACACTTGAAACAGAATAAAAATACCCATAAAATATATCACACAGAATAATTAATTACTGTGCAAAAAAGATTCCCTGATCTGTTCATACCGCCGCGGTTCCGCGGCCCAAGCAAGCTAAGGCCGCGGTTCCGCGGCGCTTTGTACGGATCAGGGGATATTTTTTTCACCGTAATTCTTATATTTTCCTGTAGTATTTTTCAGGTATTTTTAATTCAGAAAAAACCCAAAGTTTGAAAAATTTCTAGAGAGGGGTTAATTTGCGTCAGTTCGGGTTCGATCGGAGTTTTAACTTCGTAAACACCTCGCCTAATGCTCTAGCTAGGCTCTGATACCACTGTAGGGATCCTAGGCACTCTTGTGAAGGTTCATAAGGCATCAAACATGCCCGGATAAAAATTTAGACGTGCCGAACAACCCAAAGCCGGGATCTTTGCTAGATTATTAGGGTTAAACATGCAAGATGATAACTTTTATCTATGTGTGAGGGATTACAACCTTTGTAGTCCGCTCCTTCGCTTCACAAGCTCCGAGTAGAAGTCCCTTTGCCGCGATCCACGATCTCCCGGACTCATGAGAGGCTCCACGACTCGAACGATCCATGCTAGCTTGAAGTGTTCCAAATCTCCGATGATCTACGTCGAAGTTGCAAAGACTCAAGCTTTCTCACTCTAAAGAGATGAACACACTAATCTCATGGGCTAGATGAGATGAGGATGAGAGAGTAGTATTTTTGCTTTCTTTTTAAATCATTTTCTCATATTTATTCATCACATAAAGATTTTCTAGTAAGCTTTTTCAAGAGAGAAGAAGATGATAATGGAAAATGATAAAAAGATTAATCATTTTGTGATGAATAGAAAGAAATGTATATGATTGGTATATAAACCATGGTCAAGGATGAGTGGCTAAGATTGTGTAGAGAATAAACTAGAGTTAGGGTTTGGTTGGGTTAAAAATGTGTCATCCAAAAATATCTTAACAATGACAAAAGAAAATGCTTCTAGAAGGTGCATGAAGCATCTAACCCTAATCAAACCCTAACCTCAATTAATCATCCTTAAACATGTTTAAAAATTAATCATATCATGTCACAATAATATATATCACATATATATTATATATTTGCAACAAAAGAAAATAATACAATTAACATATATCGCATATATATCAATGTATCATCCAGTGAGAAAATGAAATAATAAAGCGAGCCAATATTAGATAATGTAATACAATATATCATATATATTATTATACATTAAATCATCGAATCAACACTTGATTCGATGATCAGGCCATATCGAATATTACCGACAAATATATCATGTACCGATTCATCGAATCAACACTTGATCCGATGTCCCGGTTCATATCTAAATATCGCGAGAATATAATACGGTATCTCATATCGCATTATTCTCGGTCCTGCACATATCACATATGTGCCTCTACTCCGTTTCGCCTGAGCCAAGAAACCTCTGTGTATGACTCTAAAGAATCGTCAATACGCCGGTAGCAGGTGATGATCATATCAAACACCCACAAGCTGCAAGCGGTCAGCTAAACGTAACAGCCACCCAGGTATTGAGCGATCAGAAGATCAACAAGCTGGCCTGTGCGTTCTCCTGTGAATCCAATCAGTAACACTCCCGTACAGTCCGGTCTATTCGTCTGATATGTCGCATATCAAGTCTAGGGGTGGTATACGTCAGACCCCAGTAACCGATAAGTCATGTTGATGTGTGGCTCATAACGGGTCGAGAAACTACTAGTAACACTTACCAGTAAATCTCTATATCAGCCCTGGCCAGGGACTTCCAGTTATAGCCAATCGAACACAGCACAACATCAACTCCCTATACCGGGAGAGACGAATCCCCTCCTATCGCTCATTGCCTCCATGTGATTTGGGACTGTACCCAAAAGCCACCGTTTTGCACGCCCTCTTGGACGTGGTAAGGTGGAAATCAAAGCACATCGGAATCACACAAGACTCTATGACGATCTCGGGTCTACAGACTACCCTGTACCAGTGTCACCGGAGAACTGCCATCTGACGTGTGGTATATCACCATCTGGGAGTTCTCGGCGAGTCCGTCCAGTGTACCCAGTCTCCACTGAGCACCCATACACCATCTCTGATGTCAAACACCGATGGATAAGGGATCATCCATCACCCATCATATGGGTCAAGATGCGTATACGCTAGTCTACTCTGGTGTATCGATTCCCTGTCTCGATATACCCTCGACTAGGAACAGTTATAGGATGTACTCATCGACTACCGCGGCCCCACTAGTATGATCTCATCATAGTCCCAGTAGTCGAGTACAGATCCTAAGTGCTTTATCAACATGTGAGAGTAAAACAGTAAACCAATACAAGTCAACATGTTAAGATAAAGTGAAACCAAATAGCATACTATCATGACGAGCAAGAAAGTCATCTCTATATATATCCAAGCATCCATTATAATATACATCATATGTACAACAATGGCCTCTAGGGCATATACATAACTAACATGTGCAACAAGCCGTTAAACCTCTAGGTGTCCCTAATTGGAGGAGTGTTGTCTCCTGAGGGTTTTCAGCGGATTACACCAACAAAATCCAGTCAAGTTAGCGTTGCGGAGAAACTGTTGATTCTAATCTTACGGTGAAGAATCAATGTTAGAATTTCTATTACCCAAGTCAGAAATGTTAAACCCTATTTTTCATTCCTCACAATTTGTTTTGTAGGGTTCCTAGGCACACTAATGAAGTCTCACAAGGCATCAACCATGCTAATTTCAAAGCTTAAAAGTGCAGAGAAATCCTAATACGGATCGTTAACTAGAATTTTAGGCGAAAGATGCAACTAGTTAACAACTTAACTAAAGGATAAACGGAAATACAACCTTTGTAGATCCGGTTCTCCACCTCCATAGCTCCATGATGAAGTCTCCTCGCTGTCCAAATCGAATCCCGGGCTCTAGCATCGGCTTCATCGGAAAAATGGGCGGGCTAGGTCATCGACTACGATGCCGAAGATGATCTACGTCGAGGCATCACAAGATCAAGCTCCAACTTCACTAAGCCATTGAACTTGTGAAGAAAACACCCTATACTACTTGGCAAGAGGTAGAGGATGAAGAAATAGGAAGTGGGTTCACTTTAGAATTGGATTTCTCACTCATTTCATCAAGTCACCATTGATGAAGTCAAGCTTTCTTCTTTGAAGAAGATGAAGAAGAAGAAGAAAGAATATTATGATAAGTTGTTTTTTTAAAACAAAATAAAATCCACACTTATCATATCTTAACCAAGGTCAAGTGTAGAGAGTTAACTTGAGTTAGGTTGAATGGTTAGGGTTAGAGAAGAAGACAAGAATGGTTGCTTTGGTCAAAGCTTCATAAAGCTTCAACAAGCTTCATGAAAGAATGAAAGAAACCATTTTTGTTTTTCTTTTATCTATTTCTCAAAACTGAATAGATAAATAAATAAATGAATAAAACTAAAACCCTAACCATTAACATAACAATGGTATTAGTCTTTACACAAACCCTAGCTATCATGTATCATCAAACATGATACAATCAAGTGCACAAAAAATATATCACATATACGATGTGCACATGCGAGTGAGAAAATCCAACTTCAGTGAACCGATACTAGTTAATGCAAAGTAATATATCAAATATATAATTATGCATTAAATCATTAAATCAACACTTGATTTAATGATCCGTTCATATCGCATATAACCGACTAATATCAATAGTAACAACTTATCGAATCAACACTTGATCCGATAACCCGGCAATATCGCATATAACCGATCAATGTTACATATCGCGAGAATCAAATACAGTATCACATACTGGTATTATTCTCGGTCCCGCACATATCTCATATGCGCTCCTATTTCGTTTTGCTTGAGCCAGGAAACCTCTGTGTAGGACTCTAAAGACTCGTCAATACGCCGGCAGCAGGTGATGATCATATCAAACACCCACAAGCCGCAAGCGGTCTGCTAAACGTAACGGCCACCCGGGTATTGAGCGATCAGAAGATCGACGAGCAAGCCCGCTCATACTCCTGTGAATCCAACCAGTAACACTTACCGTACAGTCTAGTCTCGTCGTCTGATATGTCGCATATCTCGCCTAGGGGTGGTAAATGTCAGACCCCAATAGCTCGATAAGTCGTGTCGATATGAGGTCTGTAACAATTCGAGAAACTACTACTAACACTTACCAGTAAATCTCAGCAACCCTGGCCAGGGATTTCTGGTTACAGCCAATCGAACACAGCGCAACATCAACTCCCTATACCGGGAGAGACGAATCCCCTCCTATCGCTCATTGCCTCCATGTGATTCGGGATTGTACCCAAAAGCCACCGTTTTGCACGCCCTCTTGGACGTGGTAAAGTGGAAATCAAAGCACAGTGGGAACCACACAAGACTCTATGACGATCTCGGGTCAACAGACTACTCTGTACCAGTGTCACCAGAGAACTGCCATCTGACGTAAGGTATAATACCATCTGGGAGTTCTCGGCGAGTCCGTCCAGTGTACCCAGTCTCCACTGAGCACCCGTATATCATCTCTGATGTCAAACACCAATGGATATGGGATCATCCATCGCTCATCTGTATGGGTCGAGAAGGTATACGCTAGTCTACTCTGGTATATCGATGCCCCGTCTCGATATACCCACGACTAGGGACCTTGAAGGATGTACTTATGGACTACCATGTGCCCACTAGTATGATCCGCATCATAGTCCAGGTAGTCAAGTACACATCCTAAGGGCTTTACCAACATGTAACAGAGAGATAATCAGTATATATGTTAAGGTAAAGAGTAACCAGATAGCATACTATCATGTCGAGCAAGAAATTCCTCCCTATATATGTCCCAGCATCCACTACTATATACATCATATGTACAGTAATGGCCTCTAGGGCATACATATAACTAACAATCTCCCACTTGCACTAGGGCCATCTGTAGCAGTGGTTGTAGTATCTCATACTCAACCGTCCCATAAAAGTCTCTCTCTGGGAATAGGCCTTCGTGAGTGGATCCGCCATGTTTTCCTCTGAGTCTACTCTCCTTACCTCGATCTCACTGGAGATCAACCATCTCCTTGATCAGGTGACACTGCCTTAAAATATGTCTGGATCACCGATGGGACGGACATTCCTTGGCATGAGCCACAACTCCATTGTCACATAATGGGAGGAACTAAGTTCATCTCGTGAACTAATATACATCCAGAAAGCCTCTTTGGTAGCATCTTAAGTAGCGATGTATCCTGCCTTTTTAGTCTAGTATGCCACGGTATCTATCTTCGAACTGTTCCAACATACTGTCCCTCCACTGAGGGTAAAGACAATGCCTGTGACTGACATTCAGTCGTCTTTATCACCCTGGAACCCTTCCAGTGATTCTCCCTAGGGTCGATTGATACCATCTCACTACTACTAGTGAGATTCCTAGCATCCAATTACATCTATCTCATAGATGAATACTTAGGATTTAGGAGGTATCATTTTGATCCTATATGGAGAATCCTTGTGATAAGCGGAGATTGACCGATCGTAGCATAGGAAACTCCTTCCCTATCAAGAGTATGTCATCCACGTACTCTACGAGGATCATTACCATACTCCCTACTACCTTTTTTTGTATATACAAGGTTCATCTACCATTTTGATGATGTCAAACTGTTTAACTAACTCATCAAAACAGATGTTCCAACTCCGTGATGCCTGCTTTATCATATAAAACATCTTGCACACGTTTCCGCTACTCCTACTGTCTACGAAGCCCTCTGGCTGTGTACTTATAGACGCTCTCTTCCAAAACATCATTTAGAAAATCAGTCATGACACCCAACCACCAGATATCGTAGTCATGGTATGTAGCTATGGTAAGTAGGATCTGGATGGACTTAAGCATAGATCCTTAGAAAAGGTTTCATTATGATCCATATCTGGTCAATGATGCAAACCTTTAACAAGTCTAGCTTTGAAAGTCTTAACTTTTCCATGTACACCAAGTAATCTTCTCAAGATATACTTTCTCCTGATGGGGATTTAACCCTTCAGATATTGCAACCAAAGTCCATACTTTGTTGGTGTATAAAGATTCCATCTCAGATCGCTAAGCATCCAGTTATTCTTACAGAGTCCCACTCCTGATGGCCAGCTCGAAACTAGTTGGGTCATCATCTCATGATGCAATCCTCGCTCCCACTGTCATAGAGAAACCGAAGTATCTCTCAGGTGGGTGAGGAACCCTACTAGATCGGCGGAGAGGCTGAGGTTCGTTGGAATCTATTGAATCCTTTGGTTCTATCAAATCATCAGCTGCAATTTGTATAGCTGGAACATTTCCAGTTCTACATAACAGACCTTGCCTCGAGCTTGTCCGGATTTTGCTTTTAGACATAGGCCGGACAACCCCAAATCTTAACTAACTTAAGATATGGGCTCTTCCCTTTCCATATCACATATGAAGTGGTAGGCAACTGATTTGATTTGAACCCTATTCAATAGGTATGCATCTTCTCAAGTACATAACTCCCAAAAGGAAATAGGAGGCTCAGCAGTATTCATCATAGAGCGCACCATATCATATAGTGTGTGATTGCTCCGCCCCGATACACCATCGTGCTATGGTGTATACGGAGGAGTAATGCTGAGAGAGAATCTTATTCTCTTTTAGAATAGTCCAGGATTTCCGTGCTCAAGTATTCTCCTCCTTGATCACATCAAAGGACATAATACTTATACCCGTATTGGTTCTCTACTTCTAACTTATATTCTGTGAATATCTCAAAAGGTTCTGACATATATTTCAACAGGAACATATGTCTGAATCTAAAGAGATCATCAGAGAATGTAATGAAGTACAAAGAACCGGTATTGGCATGTGTAGACAGGGGACCTACATACATCATCATGTATCGTCCTAAGAGTTCAATAACTCTTTCTCTGTTTCCAGTAAACAGAGCTATGGTCATTTTATCTCTGTGACATGACTGGCAAGTTTCACAAGATGTAAATTCAAACAGATTTAAATATGCATCTTTGTGCAACTTAGCTAGTCTGGTCGCATTGATATAACCTAGTCTACAATACCTCAAGAAGGATTCGTTCATCTCTAAACTCTTCCTCTTGCGTGTGTGTTCCGTATACTAAAGAACTGTAGTTTGAATTAGAACAGCAATGATTTTAGATAACGTGCCTGAACCGATCAACTTTTGATATAGGAAATGTTCAAAACATTATCCAACAATACAAAATTTTATCATTTCTTTACTAATAAAGAGACTGATATGATTTTGTATATCAGATTCGGTATCTAATAACATTCGTTCAGAATCAATGTATTTGGGATACATGGTGACAGTGACCAACAGACTTGGCTGCAACACTTGCCCCGTTTTCTGCCTCATGAAACTTATCACCCGTTCTCAGTTCTCTACCTTTCTGTACCCCTATGTAACAGATTACATATCTGGGATCCTGATCTGGTATCACATACCCAGGACGTAAAGGATACTGAGAAACATTTCTCTGTAATGAACACACCCGAAGATGATGCATCAACATGCACTCTCTTCGTTTGGGCGGCACGGGAATTCCGGTATTCCCCAATTTCCTGCTCTGTCTTATAACAATTATAAGTTGGAGCGGGACCATCGTTCCCCAGCTCAGTCTAACAAGCGGGTTCGGTCAATTATCCGTATTATTATCTTGATTAAGGCGTGATATGGTCGCTACCTAGAGAGAGAGAGATGAAAACACTCAGCGTGCGCTCTTGCAAGATCAGATTGGTTATTATTTTATCTAATCAGGATGGCTCCCACTGTTTTTTATCAAATCTTCCTTCAAACCCTAAAAGGAAAGACTAGCCGGGATTAATTACACACTACAAGTTCGCCAATCTTTCAGCCAGGCCAATGTCGGTACTTTAAGGGAGGTCCCCCGTGCTTTCGTACGAACCTAATTAATGTAAACCTCATTTTCCCAGAGGCGTAACCCCGTTGACACCTTTCTAGACACCTACTTGATCGGCTAATTGTAATGTGTAAAACTCTCCCAGGAGTAACTCTTACTCTCAGCGGGTATCGGGATCCAACTATCTCATAGAAGGTATGCAATCTCATTGCAAATTTCAACACTTGAAATTCCCGATAATATTTTGCCCCAAGCGATCTATGACCTTGACTGAGTCAACAAATCATAGACCACAAGTAAAGTTCAACCCGTCATTTCTCGATTGAATTAAACCCACCCGCACGACCCTTGACTGAGTCAACAAGGCCGCACGACTACCCTAATCCAATCGCATCATATGCTTTGCAGATAAGCACTAATCAGCTACCGCACACTACGCCTTGACTGAGTCAACAAACGCAGCACGAATACTAACTAGGACTTATCTGAAATGACGGAGGGCTACGTCAGGTTTTTAAGAAAACCTTTTGCGTAATGAACTTTATATCGTTGTAGAATCAAATGATTTTAAAATGGAGTGTTTTTGAGGCTTTTCTAGTTTTGCTAAAGGAGTCACTCCCGGTGAAGGGATCGTCGGTCCTTTCCTCATCGAATAAGGTGCGGGATATATCATATATATCACTGTGCAAAGCAAAAACTCCTAAAAGCAATCAAAAGACAAACCGAGTGTGTAGCATCAGCCAGTTATTGCTAAAGGAGTCACTCCCGGTGAAGGGATCTCGGTCCTTTCCTCATCGAATAAGGTGCAGGATATATCACATATACCTCTGTGCAAAGCAAGAACTGTAGCTACCTTTTTATTTTGAAATTCAATTCTACAACATCTTAGGTTTCTTTTATTTCATTAATCACATTAATGAAGTCCCATCATTTAAGCACCTAAACATCACAGATAAATACGACGTACACTTATGCCATCCGCATTCGCCTCGATGTCCCCTCGTGCACCGTTAGGTTAGGTAACTAACGGTAGAGCGGGGCAGGGCTAGCGCGGGTGTAAAACATAAGTAACGTCTATATAATATATCATACATACTATATACAGTATCCATCACAGAACATATCACATGGTCACATCACAGATATCGCAGCAGAAGAATCATATGAAATATTGGATATACTAGGACGTCCGTGTTTTCAATACGAGCCAGTATAAAACACGGGTTCCACGGTCGCGATGAATAGCCAAACCCACACCCTTAGACCCCTACGAGAGCGGCAAGCAACCATACCAATTCTAGAGTTAGGAGACCCGGACTCGACTCCTCGAGTTGGTCTCCCACTGGACTCCAGAACCCGGTTACTTATGCCCTCCTCCTTGGATCTATCCTAGTCTGGAAAAGTAAATAATATACAAAGGGTGACATCTTCCGCAACCTGGAAGTGCCCTAATAAAAGAATATTACATACAAGTTTTTACATGAATGAAAAAGAAAAACACTCATCTCACATAAAACCCGCGGCTATTAAACACGACGATCCAACATAACATATCCAACAACACATAACAACACATGTCATCAACGTAAGTAAATATGCGCATCCCAATTGTCGTTGACATATAGCAACGAAACCGGCGATATCACATATTACACTTACGGTCGCAGAAAAGAAAGTGTAAAACTACAACAGTTGGAATCCGCAACCTACATAGACATCGCATGCCTAATCAAATGAATTATTTAGACATCGCATGCCTAACAATTATAAACCCCACATTTTAGTCTCAAAATCGAAAACACTTTTCAATAACAAGTCGGGCAATTCAACAAGATTCCCGACATCCTGATCGAATGCTCGTCGCAAACTTTAGTAGACGGCTGCACCCCCGATACCGTCGACGAAGTGCACCAAGGTGGAACACCGCTGCCGCGAGCACCCAAATGGATGCTTTCGGCGACGGGGTTCTCCTACAGTCACTTGGTCGGGGCTATGGAGTGAGGCTGTCTATTAAGTTTGCCCGGCGAGTATCCGCATACGCTACGTGATTGCGACGGACTTTTGATCGGATCAAAATTCCGTGGCAACCGATCAAGTGAGACTAAAGTGCTATGTTTATAACATTCAAATCAGTTATCCCATAACTACTTGTGAATTCCAATTATTGTATCGCATTCCAGATAAATAGAAAATGTTAAACTTTCCGATCGAACATTCAAACACCCAAGTTTTCCCGAAACAGCTCAACACATGAAACAAGTTTAAAAACATCCAGTTCATGCCTCAGTAGCAACGGTCCAGCCGTAGAAGGGTCAAGCCAACGCCTCACATGTGGCACGCCGTACTGTCCCAAACCCTAAGGTTCAAAGGGCAGTTCAAGACGGTCACATAATCGAGTTAAGGTTTGTTGTCTTCTAGAGGGTCCATCGCGTTACTTGCACTACTTAGAACGTTATTAAACTACGGAAAAATCCAACACTTGGAAATTTCCCGGCAGGGGAAAAAGTGGGTATTTATATCCAGTCGAACTTTTTAACAGTTTCTAAAATATCCGGAAAAATATAAACAAAGTTAAATTATCCGATCAAATTAACGAATCCCCAATAAAACCCTAGAAAACTCAACACTTGAGTGGAATTAAAAAATTCACATAAAAAATTGCCAAGAAAGGACCGAAGAATAAATATATGAAATTTGAGGGACTAAGTCCAAATTTGGGCCGCGGAAGCGCCGCCAAACCCCTGGTTTGGGCGCGGTTCCGTGGTCGAATTATGGAATTAGGAGCCCAAACTTCATAGTAATTCTTAGTTTTTCCTGCTTATTTTTCTGCATATTTTTAATTCACAAAATTCAACAGTTTTGAAAAATGTACAGAGAGCGACTTTGCAATAGGGTTTCGGTTCGATCGGATTTCTAACTCCGTCTACGCATCGCCTAAGGCTCTAGCTAGGCTCTGATACCATTGTAGGGTTCCTAGGCACACTAATGAGGTCTCACAAGGCATCAACCATGCCAATTTCAAATCTTACAAGTGCCGAGAAACCCTAATACGGATCGTTAACTAGAATTTTAGGCGAAAGATGCAACTAGTTAACAACTTAACTAAAGGGTAAACGGAAATACAACCTTTGTAGATCCGGTTCTCCACCTCCATAGCTCCACTATGATGTCTCCTCGCTGTCCAAATCGAATCCCGGGCTCTAGCGTCGGCTTCATCGGAAAAATGGGCGGGCTAGGTCATCGACTACAATGCCGAAGATGATCTACGTCGAGGCATCACAAGATCAAGCTCCAACTTCACTAAGCCATTGAACTTGTGGAGAAAACACCCTATACTACTTGGCAAGAGGTAGAGGATGAAGAAATAGGAAGTGGGCCACTTTAGAATTGGATTTCTCACTCATTTCATCAAGTCACCATTGATGAAGTCAAGCTTTCTTCATTGAAGAAGATGAAGAAGAAGAAGAAAGAATATTATGATAAGTTATTTTTTTAAAACAAAATAAAATCCACACTTATCATATCTTAACCAAGGTCAAGTGTAGAGAGATAACTTGAGTTAGGTTGAATGGTTAGGGTTAGAGAAGAAGACAAGAATGGTTGCTTTGGTCAAAGCTTCATGAAGCTTCAACAAGCTTCATGATGCTTCAACAAGCTTCATGAAGCTTCAACAAGCTTCATGAAAGAATGAAAGAAACCATTTTTGTTTTTCTTTTATCTATTTCTCAAAAATGAATAGATAAATAAATAAATGAATAAAACCAAAACCCTAACCATTAACATAACAATGGTGTAAGTCTTTACACAAACCCTAGCTATCATGTATCATCAAACATGATACAATCAAGTGCACAAAAAATATATCACATATACGATGTGCACATGCGAGTGAGAAAATCCATCTTAAGTGAACCGATACTAGTTAATGCAAAGTAATATATCAAATATATAATTATGCATTAAATCATTAAATCAACACTTGATTTAATGATCCGGTGATATCGCATATAACCGACTAATATCAATAGTAACAACTTATCGAATCAACACTTGATCCGATAACCCGGCTATATCGCAAATAACCGATCAATGTTACATATCGCGAGAATCAAATACAGTATCACATACTGGTATTATTCTCGGTGCCGCACATATCTCATATGCGCTCCTATTTCGTTTTTCTTGAGCCAGGAAACCTCTGTGTAAGACTCTAAAGACTCGCCAATACGCCGGCAGCAGGTGATGATCATATCAAACACCCACAAGCCGCAAGCGGTCTGCTAAACGTAACGGCCACCCGGGTATTGAGCGATCAGAAGATCGACGAGCAAGTCCTCTCATACTCCTATGAATCCAACCAGTAACACTTACCGTACAGTCCGGTCTCGTCGTCTGATATGTCGCATATCTCGCCTAGGGGTGGTAAACGTCAGACCCCAATAGCTCGATAAGTCGTGTCGATATGAGGTCTATAACAATTCGAGAAACTACTAGTAACACTTACCAGTAAATATCAGCAACCCTGGCCAGGGATTTCCGGTTATAGCCAATTGAACACAGCGCAACATCAACTCCCTATACCGGGAGAGACGAATCCCCTCCTATCGCTCATTGCCTCTATGTGATTCGGGACCGTACCCAAAAGCCACCGTTTTGCACGCCCTCTTGGACGTGGTAAGGTGGAAATCAAAGCACAGTGGGAACCACACAAGACTCTATGACGATCTCGGGTAAACAGACTACTCTGTACCAGTGTCACCAGAGAACTGCCATCTGACGTAAGGTATAATACCATCTGGGAGTTCTCGGCGAGTCTGTCCAGTGTACCCAGTCTCCACTGAGCACCCGTATAACATCTCTGATGTGAAACACCAATGGATATGGGATCATCCATCGCCCATCTGTATGGGTCGAGAAGGTATACGCTAGTCTACTCTGGTATATCGATGCCCCGTCTCGATATACCCACTGTTAGTTATATGTATGCCCTAGAGGCCATTACTGTATATTGGATGTATATTGTAGTGGATGCTGGGACATATATAGGTAGGACTTTCTTGCTCGACATGATAGTACGCTATCTGGTTGCTCTTTATCTTAACGTGTTTACTTTCTGTCTCTCTGTTACATGTTGATAAAGCCCTTAGGATGTGTACTCAACTTCCAGGACTGTGATGCAGATTATACTAGTGGGGCCTGGATAGTCCATGAGTACATCCTTCAATGTTCCTAGTCGAGGGAATATCGAGACGGGGCATCGATATTCCAGAGTAGACTAGCGTATATCTTCTCGACCCATGCGATGGGCGATGGATGATCCCATATCCATTGGTGTTTGACATCAGAGATGGTATACGGGTGCTCCGTGGAGACTGGGTACACTGAACGGACTCGCCGAGAACTCCCAGATGGTATTATACCTCACGTCAGATGGCAGTTCTTTGGTGACACTGGTACAGCTTAGTCTGTTAACCCGAGATCGTCATAGAGACTTGTGTGTCTCCCACTGTGCTTTGATTTCCACCCTACCACGGCTCTACCGAGTCGTGCAAACAGGTGGTTTTTGGGTACAGTCCCGATTCACATGGAGGCAATGAGCGATAGGAGGGGATTCGTCTCTCCCGGTATTGGGGGTTGATGTTGCGCTATGCTCGACTGGCCATAACAGGAAATCCCTGGCCAGGGTTGAAGTGATATACTGGTAAGAGTTATCAGTGGTTTCCCGATAGTTATGGACCTCATATCGGCATGACTCATCGAGCTATTGGGGTCTGACGTTTACCACCACTAGGCGAGATATGCGACATATCAGACGAACAGACCGGACTGTATGGTAAGTGTTACTGGTTGGATTCACAGGAGTGTGAGCGGGCTTGCTCGTCGATCTTCTGATCGCTCAATACCCGGGTGGCCGTTACGTTTTGCAGACCGCTTGCGGCTTGTGGCTGTTTGATATGATCATCATCTGCTGCAGGCGTATTGACGAGTCTTTAGAGTCCTACACAGAGGTTTCCTGGCTCAAGCGAAACGAAATAGGAGCGCATATGAGATATGTGCGGGACCGAGAATAATGCGTGTATGTGATTCCGTATTTCATTCTCGCGATGAATGTGTCGAATGGTTGTACGCGATATAACCTAGTTATCGAATCAAGGATTGATTCGATAAGCCGATACATTGGATACTAGCCGGTTACATGCGACATGACCGGATCATTGAATCAAGTGTTGATTTAATGATTTAATGTATAATTATATATTTGATATATTACTTTGCATTAACTAGTATTGGTTCACTTTAAATGGATTTACTCACTTAAAATGCACAAGTTTTATATGAGATATACTATTGCGCACAAGATTGTATCATGTTTGATGATACATGCAAGCTTGGGTTTGTGTAAAGAATTGACCATGGTTATATGAATGGTTAGGGTTTCATTTTATTTACTTATTCTTTTATCTATTTAATGATTTATTTATTTAATTTTTTTTTGGCAAAAGAAAAGAAAATGGTGGCTTGATTTGTTTGTAGTTGAAGCTTCATGAAACTTTGACTAAGTGACCATTCTGTCTTCATGCTTAACCCTAACCCTTCAAACTAACCTTAGTCAATTCTCAACACCTAACTAAGGTTAAAGATATGATAAGTATCATTTTATTTTTATATTTTTAACAACTTATCATATTCTTTTTCTTCATCTTCTTCTTCTTCAACAAAAGGAAAAAGCTTTCAACCATTAATGGCAACTTGCCAAAATGAGTGAGAAATCCAATTCTAAAGTGAACCCACTTCCTATTTCTTCATCCTCTACCTCTTGCCAAGTAGTATAGGGTGTTTTCTTCACAAGTTTCATGACTTGGTGAAGTGGGAGCTTGATCTAGTGATGCCTCGACGTAGATCATCTTCGGCATCGAAGCCGACGACCAAGCCCGCCCATTTCTTCGATGAAGCCGATGCTAGAGTCCGGAATCCAATTTGGACAGCGGAAGGACATCATCCCGGAGCTTAGAAAGTGGTGGAACGGATCTACAAAGGTTGTGGCCCCTTTCCTCTTAGATAAATTCTTTTATTTGCATTGCATCGCCTCATTATCTAGTTAACGATCCGTGTTAGGGTTTGTAGGCACTTGTAAAATTTGAATTAGCCATGTTTGATCACTTGTGAGACTTCATTAGTGTGCCTAGGATCCCTACAGTGGTATCAGAGCCTAGCTAGTGCCTTAGGCGATGCGTAGACGGAGTTAGAAATCCGATCGAACCGAAACCCCATTGCAAAATCGCTCTCTGTACATTTTTCAAAACTGTTGAATTTTGTGAATTAAAAATATGCAGAAAAATAAGAAGGAAAAACTAAGAATTACTGTGAAGTTTGGGCTCCTAATTCCATAATTCGACCGCGGAACCGCGGCCAAACCAGGGGTTTGTCGGCGCTTCCGCGGCCCAAATTTGGACTTAGTCCCTCAAATTTCATATATATTTATTCTTAGGTCCTTTCTTGGCAGTTTTTTATGTGAATTTTTTAATTCCACTCAAGTGTTGAGTTTTCTAGGGTTTTATTGGGGATTCGTTAATTTGATCGGATAATTTAACTTCGTTTATGTTTTTCCGGATATTTTAGAAACTGTTAAAAAGTTCGACTAGATATAAATACCCACTTTTTCCCCTGCCGGGAAATTTCCAAGTGTTTGATTTTTCCGTAGTTTAATAACGTTCTAAGTAGTGCAAGTAAAGCGATGGTCCCTCTAGAAGACAACAAACCTTAACTCGATTATGTGACCGTCTTGAACTGCCCTTTGAACCTTCGGGTTTGGGGCAGTACGGCGTGCCACATGTGAGGCGTTGGCTTGACCCTTCTACGGCTGGACCGTTGGTACTGAGGCACGAAGTGAATGTTTTAAAACTTATTTCATGTGTTGATTTGTTTCGGGAAAACTTGGGTGTTCGATTGTACGATCGAAAAGTTTAGCATTTTCTATTTATCCGGAATGTGATACAATAATTGGAATTCACAAATAGTTATGAGATAACTGAATGAATGTTATAAATCTAGCGGTTTGGTCTCATTTGATCGGTTGCCACGGGATTTTGATGTGATCAAAAGTCCGTCGCAATCAGGTAGAGTACGCGGATACTCGCCGGGTAAACTTAATAGACAGCCTCACTCCATAGCCCCGACCAAGTGACTGTAGAAGAACCCCGTCGCCGAAAGCATCCGTTCGGGTGCTCGCGGCAGCGGTGTTCCGCCTTGGTGCACTTTGTCGACGGCGTCGGGGGTGCGGCCGCCTACTAAAGTTTGCGACGAGCATTCGATCAGGATGTCGAGAATATTGTTGAATTTCCCGACTTGGTATTGAAAAGTGTTTTCGATAATGAGACTGAAATGCGGGGTTTATAATTGTTAGGCATGCGATGTCTAAAGAATTCATTTGATTAGGCATGTGATGTCTAAAGAGATTGCGGATTCCAACTATTGTAGTTTTACACTTTCTTTTCTGTGACTGTAAGTGTAATATGTGATATCGCCGGTTTCGTTGCTATATGTCAACGACAATTGGGATGTGCATATTTACTTACGTTGATGACATATGATGTTATGTGTTGCTGGATATGTTATATTGGATCGTCGTGTTTGAATAGCCGGGGGGTTTTATGTGAGAAGAGTGTTTTTCATTTTCATTCATGTAAAAACTTATATGTAATATTCTTTTATTGGGGCACTTCCAGTTTGCGGAAGATGTCACCATTGATGTATATTATTTACTTTTCCGCATTAGGATAGACCCAAGGAGGGGAGCACAAGTAACCGGGTTCTGGGGTCCAGTGGGAGACCAACTCGAGGAGTCGAGTCCGGGTCTCCTAACCCTAGAATTGGTAGGGTTGCTTGCCGCTCTCGTAGGGGTCTAGGGGTGTGGGATTGGCTATTCATCACGACCGTGGAATCCGTGTTTTATACTGGCTCGTATTGAAAACACGGACGTCCTAGTATATCCAATATTTCATATGATATTTTCTGCTGCATTATCTGTGATGTGATCATGCGATGTTCTGTGATAGATATAATATATAGTATATATGATATATTATATAGACGTTGCTTATGTTTTACACCCGCACTTGCCCTGCCTCGCTCTGCCGTTAGTTACCTAACCTAACGGTGCAAACGGGACATCGAGGCGAATGCGAATGGCATAAGCGTACGTTATATTTATCTGTGATGATTAGGTGGACTTAAATGATGGGATATTCATTAATGAGATTAATGAAAGAAAATAAACCTAACTGATGTTGTGGAATCGAATTTCAAAATAAAAACAGGTAGCTACAGTTCTTGCTTTGCATCGCGGTGTTCCTTGTAGAACATCCTGCACCTTATCCGATGAGGAAAGGACCGAGATCCCTTCACCGGGAGTGACTCCTTTAGCAATAACTGGCAGATGCTACAACCCTCGGTTTGTCTTTGATCGCTTCTATAGTTTCCTCTTTGCACAGTGATATATATGATATATCCCGCACCTCATTCGACGAGGAAAGGGCCGACGATCCCTTCACCGGGAGTGACCCCTTTAGCAAAACTAAAAAAGCCTCGAAAACATTCCATTTAAAAACATTTGATTCGGCAACGAGATCAAGTTCAAAGCGTTAAAGGTTTTCATAAAAACCATTCGCAACCCTCCGTCATTTTAGGAAGTAGAGTACTTAGTATTCGTGCTGTGTTTGTTGACCATAGTCAAGGCACAGTGTACGGTAGCTAAGTAATGTCTTCTTACACCGCATATGATGCGATTAGTTAGGACAGTCGCGTGACTTTGTTGACCTTAGTTAAGGGTCATGTAGGTGGGTCTAATTAATCACGAAATGACGGGTAGAACTTGACTAGTACTTATGATTTGTTGACCTTAGTTAAGGTCATAAGTGCTAGGGGTAAAAACCATTATCGGGAGTTTCAAGTGTTGAAATTTGCAATGAGATTGCATACTTTCTATGTGATAGTTGGATCCCGATACCCACTGCGAGTAATTGTTACTCCTGGGAGAGTTTTGCACTTTGCAATTAGCCGATCAAGTAGGTGTCTAGAAAGATGTCAACGGGGTTACGCCTCTGGGAAAACGAGGTTTACTGTAATTAGGTCCGTGCGAAAACACGGGGAACCTCCCTCAAAGTACCGACACTGGCCTGGCTGAAAGATTGGCGAACTTGTAGAGTGTAATTAATCCCAGCTAGTCTTTCCTTTAGGGTTTGAAGGAAGATTTGATAAAAACAGTGGGAGCCATCATGATTAGATAAAATACATAACCAATCTAATCTTGCAAGAGCACACGCAGAATGTTTTCTTCTCTCTCTCTCCTGGTAGCGACCATATCACTCCTTAATCAAGATAATAAAATGGATGTATTGACCGAACCCGCTTGTTATACTGAGCTGGGGAACGTTGGTCCCGCTCCAACTTATAATTGTTATAAGACAGAGCAGGAAATAGGGAATACCAGAATTCCTATGCTGCCGAAACAAAGAAAGTGCATATGATGCATCTCCTTCGGGTGTGTTCATTACAAAGAACTGTATCTCAGTATCCTCTGAATCCTGGGTATTTGATACCGGATCAGGATCCCAGATATGTAATCTGTTACATAGGGCTACAAAAATGTAGAAAAACTGAGAATGGGTGATAAGTTTCATGAGACAGAAAACGGGGCAAGTGTTGCAGCCAAGACTGTTGGTCACTGTCACCCTGTATTACCAATACATTGATTCTGAACAAATGCTATTAGATACCGAACCTGATATACAAAATCATATCCATCTCTTTATTTATTAAAGAAATGATAAAATTTGTATTGATGGATAATGTTTTGAACATTTCCTATATCAAAAGTTGATCGGTTCAGGCACGTTATCTAAAAGCATTAACGTTCTAAATCAAACTATAGTTCCTCGTATACAGGACACACACAAGAGGAAGAGTTCAGAAATGAACGAATCATTCTTGAGGCATTGTAGACTAGGTCATATCAATGCGACCCGACTGGCTGAAGTTACATTTTAGATGCATATTTAAATCAGTTTGAATTTACATCTTGTGAAACTTGCCAGTCATGTCACAAAGATAAGATGACCATAGCTCTGTTTATTGGAAACAGAAAGAGTTAGTAAACTCTTGGGACTGATACATGATGATGTATGTAAGGTCTCCTGTCTACACATGCCAGGAATGGTTCTTTATACTTCATTATATTCTCTGATAATCTCTCAAGATTCAGACATATGTTCCTGTTGAAACACAAGTCCGAACCTTTTGAGATATTCACAGAATATAAGTTAGAAGTAGAGAACCAATACGGGTATAAGTATTATGTCCTATGATAAGATCAGGGAGGAGAATACTTGTGCATGGCATTCCTGGAACATTCTAAAGGAGAATGAGATTCTCTCTCCGTATTACTCCTCTGAATACACTACAGCACAACGGTGTATCAGGGCGGAGCAATCGCACAATATTAGATATGGTGTGCTCTATGATGAGTATTACTGAGTTACCTATTTCCTTTTGGGGTTGTGCACTTATGAAGTTGCATACCTATTGAATTAGGTTCGAATCAAATCAATGCCTACCACTCCATATGAGATATGGTATGGGAAGAGCCTATCTCTTAAGTATGTTAAGATTTAGGGTTGTCCAGCCTATGTCTAAAAAGCAAAATCTGGACAAGCTCGAGGCAAGGTCAGTTATGTAGAACTGGAAAGGTTCCATCTATACAATCAAAAGCTGATGATTTGGTAGAACCAAAGCGTTCAATAGAATCCAACGAACCTCAGCCTCTCCGCTGATCTAGTAGGGTTCCTCACCCACCTGAGAGATACTTCGGTTTCTCTATGATAGTGGGAGCGAGGAATGCATCATGAGATGATGACCCAACTAGTTTCGAGCTGGCCATCAAGAGTGGGACTCTGTAAGAATGGCTGGATGCTTAGCGATCTGAGATGGAATCCTTATACACCAACAAAGTATGGACTTTGGTTGCTATATCTGAAGGGTTAAATCCCCATCAGGAGCAAGTATATCTTGAGAAGATTACTTGGTGTAGATGGAAAAGTTGAGACTTTCAAAGCTAGACTTGTTAAAGGTTTTCGTCATCAACCAAGCATGGATAATGATGAAACCTTTTTCCAGGGACTATACTTAAGTCCATCCAGATCCTACTTGCCACGGCTGCATACCATGACTACGATATCTGGTGGTTGGGTGCCATGACTACTTTTCTAAATAATAATTTAGAAGAGAACGTCTATAAGAACACAGCCAGAGGGCTTCGTAAACAGTGGGAGCAGCAGAAACGTGTGCAAGTTGCTTTACATAATAAAGCAGGCATCGCGGAGTTGGAACGTCTGTTTTGATGTGATAGTCAAAGTGTTTGATTTCATCAAAATGGTAGACGAACCTTGTATATACAAAAAAGGTAGTAGAGAGTAAGATGGCCGTCCTCGTATTGTACATGGACAACATACTCTTGATAGGAAAAGAGTTTCCTATACTACGATCTGTCGATCTCCTCTTATCACAAGGATTCTCCAAATAGGATAAAGGTGATACCTTCTCGATCCTGGGGAGAATCACTGGAAAAGTTCCAGGGTGATGAGGACGACTGAATGCCAGTCGCATGCATTGTCTTTACCCTCGGTAAAGGGACGGTATGTTGGAAGAGTTCCAAGCTAGATACCGTGGCAAACTAGACGATAAAGGCTGGTAACATCGCTATTAAACATACTACCAAAGAGGCAGTTTGGGTGTATATTGGTTCATAAGTTGAACTAGGTTCCTACCATTGTATGACAATGGAACTGTGGCTTTGGCCTAGGAACCCTGGTCCCATCAGTGACCCAGACATATTCTGAGGCAGCATCACTTGATCATGGAGATAGATGATCTCCGGGGTGATCGAGGTTAGGAGAGTAGACTAAGAGGACAACACGGCGGATCCACTCACGAAGGCTTTTTCCCAGAGAGAGACTTATATGGGATGGTTGAGCATGTGATACTGCAACCACTGCTACAGATGGCCCTAGTGCAAGTGGGAGATTGTTAGTTATATGTATGCCCTAGAGGCCATTACTGTACATTGGATGTATATTGTAGTGGATACTGGGACATATATAGGTAGGACTTTCTTGCTCGACATGATAGTACGCTATCTGGTTGCTCTTTATCTTAACGTGTATACTTTCTGTCTCTCTGTTACATGTTGATAAAGCCCTTAGGATGTGTACTCAACTTCCAGGACTGTGATGCAGATCATACTAGTAGGGCCTGGATAGTCCATGAGTACATCCTTCAATGTTCCTAGTCGAGGGAATATCGAGACGGGGCATCGATATTCCAGAGTAGACTAGCGTATATCTTCTCGACCCATGCGATGGGCGATGGATGATCCCATATCCATTGGTGTTTGACATCAGAGATGGTATACGGGTGCTCAGTGGAGACTGGGTACACTGAACGGACTCGCCGAGAACTCCCAGATGGTATTATACCTCACGTCAGATGGCAGTTCTCTGGTGACACTGGTACAGCTTAGTCTGTTGACCCGAGATCGTCATAGAGACTTGTGTGTTTCCCACTGTGCTTTAATTTCCACCCTACCACGGCTCTACCGAGTCGTGTAAACAGGTGGTTTTTGGGTACAGTCCCGATTCACATGGAGGCAATGAGCGATAGGAGGGGATTCGTCTCTCCCGGTATTGGGGGTTGATGTTGCGCTATGCTCGACTGGCCATAACAGGAAATCCCTGGCCAGGGTTGCAGTGATATACTGGTAAGAGTTATCAGTAGTTTCACGATAGTTATGGACCTTACGTCTGCATGACTTATCGAGCTATTGGGGTCTGACGTTTACCACCCCTAGGCGAGATATGCGACATATCAGACGAACAGACCGAACTGTATGGTAAGTGTTACTGGTTGGATTCACAGGAGTGTGAGCGGGCTTGCTCGTCGATCTTCTGATCGCTCAAT